>OY755238.1:77663021-78279107 GCA_963576725.1 Azorinus chamasolen | reverse complement strand
AGTAGTAGTAGTAGTAGTAGTAGTAGTAGTAGTAGTAGTAGTAGTAGTAGTAGAAGTAGTATCAGTAGTAGTAGTAGTAGTAGTAGTAGTAGTAGTTGTTATAGTAGTAGTAGTAGTAGCAGTAATAGTAGTTGTTATAGTAGTCGTAGTAGTAGAAGTAGTTGTTATAGTTTATATCTTTATTTCCTCCAAATGTTGAAGAGTTAAACATACAAACAAGAAATTTAAATACATACAATTATGACAAACTATATATACAATACAAGGCAAAGTAATATGATATGAATTTAAACAAGGATCCTAATATTTATAATAATTATCATCCATATCATCATTGATATAAATGGTACACACATGTGTATATATTCATAATGAGCACATTTAAGATAGCACCGATACAATAGTTTTCTAAGCGTTACGATAATCTTCAAACACAGACAGGCCCACAATGCAGCACGATATTACAGCTGCGACCTTCATCACGAGTCTTCAGCAATACCACCATGCTGCATTAAGTTGTACAAAGTGCCATATTTATACAAGTAGTCGAACAAGTCGCATTAGCAGTGCTTTATAGTATCACAGTCCACTGATAGTGGTGTAAACAAGGATCAGTGCGATCTACATTTTACATTTATAATGACAAGTTTATATTCTTTTAGCTACATTAAATGAAGAATATATAAGTTTGTGTTGCATTCACCCAACTAGTGAAATAAAGAACACCACATTTTACTAACATGTATAACCCCTGCTTTAAGAAATTGAATATACTTGTCATTCAACAGAATGTAGAGTGCATTGTCCTGAGAACCAAGAAGAACTCCAATGTAAACATCATTATGAAGATTGTTCAAGTACTCTAATACAGACAAACCAAATGCATGCCCTTGATACCTCTTAAAACGAGTACGCACGCATTCTAGATACTCACATCTAAATAGACAGTGTTCTACATCATTAGTAAATATTGAACCACATTTATGACACAGTTTGTCATATTCATAAGAGTTGATACGAGATACTAGCCCTATGACGTTTTGACAATGTTGAGTACATGATGGGTCATATTTACAAAGTGACCAAATAATGCTCTCTCGATATACAGGGTGTATACACTTGAATAGTGTGAATATTTCTTCAGATAACTGTAAATACCACATATATTCCTCCCGGTGCTTAACCGACGTTTTACAGATGCGTTTCCATGTGTGTTTACCGGGGAAAACGTCATCACATGCATACTTATACAGATAACTTTCCAGACTGTAATCTGACAGAATATCAAATATATCACTAAAATAACCCATTTGATTACCACTTGTATTTAAGAATGACGACATACGCATGAGAAACACATCTTTAACATGTGATTCAGAACCAAGGTTGCATAGCTGACCAAAGAGAGTCAACTTCTTTAAGTCAATTTCTGCTTTAATCGAGAATAACCCTAGCAGACCTAAAGCTATAACAGTCCTCGTTCTTGTACCTATACATTGCATAAGCTTACAACAAAAACGATGGCTCCGTTCAAGTAGCAATAGATCAGAGTCACTCAACTGGTATATCATCTCACACTCATACAACGCTTTCGGCAATACTTTAGCTTTATATACTTTTTTAAGTGTAAAAGGGTGCAGCCCCTGATTACCAAACCCTCCTACTCCCAAAAAGGTGCGTCTTAACTTAGAGTTTACATCTTTAACAATGGCATGATTAACTAAAAACTTGCTAAATGGTATACCAAGATGAGTATATATATCACGTTCATCGATACTTTCATTGCCTATGTACCATCGTCTACAGGTCTTCGAATACTGACTCTTAGACTCATTGCAAACAATAACCGCACATTTCTTGGCATTGTATTCGTAACGCCATTTGCATGAATATTTGTAACACAAAGTAGTCATTCTATCCAAGCCAGATTTTGTAAGCGCCAATAAAGTCATGTCATCAGCTGAAACTACGGCAGGTACAGCTAGACCGTTTAATTTAAAACCAATGTTCAAATCAACAAATTTTCGAATAAGCCCATCGATGAAGCAGAGGTACAGGAACGGCGAGCTTACCCCGCCTTGTCTGGTCCCTACTTCTATAGGGAAGAAATCGGATTTGAATCCCTTAAACATCAGGCAGCTCTCCAGATCTTCATGCAAATTCACGATTGCCTTCCATGAAAATGACGTTATCCCCATTTCGTGTAGCTTGAAAAACAAACCATTGTGCCACACCTTATCAAAGGCAGTCTTTACATCTAAAAAGCAGACGTACAATTTACTACTATTCTCTCTGCAAAAGTAGACACATTCTCTCAACAGAAAAGACGACATAGTACAACTCATATTTTTCTGAAAGCCACATTGCAACGGGCTAAAACAGCAATCATTTTCCGCTTTCATACGGGAAAGCAAAAGCCTCTCATATAGCTTCAATATGGCCGAAGACAGTGTTATTGCCCTATAACTAGCCGGATCGTCCTTTCTCTTATTGCCGCCTTTGTACAGGGTTATTATTACACCACGTTTCATACGCTTTGGAATATATGAAAACTTGTACATATAATTATACAACTTTAAAAGAACAGTATAGAGTAACTCATTAGCATATATAATATGTTCATTTGAGATACGATCTAATGAACAGGCCTTCTTTGTTTTCAAGGTTTTCGACTCCTTTACAAATTCGTCAATAGAAAACGGTTCAAACCTCGACTCGTCAGGAGACCTATTCTTAAGATCTGTTACAGCTTTATCAAGTGTATCTTTAAAACAAGAGTCATAGGAAGGTCTGGAGATATCAGTGTACAAATTACGAAAATACTGACCCCATTGACATGCAATCGATTCAGCATCTCGATATAATGTATCATTAAATCTCATCTCAGTACAGTAAGTGTCAGCAGAGCGACTAGTGCGTCTTTTGATCAGTTTCCAAAAGTAGCAAGAGTCGACCTCTGCTGCCTCATCAACCTCTTCATTTAGCTGCTTTAAGTAGCTATTCGAACAATTTCTATGATATTTTCTGAAAACTCTTTTCGCCTCTTTATACTGAATGTACAGTTCATTATCAGGATTATTTGGCCTACCATTATTGATCCAAACTCTACGTTTCTGACGCATATGGTAATGTAAATTTTTGATGGCATCATCCCAGTAAGGCTTTAAATAAGGTTTAAAATCAGATATTGCAAACGAGCGATCTGACGCTATACAAATAGCATTACAAATATCATCATATAGCGTATCAATATTCATCTTATAGTCGTCAGAAGAATTCAAATCTGTAGAGCACAAGGGGCCCAACAACTCATGTAGCATTGAGTTGTAGTTGACTACTTGCTCAGCAGACACTTTATTCCATTTTATTCCTCTAAAACTAGAGCCACAATTATTGGCTGTATATATACCAGCAGACAATCGGTCTGTGACAAGACACATTAAGTGCATTATCATCAAGTATCTCACATGACACACACATATCACTTGCTTCCACTGGACATAAACAATGATCAATCAGCGATTCTGCATTACCATTATATGAGACAAAACTCGAATGTGCTCCTTTACACATGGGCAAAGTGTTAACCGCTATAAAATTATTATCATTTAAGAAATCACATAGTAGTTTGCTCCGTAAGTCAACTTCCTTAATGTAGTTCCCTCCATGCAGATGGGCATTGAAATCACCAAACAGTAACACTTTACCCACATGTGAGTAAGTAGAAATAATGTCCGCTAATTTAACAAGATACTCTTTAAATACCAGCGTACCGTTATTACTGCTAGGTAGGTATACTTGTATACAGAATAAAAAAGTACCTTTGTCGAGTTCTACCTGTAAACCTACTAATCTATCATCGTCAAACGAAATGGGGCTAACTATGTACGGAAGCTGTTTATTCCATAGAAAGGCCACACCCCCTTTCCCATAACTCCTAGATTCAAGCGACAGTGAAGAGTCAGATACACAGAAGCTCGTATAGTCTCTATGTATACAGTCTAAAAAGTGACTATCCCTATCTAACAGCCAGTGTTCGGACAAGCCACAGATACCTATATTGTGCGTCTGTAGAACGTTACTTAAATATGCAGCGCTTGACATTATGCCAGTCGCATTCCAAGTTAAAATGTTAATTGTAGACACTATAACAAATAAAAGATGTACATGTTTCAGCTTGGAAGCAACAGCATAAAACATCTGGATAAATAAATCTTCGTAAATCAGTACGAATCATCACCAGTGTCTCTGAAAGATCGACCTTTTCTGTTCTTCCTGTAAGAGTTCCAAGAAACCCAAGGCCTGCAAGTGACGTTGCGAGGCCAAAACCCTTCTTCTAGAACAGAAGCACAATAATCGTCGTCCTCCACGTTTAACCTTATCGTGATACTGTTAGTGTTTTTGATAGGGAATATCGTTACCCAAGTAACAGTCACACCTCTTCTTTTCACATAGTTTCTCAGCTTATGTTCTGTCATTGAAGACTTAAAACCACCAATGTGAAAACGTTTCACTTTCCTTCTCACATAAAGTGAAAAATCCTCTTCATCTTCCGATTCATGCCGAGCGCTGTCAAATCGCGAAGAGTCTGTGTCAGCTACTCTACTTGAACCTGGTCTACCCTGTTGGACTAAGCCGTTGCAAATCACTGGTATAATGTTGGCAGGCAAAGTGTGGTGCCTACTACATTGTACCTCGATCGGTGCTCCTATTTGATTGGGTAGCGGATCCAGTCGAACCACCCGGAACATTAGTTGAGGTCTGAATAGCACGCTGCCACGCACTAACAGCTGTATCTCCAGACACTGTGTGCAACGTAGTACGCGTAGAAGTGTCACTGTCGGGAACACTTCGTCGGTCCCTGGCGGTAGTGTCAGTTACCTGCCCACGATCTGAAGTGTCCCTGGAGGGATCCCACGTAAAACTACTCACAAAAATTTCTTTTGAAGCACCTTGTCGGTTCACATTCACACTCACATCACTAATATCTGTTAGTTCAGAGCTTGGACTGCCAGACGAGGAATGCTGCGTTTCCTTGGCCAAGCTCACTGTGCCGTTATCTTCACTCCTAGCTATACTCTCAAGTTTAGACACTCGTTTCGTCACAGTTGCAAGCTTCCTAGACTCGGACACAACTCTGTTCAGGTCCGCCTTCTCCCCCATTGCATCAGACAATCACATTAAATCATTTCTAATCAACTTCATATCATTCTTCAGACACACATTGCCGTTGCTCTTATCTGAGCAGACCCTGTCGATTGATTGAGCGTTGATCTGAGTAAGCTCCCTTAGCTCCTTTACATCGTTTTCAACCTCCGAAACTGCATGAGCTATATTAACCTTAGTCTTTTTCGTAAGATCAGAGAGCTCTTGTAGCAGCCTTGAGCTTTCCTGTTTCAACACGATCATGTCAGCACATAATTTCTCTACTGTCTGTTTCAGCATTCCTATGTCGGACGTGCTCGGTGACGGTAAACACATGCTTGAGTCAGCCACCGAACCCTTGCGCTGCGTTACATTCATAACTTCCTTTAGATCTTCAAAGTCAGCACCATCAATGACAAGACATATGATATGAATGTCCCTCGCTAATTTACAGGCCAGCGAGTCACCGGTCTTAAATCTACGCCTTTTCTTTAGATCCAGTTTCTGGTCAAAAGGGTACCCATCTGTCGCCTTGACAGCCTCATACAAAGACACTCGTATGTCCTCCAGTGATGGAATATCGCCCTTAATGTCTGTAAGAACCTGGTTGATAAACAAGTCTTGCGTGAGATTGTTCGCAAGACTTACCATAGACGATACAAGTTCGATATCCTCAGTCTGTTTCACATCCTGCCCATTCTGAATAGGGCTATGGTCCATCGTCGAACAAATTTGCTCGAACACGCGTTCCACATTCCGCGAGGTGATTTCTACCCGCTCAGCTCGGCTTATAGTAACTTCCTCCGTACTGCCGTCGTCATTATGAATGGTCGCTAGACTATCAATTACTAACGGTTCTTCCATAGTAAGCTATCTTGCATAAAGCTTCACAATTGCATGTGCACTCATGCGTGACGAAATTCCGGACATAAGTTCTCCTTGCGCGGGTTATATATATTCATATTCCCCACCCACAGCCCGCAACATGCACACGGAAATTTCAGAAATGTCTCAACTGCACTACATTTCAACTTACAGTTAGAGTTCAATGTTGTAAAGTCCAATTCAATGAAACTGTTGCATCAAAATTTCACTTTAAATCCGCTCCGATTTAGCAGAAAACGCGTATTATTTCTCCTCAACAAAATAATGTAAACAAATCCTACGCATGCGCAAACCAGTAGTAGTAGTAGTAGTAGTATGTAGTAGAAATAGTAGTACATGTAGTAGTAGTAGTAGTAGTAGTAGTAGTAGTAGTAGTAGCAGTAGTAGTAGTAGTAGTAGTAGTAGTAGTAGTAGTAGTAGTAGTAGTAGTAGAAGTAGTATCAGTAGTAGTAGTAGTAGTAGTAGTAGTAGTAGTTGTTATAGTAGTAGTAGTAGTAGCAGTAATAGTAGTTGTTATAGTAGTCGTAGTAGTAGAAGTAGTTGTTACAGTAGTAGTATCAGTATGTGTTGTAGTAGTAGTAGTAGTAGTAGTAGTAGTAGTATGTAGTAGAAATAGTAGTTGTAGTAGTAGTAACAGCAGTAGTAGTAGTAGTAGTAGTAGTAGTAGTAGTTGTTATAGTAGTAGCAGTAGTAGTAGTTTTTATAGTAGTAGTAGTAGTAGTAGTAGTAGTAGTTTTTATAGTAGTAGTAGTTGTTATAGTAGTAGTAGTAGTAGTAGTAGTAGTAGTAGTAGTAGTAGTAGTAGTAGTAGTAGTTGTTGTTATAGTAGTAGTAGTAGTAGTAGTAGTAGTAATAGTAGTAGTGGTAGTAGTAGTAGTTGTTATAGTAGTAGTAGTAGTAGTAGTAGTAGTTGTTGTTGTTGTTTTTGTTATAGTAGTAGTAGTAGTTGTTATAGTAGCAGTAGTAGTAGTAGTTGTTATAGTAGTAGTAGTAGTAGTTGTTATAGTAGTAGTAGTAGTTGTTATTGTTATAGTAGTAGTAGTAGTTGTTATAGTAGCAGTAGTAGTAGTAGTTGTTATAGTAGCAGTAGTAGTAGTAGTTGTTATAGTAGCAGTAGTAGTAGTAGTTGTTATAGTAGTAGTAGTAGTAGTTGTTATAGTAGTAGTAGTTGTTGTTATTGTTATAGTAGTAGTAGTAGTTGTTATAGTAGCAGTAGTAGTAGTAGTTGTTATAGTAGTAGTAGTAGTAGTAGTAGTAGTAGTAGTTGTTGTTTTAGTAGTAATAGTAGTAGTTGTTATAGTAGTAGTAGTTGTTATAGTAGTAGTAGTAGTAGTAGTAGTAGTAGTAGTAGTAGTAGTAGTAGTATGTAGTAGAAGTAGTAGTAGTAGTAGAAGTAGTAGTAGTAGTAGTAGTAGTATGTAGTAGAAGTAGTAGTAGTAGAAGTAGGAGGAGGAGGAGGAATAGTGATAGTTGTAGCAGCAGCGGCAGCAACAGCAGCAGTAGTATAAGTAGTAGTAGATCTAGTAGTAGTAGTTATAGTAGTAAAAACAGTAGTAGTAGAAGTAGGTAGAAGTAGTAGTAGTTGTTGTTGTTGTAGTAGTAGTAGTAGTAGTAGTAGTAGTAGTAGTAGTAGTAGTAGTAGTAGTAGAAGTAGTAGTAGTAGTAGTAGTAGTAGTAGTAGTAGTAGTAGTAGTAGTAGTAGTAGTAGTAGTAGTAGTAGTAGTAGTAGTAGTAGTAGTAGTAGTAGCAGTAGCAGTAGCAGTAGTAGTAGTAGTAGTAGTAGTAGTAGTAGTAGTAGTAGTAGTAGTAGTAGTAGTGGTAGTAGTAGTAGTTGTAATAGTAGTAGTAGTAGTAGTAGAAGTAGTGGTAGTAGTTGTTGTTGTTGTTATGATTGTAGTAGTAGTAAGAACTTAAGGATCAGGGTCTGCTTTATTTTCTTATAGAATAATATAGATCTGATTCTAGACTTCCTGTCACTCTCAAACATTTCTTTGTTAAATAATGCTTTAAAAAATCGGCTTATTAATATTAATGATGTCATTATTTCTTACATGAATATTAAAACATTGAAAAGGTTAACACAAATGGAAGACAATTACTCTTAATCGACTATTGTTCAGAGTGAAGTAGGTTAACCCTTTACTCCATACATATTATACTTTTCTTACACCTTTGTAAATAAAGTAGACTCATTTCAGAAAGCCTATGTAGGAACCATCTGGGTCCATGCTTATAAAGCTTTCTAGTTGAGTCTGAGATCGTTCTCAAGCTTTTGATTGGTCAGATTTGAGTTTTCAAGCTTTTGATTGGTCAGATTTGAGCTAAAAGCTCAAATCTGACCAATCAAAAACTTGAGAACGAACTCAGACTCAACTAAAAGTTTTATAAGCATGGACCCTGATAAGTTCTGTTCCGTTTGCTTATGCAATAACATCGCTATGATTCTATAGATTCTAAGGTTTCTTCCATGGCCAAAACTTCCTGGGTTCATTTTAAAAATAATTAATTAACATTGATTATGTTATTATTTCTTACATAAATATTCATGGAGTAAATGGTTAAACTGTAATCACTATTACAATGTGCAACTTTCACAGGTAACAACGATGGAACGGCCAGACCCGGCGATCACACCCAGCAGTGTTAAGTTCCCGGACAGCACTGCAAAGAATGTGGAACTGTGGTTGGACTCGCAACTACTTGAGATACTGTTAGAATCTGTCGTAAGCGAAAGGGTGTTCGGTGAATCGTCTTACAAAATACCCAAAATAGGTGATGTAAGTATAAACAATGGTCTGGAAAATATCCACGAGAACATTATATGCAATTAAATATTAACAGTACAGTGGAACTTTGTTATCTCGAATTCGGATAAATCAAACTTCAAGCTAATTCTAGTTAAAAAGTTATTGCCTTCGATCATTGTTCTAAACTTCACCGCTGCACATACATGTATCTATAGACACGCGACAGCTCGATACATGTCGCAAGTAGTGCTTTCAGCTAATACAGGAGCGTTCAGCATTTCATTCGATATGCATTAAATTGTTTCAACGCGAACGTTTTCAAGTTAGAAAATGGCTGACACAAGCTCCCGCTATCTCGAAATAATTTGTATGTTCCCTAAAATTCGAGATACAATGGTTCCACTGAGCTTTGAACAGTTCCTTGGAAAGTTTCCATACCTTATTAAGTTTGTGCAATATATTTCAGGACAAGTTGAACAAAGGCGAACAAGGACTTTCGTCCTTTGAGCAAAAATCTGGTTTATTGCATTGAACATTTACATATTGAATTGAACATAAATTTGCGTATTAAATTGAACATTTATGTATTACAGTAAACCCCTCCAAAAGACCATTTTATTAACAAATATAGGTGCTTTAAAAAGTAAGTGGTTGCTGAATGCAGTTTGAGAGATATGCATTTAACTGTCGTTCTACATTAAGCTAACACCCGCCTTAACCATTTCCTCCATAAATACGCCAATCTAGGCTTCTGTAATAACCACTTCTTGAAACCATTGTGATAAATAGTGCATTTACTCCTATAGGAGCAAATGCTCTATTTATCACAATGGTTTCAAACTATAAAACTCTAAATTTTTACTTTTCTCTAGTAAATGCTCCTTTTGGGTAGATTCATTCCAAGAGGTTGGGTCTAAAAATAGCCTATGGAGGAATGGGTTTAAAACACAGAATTAGACATGTCTGTAGAGGTCCTTTTAGATGGAGTTTACAGTTACAATACAGTTGAATCATGTCTTAAGCAGCTATTCCTTTATTGAACACATTAATAGCAGACAGCTGTTTAATGAGGGGCTAAAATAATACAGAAAGCTCCTATAGGAGCTTTCTGTGTTACATTTGACCTGCATTAAGCTACCACCTGCCTTACAGACCCGACCCATAATTAATTATCTGTCTGTGAGGTTCTGGTGTAGTTTAACCCATTTGCTCCCACGATCCCATATATGGGACGTAGGCAAACAGTGTAGACTCTGATCAGACGCCGCATAATGCGGCGTCTGATCAGAGTATACACTGTTTGCTGATAGGAATTTCAAAATAAAACAAAATGAAAATGAAAATTTAGACCAGGCATCCCTTAGATTAAAAAATGACTACTCCAATATATAAGCATGGAAAAATCCTATGGGAACAAATGGGTTAATTATGGAATTCAATACAAGCTACCTTTAATTCACACCAGTCTTTGAACTAGAAAGGTAACAAGTAACAATGACCACAACATATCAAAAATGTGTTGGCCCAAACAAGACACCTTACTCGAGTCAGGATAAGTACAAAGACGATAAAATACTTTTCTAGACGGTCTACCAAGTGTACGCCAAGCCCAGTTCAGTGATTTACAGTCTAGACATTACACCAGATGGCGCCATTTTCAACACGACGTGCAACGTGCAACTGGTCCATATCGGTCAAGGCCAGGACCCGTGTGTTACCGTGGATGTGAAAATGGTAAGTGACCAGAGTCGCCTACACGTGTCACATCATAATTACAGTAGACTCTGTCCTAAGCGGCCATTCATTATACTCAGGGAGCCAGTAGTGCCTACCGTGCACCCCCCCCCCCCCCCCCTAGACTTTTTTTCATGGGTACCAAAATGTTCAGAAAAGTGTCCTGAATCAGAATCGCGAATGTACTCAAACTTAAATTCTTTTAGGCTATGTGTATTTTAACCGTTTCCATGGCAACCCCCCCAGTTTTCGTAATGATGACCCATACCTACAATTTCGCCCATATCACAGCCAGTTTTTGTCCTAAAACTATAAAACTGGTACCAAATGGAAGATAAGACATTGTGCTTTTATTTCTAACTTGTTTTTTTAATTACCTTATTTGCATACTCATGAATATTAATGAGAACATTAAAATTAGTAAAAAAAGTATAGAAATAACGTAAACCTTTCATTTTTTTATCCTACAAATATCAGAAAATAACTTCAAATGCAGTTTAACATGATGACGAAACCCCCAGGAAACAAAATATCCAATTTGAGGACCATAGCATTAATTTTAAGCACCATTTTCACCGTTTCCATGGCAACACCCTAGTTTTCGTAATGATCGTCTGTACCTGCAAAATCGTCCATATCACAGCCAGTTTTTGTCCAAAACCTATAAAACTGGTACCAAATTGGAGATAGGACATTGTGCTTTTATTCCCAGTTTGTTTTTTTAAATTACCTTATTTGCATACTCATGAATATTAATGAGAACATTAAAAATAGTAAAAACAATATAGAAATAACGTAAATAATGTTAACTATTCACTTTTTATCCTACAAATATCAGAAAACAACTTCAAATGTAGTTTGAAATGATGACAAAATACTCAGAAAGCTAATCATCTTAATTGATACCCAAACAATGAACTGAAAGTAAGATAGTAAGTTTCCATGGTAACCGATCCTTTCACAAATTTTGGAAATTTGACATCCAACTGTAATACTCCGCTAGATCTCAGTTATTTTTGATGAATCATGAAATCAATTGTTACAAACATAGATATGAGGCATTGCTTTAATAGTAAATATTACTTTTCTGATATAAACTAATTTGCATATGTATGAATATTTATGAGAACAGTAATAGATGTTGAAATTTTCGACAGACACCAGTCTTTCTCTTATAAAGCAAACAAATATGGAAAATGGTTAGCTAAAGTTTACTATGATCACTGAATATCACCAAGATTATTAGATAAATAAATTTGGGACAACTTATATAGCACTGATGGTGATATATCTGTTTCCTATGCAACCTTTCTAACCTCATTGTTCATATTACAGAGTGTTTACATACCTGAAACATACAAAGATTTTGCTGCCTTCTTCGGCGATAATTATAAATGATATAAACATAAATGATATAAACTTATAACATAACACGTGGCTTCAGCGTGACGTAACACTATCATTTATTTTTTGATAATCATGGGCATATAATCACTAGTGAATAACATTCGAACGACCGAATGACATTCGAACGATTCATACGCGCTGTCAAAACAAACAAACTGGCGGACAGTGGTCGACCTACCTGTCCACGATTGAGTCACGATAGATGACAAAGGATTGTTGGCACTTGCGCCTTAATTTCGATAAAATAATACAAATTGTAATCGCTGTCTTGAATCATATACAAAATGTATGCCAAAAAAGACCTACCAGCTACTCTGACCCATACAATCCATTCTACATTTAAATTAAAATGCCTCCTCAACTTTGCATTTTCTTCACCGCATGTCCTTTTGTTTATGCAGGTTTCTACTCATACAAATATCTCATCAGTCAACAACAATAGTCATCTGAATCCAGCACAGCACAAACATATTTCAAATATGCTATACTCACTAACTCAGCTGATCGCGAAAATCTTCCTCCTGTTCCAACACATTTTATGCAGCAGTTCGTACTGAATCTTTTGTCCATTTCAAACATTTTCACTGAACTTGAATCGAGATTTTTTTTTTCGGTGGAAATGTCCATGTCCATGTGTATACATACAACACTAATGAAGGGCTTACTATACCAAAACGAAGGCGCATTTCGAATCCCATTGACAGTGAGTGTCGAACATGTTGGCGACTGTATGTAGGTCTTCATGTAAATGGCGCGCTTTACATAGACACATGTTGTGTACAATGACGTCATAATGTGACGTGTTTGTAACTATGTATGTCAAAACTGTAACTCAAAAATTATTTTGACGTGTTTCTGTATGTTTTTGTATCATAAACTATCACAGTTAAATTGAATACCAGAGAGGTCTGAATTAGATCCTGGTTGATATGACAGTAAGTAAAAAATAAAGTTGGAAAATTTGGACCTACTTTGTCCCAGTTACCTAGCGAACCTAATAACACCTTTCATTCATCATTTCTATATGTAAGGAGAATTTATAACAATCCACGTTACTGCTGAAATATTGGCTGCAAATAACATTTGTGTGTGTTATGTTATAAATAGGATCTTGCATTCGTGTTCATGATTATTGGATTTATTAAATTCGTCTTTTTAAAACGATAAAAAACTCGCTAAAGCTCGTTTTTTATCGTTTTAAAAAGACTCATTTAATAAATCCAATAATCAAGAACACTCATGTAAGATCCTCTATATATAGCACAATGTCTTATCTTCCATTTGGTACCAGTTTTATAGTTTTAGGACAAAAACTGGCTGTGATATGGGCGAATTTGTAGGTATGGGTCATCATTACGAAAACTGGGGGATTGCCATGGAAACGGTTAAAATACACATAGCCTAAAAGAATTTAAGTTTGAGTACATTCGCGATTCTGATTCAGGACACTTTTCTGAACATTTTGGTACCCATGAAAAAAAGTCTAGGGGGGGGGGTGCACGGTAGGCACTACTGGCTCCCTGAGTATTAGTTGAGCAAAGAAGCAGGTGTCGTTTAATGTAGTGCAACATTAATACCGAAAGCTCATATAGGAGCTTTCTGTATTACCTTTGACCAGCATTAAGCTACCACCTGCGTTACAGGTCCATACTTAGACCTCTGGTTGATGACCGCTTAACCCTTCGCTTGCTGAATTTTAAAATACATTTCTCCTTCGTTACCCGCGCCCTGTCGTCTAATTACATATATCTTCACTGTGTACAAGTATTTCGCTGTGCAATCACTGCTGTGGAGTGCACTGGTTGCACAATCAACTTGTAAATAGTGCAGACCCTGATGAGACAGCTCCTGCAGGAGCTGTCTCATCTGGGTCTTCACTATTTTCAGGTACGTATATTGACGTGAATAGCAAGCGAAGGGTTAAGACAGATTCTTCTGTGTGTATAAAGTATGCCTGTTTTCTATGAAATAGTGGTTTCTTATCGATTCATCATCTATGAAAACATTAAATTGGATGCTATTTATCCGCCATTTTTAAAAACGACATTACGTCATCAATGGTTATATGTTTATTTTTCTTCAATTGCGTTGTATAATCATTTATTTCAAGTTAATCATTGTTACGAATTTTTGTCGGACCGAGTTTAGTCACGCATAAAATCCCGCAGCATGAAATTTCTTGTCCGGAAATGTCAATTTAATATAGAGTCCACTAATCAACAGGAAATAGGTAAACCGAATCGGTCTATTTAGAAAGTAAAATTAATACTTTTGATGATTTTTATCTGAAAATTTATTATTTCAAGATAAATAAATGTTTTTAAATATTACTATGCAAAGCAAAAAGACTTGGAAGGCACAACTGTCATACTCATAAGATAGTTGCAGATTTAAGGACCACGAATCAAAAGGAATACAGCATAATCAGATATCAAATGAAATGTATCATTTGATTGCAGAATAGTACAGAACATAATTATATTTTATTTGCATAAACATAATACCGATATGACCATTTCCGTGGTATATATATATAAAACATGGAATGTACAAACACTATTGAAATAAAAGTTGTTTAGAAAAGAATGAAAAACTAACACATTCCCAGGAGATTGTTATAACCATGTCTACAATGTAATATACTATTTAACCCTTTCCTCCATAAATACGCCTTTCTACGCCTCTGTAAAAGTCACCTGTTGAAACCATTGTGATAAATAGAGAATTTGCAAATGCTCTTTTTATCACAATGATTTCAAACTACAAAGTTTTAAAATATGCCTTTTCTCTAGTTAATGCTCCTTTTCGGTACATGCATTCAAAGTGGTTGGATCTAAAATTAGCCAATGAGGAAATGGGTTAAAGATATTACTCACTCGAGCTTGTTTGTGTTGCTGATTAGATAATCAAGTCTACAATACAATCTACAGTTTAACCCATTCCCTTATAGGCTATTTATAGACACACCCTCTTTGATTTAATCTACCGAAAAGGAATATTAATTAGAGAAAAAGAAAATTTTAGAATTTTGTAGTTTGAAACCATTGTGATAAATAGAGCATTTGCTCCTATTGGAGCAAATGCTCTATTTATCACAATGGTTTCACAAAGTGACTTTTACAGAGTCGTCAAAATTCGTCGATATGAGGGAAAGGGTTAAACATTAACCCACTCGAGCTGGTTTGTGTTGCTGATGAGCAATGGATTTTAGTTAAAAATACAGAAACAACGTAGAAAACTGCATGAATAAACTGGTTTGTACTCTGGGCGGGCAGTAAATGCACGTTTAAGCGTGCAGACCAATTTGAATATACACCAGTGGGATATATTCTATTGTTTTTCAACGAAATGTAACATAAACATCCTGACTGCTAAGTTTAGCTTTAACTTGACATATATCCAATACTCACTTCATACGCCAATTCATTGAGTTACTGCTTTTGACAACAACACGTTACCATCAAAACAACATTTTAACCTTCAGTATATTGAACACATTTGCGCACGCACGCAAGCACATATGCACACACATACACATACGCTCGTACACGTGTACGGACACTATTTATAAAACAAGTACATGTATTATTGTCGGTCTTTAAGAATGATGGCAGCTTAATGCAGGATGAAAGTCATGCAGAAAGCTCCTAGAGGAGCTTTCTGCATGACTTTAACCCTTCATTAAGCAGGTATCTGCCTAAAATTATTCTATTCTTCATTACTAAAATTTCGGTGTATCGAGTGTTTGCTGTAGTAACAAATGATGTACACCCTGATCAAACGGCCCATGAAGGATCCGTTTGGTCTGGGTCTACACTATTCGCTTAAATTTTTATCTATGAGAATGCTAGGGATAATTGGGATCTTTTTTCAAAGATGGTATTAATTTGTTGTTGTGTCCTAATGTTTTGTTATCGCAGGTGGGCCGCGCTCCGCTGATCCTCATTTTCAACGACCTGAGAGTTTTTATTGGCCCTGACACAAAAAGGTATGTTATGATATCCGTCCACGGTTATATAGCTTTATTCTTAAAATGATAGTCTATACTTGCCAAACCAGTACATAAATAATTTGTTTATATGCTATAAAGTATATCGCGTGAAATATAATCTAAAAACGCTGGAGAAGCTTAACCCTTCGCTTGCTATTCACGTCAATACACCTACCTGTAAATAGTGAAGACCCAGATGAGACAGCTCCTGCAGGAGCTGTCTCATCAGGGTCTGCACTATTTACAAGTTGATTGTGCAACCAGTGCACTCCACAGCAGTGATTGCACAGCGAAATACTTGTACACAGTGAAGATATATGTAATTATACAACAGGGCATGGGTAAAGAAGGAGAAATGTATTTGAAAATTCAGCAAGCGAAGGGTTAAATATATTTGCTGTTCAAGTTGTGTTTTAGTGTCGTAACTGTTCGATCCAGGTTGGCACTATTTGAACAACAAAAGATATAAATATCGACGAAAACAGTTTATTTTGTATAACTTGGGGATTTTTCGATGTAGAATGAATAACTGAACATAACAAATACCATGTTTTTATAATAAACATGTAGTAGAACCTGTTCAAGGCTGTCATTCTTTTTTCTGAAGATAGGAGTCTTAAAAACCGGTGGCTGTTAAATGAAGTGCAAACGTAATAGAGAAAGCTCGTACAGAAGCTTTCTGCATTACTTTTAACCTGCATTAAGCTACCAACTGTAGACCCACACTTAGACCTTTTTTAGACGACCACTACAGACATATTCTGCTGTTTAATTGATAATATGCGTTTAGTGTAGGACAATCACTTTCAAAACCTACTCCGCTGTGAATAATAAAATCAATCGTAAATACTCGCCGTATTCCGTCAGAGTTCGGAATAGTCTATATTTCGATAGAAATAGCCGAGGTGTTCCGGGTGTAATAAAATGAACAAAGTTGAGTCTGTCGTAGTTTTGATTATTTCCGATTCTACTCTGTTATAAAGCTGGTTCTACAGGTTCTGCCAATGCCAAACATAAATGCCTCCCCGTGACATTGTACAAATCAGCAGCTAAATATTCACGATGTCATTTTTTTTTTACATTTTATGTTCACGGAATAAGAGTGTCACGTTTACGGATAACATTCCGTATACATGTACTAATGGACCAATTTCGATGCTGATCCTAACAAGTTCGGCCTACTCGGTGTTTGACCTTGACCCAAGCTGTTTGCAAATGCGAGTCAGGTCACTGATAGAGGGATACGGGTTACGTCAATTAACCCTTTACCTCATAGAAACAGTTTTACGCCTTTTGCAAACAGAGATCGCTCATTAATAGAATAGCATAAAATAGAATAGAATATTTTATTTGACATAAACTGATACAGTTTCTAGTCATACAAATATACATAATAAATTAACAAGTATCACATGACCACATATTGATGTTAAACATGCATATCACACCTGTAATAAATTAATGTAATAGTTATTAGGAGTCGAACTTGTTAAAATGAGTTAGTATATCAAAATCCATTGTTATTATTTAAAGATTTACGCAACATAAATGCTTCATACACAAATTTAGACAACCTTTTCATAACCGAGAGTTGTGTGCATTAAATCAGTTCAGTAAATTTAAATACACTCGGACGCCTATAGTAGTACCAACTTAGTTACTGTTTACGTATTTCTTTATAGACTGGACAGACAAGTAAGAAATGATATTCATCTTCAATATCCAAACATTGTCAAAAGGTGCAAAGCCGCATATTACGATTCTCTCTATTTTGAGAGTATCTACCAGTGACTATTCTCAAACTTTTTACTGAGAGCCTGAACCTAGTAAAAGTAGCTCTTTCTTTTTTGGGCAAAATTTTAAGATATTTTCCCAAGCCAAATGACAGTTAATAATTTGTATATAAACGTAGAGAGCTACTGGTTTCTATATCGTGTGTCCATTGTTGGATAAACACGTCTATAACTCTTGATTTAAAAACTTTATGAAAATGGTTTAGGTCAACATCGAATGGGTTATACCATACATATGCAAATCCATAAACTTCCAGCAGGTGTTTGATATTACTTGCCCATTTACACTACCATTATCACAATTATGTAAAAACAAATTATACAATGTTCTGATTAATATATTTTCTGAGCTGACAATTTGACACCAATATTTAACAATTCTTACAAATCTTGATACATGTAAGAGATATCTTCCAAGTTCTCCATACACCCCATTAGTGGAAGTAGACTTGCGAACTTGTAATACAGTTTTACAAAATTTGAGATGCACACGTTCAATTACCTTTGCTTTTCCAAAACCCCATACTTCGCATTAATGACCAGTGTCAGTGCGGTTTACTTTATGGAATAATTAAGGTCTGAGTAGACAGATTCCAAACATTCAGGATGTCTTCATATCCAATTTAAGCACTTGATATTGATCATGCCATTAATTATTACATTATTATGTCCATTGGGTAAATGTTTACGGGGTTTTTCTTTTTCTCAATAGATTGAAAATCGACTACACAATTTTGAACGTCGCCGGAAATTGCCAGCTGCCGGTAAGTATTCTGCAATATCAGGGTGGCTACACCCCCATTGCTCTGTGTTTTGATGGTGTTTTAGGGGAGATAATTGTTACGGAGGAGTTACTTCACCATACTTTTAAGTGGCAGGGGAGGGAATTGATACAGGAGAGAGTGATTACTGACTCTGATCTGGACCTGCATGGTTTCAGATTTTCAATTATAGATCGATGACAATCGCCAGTCTAACTTGCATGAAGAAATAATTAGATGCAACAGTCAATGTGATACGTTTGAAAGTTTACGTAAAGATAAGAGAAAGTCGGATACTAGTTCAAGATCATAACACATCTGAGTTTCTCTTTCGCGTGAACTTCCAAACTTCAAACAAGGTTATTATAATAGCCTTTGACAAAAGGAACTGTGCATACAGTATATCAAGATTATAACATATCCGACATTTTCATATCTTTACGTTAACTTTCAAACATATCGCATTGACAGTTGAATAACTGAACGTAAAGAATACTTGTCCCCGAGGTTATAAAACGTTTTGCTTGAATCTGTGTTAATCCTCAAGAATCTGATTGGTCAGATTTTGAGCTTGCTCTGACCAATCAGATGCTTGAGAATGATCTCAGGCTCCGTCCCAGAAGTTTTCTTACATGTACCTTTGACCCTGATGAGACGCCTAATGACTCAAACTGTTTGTAAATACAGTAAAACCTCTCTATAACGGCCAATAAATTGTGTTAATTAGTTGGTATTTTGGGCAGGTGGCTACTTAAAGCAATGTGAAAGAAAAACAGAACGCTTTACTTTCACCTTGCTTTAAGTAGCCACCTGCCTTTAACACAAAATATTTGATGTAATTTAGTGGCCATTTTAGAGAGGTTTTACTGTACTTAATGAATAAGCATGGCTCACTTAGCTAAATAGGGCTCGCTTAGCATGATGTTGAGTATACATGTATATACTACTCATGTTAAACTAATGACATCATGAATATTACATGATGAATTAGTGGTGAAAATGTTGAGAATATATTTCTGTGTTCGCATGTCGTAGTCATCTTCGACCTCTATCATTAGCTCTTCCCCTCACACGGAAGTCTTTCACGCCTTTGCAAACAGAGTATAATCTGATCTGATTGCTCCTGTAAGAGCCGTCTAACGAGTGTCTGCTCCGTTTGACCATGCAGCAATATACAGTTGAACTTACGATAATTCGAACTTGAAGGGACCATACAAATTAGTCCGAGATAACAGAAGTTCGAGTCATCCGATTTCTAATCTGAACAATTCCTCAATGCCACAGCTTAGTACAAGTCTAAAGTAATGCTGAAAGCTCCTATAGGAGCTTTCATCATTACTTTAGACCTATATTAAGCTGTGATATGTGTTTCCAGATATCTGTAGCGATACATTTTAGAGCAATTATATATTGTAAGTTATGGAAGGACTGAACTTTTTGTCCGAGTTATCCCGAAGTTCGAGTTTTCCAAGTTCGAGATATCGAAGTTCAAATTTAGATGTAATTATATCATGGTAATATACACCATTGGCCATAATTTCACTTTAAAAATCCATCTAGGTAATATTCATGACGTAAATATTTCTTACTATAGTACATGTTTACGGGGAAAGAGTGAAGCAGTCACCTGTCTTAACCCATTCCCTTATAGGCTATTTATAGATCCAACCGCTTTCAATAAATCTATCGAAAAGGAGCTTTAACTAGAGAAAATGAAAATTTCAGAATGTTTTATTTTGAAATCATTTTGATAAATAGAGCACCATATAGGGGCAAACCAATGCTCTATTTATCACAATGGTTTCACAAAATGACTTTTACAGAGTAGTCAAAAGTCGTCAATATCAAGGAATGGGTTAAAACCCGAGTTTCAGAATTGCAGCAGACGACAAGTTTTGCAGACTACAATACTTTTCAGTGAAGAGTTAATCCTTTACTTCAAATAAACGCCTTTTCAGGCCTTTACAAACTGAGTATACAAATATAGGACAGCTCCTGTAGGAGCCATCTGACCAGAGTCTGCTCTGTTTTCTTATTACATGTACCTATATGCATGTACATGTAGTATAGAATTGGTTCCACAGAGATGTTAAAGATCGAGATCGACATTGGCACTAATTTGAAAGCCGATTTACATAGGTATTACTTTAAACAATATGGCATTGTCATCAAGTAACATAGCTCGAGTCGGAAACATTTGACATTGAATTAACCCTTTCCTTCACATAAATGCCTTTTCACGCATATACAAACATAGTAGACCCAGATCAGACGGCTCCTATAGGAACCGTCTGTTCACGGTATGCTCTGTTTGCTTATGGGGTTTGATAGGTCAGTTTCTTTAGCTTCTAAATGACTACAATAATCCCCCTACCATATTTCGTTTTTAACTAGTTTATCCATGAATATTCAGTAGGTATTAACATTTGTAATAAACATAGAACAGGGAAAGGGTTAAAACCATACCGAAAATACCCGCGGGTATTTAAGAACATTTGCAGAAACTTCACTTGGAACTTGTAAGTACAGTAAAACCTCTCTATAACGACCACTAAATTGTGTGAGTTAGTTGGTATTTTGGGCAGGTGGTTGCTTAAAGCAATGTGACAGTAAAACAGAACGCTCCTATAGGGGTCTTATGTTTTAATATCACCTACACTTTAAGCATCCACCTGCCTTTTAGACAAACTATTTTATGTAATTAAGTGGTCGTTATACAGAGGTTTTTAATGTATTTCGTCCCGTTTTAGTTATATAACCATTCGCTTCTCCATACGCCTTTTCATGCCTTTGCAAACAGAATAACCCCACACCAAGCGGCTCCTGCAGTAGCCGTCTAATCAGGGTCTGCTATGTTTGCTTATGGAATACTATAGATCTGATCCTACAATGTCTACCATGGCCTAAACATATTTTGTCCGTATGCCAATAAAAGATAAGCTAATTGATATAAATGATGTCATTACACAAAACCTCTCTATAACGGCCACTAAATTGCATCCAGTAGTTTGTGTTAAACGCAGGTAAACGCAAGGTGAAAGTAAAATAGAACGCTCCTATAGGAGCGTTCTGTTTTACTTTCAACTTGCTTTAATTGCCACCTGCCTTAAATACTAACTAATTAACACAATTTAGTGGCCGTTATAGAGAGGTTATACTATATTTCTTATATCAATATTGCTACAGTAAATGATTTAATACCATGTTTATTCATAAAAGATCTGACTTTTTCAGGTTATATTGTATGTATATTTTTCAGGATGGCTTTGACCTCGTGACGGCTTTCAACACTCATTTTGTAGACAAATTGAAAGGTTTGTTTAACAGTATTTTAGTCATATCGCGACATCCAGTTATTGACAGGTGGGGGACGACCCTTGATGTTTTTTCGTGCATGCACGTCTCATGATGCATCGTTCAGTGCAGAGCGGAATAACGGGGTAGAACAACTGACCTACTGCAAGCCGACTTGAAGGCTGTCTCACATTAGAACATTCAAACGCAATTAATAAATAAAATCGGAAATGATTACACACACGGTAAACCATCTTTTACCTGTAACCTGCTGAAAATTTGCGTTTGCTTAACCCCTTCCCTCATATAAACACCTTTCCATACATTTGTAAACAGAGTAGACTCAGATCAGGTGGGTCTTATAGGAGCTGTGCCCTCATATATGAGCTATTTCCCTCATATAAACGTGCTTTCACGTATTTGCAACCAGAGTAAACCTAAATCAGACGGCTTCTATAGGAGCGGTTTGATCAGAATCTGCTCTGTTTGCTGATGGAATTTGAAAGATATCTTTCTTTACTTTCTAAAATGGCTACACTTTTCAGCTTTCCCCTTTTTTTAATTATAACTATTTTGTCCATGAATATGCATTAGTTATTGAACTTTGGAATAAATACAGAACAGGGAAAAGGTTTAAGCAAAACATTTACTTTAATAGATAGTCACGCCTTTTCATTATTTACACATCACCCCCCCTAGTGACACATTTTTGCGCATCTATAAAATTCACATTGTTAAACCATTGTGATAAATAGAGCATTTACTCCTATAGGAGCAAATGCTCTATTTATCACAATGGTTTCAAACTACAAAATTCTAAAATTTTCCTTTTCTCTTATCAATGCTCCTTTTCGGTAGATTAATTAAAAAAGGTTGGGTCTAAAATAGCCTAGGAGAGAACGAGTTAAAGGGTTTGTACTTTAGTGATTACTATACTTGCACAACATATGTTTGATTCATAATTCCAACACATCACTAGTTTGTATGCCTAATTCGAACACACCTCTATTTATGTATAATTCGAACAGAGCACTTGGTCGTATGCATAATTCCAATACATCACTATACTATAGGTTTTATGCATAGCAGTAACACATATCATTTATGCATAATTCAAACACAACACTAGGGTTTCTGTATAACCAAACACATAACTTGATTTGATGCATACTTAAAAAAACTCCACTAGATTATATTGTATGCATTATTTCAGGACTGCTCGTATTTTACTTATCTTTCCAACACAGGGAAACCTTTTATATTTTACTCTTTTCTTTGACATTTTAGATCAGATTGTTGATCTTGAGGTTTTCAAGACCGAGTATGCTGCATTTAAAGATCTGGCAATAACACAGCATCAGGTTTGTATTGACACGGATTGTGATTGTCTAAGTGAAATTACCCACACAGGTCTAACTTGTACAGTAAAGCCATCAAAATAGGAATATAGTTGAGAGGAATTTAGATACGTTTAGGCAGGTGGTTGCTTAATGCTGGCTGAGTCGTGAAGTCAGCTCCTAGAGGAGCTTTCTGCATTACGTTAAACTTGCATTAAGCTGTCGTCTGTCTCCAAGGCCGATATTTATACTAAATTGAACGTCCGGGTTAGAGGGTTTCCTACGGTGCGGACCCTAATGAAAGGGTTCATATAGGAACCCCATGGTCTTTGTCCACACTGTTTTTTCTATTTCATATATGAGCTTTTTGCATTATTTTGACCTGCATTTAGTTGCCACCAGTCCTTTTAATGGTCGCTTAACCCATTCCATCATTAAGCTATTTTTTAAATCCAGCATCTTTGAATAAATAAAGCAGCATTTATTAGAGAAAAGAATATCTTATAGTTATGTGGATTTGAAACCATTGTAATGAATAGAGCATTTGCTCTTACGGAGCAAATGCTCTTTTTATCACAATGTTTTCAAATTGTAACTATTACAGAGGTGTCAAAAGGTGTTAATATGAGGGAATGGTTTAAGAAAGGTTCCACTGCGTGTTGACCAACTGTCAAACAGCTTGACTGCTGGTGAGACTAGTTACCCGGAGTCTCATCTCAATCTAAGCTCTTTGCAAAAGCGACTCAATAGGGTTCAGATTTTTTTGAAGTTGTACATATCTGTAACACCATTTATAAATTACGTTTAAACGTCAATAACTGATGTGAAATATAACTTAACAATGTTTAAACCCATTTAGGTCTCTATATTTTAATTTGAATTTAAATGTTTCTGTAAGTACTTTTAGATGGACGATGTGGCATTTGTGAGAAAAAAAACGAAACAGTACATTCACGAGGTCTTCATTCAATGCTCGTGCCACTAATTTTAGCGCTGAATTTCCAAGGTAGAATATATCATCTGTTTATCTAAGAGTGCACTCAGTATGAATGGCTTGAACGTGCTACGTGAATTTGGATGACAAACACTGGAGACCCTGATCAGAGGGCTCCTTTAAGAGCCCTCTAATCTGGGTCTACAATGTTTGCAAATGCCAGTGCATACGCTTGCCACATTGAAACGGTTAACCCATTTGCACCCAGTGGGATCTTCCATGTTTTGATATTGGATTAGTTCAATTTTTATCTAAGGGGTGCCTGGCTTTAAATTTTCAATTTCGTTTTGTTTTATATTGAAATTCCTATCAACAAACAGTGTAGACTCTGATCAGACTCCGCATTATGCGGCGTCTAATCAGAGTCTACACAGTATGCCTACGTCCCATATATGGGATCGTGGGAACAAATGGGTTAAGGAAAACTATGCAAAGACTGGTCAATAATTTAGGACACACGGTTTCAAAACTGCAAGCAACACAGATTTTATCATCTGAGAACATTTAGGTGTTGTTGCTTGATTAGAATTCCTTGTGGAATGTTCGTGATTCTTTCAGGGCGCTGTCAGCCTCGAAATGAGGCTGGATCTAGCTGAGAAACCCACCCCGTCCATCCGTAACCACACCCTAAAGCATAGGACCTCTACTGACAAGCTGGTTGTAGTGTATGATGCTGCGAGACAGAAGGGAATTGTCATTGAGCGTACCGAAACTGGCGGCAACGGAAACAATGGCGGCAATGGCGGGGATACCTCTTCCGCTTCTGATATTCGGATAAATACGAAACGTTTGACTGAGCTGATTGGACTTTTTATAATTGCTACAGTAATTAGATATATACAGTAAACTTCGCTTATCCGGACATTCAAAAAGTACCAATATCGGGTTTAAGACCATGTGCAGCTTTACACAGGGTGACAGTCACGCAGAAAGCACCTTTAGGAACTTTTTGAATGACGTTAATCCTGCATTTAGCAGGTACCTACCTAAATGTTCTTAATTCTTATTTATTGAAAGTTCGAATCCGCGAGTTGGTTTTGCTGTATACTAATGGAGCCAATCAACAGCAATGACTTAGTGATTAAAGCATGGGTGGTAAATTTGCTTCTAACAGTAAAAGCGTGAATGGTATCTTTGCCTCTAACAGTAAAAGCGTGAATGGTATATTTACTTCTAATAGTAAAGGCATGGGTGGCACGTTTACTTCTTACAGTTAATGCATGAATGGTACCTTTACCACTCGCTCTGTACATCTAACAGTGAAGATGGAATGCGGGTCGGGACATGGCAATTGCCATTTGCTAAACTGCCATTTGCCAAATGAAAAATTTAAGAACGTGTTCTTCTCGCTTACAGATGTACAGAAATTGAATTGGGTATATTATTGTTTTGATAAGGATACAAAACATATTGCAGAATGAGGCCCACTGATTTGTCTAATTCTTGGATCCGTCAAGCACTTTTCAGGGAAAAGAAACTAGAATTAATGACAATATGGCAATTAGCAATTGGCATCTGGCATATTGTCAATTGGCATTTGACAAATTGGCATTAAGCAACTGGCAAATTAGCAATTGGCATTTAGTAATTGGCATGGTCCGATCCGCATTTCATGCGACACCGACGAGAATCGAACTAAAAACGTCTGGACAATAGCATTCATAAAGAACACAAACATATTGTGGAATGAAGCCCGCCGATCTGGATCTCGAAAAGGCAATGTGATGACGGTACTTGACCAAATAAACTGGCAAATTATCAATTGGCATTAAGCAATTAGCAAAAAAGCAATTAGCATTTGGCAACTGGCAAAGTAGCAATTGGCATGTCCCGACCCGCATTCCAGTGAAGGTAACCCGTCATGGTATTTTTAACAGAAGTATGTGTATAAATGGGTAACAAAAAGTTATTGAATGTTATTGACTCGCTAACTAGTGCGGCTTGCAGATATTATTTTATGAATCTGAAATTTTCAGTCGCTAATCATACGTACATACATTTTGACAAACAATACACTATTTAATGCAAGGGGATAGTCATATGTAAAGCGTTCGTTAAATTTAGTATCGGACTATGATATAGAATTCAATACAAATAAAACAACATTTTAGGCAAATTATTTTCGCTATTTATAAAAGTTTCTTTATGAATGAACAAAGATAAAACATGATAAACTCGATTAATATTCCATATTCGCTTATTGGAACACTTAAAAATGCACCGTTATTGATCTTTCAGAAATGTGGCAGATCAATGCAGGGTGAAATTATGCTGAAAGCTCCTCTAGGATCTTTCTGCATGACTTTCATCCTACATTAAGCAGCCACCTTCCTATAAGGACATAAAATCTTCAATACTAAAATATCGTACGATCGTGTTTTTACTGTACAGCAAAACCCCTCTAAACTGGAGTCTAGTAGAAAAGAATTTAGATAATATTAGGCAGGTGATTTCTTAATACAGTGTGGATGTCATGCAGAAAGTTCCCTGAATTAAACTACCACCTCTCTTCTCAAAGACCGATAATATATTTATACAAAATTTAACGTCCGGTTAAGAGGGATTTACTCTACTTAAACACTAAATTAAAATAGACTAAATCATAAAAAATCAAGTTTAACCGAAAACTTAAGACTGTCCTATAAATTCTTAACCCATTCATTCCATGTCAGAGGCATTTAGCAAACAGTACATTTCCTGATCAGAGAGCTACTTCATTAGCCCTTTTATCAGGGTCTACACTGTTTGCCTGTGCCCTTTTTAACCCTTTCCCTCATATTGACGACTTTTGACGACCTTGTAAAAGTCACTTTGTGAAACCATTGTGATAAATGGAGCATTTGCTCCTATAGGAGCAAATGCTCTATTTATCACAATGGTTTCAAACTACAAAATTCTAAAATTTTCCTTTTCTCTAGTTAATGCTCCTTTTCGGTAGATTTACTCAAAGTGGTTTGGTCTAAAAATAGCCTATGAGGGAATGGGTTAAAGGGACATTGTGCACTAATGGCCTAATGTATATATACATTTACTTGTGACATACATGTGTCATTTATTAACAAAAAGCCAGTCGGTTTGCCAGTGTTTTTTAATGTTATATGTCTCAAATATACCAGACAAATGAGATTAGGTTCTATATTGTTCATGTTAGCACATAAGGCAAGGGATGTGTCTTTTATAAACAAAACTGATACACATTTTTACACTAGTACAGTAAAACCTCTCAATAACGACCACTAAATTACATCAAATGTTTTGTGTTAAAGGCAGGTGGATGCTTAAAGCAAGGTGAAAGTAAAACAGAACGCTCCTATATGAGCGTTCTGTTTTACTTTCACCTTGCTTTAAGGGGCCACCTGCCTTTAACACAAAATACTTGATGTAATTTAGTGGCCGTTGTACAGAGGTTTTACTGTATTTGCATCCACTCCACATGTCCAAAATACCAACTAATTAACAGAACTTAGTGGTCATTGTAGAGAGATTTCACTGTATATGTATTTATCATTTGGGCAGTAAATAAGATTTAAAAATTAAAAAAAAGTTTTGTTCATAAGACACAAATTCCACAGCCTACAAGGCATTGCTTGTATATTCTTTATATAAAACATATTGATTATACTGTTTACTCGGACGGTGAAATGGGTACTGACTTATGACACCAAACTTCGTGCTTTTAAAGCATGAATATTTCCTTACACCTACCAGACCAACAGATAAACGTGCGTACTCGAGTACTAAAATCGTCCTTTCTCGACGAAACCCTATATTGTGACCACACTATTAGAATAGTCTCATTTTGACGATTCTAAAGAGTGGTCACACCATAGGGTTTGGTCGAGAAATAAAGAAGTTATTCTTAAAAGAATGTTTTAATTTACGCATCTTATCTGGACCTCTGATCCGCTCTATTATGTATATTCAATAAATGAAGATCCAGACCTGATGATTGTACTGAACCAAATAGGCTGAGTCTTCATTACTTGCTAATTGAATAATACCTCATAAGAACCCAAAAGCAGTCAAGAGATGGCTATCAGGATTTTCCTTTTAGTTGTCTTACCTTTTGTCACATTGAACTGTATTGTTTATGTTGTTTGTATCGTTCTGTTAAATCTTTCCCTGTTGTTCATTCCTTTAAAAAATGACGCCATGACTATTAATAAGATAATTATGTTATAATGGCATATGAACACGGGACATTTTGGCTCAGAATGAAGCTGCAGAATAAGATCTTTATTACACCATAAGCAAACAGAGCAGATCCTGATTAGACGGCTCCTATAGGAGCCGTCTGATCTGGGTCTACTCTGTTTGCAGCTGCGTGAAAATGCGCTTACATAAGGGAAAGGGTTAAAATGAAACAAAAAGACATTACCGGACTGGCGCCTGTCAGTTTTAAAGAAAACAAACAACTATCATGTGCAGCTTTGTTAAAGTCACTTTCGTTCTATAATTGTCATATGCAAAATGCCATCTGCCAGAATTTTCAAAGTTGACTGCTTTTCATTTGTTTTTTATCAATACTATCAGAAGGTCAAACAAATTTGGATCCTGGTGAAACACCGAGTTACTCGGCATCTCATCTGGATCCTAACTGTTTACATTGGTTGTTACAGATTCGCCGCTAGAGTGCAAAGAGTTTATCAAGCACGCACATTTAACCCTTTCACTGTTCTATGTTTATTCGACATGTTAATACCTACTGAATATTCAAGGGGAAATTTTTTATTGTGAAATATGGAAGGTGGAACATTGTAGCCATTTCAGAAAGTAAAGAAACAGGTCTATCAAATTCCATATGGAAACAGAGTCGACTCTGATCAGACGGCTCCTAGAGGAGCCGTCTGATCTGGGTCTACTCTATTTGTAAATGCGTAAAAAACGCGTTTATATGAAGGAAAGGGTTAATTATTCTACTGCATGTAACGCTTTCGCTGCCAATGTCGCATCTGTGATTATCTATGCAAACAGTTTGACTCCAGATTAGACCACGCCGAGTAACTCTCATTAGGATCCAAACTGTTTATTACTGTGACTGTTTCTGCTCACAAAAATGAAGAAAAATGGAAAATAAAGTTTGCAGACGAAAACATTTGGCAGTGAAATGAATAATTGTTTTACCTTAGAGTGTCGAAACAAATCATACCGCTCCTGTGATTATCAGGGTCTGTTCTGTTTGCTTAAGGGGTTGTGAAGAGCATAGTATTCATTTTCTGCTAAGAATATTATCCCTGTATTCATTATACAATTACAGTAGAAAATGTCATAAGTGGTCATCAAAACGAAGTAATGCAGAAAGCTCCATTACTTTTACCCTGTATTAAGCAACCGCCTGCTTTTAAGACTCATATTTTGAATAAATGAATGACCGCTTATGACAGGTTCTATGGTTTATAAATTCAGCTTATACATACTTATGATGTCAGTAGTTCCTTTTTTGCACAAATAGTCATAAGATCTGAGGTTAATGCCTAGACTTCCACTGCACATTTACCCAGTCCTACTTACCGACGTCTTTTGACATATTTGCAAACAGAGTACACTCAAATAAACAGCCCCTGTATAAGCTGCCTGGTCTGCTCTGTTTGCTAATGGTATTTAATACATATGTTTCTACAGCTCCTTTTTTGGCCAAAAAGCCACATGTCCATGTTTATAAAAGGTCAAAGGACAATAAGGTCATGCAATTTTTAATAAAGATGTGTGACAAACAGTAAATCGCTCTTTTGAAAGTACATGTAGTACCTAAATGATTGCGTATGGTAAATTGCTCTTTTGAGAAGAAGTACCTAAAAGATTGCGTATGGCAAATATCTCTTTGGGAAGTAGTACTTGAATGATTGCGTGCGGTAAATAGCTCTTTCGAAAGCAGTACCTCAATGCTTGCATGTGGTAAACAGTAAACCACCATTAGGAAAGTAGTACCTAAATAATTGCGTGTGGTAAACGGCAAGTCGCTCGTTGGATAGTAGTACTTAAATGACGGCGTGTTGGAAAGTACTCTTTTGAAATGCTTTCAAGTTTTTGCATGCTATTGGTATATGTGTAATAACCTATGCAAATCGTTTCGATTATACATCATATGAATTGTAGCTCCGTAGCCGAGTAGTTATGGTATTCAACTGACAATCGCTTAGCTTCTCGCCGCTGTGGGTTCTAATCCAGGTCTGGGCATTTGGATTTTTCATGTGAGGAAGCCTACCAGCCGGCTTACGGTTGGTCGGTGGTTCTACCTGGATGCTCTTCTGTGCTCGAAACAATGCAATTTGTTCCATGCACCGAAGAACCTATAGGGTATTCCTTCACCTGTAATTAGCTTAGTATTAGTGATATTACTGAAGTTATGTAAAACCCTGATCAAACAATCATATGAAACTGAATTGGTAGAGTTTGTAGTTGCCATGTGTCACTAATATTTAGTATTCGTAAATGTGAACAGTTGCTTTTTTAAAATCATTTTGTGAATTATTAGATGATATCAAAAGCATGTATTTGATAAGAATCCTTCTTTGATGCTATTGTTTGTTTGTATCGGGACTTTACGTCGTTCTACTGTATTTCAGTCATGTGTAGCTACATGTAATTACAGGTGGAAGAAGGTCCCATAGTTTTTTTCCGTGCATCCTGGGTCTTCCTCCACATGTAATTAGATGGACGTCGAGATATGACAGAAATCCAGTTTTCATTCCAGTTCATCTTAGATGCTTTGTATATTTGTGCATGGTCTAAACTACAGGAAATAAAATATGTTTAAACCATATATGTTATGACAGATTCTTATCCTTTGTAGAAAGAGTTAATTAACGACAATCATATATATGTACAGTAAAACCTCTCTATAACGACCACTAAATTACATCTAGTATATTGTGTTAAAGGCAGGTGGTATAAGAGCGTTCTGTTTTACTTTCATCTTGCTTTAAGCAGCCCAGCCATCTGCCCTAAATACCAACCAATCAACACAATCTAGTGGCCGTTACAGAGAGGTTTTACTATAATATATATAATATGTTCCCTTTTATATTCATGTAACAAATAACGACAGCATGAATATTTATCAGCTGAATCTTATAACGGCCTAATTATGTACACTGAATGTTTCGGTATTGAGAGAAATTGTAAAGGTATGTCTATCATAATTTTATAAGCAAACATAGCAGATCTGATCTGGGTCTGCTCTGTTTTCAAAGGCATGGCAAGGCGTTTATATGAAAGAAGGGATGAAAAGGAATGCATAATTTAGTATGCAAAAAGATCATGAATTGCATGTAGATATATATGCCACATACAGGTCACGTCCGTGCCCAATCTGTTACTGTTTTAATGTTTTTGTTTGGAAAGAAAAGAAGAGAAACTAAAACGAACGACAATTCTAAGAGATGACACATTTTGCAGACAATATTTGACAGCGCAAGAGTTTGCTTTGTAGCAACCCGTTTTGAAATAACGTTGCATTTTTAAATAATTTTATTTCAAAACGGATTGAAGTTTATTTCAAAACGGGTTGACATCGAAAATCGCATATTGAAACAAAATGCAACCCGTTTTGAAATAATTATTTCAAAGTGCAACGTTATTTCAAAACTGGTTGCAACATTGCTTTCTACATGCACTTACTCAGCCGTTAAAGGGATACTGTGCATCAAACCTTTCGCCGATGAATTTGTGAAGACTTTTTAGCATCTAGTTTTGTCGGTAGAAATCAGTTGTCACAGTTGATTCACAGTAAAACCTCTCTATAACGGCCACTAAATTACAATAAGCATTTTGTGTTAAAGACAGGAGGTTGCTTAAAGCGTTCTGTTTTACTTTCACCATGCTTTAAGCAGCCACCTGTCCTAAATACCAACTAATTCACACAATTTAGTGGCTGTTATAGAGAGGTTTTACATGCATTTTTTTAAAACACGGTCAGAGTATTAAACAGTTTGGATCCTGATGAGACGTCAAGTTACTCGGCGTTTCGTCTTAATTTAAACTGTTTGCTTATGTAATCACTCATCCGCCCACAGTATAGTTGGGCATCCAACTGAGGAAAATGTGTCGAGCCATGGCATTAAATAGTAGAATTTGGCATGCACTGGATATGTAATGTTTGATGTCTGAGTAATCAGAAACTGCCCCATGCCACCTGAAAATTTGCCCTTGTTTCTCTTAATTGGGTCAAAGGTCAACTAAGTGCATATTTTATATACGTTATTTGAGAAATCATTATATCTTTACCAATTTTAGGTGTAAAATAACAAACATGGTACCAAAATGAAGGTTAAACATTAGCCTTTAATTTGCACTTACTTTGTGTAAAATATATTATTTGAATATTCATGAATATTAATGAGAACATAAAAAAACCAGTAAACAATCATTAAAACCAACATATAACGATGATACATGATGTCATGTCTTCGTCATTATTGCTATTTAACAAAAATAAATTACGTTAAAATAAAGGTTAGACAGACTGCTACTGAAAAATACTGTATACAGTAATACCAGCTATATATTATGCACACATAGTTCTTAAAGTAAAGTGGGTGGGGTAAATAAACACCTAAACAAAACTTTCAGTTCTGTTTAAAGTAACTAATTAATTCACTATATTTTTATGGATATTTTCTTGGTTGGTACAATTAACACCATCGCAAAGGATATATAATGTTTGATGTCTGAGTAATCAGAAATTGCGTCATGCCACCTGAAAATTTGCCCTTGTTTCTCTTAATTAGGTCAAAGGTCAACTAAGTGCATATTTTATATACGTTATTTGAGAAATTAATATATCTTTATCAATTTTAGATATAAAATAACAAACATGGTATCAAGATGAAGGTTAAACATCGGCCTTTAATTTGCACTAACGTTTTGTAAAATATATTGTTTGAATATTCATGACTATTAATGAGAACATAAAAAACCCAGTAAAAATCATTAAATCCAACATATAACGATGATACATGTCATGTCTTCATCATTATTTCTATTTAACAAATATAAATTACGTTAGAATAAAGGTTAGACAGACTGCTACTGAAAAATACTGTATGCAGTAATACCAGCTATATATTATGCACACATACTTCTTAAAGTAAAGTGGGTGGGGTAAATGAACACCTAAACAAAATGTTCAGTTCTGTTTAAAGTAACTAATTAATTCACTTTATTTTTATGGATATTTTCTTGGTTGGTGCAATTAACACCATCGCAAACACATGTTAGTGTGTTTTGAAACTACTTTGAAGCATTTACAGCGAATAGATTTGCACTTGGTTTTGCACCCATATCTTGTTCAATGCAAGCATCAAGTGCAGTTGGTACATTTCCGAACCACTTATAAAGGTTCAACACCATCGTGCTATGTGTTAGTATCAATAACATTAATGTCTGTATCCATTAGCTCATATCCATATAGCAGCTTAACAGTTTGCTCTTGAAAGTTTCAGTTCTAGTACATCCTTTGTTGGTGGAACCAGTTCAAGTGTTTTCTCTACCTTAACCATATTGTGAAAGTCTTGTATCATCTATGGGTTCTCCGTTCAGACACCATACATCAAACATCAAACGTTTGTGCCTTGTCTGACCGTGTATCTCTTAAAATATCTGAAAGCAGATCGGACATGTAAAAGATTTCTTCCAACAGGTCTTCTTTCCGATTCTAGAGAAAGCAAGGGTTATGTTACATCGAGTTATTTCATGATACCCTGGCATGTTCCGGCAGACATCTTGAGATAACTTGCGGAAAATACAATTTTGTTTTTCCCAACCATTATTCAGACTTCAGTGCCTAAAGGTCCAAGATGGTATACATGTATCAGTACAAGCAGTACATCAAAATCTTGGCATTTGACAACTATCCAGCATTGGCCCCTTTCAAGAAGGCATCCAAGCCTTGTATCCACCTCGTCATGATTTGATGGCAGATGGGACAATTCATGTCTGCACTTGTCTTGAATGACGATATTCAAGCGTATCTGTTGAATACTGCAATACTTGTATACTACATCAACTCTGTGTTTGTATCTTCTGCTTCTTATTTTGTCATGCTTTGCCGCTTTAAAGCAGGCATACTCGCACCATTGTGATATGCACATAGGTGAGGGAGGGTCCAACGTGCAAGTTAAAATAACAGGTTAAAACATTGCAAACAGACGAAGAGTACATGACATCTAAAATCTTAACCTGGACAGTTGTGAGCTATCACTTGATGTTATGGTAGCTTTTTCCAGATGATGTTGACAGCAGAGTGGAAGAAATATTCCCTCAGGAAAATGGTCCTGCAAAACCTTGGAACGAATCATAAGGAATGACATCTTGTAGGTGCACCGTAAGGGAGTCAGAAGGTGGGGCGTCAGCTGCAACAAACTCATTAACAACCCTATAGAACATCACGGCCTTTACTTGTTTCTGCCTCTGTTTGAGCAAATCGTGTTGAACATGGCACCAATGCTGAGCACTTGTTTTGCAATAATGCAAAATTACAAATATGGTAGCTCTACGTTGGATCATCTCCACATGCGTTGTCATGGCCTTGGTGTGTTGATCCAAAACAAAAGATGTGCACTCAACCTGCAGACTGATCAGGAGTTTGTAACATGCCTCCTTGGTTGACTTTTGGGAGGCTCCAAGGTTCCTGCTTAGAACGGATGTGGATCAATTTGCCTCCTTTATGACCATATCGACTCGGGATGTTCAAGACAATTTCAAAGACAGTTATTTTGCCCTCTTTGTAGTCTTCCGTTTCATGCTATGGACAGTATAACTAGTCTCTATGTTGTTGGTGATAAGCAGAACCTAGCACTTCTCTGCATTGAACCTAGTCTCTTCCCTTTTCTACAGACTGCCGAAGTCATTCTGGAAGACGTCTGCATCTTCTATTGACTCGGCACAAATTGAGGCATCAGCAAAGAGTCGACATGAAGAGTGTGGTCATCATTGCATTCAAGGGAAAAGAAAGGACTGAGAACAGCACATTGATGAACACTTGATGCTATCGGTACTGACTCGGAGGAAACATCCTCCAGCGTGATTTGTTGGCTGTTGAATACAATCAAGCATTTTACATTACACATCATAGTGTTGGAGCTTAAGAAGAAGGTATCTGTAAGACACTTTGTAAAACGTTTGCGTCAATCTGATAGGATTGGTCCAGACCTGACCCAAGGTCATTGACCATGTTGATTGATTAGTTGTGTCTCACAGACGCGCTGTTTCCGGAGTCAATGCTGGTATTGGTTGATGATGTAATGGTAAAACCAGGTTACTGTGTATGATGTATTCTAGAATCTTACATGTGACAGAATTTAGGGACACAGGCCAATAGTTTGAAGGGGTTATTCTTGACCATTGTCTTGTATATATGATTAACACGAAATATTCCAGTCACTGGGGACTTTATCCTGGTCGTAAGGCCTGGAAGATCAGAACAAGAGCAGAAGCCAGTGAATGTGCCATCTCTTTCAAGAACATTGATAAGATGGTGTCTGGACAGGTAGCTTTGTGGAGATTAAGGTCATTAAGAAGCTTGCAGACATGAATAGGAAGGGCATTCGAATAAGGATACTCTCAAACGACACAAATGAGAGATAGGCCCTCATGTGTAAAGACAGAAAATTACTGGTTCAGTATTTTAACTTTGATTTGTGTATCAACATTGTTAATGGCACCCTTTTTCAGTGGTGCTATTCCCGAGCTGTCACATTTCTTGCCTTGCTCCTAACAAAAGTGTAAAGCTTCTTACAGCTGGTATCTGTCACTAAGTCAATCACATACCCATCATGAGCTTGAGCTTCCTTGCACTTCTATGAAAGTTTTCTGTAGCCCCTTGTATATGCGCCAGTCCTTCTGTACCTTGGTCCTCAGCACTATCTATACGCACATTTCTTCTTTCGTGAGAAACGGCGGGTGATTGATTTGCATCATGGCTGGCTGAACCTGGTGGATGTAAACTCAGAAGGGACCACTGAATACATCACATAGAGTACAGATTCGTAAAGGGACTGATTTTCCAAGTGTGCTGCAAACTCAGCCATTTTGATGGCCATAGAACATGTATTAGCCTCTTTCGAAGGGTGGACAAGATGTGGGGTAGGCTTCCTTCGTGAAGGAAATATATGTTTGTCAGAACTCTGACATACTCACTTATTCCAGGTATTGATGATATATATCTGATAACTAGTGATTGCTTGTGGTAATAACATATAGATTGTCGTCATCACGGATAGGGAAGGTTACTCATAGCTAGCGGCACTGAATATGCCTATGAGTTCATTGTTGAGTTAGAGTGGGTACCTATGGCCAGTAACTGTTAAAATGGCCAATCAATATCCGGGATATTCATGTCCCCACAAATGTAGAAAGGGTTTTGTCATGGGTACTGCTGGTGTAGGTAAAATATTTAAATTCATTATGTAAAAACATCGCCATACTCACCAGGAGCTATGGTGTTTCAATCGCTAACAAGCAAGGTTTTACGCAAGCGTAAAATGGCTGCGTAACATGTATTTAAGCAGGATAGAAGAAAAAAGGGAGCAATATTGGGAAAACATGACTGTTATGTATGAATTAATACATGTAGCAGAAACGGGGGAATGTTTTAATGAGCCATGATGCATAATACCTTTGTTTGACACCAATAATACACATTACGTCACAGATCAATGTTATTCATTTGCTGAAACACACTGACGTAGAAACCATTATCACATTAAGTGGTGTTCACAAGGCATACAAACTCCCATACTTACAGTCTACATGAAATTATTCCGATAGTTGGACTCAATGCCCGTTACGTTTTTCATTTATATTGTCCCCAAAAAGATAATTATACAGTAAAGTTGAAGCAAATTCAAATTCACAATGGTGAAATATGCAAAACTGTCAACAAAACCACGAGTAAAAGGTCTCAGCTAAATAACTTTAACAAAGCCAAAATGCAAATAAAGGACTTATATTTTAATGGACAAAATGGTTTTAAACCAAAAGCACGTATACTAAGGGTGCTAAGAAAATATGAGAGAAAAAAATAATTCAGATTCCACCGAGGATCGAACCCACGACCTCACGTTTCCTAGTCCATCGCTATAACCCCTAGACCACGCTGACAGCAAAGCCAGTGTAAGTGATTTTAATCTCTTATACCTAATTCACTAGCATTTTCACTGAAACTGGATCATGGCAGAAAAGAAAGAATTATCCCCGACTAAAATATGCTGAGAAAAATATATGAATAAAAAATAAATAAAATAAGTAAATATATATTAATAAGAACTTGTCTCACAGTAAACCATATTTATTAAAAAGATTGGCATTTATAGAAACACAGGACCGCAGAAACGCATGGCCAAATTCAAAGCCGTATCAGTGTGGGCTGCTTTCGCAGCCCAATGATACAAACAGCTAATATTAGACAACATACCAATATTACACTGAGATTATGGCAATAAGAGACTAATCTTCTGGCGTTTCATTATCATCTCTAAATGATATATCTGCGTGAAGAGATACTATAACTTGCACAGATTTGCATCCAAGTTTATATTGCATGATAATGTACCGTACATGTATTTAAAACGATATTTTCCGAACTTGCAATCATCACAGGTCACTCAAAACTTTCTGAAATGCACCATAAATAGTTCTATTCTTACTGTGGAGACATTGCTAAGAAATTAAATGCAAAAAAAGTATTGAAATTGTCAAAATTACGGCTATGTTATACTATAAAGAGATTTTATTACATTTTTGCACTCATTTGACCTTTGACCTTGTTTCTGACCTTCAAAGAGGGTTTTGGCCGTGGCATGGGCCAAACCCATAAATGATAAGTATCTGGCAACACAATTATGGTATTCAAACATTTCTACTAAAAAATGCCATGGACCTCGAAAAATAAGCGACTTTTTGCACATCGGATTGCCAACTAGTAGGCTAAAGAGTAGGCTTTGATCGGCATATACTCTGTTTTCCGATGATTTTCCGATATACTTTAATTAGACTTTAGTTAGAAATGGGTTAATTTCTGTTGCATACCTTTAACTGTCTTTCCGCAAATCAAAAGAACCCAAAATGACGGTTGTTTACAATGCCCCATATCAAATCTTCTTTAGGCGGACGCCTTGAAATTAGAAGACAGTCAGCATGAATATCGGATTGAATGCGACTAGTAAATAAACATTAGGCATCTTGTTCGTCATTCCTTGAAAGGGAAATTAAACCACCTCAGTTTATGTCAACATCATGTAATTTACTGTTAATAGTTCGAATTTCATCACGTTATTCCAAATAACAACACATTTTGAACCAAAAGGCATCGAAACGCAGTGGAAAGGGTAATGTTTTCGATTTGGTCATTTTTATTTGCCGAGTGGTCATATGTGTTAGTGAGAAGCTTGGTCAAACATATTAGCGTGTTAATTTAACCCTTCGCTTGCTATTCACGTCAATATACGTACCTGTAAATAGTGAAGATCCTGATGAGATAACTCCTGCAGGAGCTGTCTCATCAGGGTCTGCACTATTTACAAGTTGATTGTGCAACCAGTGCACTCCACAGCAGTGATTGCACAGCGAAATATGTGTACACAGTGAAGATATATGTAATTATACAACAGGGCATGGGCAAAGAAGGAGATGCGTATTTTAAAATTCAGCAAGCGAAGGGTTATAAAGATAAATACGAACACATTGCAGATAACGCAATTCTGATTATCGATAAGTAAGCAGAAGGCATTTTATCATTTGTTAACAAATGGAAACATATTGAACTATATGTTTTGGTATTTGGTTACATATTGTCTTTCTCTGTAAATCATGATACATCTTTAGCTCCATCCAGTAAGAACCACCCTTAATCCAAAACAGCATTCATAGGCTATTTTTAGATCCAACATTCTTTGAATAAAATCTACCGAAAAGGAGCATTAACTAGAGAAAAGGAACATTTTAGAAGTTTGTAGTTTGAAACCATTGTGATAAATAGAGCATTTGCTCCTATAGGAGCAAATGCTCTATTTATCACAATGGTTTCACAAAGTGGCTTTTACAGAGTCGTCAAAAGTCGTCAATATGAGGGAATGGGTTAACCCAAACAAGCTTTATACTACGTGCAAGTTGGTATAAACGACTACAATGTCGTTCAGAAATGTGCTAGATTTGACGTAAATCTTCAAATGAATGGCCGCTTAATCCATGTTCTACTGTATGCCTTCATTATTAAACGATACATGTATTGGCCATGTTGCGAACCGATTGGAATATGAAACGCAAGGGATTATGACCTGAGTACAATTCAATTCTCCCAGCAGAATGACTACATCATTTCTATTCTCCTATTGCTGGTGACGTGATATTTATTGTTTCAGGGCTATTGTTACATAATCATGTTTTACATTTAAGGTGGCTGCTACAACGTCTGCCATTAAAGTTTATAAATACAGCGTACAAATTAGTTCGAGATAAGAGGAGTTCGAGTCATCCAATTTCTTATCTGAACGATTTTTCAAGGCCACAGCTTAATACAGGTCTAAAGTAATGCTGAAAACTCCTGTAGGAGTTTTTAGCATTACTTTAGACCTGTATTAAGCTGTCACATGTTTTTCTATAATATCTGTAGCGTTACATTTTAGAGCAATTCTGTAATGTAAGTTTTGGAAGGACTGAACTTTTTGTTTGAGTTATCCCGAAGTTCGACTTATCCGAGTGCGAGATATCGAAGTTCAACTGTAAATCCAAATATTTTTGTCTAAATCTACAGTAAGGCTACCGCAGATGTGCTTTATCTGATACAGTAAAACCTCTCTTTAACGGCCGCTAAATTACATCAAGTATTTTGTGTTAAAGGCAGGTGGCTGCTTAAAGCAAGGTGAGCGTGAAACAGAACGCTCCTATAGGAGCGTTCTGTTTTGCTTTCACCTTGCTTTAAGCAGCCACCTGCCCTAAATACCAACTAATTAGCACATTTTAGTGGCCGTTATAGAGCTGTTTTACTGTAGATTAATAAACTTACTAAACGTAAATGCAGGGAACAACACATACAAAACATACAGTCGCCCGAACAGCACCACGACACACAGAGAACAGTAACTGTATATGTCTGTGAAAAGACAAACAAATTAGTGTAGTATAGTGGTAGATTACAGCAACAACGATTCTCCAGTTGATACGTTAACCCTTTCCTTCATATAAAAGTGTTTTCCTGCATTTGCAAACAGAGTAGACCCGGATCAGACGGGTCCTGCAGGAGCCATCTGATCAGGGTCTGTTCTGTTTTCTAATGGAATTTTAAATATCTGTTTCTTACTTTTCTAAATGGCTACAATATTCCACCTTCCCCATTTCTTTACAACTATTTTGTCCATTAACATTCAATGGGTTTGAATCTCCGAATAAACATAGAACATGGAAAAAGTTTTAATCAGAATCTGCATTACTAAACCAATCAGTTTCCAAACTGCATGCAATATTAAAGATGTCCTGCAGAAATCTAGTCCGTTGCGAACTTGGGTGTGTAACGTTAACAGTAACCATGATTACAGTTTTATGAAATTGTTCGCCAAATTTAAAGGGGAAGTCCCTACATTCGACGTGTTTCAGAAATAACTTAATATATACAAAACTCATTTGTTTATATGCTGAAAAGTAGTATATCGCATGAAAACCTATCCAATAAACGCCGAAAATGAAAAAAGAAAAACATCCATGTGTTAGATATCGACGATCCCGCTTTTATTCCCCGGTGTTTCAGTTTTATTCGGGTTGGGTTTTAGTTTCGTATCTGTTAGCGCTATACGCGTCTCCCCGACCCGTTGCGAAAAAAACTGTTACGTAAACGCGAATACCATCCGGGTTGAGTAACGAAAAAAATCATTCAACATTGGTTGAAAATCGTTGAGATTGTTGAGTAACACAATGTAAGGTTAATTCATAAACTGTAATTTGATTGGTTGAATTCAATAGGTAGGATAAGTTCATATGACGGAATAGCAATAAAAAGCCCAGTTGAATACGGCTAATGGAGGGATCGGGTGATCATCGGTAAACCGCGGAAAATTTTAACGGAAAAGTCCGATAATACTTTGCTGTAGAACAAAAATTATAAGTATTGATGAAATCGGTTTATATTGTATCACAGGGTCATTTTTCGATATAAGTTCAAATTGACAATCTTCATAATAATGATTGAGCATAACAAATACCAAGTTTTATTATATTATTGAAAATATGCGTTCATTGTATACATAGGGACTTCCTCTTTAAGACTGAAATGTTGCGCTGATGTAATCGCAATATTTCGGTCTTAAAATTGGCGAACAGTTGCATAAAATGGTAACGGTTACTGTTAGCTGTTAAGACTCTATTTATAATACATGTAACAAAAACGTGGCATCTGATTTGCGTGTACGCTATTTGTGAAATATATATCCAGTATTAACTATTTGTATGCTAGGGGGCAAATCAAATCTATGATAACAGATTGGATCCAGATTAGACGCCATGATACTAGGAGTTTTATCAGGATCCAAATGCGTGTCCTTAAAGAATAAATCTACAAATTGAAGCAGACAACATTTATTAATTATCCAGACGCAACATTACTGAATTTCTGAACATTGATTTCTTGTGTATATGGATCTGCGTTTTACTATTTTGTATTTTGTATGAAATGCTTGTTTGAGGGCCTCAAGGTAGATTAGTCATTATGACTAATTGAGCTACCCTCGTTAAATAAAGTCTTTCATTCATTCACTCATTCATTCAAATAAAGTGTTTCATTCATTTCATTCATTCATTCATTCATTCATTCATTCAGTAGAAACTCTCTAAGCCGAAAGTTCAATTTGGTATAAATAACGGTATTGGAGACATGCGGCAGCTTAATGCAGGGTGAACGTCATGAATAACACTTTTAGAGGAGCTTTCTACACGACTTTCACCCTGCATTAAGCAGCCACCTGCCTAAAAGTATCTAAACTATTCTCTGCTAGAATTCCGGTTAAGAGGGATTTTACTGTAATATAACAGCGATGATGTTTTATTTTGTAAACATGACCTGTACTGGTCTAATCGTTGTATTGCTTAATGTAGGGCAAACAAAATGCAGAAAGCTCCTATTTTGTCCTGCATTAGGCTACCTACTGCATCTAGCACCAAAAAGTATACCTCTTTTAGGTGGTCGCATTAGCGGGGTTTTACCGTATTACAAAGCAGGCGGGCTGTTAAATGCTGGGTAACCGTATAGGAGCTTTCTGCATTACTTTTGTCCTGCATTAAACAAGGTTCACCCATCTTACATACCCAACATTAGACTTCTTTATAATGGCCGCTAAAGACCGGCTCAGCTGTATTCAAATGTTCTAGCACACCCCTATAGCGGGTTCCTAGTTGTCTCTGTCTGTCTATTTATATTAGTATCGTAGTATAGTAAAACCTCTCTATAACGGCCACTAAATTACATCAAGTAGTTTGTGTTAAAGGCAAGTGGTTGCTTAAAGCAAGGTGAAAGTAAAACAGGACGCTCCTATAGGAGCGTTCTGTTATAAACTTTCACCTTGCTTTAAGCAGCCACCTGCCCTAAATAACAACTAATTAACACAATTTAGTGGCCGTTAAAGTAAATTACTAAATACTGTATACGAAATGGGAACAAATTCGTTGAATCTCGGGTCAAAACGGACATCCTCCTTCCAAGATGAACTGTGGACCCTAGAAAGAAAATATATAAATATGAGTTGTTAAATATATATACATGAGGCCGAATAACCCACAATCCTTCAATCTTTAAATCATGCCCATGAAAAAAAAGTTAGATATATTTTGTCATTCTAATTAATTCATATACACACTTCAGCAAAACCAAACGTATATCAAATCCAAATTTGATTACATACAGAATTCAAAAACATATTAAGCATATATACAGGAAACCCATCTTAACTCATTCCCTCCTAGACTATTTTAGACCAAACCTCTTTGTATAAACGACTTTTACAGAGACATCAAACTGCGTCAGTAGGAGGACAATGGGTAAACCGAACGTTGAAATAGTACATGTAAAATCCCGATTATTCGAACACTAAAAATCGTATTAGAATCGATCTTTAAGACAGGTGGCAGCTTAATGCATGGTGAAAGTCATGCAGAAAGCTCCTCTAGGAGCTTTCTGCATGACTTTCACCATGCGTTAAGCAGCCACCTGCCTAAAAGGGTCTCAATTTCTCTATAAAGAAAATTCGAATAATCGAGGTTTTACATGTATCAGTAACGGTCTATGGCAGTTTAATGCAGATTAAAAGCCACACACAAAGCTCTCAAAGAAGTTTTTTTCTGCATGGCTTGTACAATGCTTTCAGCAACCACTTGCCTAAAACGACCTAAAGTTTTTTCTTACTCGAAGGTCCGGTTTAGAGGGATTTTACTGTCGATAAAAATTACTTTTCGTAAAAACGGTTTAATTTTAGCAGCTTAATGCTTTAACCCATAAAAATGCCTTTGCAAACAGGCTACACCCAGAACAGTCTGCTCTATTTGCTTATAATATAATATAGATATGATTATACAGTTTCTGTTATGGCCAATACAAAAACTCATATGTCCAAGTGCTACTGCAACACTTATTCTATTTAATGTTCATGATGTAATTATTTTTTACATGAATATTCATGGAGTAAAGGTTTAGAAAATTCCTAAATGTCCGTTACACCACATACCTTGAGAGTCTCTGTAACACTAAGGACGAAGTTACTGTTCTTCTGTAAAATTGTATATGTCTGTGCAGACAGTTGTATCGTCCCTGGTGCGGTAGTTTCGAGCAGTTGTGCAGCCTCTGTGAGCGTCTGTCCAATGGCAATGTATTGTGGTATGTTTCGTCCTAACACTCCAGCCACTACTGGCCCACTGGCAATGGCTATACCAATAGTAAGGTTGGAATCTAAGCCTTCTAGATGGTCTATACTGAAACCTCCAGAGAAATTCAGCAAACGCAACGCACAGCTACACATTATAGAAGCATGTTTTCTGTCCGGTTTTGGTGCCCCCGATAAGTAAAGATCATGGTTGACAAACCTACTAATTCTACAAACATTTCCCGTCCCTAACACCGCGTCAATTCCGGTGTAATATTTATTCAGCATGTTAATGATGCCCTGGGACGTTGTCCGGGATAGCAGCTCCGCTAAGTTGGTTATCTGGAAGGCCATGACAGATGCGTTCTCCAGCGTGTTCGCCTCGACGTTCCTCCCCGTTGCTATGGTTTGAGCTAAAGGTTGTGGTATGAAAGTGGTCAACTGCGCCTCGAGCCTCGCTTTGGTAATCTCATTCTGCTTGTTAGAATCTGCAAATGTATCAAATGTACTTAGATTATATACATTTCACAGCCTGGGATTTTTCTTTTATGATATGTATTTCAGGAGCAACCAGATGCCTTAAATTGCCCGATGTCACAGGTACTAGTATATCGAATACCATGCACGTCACTTCGCGTTACGCAGTTCTCAGATTAAAACTTAAGATTTACATAAATTGGAATCAGTATGAAATGAAAACATGGCACGTTATTTTAACTGTCAGATCATATATCAATCACACTTTATTTTCAAATTAATTTCCCCCAAGTGTTCCAAGGATAGAATGCGCTTTTCGGACTCAGTAGTATAGATTACAATGTTCTCAAAGTCAGGTATCCAGTGCCTGATCTAATTTTATAGTACATGGCGCTCATCATTATCTCCACATTTTATTGTCTTTTATAACAATGTAGATCTTGATGATAGTGTGACTGATGTAGATGATAATTATCTCGGCTGATATTTAACGTTACAAAATCGGCACACTCTATAAATGCTATACATGCTAAAAACGCTAAAAGCGCACACCACACATGCTAAAAGCGGCACAAGATCAAACACACTACGAACGCTAAAACACTGAACACGCTACAAATGCTGTACACGCTATAGAACTGAAAATGCTAAAAACTCTTCGAATACTGCGTATCATTTAAAATCCGCACAAACCGCTAAAAAGCTACAAACACTATATTCACTGACACACTACATATTAAGCTGCACATACTTCAAAAGTTGTACACAATACCAAAAGCTGCACACACTAGAAATGAGTACACCCTGCCAACGCTGAACACACTACAAACGCTGCATATAATATATACATTGCATATACTACACACCCTACAAACACTGCACTTCCTACAAACGCTAAATTTACCACAAACACCGCACATACCACAAACACCACACATACTACAAACACCGCACATACTATAAACACCGCACATACTACAAACACCGCACATACTATAAACACCGCACATACTACAAACACCGCATATACTATAAACGTTGAATATACTACAACTACTACACATACTACGAACGCTGCACATACTGCAAACACTGCGCATACTACAAACACTGCATATACTACAAAAACTGCGCATACTACAAACACTGCACATACTGCAAACAATGTGCATACTACAAACACTGCATATACTACAAACACTGCACACACTACAAAAACTGCGTATACTACAAACACTGCACATACTGCAAACACTGCGTATACTACAAACACTGCATATACTACAAACACTGCACACACTACAAACACTGCATATACTACAAACACTGCATATACTACAAACACTGCATATACTACAAACACCGCACACGCTACAAACACTGCACTTATTACAAACAATACATAATATGAGTCATGCAGAAAACACCATATACAAAAAACACAGCCGCCCGAACAGCACAACGACAAAAAAGTAAATGTACATGCATATCAAAAGACACAAAGAGATTAGGGTAGATTTATCGCCTTGGTACGGTCAGTGACAATAGTCACTGAGGTTTTAAACCGGTTTAGGGGCGCCAAACCTCACACTTAATCCATTCACTTATTCCATTATTCATAATGTTGCACACGTTACAAATGCCGCAAACACTCTCAAAATTACACCTGCTATAAACGCCACATATTCTGCATACGCTACAAATGGCACAAACGCTACACATGATATAACCACTATAAACACTACATTTGCTGCAAATGTTACGAATGATGCAAGCGCTAGAAACGATGCACATGTTAACCTAGAAACGTTTAAAACACTACACGCACTAGGAAAGCTATCACGCTCCACTCCTTACAAACACTGCTTATGCTACAAACGCTGCAAACGCTACAAATGTTACACGCACAACACATGCTACACATACGCTACAATCGCTGTACACGTTACAAATTCAGCACAAGCTACACACGCTATAAACGCATAACAGCATTATATACTACGTTACACATGCTATCCATGCTAGCCATGCTACAAACGCTGCAAACGCTACAACTCTCTGCACATGTTATAAATGCTTCACACGCTTTAAATTCTGCAATGCTACACACGCTGCAAATGTTGCGCATGTTACAAACACCACACAAGCTTCAAACAATGTGCCCGCTACAAGCGCGGCACATGCGTGTTTAAAAAGCTGCACATGTTTGAAACGCTGCACGCACCTTAAGTGCTTGAAACGCTATACATGTTGCAAACGCTCCACACGCTACAAATGCTTTCCATGCTGCAAACGCTACACATGTTGCACATGCCACAATCGTTACGCATGCTACAGACGCTGCACAAGCTACAAACGTTGCACGTGCTTCAAATTTACATACTCTACAAATCTTGCACACGTCACAAAGGCTGCAAAACACTGCACACGAAAATACATTATCTTTTAATTGACAGTAATACCACAAACGACGACTAGGTAAGAAAGAATGTGGGGAACCTGATCAATGGTCGCGTCTCCGGCACAGTTTCTTTCACTTAAACCTTTTAGACGTTGTCTGAGTGGAATAGCCCATCATTGTTGAACTATAGAATCAACTTAGTATAAAATATGTAACTTTGCTGGAGGATTTTGAATGACAAACAACACAGCCCTGACCATATGGCTCCTCTAGGGTCCATCTGGTCTGTATATACGCTGTTTGCAATTTACAGTGCCTATATGGCCCGCATTCAAAGGGTTAAGGGCATATTGTTTAATGACGCTACTAACCTGAAATGTCCTTCTCCAGTTTGTGTGCATATTCTTGCATGGAGTCAATCATTGTGTCCAGAAGCGACGTGTGGGTTGGGTACTCGGTCTTTAACAACTGCTCAATTGCCTGAAACGTTGGTCTTGCATTTGGATCTATGCACCAACACTTTTCCATCAGCGCTTTGATCAATGATGGTGTTTCGGGATAAAATTTGGGCCGCAGGCAACAGGTCATTATCGCACCAATAATCTCACCAGGCGACAACTCCAGCTCATAATAAGGATCTTGTCTGGAAAATATTTCTTGTAAAACCATCGCAAAACTGTAAATGTCAGAATTGAAACTTGGAAATCGACCGAATTTCACCAATTCCGGTGCCATCCAAAATGCCCATCTTTCATTGACATCTTCACGGCTGTTCGAAATGATTTCAGGATGGATTCTGTTGCTTTTGTGGACGTTTTCCTGGGCTTCAATATATGTCTCCACCCAAGCGGCAATCTGAATGTTCCAGGCCTGGCCTATGACTACGTTTGCTGCCCTCAGGTTGCCATGGACAATTCCCTTTTCATGAAGATACCTCATGCCGCTAACGATGCTCTTTACGACAGCAATGTTACCCTTTTCTTGGAGCGTCACTTTTGAATTCTTGAGTAATACGTCAAGGGTCATGCGTATCTCTCCGGTGTGGCACACAAGGAGCTGGGATTGAATACATGCCAACCCAATGAATCTCATTACATTCAAGTGATGAATCGAATCCCTAATGACTAAGAGCGTTCTCTTCTGTTTTAATGTAAGTTTTAGCTTATAATATGTCACAGGAGCTAATGTCAATACCTGGTCATCAAATACACCTGTAAGGTATTCCTTTTTTGCCACTGAATTGTATACACCGTCAAAAGTCCTTCCCGATGTATTTCCAGGTGTTAGTTTATATTCGCTCACATGTTTGGTACGTTTATCTAGACTCAGATTATATATTTTCTCAGCTGGAATCATCCAGCTGTTATTAAGAATTTCTCTATGGATCACGATTTGCTGTCGTATGAACAAAACTGCCATAACAAGCACAACGACTCCGCAAGCCCCTATCGTTAGATAAACCGGGAGCCTCCATTCGTCATTTTCCGGAATAATACTCTCTTGTATCATCTGGTTTTTCATTATGTTCCACAGATTCCTGTCGTTACAAGTCATGTTTTGTAGAATATCAGTTTCTATCAGCTCAATAGTTGTTTTCTCGAGAGGTGTAAAGCTGAAGTATAAGGCATCCTCTCGTGCTGTCTCAGAGTGATAGAACCAGTTCATGTACCGGACAAGTTCTACCATTGAACTGCAGTCCACTGTGGTATGCATATTTACTATGAAGTATGTGTATGCTACCAGAGGGTAAGACAGTTGCCCAGGCATGTTCATGAGCACAAATGAACCACGAGCGTGGACAATTGTATTCTGTAACGTAGTCAGATTAGCATTTACTACAAACCCCTCTCGGTTTTTGAGTGCAGCATAGACCATATTAAAGGCGGTGACATCTGCTACTGACATGTAGCCAACGGAGTATTTCAGCGATAAAATCATTCCATTCATTCCACGGTTTGTGTAGCCAAAGAAGCGCACAACACTCTTGTTCCATCGCATTTGCTCTCCATCATCATCTTGGCCGATGGAGAATGTTCCATATGTCTCATTCCACTCGTTGCTGTAAACGGACAAACCGGAAGTAAATGCCTCTGTGGTACCCGACTTGTCTGCACGACTGATTACAATGACACGTTCAGTTGGAAGTTTAACTCCTGGATTAAGTTTGGTTATAATTGAATCATTCCAGAATGTTATAGTTCCATTGTACATCCCAGTCAGCGCCTCCATGCTCAAGATAAGCTCATCCACCCCAGGTAGGTTATAGGCTGACACAATTGCCCTGGAAAATAGAATTGTAGGATTATCGGCAATGTCACGTGTATGCGTCAGTAAACATTGTTTGTGAGTGTTTCGTTCGCCCATGTGGTCTGTAGTAACACTGGGTCCTATGTTAGTACGTGGCAGTATATAATGTTTATGTCTGTGACCCTGGTAATGCAGATAATCGTGACAAGTTATGGATAGTCGTCGGTAGACTTGGAAAGCATTTGACAATATTTCGCAGTTATAAGACAGATTTAAAATTTTGCTGCGATAGAATTGACCGCTGATGATTGTATACGAGTAGTATCTGTAATTAATATAATGGAACTTCGATATTTCGTTTTCGAATGACCCGAATTTCGATATAACTTGAGTAAATCAAATCGGCTCCTTCCAAATTTTGTAATACAGAATTTCCCAAAATTTCACCATGGCGCCCATCTATAAAGCCATGCGACAGTTCGATGCGGGTCGCAGGAACTTTCAGCATTACTGTCGATTTGTAGTAAGCTGTCATGTCGAGAAAGTTTCCAAGTTAAAATAGACTGACTGGAATTACGTATTCTCGCTTCTCAGTCGTGCTAGATAAGCTGAGTTACTAAAAATAGCCGTACTAGAAATCCTTATCTGGAACACCCCGTGACTAGTGTATTCATACGCGCGATTGGATAAAATCAATACAAGGGAAGGACTTCTTACAGAATTATACCAATATTTCTATAGGCAACAACCTTATGCATTGAAGTAATTAGCAAGAATATGAAATTCTTTTTATCATATAAACACTTTAAAGCCTATTTAATTAACCGAAGACGTTGTTTTGTAGTCAATCAGTCATTTATATTTACGCCAAAACGTAACGTTTGTGGTTGTCATAACAAATGACGTCATTAGAGGGTTAATACACGTTTTTTTTCGGGCAATAACATCTGCAGTGTCCCGAGGGACTGTTGTTGGCCCGAGCCCGAAGGGCGAGGGCAACAACATTCCCGAGGGACACTGCAGATGTTATTGCCCGAAAACAAACGTGTATTAACGCTATTCTTGCATAAAACCAATTTTCTACTCTCCTGCATCAAATTAATTCCTCAAAATACAAGCAAAACAACTGCAGCAAAACTATACACTTCTTTGACACTTCGTCGATTTATGCTGTTTCCGGGCCACTGTTTTCTTTTCGACGTCAATTCATGATTGTATTAAATACCGTTTACACGGAATTTCATTCAATATGTCTATCACTAAAAACAGTTCATTGTCTGTGCTCCTGGAAATACTCACACCCCGGCGTTCACCTAGCTTAGGCAAAAACGCTGTAGCATTCGCGTCCATTGTTTACCTTAGGCCCGTAATGAGTATAATTATAACCGGTCAACAACAGCGCGTGAGCACGAGAATCGCCTTGTTAATACATGGTCTAGCGGGACTACAACAGCACGTTTTATGCAAGAATTTGGTGTCACGCCTAAAGTTATACTGCGGTCTGTTGCTATTAGATATGGAAGTTGTATTACGCAATGTAAAGTAGTACTTCACAAAATTCGTTAATTTTCTTGGTTTTAGGGCGTATTTCAGCGAGAAAAATAATCAAGCATGGGATTTGTTAAAGCCGGGGGGTTCTATACCCTCGGTTGGTCTGTTCCTATCGGAAACTCGCTAAAGCTCGTTTCCGACTGGAACAGACCAACCTCGGGTATAGAAACCCCCGTCTTTAACAAAACCCATGCTTGATTCTATTAATCTCGAGGTAATGTGCATGATCCCTTAAATTTCGAGGTATTAAGTTCCATGTATTTGGCTTGCTCACAATATTCGCACAATACTCACCAAGCACCATTCATTGCACATTAACCAAATGGTGCCCAAGGTTCCTTAAAAAAGGACACAGGCAACTATAGTAAAAACCCTCTAATGCAAAAAGGGGCATAATTCACAGTGGCAAAGGCAGGTGGTAGCTTATGAAGATAGCCATGTTTGTTCATTAAGTGGTCGCATTAGAGGGATTTTACTGTAGCTGTACAATAAACTCAGATCAAAGGATTTCTAATGGAGCCCGGCATTTTTGTTTATTGTGACCCCTCAGATTGAAAAATGACTGGGTTCCAAAACTTTTGGACGGGATCTCCTTAACCTTTTTCTTCATATAAACGTCTTTGTCATGCCTTTTGCAAACAGAGTAGACCCAGATCAGGCGGCCATTGATCCGGGCTTGCTCTGTTTGCCTATAATATAATATACATGTAGATCTGATTCTACAGTTTCTTCCTTGGCGAAAATGACGTGTGTTAATATGCCATTATAAAAAATCTAATTAATGTTCATGATGTCTTTATTCTTATTCAAGACGGAAAGGGTTACATGATATGGCATTTACTAACGATGTATTTCACACTTATTGCCCGATCACTAGCGATATATTACCAACTTGTTGCCCGATTACCAAGGATGTATTGACTACTTATTGCCCGATCACCAGCGATATATTGCCAACTTGTTGCCCGATTACCAAGGATGTACTGACTACTTGTTTGCGATCACAAAATACTACGCACACCCGTTGTGTGCTGCATTTGTGATGGTATGGTACATTATTACCACCGGCCTATTTAACATTTTCCTTCATACAAACACGTTTCATACCCTTGCAAACAAAGTATATTGGAACTGCCTGGTCATTGTCTGCTCTGTTTGATTGTACAATAATAATAGACATTAACCCATTCCCTCATAGGCTATTTATAGATACAACCTCTTTGAATAAATCTACCGAAAAGGAGCCTTAACTAGAGAAAAGGAAAAATTTAGAATTTTGTAGTTTGAAACCATTGTGATAAATAGAGCATTTGCTCCTATAGGAGCAAATGCTCTATTTATCACGATGGTTTCACAAAGTGACTTTTACAGAGTCGCCAAAAGTCGTCAATATGAGGGAATGGGTTAAACTACCAGTTTCTACCAGTACCAAAACCCCTATGTACATATGCCATTGTAAACATTCAGCTAATAAATATTCATAATGTCAGTATTTCTTTCATGAATATCCATAAGGGAAAGGCTTAAGACTGTCAGCGATACATGATGACAGTATAAACAAAAATATCGGGGTTGATCGTAAATGAATCATTGGGGACCTCCGAACGTTGTACAACACTCATAGATGGTCGTATGTAGTCGCTAAATTTGCAAACAAAGTCGACCGTTACTGTAGGAGCCGTCTGGTCAGGTTCTGCTCTGATATAACTGATTCTACATTTTCTGTCATTGTTAAAACTGCAACTGTTTATACAGTAAAACCCCTCTAAAGCGACCACTTAATGAACAAACATGGCTGTCTTCATAAGCAGGTGGTTGCTTAATGCAGGACGAAAGTTATGCAGAAAGCTCCTATATTCTACATAACTTTCGTCCTGCGTGAAGCTACCACCTGCCTTTGTCACTGTGAATTTTGTCCATTTTTTGCTGGTCACATTAGAGGGGTTTTACTATATGATATTATAATAATTCAGCTAATCCATATTCATGATGTCATAAGTTGATACATGAATATTCATCAGGTTAAATAGTAACTCTATCCTCCATAAATACAGCAGAACCCCTCTAGTGCGACCACTTAATAAATAAACAAGGGTGTCTTTATAATCAGGTGGTTGCTTAATGCAGGGCAAAAGTAATGCAGGAAGCTCCTCTAGGAGCTTTCTGCATTACTTTTGTCCAGCATTAAACTACCACCTGCATCTAGCACCCATAATTATACCTCTTTTAGGCGGTCGCATTAGCGGGATTTTATTCCTTTCTATGCCTTTGCAAACAGAGCAGACACAGATCAAACGGCCCCTATAGGAGCAGTCTGACCAAGGCCAAATCTGCTTCCTTATGAAATAAGATAGATATAATTCTACAGCTTCTACTATGGCCAAAACTTTCCAGGTCCACATGCATTCATGAAAATTATTCTAATTATCATTCAATATGTCATTATTTCTGACATGAACATTCACTGAGTAAAGCATTTCAAACAATCGCTGTGCAACAGGGAGCTGGAAGGCCTTGACGTCACATGACGAGTCATAAGTACAGTAAGTCATGTCTAATTAGGGGCTGTAATGCAGGTGGTAGCTTACAACAGGAAAAAAGGTAATGCAGACAGCTCGTATAGGAGGTGTCTGTATTACGTTTGTCCTGTGTTTAGCAACCACATTCTTTTGAAGGCTTCTGTGAATAAAACATATAGTAAAGTTTAGCAGGAAAAGTCACACTCACACAAACAAGAAGCAACTACTACAACCGAAACACTATGTTTCAGTAAATAAATGGCCCCTTAAGATAGGTCCTACTGTACAGCAAATAATTCTGACTCACTCAAGACGTTTTATAACATCATGCCAAGCAGACTTACCCCACTAAGGTTGGAATCATTTTGAGGTTCGGGTGCTGTTGTCTCTCGGCATCTGTCAGCAAGGAGTCGGAGCCAGCATAATGAACCATTGGCTCTTCCTCGCCTTTTATTCGAGCCTTTCCTCCTCCACTTCCAATACTCTCATAGCGCATCTCAATGTCTATGTGTTCGGAACGTTTCTGTCTGTAACAACAAATTTGAATCTCTTAACCCTTTACGCTATACGCCTTTGCAACCATAGTATATGCAGATCAGACGGCTCCTAGAGGAGCTGCCTGGTCAGGATCTGCTCTGTTTGCTTGAGATATAATATAGATATGATTACACAGTTTCTGCAAATGCTAACAATGGCTGTGTCCATGTACTGTTATAACAATTAACTGTGTCAGTCTAATTTAAAAGTATCAAAGTTGCTCCGAATTAAATTACCGGTATTCATCTTTACAAATCGACTGAGAATAGAGATTTGATGTCGTTAAACTTAGGTAATTATGATACACGTGGAACATGTAAACATAGACGGTTTTGTAAATTACATGTATATGATATCTTGTTTGTATGCACAGTCTCTTGTATTGAAATTCAATAAACCTTTAAACTGCTGTATACTTATGACAGACTTCAACCATTGTGACAATTAATTAATTTCTTATATTATTACGGTGCAACAGATAATCGTGCGTACTCAAAAACTGAAAAGGTCTTTTCTCAACCAAACCCTATGCTGTTACCACTCTTTAACCCATTCCCTCACATTGACGACTTTTTCACAAAGGAACATTTTAGAAGTTTTTAGTTTGAAACCATTGTGATAAATAGAGCATTTGCTCCTATAGGAGCAAATGCTGTATTTATCACAATGGTTTCAAACTACACAATTCTTAAATTTTCCTTTTCTCTAGTTAATGCTCCTTTTCGGTAGATTTATACAAAGAGGTTGTATCTAAAAATAGCCTATGAGGTAATTGGTTAAAGAGTGGTCACAACACAGGGTTTGGTAGAGAAATAAAGAAGTTATTCTTGATTTTGTTTATAATTTACGCATTTTATCTGGGCCGCTGTTGTTATAAAGCAATTGATTACATTGTTATGACAAGTAGTATGGAATCAGATCTAAAATATTATATAACATACCCTGATCGGACGGCTTCTACTAGAGCCATCTGATCTGGATATACTCTGTTTATAAAGGTTTCAAAATTCCTCGCTATCAGGTAAATATAGAGGATCTGTTGCGAGTTGTCTTTTAAGAACATGCTCCTAAACGAGCCTTAGAAAATGTCATTAAGCGAACCTTGGCGAGCTTAATAACATTTTCTTGGTGAGTTTAGGAACATGTGATCTTAAAAGACAACGAGCATCAGATTCTTTTTCTCACAGAACAAAAAGTGTATTTTCGCCGTTTAAATGACATTTTAGACTCATGTATTACTTTTTCCCTGTCGTGCCCTTAACGGCTTACCTGCAGGTGCTCTGACTTCAGCAAAGTCATTGAGTACATATTTGACGGATTGTCACAGTTATTATGCTATGTTTTACATGTCGTCCTGTGTTCACCGTCGTCTATGTTGTGGGTAAGTCCAGCGGGGATACCTTTATTTACAATATTTGTAAAGCTAGGGTGACTTTGAGAGAAGTGTGAGGTTAGGACGTCCGTAAACCGGTTTAAACCCCCAGTGGTGTTTTTGCTGCTGGCCGTGCCAAGGCGGTACTCTCTTTGTCACCCTTCCTTTTGTTTGCCTTGCGTCTTTGTGCTTGTGGTTTGTTCATGTTGTGGAGCGTTTGTCCCTGGTTCTTGTGTGTCTTTTGGTGTTTTCTGTGTTCATTTCGTGTGTGTGTGTGTGTGCGTTTGGGTGTGTGGTTGTGTGTGTGTGTCATGCTGTCTATCGGTGTTTTGGTGGTGGTTGCGTCTTGCATGTGGCTTTGCCTGCTTGACTTTACTACTTTTCCATGTAAACATCGGTATCCTTGGTTTGACGTCATATATGACGTATGACGTTATATATGTTCTAAAGTGATCTTACATGTGTTACAGATCGGGGAATCTTAACCCGTTGTTCTAACTTGGAGATAAGGGAAGGTATGTGAGAAACTTTAATACTTAACCCTTTCCCTGTTCTGTATTTAGGCCAAAGTTCAATACCTGAATATTCATTACAAAATAGTTATAAAGAAATCTGGAAGGTGGAACTTGTATAGAAAGTAAAGAAACATGTCTATCAAATTTTATTAGCAAACAGAGCAGACCCTGATCAGACGGCTCCTCTAGGAGCCGTCTGATCTGGGTCTACTCTTTTTGCAAATGCGTGAAAACACGTTCATATGAGGGAAAGGGTTAAGCCTGATGTTTTTGTAACGCTATCCTAATATATCCTATTCGTGACTGTAATTAGACCATGCTACAAACTAGTGCCCTCTGTGTACAATCAATTGTGCAGAGACGAACACGTTACCAATGTACTCATGCGTTGACGTGTTTAGTAAACCTCTATGCAAAGACCACTGCAATTATACATGCATAATATTATGGCGTCTTTTTGACGCCTTTGTAATCACAGTAAGCCAAGTACGGACATTCCCAAATCACTTCCTTCTTGTACTAATCGTAACCTGTCTGAACTGTATGAGCAGTCTAATGTAGGTCTACTCTACGACGCCGGGATGAGTGCATTAAATCTTCTTATAAGCTAATAGGAAGTGCAAGATAACGTAGGTATAGAAATATAGCCGAAGATAGATTTTGCAGGCAAAAACGTATTTAACCCATTCCTTGATATAAGTCCTTTTCCACGCCTTTGCAAATAGAGTAGACACAGATCAGACCATTCCAGTAGGAACCATTTGATCAGGATCTGCTCTATTTGCATTTTTATGAAATTATACTAGATCAGACTCTACCATTTCTACCAATACCAATTTGTACATATGCCATAATACACATTTTACTATTACATATTTATGATGCCATCATTTCTTACATGACGAATGTATACAGGGAAAGGTTTATAGTTGAAAGAGTTAAAGTAGAACCTGTCTTAAGCCGCCATTAAACACAGGTATACTTATGGGTCTGTAAGGCAGGTGGTGGCTTTATGCATGCCTCCTTCTACATTATTGTTGTCTTGCAATAAGCAACCACCTGGAGTATAAACTTCTGTGTTCAATAAATGAATGACCGCTTAAGACAGGTTCTACTGAAATACAGTGGAATGGTGGTTTGTTTATTTCTGTTTCCCCCCGTTTCTACTCACCGGTATTCACTGTTCCACTGATTATAGACTTCCCTGGGAAACGACGCCCCGGCCCCGCGAACATGTATTGTCGACTCAGCGGGCTGACTCGAACACAGAACCAAACCGATCAAAAACATCCAGGAACCATGCGCCATGTGAAAGCCAAATACGTTCTTAATATGGTTCTGAAAATATATTGAATCATGTGAAACATTGGTAAAGACACAGGAAACGTCACATGAATGACGTTTGTTAACACTTTATTGTACAGAAGAAAATGCCTTAGCGACTTATATCAATGGGACACAATCATCTTAAAAAGCAGATGGTTGCTTAATACAGGACTAAAGTAATACAGAAAACTCATATAGGACCTTTTTGCATTGAATTTGGCATTGATCTGTATTAACTACCACCTGCCTTACAGACCCATAATTAGACCTCTTTTTGATGTTTGCTTAACTCTTTTGGCGCCAAACTTAAAAATGTCGTCTGCAATAATAATTTCATATTAAATATAATTTTAAACTAAATAATAAAGATATATAATTATGTAAAACATTTGTTTTTAAAATCCTGTATGCTTGGGCTAAAATAATACAGAAAACAGTGAAGTCCCAGGTCAGATGCCGCCTTAAAAAGGCGGCATCTGACCTGGGACTGCACTGTTTTCAAAGGTGCCAACAGGTGACATTGGCGCCGAAAGAGTTAAGACAGGTTCAACTGTTAATGTGACTGGGTAATTAAGCCCGAAGAAATAGTCTGATAAAACCCAATCAGTTACAAGGTTTACATGTATCCGATTCATTCACATACAGTTAAACTTCGATATCTCGAACTCGAATAAACCGAATAACGGTCCTTCCAAAATGTACAATACCGAATTGATCTAAAATGTATTACTACGCAAATCTAGAAACACATGTGAAAGCTTAAACTTCAGCATTACCTTAGACCAGCATTAAGCTATGGACGAGAATGCGGGCTATGACCTTCCACGTGTATACAGGAAGGTCCTGTCACGTGATTCTTTGTGATCACGTGACTTCAGTTAGTCCTGGAGAAGGCTCCGTGATAGAGTCGACATCTAGACCAAGCTCAGTCTTTGTCTCAGAAAGGTAACTACAACCAATATTTCAACATGACTGAGACAGGAAACCACTATCATTCCAAGTTTATCCGACAACATGGGCTAGAAGTCCTCAGACAAGTCGGAAAACTGGAAGATTTAGCCTGCAAAATCGCTCGGTGGAAGAACCATTGCCATGTTAACCCTTCGCTTGCTATTCACGTCAATATACCTACCTGTAAATAGTGAAGACCCAGATGAGACAGCTCCTGCAGGAGCTGTCTCATCAGGGTCTGCACTATTTACAAGTTGATTGTGCAACCAGTGCACTCCACAGCAGTGATTGCACAGCGAAATACTTGTACACAGTAAAGATATATGTAATTATACAACAGGACATGGGTAAAGAAGGAGAAATGTATTTTAAAATTCAGCAAGAGAAGGGTTAACATTCGGTGTTGAAGAGTAGATAAATTATTATCCCTACCAGCTTGAGATTAGGTGCCCTGTGCATGTAGGGAAGTCTGTTAAAAGTATTCACACGGCTGAGAGAAAATTGCTGTATGAAATAATTAAATTGTGTGAGTTTACAGAGAAAACATTATCTACCAAGCAAGAGGCTATTTTTAGTAACAAACAATAAACATGTCACCTGTGGTTGCTAGGGAAGTTGAAGAGTTTATCACCATGCGCATGACACGCTCTTCCGGATGTGCAAAGGTAAACAAGTTTCATAAAATTGGTGAGAAAAAAAAACAGATTACGGATAACCAGACCGATGAAAGTGGTAAGAATTAATCGATCTAGTATTGATAAGAACAGGTGGGTTGTTTATGTTTATGTAGTCTGAGAATAAAAAATAATGTGCTGAAAAATGGTTTAAACTTTGAATTGACACCCAAATCTTTCCCAGTAAAAGAAATTATAACGTTTACGGAAGTTGCTTGTTACCATCTGCCCGACCCAGTTAAGTCTCATGTTGCCAGCCGATAAAGGAAAGGCGACGGTGGTTATGAATGAAAAAGACTAGGATACCAAATTCTCAGCATTGCTGAGTGATGACAAAACCTATGAAAAACTGAAATCTGACCCACTGCCAAATACAAGAGCAAACTTTATTTTACGAGAGTGGAACCAACAAACTGACAGAACAATCTATGACCGCATCTACTCCACCAGCGAGGAGGAGGTGCCTAAATTATATGGATTACCTAATATCTACAAAAAAGACACACCATTAAGACATATCGTTTCCAGTGTGGTTGTATAACGTATCAAGCCTCTCGATATTTGGCCGACGTGCTGAGCCCTTTGGTTGGAAAGACAGAACATCACATCAGGAATAGCAAATATTTCGCACAAAAATTCCAAGACCTTGAAGTTCCACCGGTTAAGAAATTAGTGTCCTATGATGTCACCGTCCTGTATACGAGTATACCCGTGGACAACGCTGTCAATGTGATCAAAGACAGATTGAACAAAGACACCACTTTGAATCAACGGACAACATTAACGGTAGAGCAAGTGATTATTTTACTGGAATTTGTGCTGAACACAACATACTTTGTATACAAAGGTGAATACTACAAGCCGAATAGTGGGAACCTCTACATGGAAGACTGAACGCAAAGCTCTGGATACCGCTAAAACGACGCCGAAACTCTGGTTCAGATACGTAGATGAAATATTTACAAAGATAAGCTGAGATATAGTAGAGTACAATAACGCCTCGGGTTTTCTGATCAACTTTTATTCGGAGTCATAGCTATATGGAAGCTGGCAGCATTCTCTCTGACTTCTCCACCCAGGCTCAAGCCAGTCCCCCTTTGCTAGCATTTCAGCTCTCTATTTATACATCTTTAGTGAACCAGGAAACCCTATCCATCTACATAACTGACCTGCAACTCGCCAGTCAATATGTAGATAAATGATTACTTCCTTTTTCAAATGTTACCCCTTAAAGTGCTGCCAATCTCCATATTTACAAGACAATATTACAAAGCATGCATAACATTGACACGTTCACAGAACACATAATTCACTGGATGACATCTTCAAGTTCAAAAGTGAGTTGAGAGATAATGGGCACCTTCCATTCCTTGACACGGACATCCACATCATTGAAGATGCTTCAACAAGAGTGAAACTTTACAGGACACCGACCGACACTAATACTCACTAATACCTAAATTTGGAGTCCAACCACCATATTCAGCATACAAGGTGGGTGGTAAGGACACTTTTGTACAGGGCGGACTATGTGGTTAGCGAAGAGTATAACATTAAAGAGGAAAAAGAACATGTCAAAGACGCTTCGAGGGCCAACGGTTACAAGGATTGGATCTTCAAGATCCCCAATAAGCAGAAGGAAGGAGGAGCAGGTGGTAGAAAATGTCAAGAGCAACAGGGAAAGGAAGGTGGCAGTTCCCATACCTTATGTGAGTGGGGTGGGGGCTGTCAGAGCGCTAACAGATGGTTTACCAAAACAAGGAAGTCAGATCTACCATCAGCCATACAACACGCTTAGATCGCAGTTTGATTCAACCTACTCCAACTGACAAGAAGTGTGGGGTCATTTACAAGATAGACTGTGATGACTGTGAATCAGATTATATCGGAGAGACAGTGGGGTGGGGATCTTAGAGCAAGGGTAAAGGAGCACCATAGTGTCACACGGGCCAATCTTACGTCAGTAGGGGAACTTTTAAGGAAACGGGGCACTCTATCTCATGGGATAATATCAAAGTAGTGTGCAGAGAAGATCACACCACTCGCCGCAGAATCAGAGAAGCACTCGAGATCATGGAGGAGGCGCCATCGATAAACGAGAATGCGGGCTATGACCTTCCACCTGTATACAGGAAGGACCTGTCACGTGATCCTTTGTGATCACGTGACCTTAGTTAGGCTGACGAAGGCACAGTGATGGAATTGAAAGCTAGAACAACTCAGTATTTGTCTCAGAAAGGTAACTACAACAAATAAGTAACATCATACGTATCTAAAAACATAAACACGTGACGTCGTGTGCATCTAAAAGTCAATCATTACCATAATTACGTTAGCATGACCTCATATGCGTCTAAAAACCATAGATCCTACAATTATTAGGTGTGCATGACCGCATGTGCACCATTCTCTTGTCATAATTATATTAGCATGACCTCACGTACAATTAAAACATATAACTCATTATAACATATTTAACATGATTACGTTAAGGTGTTCTGACGTGCTTCTTAATCTAATAAAATATTAAGCTTACAGTGTTTATGTATTCAATCAAATGCTGTTGTCTATAATTATTTTTATCTCCAATTTCAAGATGACTAAAATGTCCAACAGCCTAGATCCTGATGGGAAGCCGAGTGAGTTGGCCGAGTGAGTTGGCTACTCATTATGATCCAAACTGGATGTAATATTTATCACACATGCGTATACAGCCTGCTAAAGTATAACATGTTCAAATGTATTCAGTCTACTAGTTAAAGGTTAAATGTATGCAATCCACAAAATGTTACATGTCTATAGTCTTTTTAAGTTTAAATGTACACATTACAATATTTACAGCCTGCTAAAGGTTACAATGTTAACAGCCTGCTAAATGTTACAATGTTTACAGCCTGCTAAACATTACAATATTTACAGCCTGCTAAAGGTTACAATGTTTACAGCCTGCTAAATGTTACAATGTTTACAGTCTGCTAAACATTACAATGTTTACAGCCTGGTAAAGGTTATAATGTTAACAGGCTGCTGAATGTTACAATGTTTACAACTTGTCAAAGGTTACAATGTTTACAGGCTGCTGAATGTTACAATGTTTACAGGCTGCTGAATGTTACAATGTTTACAACTTGCTAAAGGTTACAATGTTTACAGGCTGCTGAATGTTACAATGTTTACAGGCTGCTGAATGTTACAATGTTTACAACTTGCTAAAGGTTACAATGTTTACAGGCTGTTGAATGTTACAATATTTACAATCTGCTAAAGGTTAAACTATTGGTGCTTCATTACTTTTTGTGTCACAATGTCGTTAAGTGAACGTCGAACAAAGGTTGAAATTCTTACCTACCATTCGCCTTTTTGCACCACTTTTTAAATAAACAACGTATAGTGGCGAAATTAGAATTTCACCTTACCAGCCCAATGCAATTTTAATGTCACATTTCCATGGATTGCTTCGATCTATTAATCTAGTTTGAACTGTTCATGATAGTCTCATTAAACTGACTCGCAATTGGAAACACGCTGGAACCAAGATGAGACGTCTGCCACAAGCTGTTTAACACTTGATTTATAGGTTCTCCAATGCTTAAACATATCGGAAGTAAAACATCGCTTCAGGCTAGACCTTATTCAGGAAAACATGATACAACAAGATAATGACGGCTCCCTTGAGAAATCAACAAATGGCACTGTACTTATAACGTGAGCTGGAAATTAAAAGTTTCAAAAGATGTGGACGAATTGGTAAGAAACACTTGCGTTTAATCAGGACCCAAGCTGTTTGGAAAGCAGGTTACACCTGTATAAAAGAAGCATGCTATAGATTTACATTGTACATTGTATTTTAAATCGGCAATATGAATACAGTACAACCCCTCAAAACCGGAATGATAAAAAAGCCAATGTATGTCTTTTTAGACAGGTGACTGCTTTATGTATGGTGAAAGTCAAGCAGAAAGCTCATAGAGGAACTTTCTGTGTGACATTCATCCTGCATTAAACTGCCACCTGTCTCAAAGACCGATATTTATGCTAAAATTAACACACGGTTAAGAGGAGTGCCGAGTAATATTTGCCTATGTCATGTGTTGGTTTCTTTTTGTCAAGGTGATTGTCTACATCAAAGTAATTGTTGTCACATCAATATTCGCGTTATATGCTAGTGATGTTTAAATACAGCCACCGCCCTGGTGCCAATCCGCATCAAACGCATCCTGAAAGTGAGATGTCATGTTGGTTTACTAGCATTCAATAATGTCATCGAAAATAGCAACAAGTCGAATGCAGGACGACGAGACGAGAGTTCTGGTCAGTTCGGAATGAATGTTTCCTGGCTTTTAAGTATCTGAACACACACTTCCCACTCTATATGGGTTTAAAAAGATAAACAAGCAAAGTCGATGAGCTGGTATCCCCCGCAAATAAGCAAACCCTACAAACCTCCGCCTTTGGTGGGGGTATTAAGTCAATTAGACACCCGATCTGATGTCTTTAAAAGTAGACTGACATTTTACCAAAATGTGTAGTGCCTCGTTAAACTCTTCCTTCAGAAGGAGTTTGATCTGGGTCTGCACTATTTGGTTAAGAATGTCCGAGTTCTTGGGATAGTTAGCGTAAACTGCTCGATGAATTAGAGATCAATGCAGAAAGCTCCTATATAAGAGCTTTATGTATTAATGTTGACTGCATTTACCTACCACATGCCTTACAGACTGATAATTATTCCATTTCATAGACTTCTAAACCGTTTCACTTATATATATATACATTGTCTTTAATATGAGCCTGATAGCTTAGGACTCTTGTGGCATGAGATTTTCTCAAGAAAATGTATTGTTAATATCCAATGAGTCATTCATTTAGTCTTTATCTGCAAACGCCAGTTTGCAATTTAAAACTATGTTCGATTTATTCATTGCGTGTTTGGACTGGATAGTATTATCAACAGACATCCTTATACATGTATACACATATAACATAGAATATAAATATATTAAGTTGTTTTCATTCCTCATTTACTCTTGTCCCACTATCTGCTACCCGACTCGCATTTGCAAACAGCTTGGTTCCAGATGAAATGCAGAGTAACTGGGAGTCTCATCAGGAGCCAGCCTGATTGGCACTCGGTTAACCCTTTCCTCCATAAATACGCTCCATAATGAACAAATGCTCTATTTATCACAATGGTTTCAGAACTACGCAATTCTTAAATTTTCCTTTTCTCTAGTTAATGCTCCTTTTCGGTAGATTTATTCAAAGAGGTTGGATCTAAAATTAGCCTATGATGGAACGGGTAAATCGTTTATCATAACGTTAATCGAGTCGGACGTAGTCAATGTTGGTTGTGTTTGCCAGAAACCAAAATTGCAGAGTCATCTGCGTAGCGTAGCAGCTTATTTCTTACTACGGCGGACATATTTACATAGATAAGGAAGAGCAAAGGTCCTAAAAAGTATCCTTGTGACACGCCACATGATATATTAGCTGAAGATGACAAAGTACCTGAAATTTCAACTAACTGGCGTCTGTCTGACAGATATGATGAAAGACAGATTATGGCAGAATGTGATGATCCAATTGCTCTTAATTTCATTATAAGAATTGAATGATTGACAGTATTGGAATGCCTTTTGCAGATCCAGTAGGACCATTCCTATAAGGTGACCTTTGTCTATCTGAAAACGGATATAATCCGTCAGATGAAGGAGGTAAGTTTCTGTTGAGAAACCATGTCTAAACCCAGACTGAAACTCATACAAAATATTGTATTTGGCTAAGTATGACTCTAATTGATCATAAATGACCCTCTCAATAACCTTCGATAAAATACTTCAAATGGAAATTGGGCGGTAATTACCAACGTCAGTCTTATCATTTTTCGTAAATAATGGAATTACACGAGCTGTTTTAAGGTCATCAGGGACCACGCCTTGTATAATGGATAAGTTAAGAGTATGTGAAAGAGGACCTGCAATGATTGGCGCCGATGCTTTAACAAAACTTTGCTTTCAGCCACAGTTGAAAATGAAAAACTATCAGGCCTTACACCTTTCGAAGAATAAAAAAATATTAAAAACTTATTAACAAAACTTGGCAATTTGCTAACAAGTTTATCTGCAACTGATGTGTAAAATGAGTAAAAAATTTCTGCGACCTTTAACTTTATCAAAACAAATGTTACCATCAATGTTCAACCCAATGTTACTTGAGCACTGGTTATTTTTACGAGACAATCCTAAGTTCTTTACCGATATTCAATTTGGATAATCTAATCACTGCGCGTGAATTAAGTTCTGTTGGTTTTTTTTCTCTCTCTGAATAACATCAAAACAACTCATTAAAATCAAGTAAATAGTTTTGCCAAGAGTCTTGGCGAAACAATGTTTCCATCAGACAGAAGTGAATAGAGAGATGACAGAGAGTTCAACATTACTATGCGGGACATGAGTCATTAATGACCTTTGGAAACAGTGTAGACCCAGATGAGAGGGATCCAAGAGGAGCCCTCTCATCAGGGTCTGCATTGTTTGTCATGTTTCACTTTTCGTTAGAAAAATCCCTTAATATATATTAAGCTTGACTTGTTTGAATATTGGAATAGTCCATTTGAAAATTCAGCATAGAAAGGGTTAATAACAACTATTGTTATGACTCGGTCTAGATTATATCCTAGTGCCATTTGCGACCAAATCTAATGACAACCTAATTAGGTTTCATTGGATTTTGCAGGCATTTCAGACTCATATTAAGTCTGTAATAGCGAAGTTGTTATAATACAGTAGAAGATGTCTTTAGCGACCATTAATTTATTGAACATAGGAGTCTTAAAGACAGGTTGTTTCTTAATGCAGGGCAAGTAATGCAGACAGCTTCTATAGCAGTTTGAGCTTCACTAAGCTACCACCTCCCTTGCAGACCCAGGTCTACTGTAGTGCTTTCAGGATCAACTGTAGTGATTTCGGTTATACATATACCGATAGTATCACCATAATACCTATAGCCCCCGATAGTCACTCCTAGTGACCAGTCTGGGTCTACATCGCTAACTGAGGAAACCTTTCCCTGGGCCACAATAACACCACTTGCATCAGGATTAGGGGTCTGTATTCTACCATGCAATATTCTCAAAATAGTTCTCCCCTTTCTACAAATGCATGAATAAATACGGATTTGAGGTGCATTGCAATCCGTGATACATGTGCAATCCATGACACACATGCAATCTCTGACACATGTACAATCCCTGACACATGGTCAATCCCTGACACACGGGCAATCCCTGACACAAAGCAATCCCTGACACAAGGGCAATCCCTGACACATATGCACTCCCTGACACACGGACAATCCCTTACACATGTGAATGCCATGCCCCCCTCCTCCCTGGATTTTCATTTGAATCAGGATAACTATTTTCAAAACTACCATATGGACATTGCGTCTTATAAAGGTATACCTACTAACATGTCTCATTCTGAAAAGAATATTGTCTGCCCTACCTCTAATTTACTGAAATTTCCACTGATTTCTGATTCGTTTAACCCTTCGCCGTCGGCGAATTGTTAACCCTTCGCTTGCTATTCACGTCAATATACCTACCTGTAAATAGTGAAGACCCAGATGAGACAGCTCCTACAGGAGCTGTCTCATCAGGGTCTGCACTATTTACAAGTTGATTGTGCAACCAGTCCACTCCACAGCAGTGATTGCACAGCGAAATACTTGTACACAGTGAAGATATATGTAATTATACAACAGGGCATGGGTAAAGAAGGCGAGCTTAGCATGAGAACGACTAATTACTTCATAAAGTTCCATAACTAACTCCCCTTCAAGCCTCTATCAACACAAAATTTCGTTTAGTAAGAATACGACGGCTATTACAACTATAGTAGAGTCTCGCTAAATCGACCAAGTGATTTACAGTAGAACCTCTCTAAACCGGAATTCCAGTAGAGAAGAATGTAGATACTTTTAGGCAAGTGGTTGCTTAATGCAGGCTGAAAAGTCATGCAGAAAGCTCCTAGAGGAGCTTTCTGCATGATTTTCACCTTGCATTAAGTTGCCACCTGTCTCCAAGACCGATAGTTATACTAAATTGAACGTCCGGTTTAGAGAGGTTTTAATGTATTAACCATTTCGCTGCAAATGCCGGATCTGTGATTACCTATGTAAACAGTTTGGATCCAGATGAGACGCCGAGTAACTCGGCGTCTCATCAGGATCCAAACTGTTTGTTACTGTTACTATATTTTTGAAACAAAAATGAAGAAAATAAAAAAAAATAACAATTCTAGCAGACGAAAAAGTTAGCAGACGGCAGAGTTTGGCAGCGAAAGGGTTAACATATGATACTATAAAAGAAGGTGGTAGTTTAAGGTCGTACTTCAAGACCTTACTGAACCCTTCGCTTGCTATTCACGTCAATATACCTACCTGTAAATAGTGAAGACCCAGATGAGACAGCTCCTGCAGGAGCTGTCTCATCAGGGTCTGCACTATCTACAAGTTGATTGTGCAACCAGTCCACTCCACAGCAGTGATTGCACAGCGAAATACGTGATCACAGTGAATATTTATGTAATTATACAACAGGGCATGGGTAAAGAAGGAGAAATGTATTTTAAAATTCAGCAAGCGAAGGGTTAATTCTTAGCTGCCATATCCACCGACAATGCAAATGATGTGTAACTCATATCAATTAATTTATGATCTGCTTTTGTGCTAAACAAATCCAAACTCTGATAAATGTAGTTTGATTCATGTTCGAATATCTAAGTGTTTGGTATAAAATGCATTTCTCTCAATATTTGCATACTGTACATCACTCATGCTTGTATGTAATTATGGCTATGTTTTGTAGTTTGGGCCGGAAGTCTATATTACCTATAAACATGTCGATGCCTATGTTTATTTCTTCCACAGAAAATATGCTAAAAGATCTGAACCTCAGAAACAAAATGACATGTGTGATAATCAGAGCATTTGCTCCATAGGAGCAAATGCTCTGTTTATCACAATGGTTTCAAATAATGGGTTTTACACAGTCGCAAAAAGGCACCAATAGGAGAGAAGAATGGATTAAAAGAATAACTACGAAGTCATTATATAGTAAAACCTCTCTAAAACGGCCACTAAATTATGTTAATTAGTAGGTATTTTGGGCAGGTGGATGCTTAAAGCAAGATACAAGTAAAACAGGACGCTCCTATAGGAGCGTTCTGTTTTACTTTCATCTTACTTTAAGCAGTCACCTGCCTTTAACAGAAAATACTTGATGTAATTTAGTGGTCGTTATAGAGAGGTTTTACTGTATAGAGTGAAATCTACATCAAAACGACCTTCAACCACGCCGATGGGTTTTTCACAAAAGGCCACTAATCGTCTTCTTCTCTTATGTTTCCATAACTGTCCGTTTCAAAATATATAAATTTACTAAATGTAGCCCGGTGGTTTACTGGTAGAATACATAAAAACTGTTTAAACTCTTTAAGCGTGCGCTGAATTTGTAGTTTGTTTCTGCCTCTATCATTTAAATAGAATGACGCTTAAGCAACCATCAAAAGAGGTCTAATCATTGGTCTGTAAGACAAGTGGTAGCTGAATGCAGGTCACAAGTAATGCAGAAAGCTCCAGTAGAAGCTTTCTGCATTACTTTGCCCTGCATTAAGAAACCACCTGTGTTTTAAGGCTCCAATGTTCAATAAATTAATGACCACTTAAGACATCTTCTGCTATACACCGTTATTTCAATTTACTGCCCTATTCCAATTTGCCTTAAACTTAGTCATTTTGCGTTTTGCTATTAAACATGAAAACCTGGAATAAATGAATATGAGGAACTGGACCTGCTTATGTGAGTCAATAAATCAATACGTGTCTTTGTTTAACACAATTCTTCATGGATATTCAAGTAGATTGTATAAATATTAATGGCAAATGAATACAGGAAATATTTGCCATTTTTAGTAGTTGTCACACGTCCTGTATTTATATACCATTATAAAATAGCTAACATATAACGTCATTATTTCTATCATGAATATTCATCAGTTTAAAGGTTAAGTGATCAGCTGCTTTAACCCATTTCCTCATAGGCAATCTTTTAGCCACAACCTCTTGGAATGAATTTACCGAAAAGGAGCATTTATTACAGAAAAGGGCACCTTTATAAATGTGTAGTTTTGAAACCATTGTGATAAGTAGAGCATGTTCTCCTATGGGAGCAAATGCTCTTTTTATCAGAATGGTTTTATAAAGTGACCTTTTCAGAGGCGTCAAAAGGCATCAATATCAGGGAATGGGTTAAAAGCAGTTGACTCTCTCGTTGCTAAAGTGGGTATATGTGAGTACCTTTGTAAACAAATTGAGATTTAGTTATGCCAAGGTCCTATAGGCGTCTCACCAGAATCCATATTGTTTGTTACCGTGAATGAATTTTTAAAACAAAGATGAAGAAAATAAACAAATGTAGTAGACGACAGAATTTGGCAGCGAAAGAGTGAAAGGTCAAATGAGAGAGATACATTCTCCTTTATTTCATTTTGCACAGAAGCAATTTGTTAAATGCACAAGGTCTTGGCACGTTTCAAGACTTACGAACGTGCCGGTATCCCTTATCTGCTAAACCAAACCCTAACGCACAGTTGCAACCGTTTGGATGCAGATGAGACAACAAGTATCTCGGTCTCTCATCATGATCCTAACTGATCGATACTCGGTCAATGAACGATTTTGATATTCGTGAAAATAATTATAACCTACTGGTATTTCAGCAGGTATCATTTAACAGCAGGCCAAGAGTTAGCCAGTAACCCCCCCCCCCCCCAACACACACACACACACACATTCACATACATGTACAAAAAATAAACAAAAAGCGGTATACAGTGAAACCTCTCTAGAACAGCCACTAAATAAAATCAAGTATTTTGTGTTAAAGGCAGGTGGCTGCTTAAAGCATGGTAAAAGTAAAACAGAACGCTCCTATAGGAGCGTTCTGTTTTACTTTCACCTTGCTTTAAGCAGCCAACTGCCCTAAATACAAACTAATTAACACAATTAGAGGCCGTTATAGAGAGGTTTTACTGTACTCAAACTATCATTTGCTGCAAAGGTTTTGCTCGAGCTCAATATCATTCTCAAGCATCACGTACGATGTCTCATCTGGACCGAAGCTATTTACAACAGAAAGAGACCGCCAGCAATGTATACATGTATAATTATGAGTTTGTAAGGTAGGTGGCAGCTTAATGCAGATCAAAGGTAACACAGACAGCTCCTTTCTGCATTGCTTTTGTCCCGCAGTAAGCAACCACCTGCTTTTTAATATTACTGTGATAAATAAATGAATGGACGCTCAAGACTGGTTCTACTGGATGTCTCGTGAACAGAATAAAGCATAATCACTGGCTATATGTCAATGTTGTTACACGAGTACAGTAGAACCCCTCTATTGCGACCACTTAATAAATAAACATGCGTGCCTTTATAAGCAGGTGGTTGCTTAATGCAGGACAAAAGTAAGGCAGAAAGCTCCTCTAGGAGCTTTCTGCTTTACTTTTATCCTGTGTTAAGCTACCACCTGCATCTATCACCCAGAATTATACCTCTGTTTGGGTGGTCGCATTAGCGGGGTTTTACTGTATTTTCCATTTGCAAAAGTTCCATTTCGTTAAAATGTGAGCATGAAATGAATATAAAATCCCTGTCTCCATCCGTCTACATTCAATAATCCGATTTGTATTCACATAATGGTAAAACAAAGATATTTTATACATTTTGTTTTACGTTTTGAGTATCATAATAAAACATGGAAAGATAAAAGAAAACTTTAAGTAATGAAATATAAAAAAAACATGTGAAACATACCTTTCCAAAGATCCAGATTACATTTATGCACTATTTCTAATTAGTACTGTTTTAACATTGAGCGACATATTATCTCTGAGCGGGAACTGTTGCAATGTAGAACAACACAGCTGTATCCCGTTGTTATATATGTATTGGAAAGCATCGCGTTTATTCTAGGTGACAACCTGTGCGAAAGAATAGGGGATGTGTGACTTATTGGTTATCTTTTAACCCTTTCAACACTGAATTTTCAGATTGAAATAGTCCATCTTGTTTATTGGTAGAGTTCATACAGTATGAAAGGGTAAAATTTGAGAGATGGTTTTGAATGACAAACAGTGCATACCCTGAGCAGACGGTGTTCCTCTAGGAGCTCTCTGATCTGGGTCTACACTGTTTGCAAATGACAATCCCCGCATTCAAAGCGTTAAATCTTTATTCTGGTACGGAAATTGTCCTTTGCTCAAACTGTCATCTGCTGTGTTCGAGCTATACTTGTTGTAATTACTCGCCGTCTCATCTGAATGTAAACAGTTTGTATAGCTCGAACAATTTGACCTGGACCCTGACCTATTATCCTCCCAATTTGACCTGAGACTCGATTAAATTTCGGCGAGTTTATCGGGATTGTTCGTAGTACTCTGTGACAAAAAATGGCAGACCAAAAGCCGGTAATAATCATGTTCCTCGGGGATTGTACAGTAAACCCCTCTAATACAACCACTTAATGAATAAACATGGCTGTCTTTATAAGCAGGTGGTTTCTTAATACAGGACAAAAGTTATGCAGAAAGCTCCTACAGGAGCTTTCTGCATAACTTTCGTCCTGTATTAAGCTACAACCTGCCTTTGCCACTGTGAATGATGTCCCTTTTTGCTGGTCGCATTAGAGGGGGTTTACTGTATGCTTATAGCGCATTCTTATACATTCGGAAGATTACCGACGATAATACACGGAATATGCATGAGTCTCATGTCAAATTGGGAGGATAATACTTAATTTGCGTGGATAAAAATTCGTAACATTTCTTTTTTATCATCGGCATTGCACGGGTTTATCCTCGGCACGTGTCCCGGTAAGCAACTATGTATGGGCACACTTGTGATTGTATGGTTTACATGTGCACGGGTTATCTCAGCGAGAATAGAATTCACGATTTACCGGCAGACTTTTATTTATACAGCGTCATCTCTCTCGTTATGTATTCTGCATAAAGGTGAGGGTGCAGGCCAACTTGTTCGAGCTATAGATAGCTCTTGTATGATCATTAGCACACAATAACCATGCACACAGGGAAGAAACACGAGCCTTTTGTATAATAATGATGATCTATCCGTAACAACATTCTTGCGGAATCGTGGAAACAGTAAATCGGCGCCTCGACATACTAATTACACTTCGATGGTGTTTTAAATAAGATATACAACATAATCTGTCCGAAGCGGAAGCGGTCATTCATATCTTGAGCACGAGAGTCTTAAAAACAGGCGGTTTTTCTATAGGAGCTTTCTGTATTAGTTATGACCTACATTAAGCTACCACCTGCCTTACAGAGTCATAATAAGACCTATTTTTGATGGACGCTTAAGACAGTTTCTTAAAGAGCCGTCTGATATTGGTCTGCAGTGTTTGAGTATGTCATTTTAACCCTTTCCCTTATGTTAGCGCATTTTGACGCATCTGCAAACAGAGTAGACCCAGATCAGACGGCTCCTATAGGAGCCGTCTGACCAGGGTCTGCCCTGTTTGCTTATAATTTAATATAGATCTGATTCTACAGCTTCTGCCTGAGCCAAAATGTCCTGTGTTCATAAGCAATTAAAAAAAGAGAATATCCTTATTAATATCCATGACGTCATTATTTCTTACATGAATATGCAACATACTCTAATGGGTTAATCTTAATTACGAGTTACGGTTGAGAGGATTGAACATGAGTAATAAAACTTATCCTATATCATGTTTTGTCAACACATCACTGGACGTCAAATTCACATAGTAAACCATGCCATTATACTGCTATGAAACAATAATGTTGGCTCAAATACTGATTACTGCTGAGATTCAATCAAACTTTTTGACCGAGTGTCAGACAGCTTGGATCCTGTTGAGACGCCGAGTTACTGGATACTAGCTATTTGCTATTTCGAGTCAGATCGCGGATAGCGAAATAAGGGTTAAGGTACAGTAAAACCTCTCTATAACGGCCACTAAATGACATCAAGTATTTTGTGTTAAAGGTAGGTGGCTGCATACAGCAAGGTGAAAGTAAAACAGAACGCTCCTATAGGAGCGTTCTGTTTTACTTTCACCTTGCTTTAAGCAGCCACCTCCCCTAAATACTAAGTAACACAATTTAGTGGCTGTTATAGAGAGGTTTTACTGTATTCCGATATTTATTAGTGTAATACTATGATCAGACAAGAATTTAACCATTTCCCTCATAGGCTATTTTTAGACCCAACCTCTTTGAATAAATCTACCGGAAAGGAGCATTTACATGTACTAGCAAAATGAATTTTTTAATTGTGTAGTATTGTGATAAATAGAGCATTTGATCCATGGGAGCAGATGCTCTATTTATCACACTAGTTTCAAAATGAGTTTTACAGAGGCATCAAAAGGAGTAAATATTAGGGAAATGGTTAAGAGTTCATTAATAGAAGTCCAATTTGATGTTTTAACACTTTCCCTCATATAAACGTGTTTTAACGCATTTGCAAATAGAGTAGACCTAGAGGAGCCGTCTGATCAGGGTCTGCTCTGTTTGCTAATGGAATTGAATAGATAAGTTTTTATACTTTCTAAAATAGCTACAATATTGCATCTTCCATATTTCTTTATAACTATTTTGTCCATGAATATTAAGTAGGTATTGAAATTTTGAACACACATAGAACAGGGAAAGGGTTGAGATGCGTATAGGTAGTAACTTTGGCCTGGACTAAAGTAATGTTGAAAGCTCTCCAACGAAATTTCTGTCTTACGTTTGTCATACAACATGCTGTTTCTATACTTAATAAGTAATAGTTTACATAACACTTTACTCCATGAATATTCATATAACAAATAATGACATCATACATAATAATTTGGTTAATTTGATATGATAGCACAATGAGTCAGGAATTTTTAACCATCGCAGAAGCTGTAGATTCATATCTGAAATACATGTTAACCATTCGCTTGCTATTCACGTCAATATACCTACCTGTAAATAGTGGAGACCCAGATGAGACAGCTCCTGCAGAAGCTGTCTCATCAGGGTCTGCACTATTTACAAGTTGATTGTGCAATCAGTGCAATCCACAGCAGTAATTGCACAGCGCAATACGTGTACACAGTGAGGAAACGTGTAATTATACAACAGGACACGGGTAAAGGAAGGTGAACTGTATATTAAAATTCAGCAAGAGAAGGTTAAGCAAAAAGAGCAGGCCCGCATCAGAAGGCTCCTACAGGAACCGTCTGATCTGAGTCTATTCTGTTTTCAGATGCGTGAAAGGGAGTTTACATGAAGGAAAGGACTAAAACAAAATTTACTGCATCAGTATTAAACCAATTAACGTTATTTAGGAATATAGACTAAAGTGAATGTATCCCAAAGTGCCATTTTAATTTTATATCTTTAATTTCAAAACAGTTTTGAGCTAATATAAGACACATTGGTATCTTTCGCTTAATCCTGACCTAAACCGTTGTCAGTTAATCACAGTTACATATGATTTTGAAGTTAGCAAGTCAAATTTACCAGTAATGAGAGGGAAGACTGTGGACCACCTGAGCCAAGTATTTTCCAGATAGCAAATTTAAATCACTCAGAAACAAAATACAGTCGAACCTTCCTAAGCCGTCGTTCGTTTACTGAATATAGAAGTCTTAATATGCAGGTGGTTGTTTAATGCAGGGCAAAAGAAATACAAAAAGCTCCTATAGGAGCTTTCTGAATTATTTTTGACATGCATTACCTTACAACCTGGCTTACAGACCCATAATTAGACATATGTTTGATGGCCGCTTAAAACAGGTTCTTCTGTAGTGTAATCTTTATCCCGTTGGTAAGTAATTGCAAGCAGCTTGTATCCAGATGTAACGTAGAGCATCTCGACATCTCATCTGTATCCAAATGTAACGTAGTTCATATCGGCATCTCATCTGTATCCAAATGTAACGTAGTTCATCTCGGCATCTCATCTGTATCCAGATGTAACACAGAGCATCTCTGTATCTCATCTGTATCCAGATGTAACACAGCGTATCCCGCCATCTCATCTGTATCCAGAAGTAACATAGAGCATCCAGGCATCTCGGATGTAACGTAGAGCATCCCGGCATCTAATCTGTATCCAGATGTAGAATAGAGCATCTCCGGCATCTCATATATATCCAGATGTACTATAGAGCATTCCGGCATCTGAGATGTAACATGGAACATCCCCGCATCTCAGATGTAACATAGAGCATCTCGGCATCTCATCTGTATCCAGATATGTAACGTAGAGCATCCCGGCATCTAATCTGTATCAAGATGTGACACAGAGCATCCCGGCATCTCATCTGTATCCAGATGTAACACATAGTATCCCGCCATCTCATCTGTATCCAGATGCAACATAGAGCATCCAGTCATCTCAGATGTAACATAGCGCATACCCTGCATATCATCTATATCCAGATATGTAACGTAGAGAATCCCGGCATCTCATCTGTATCAAGATGTTAGACAGAGCATCCCGGCTTCTCATCTGTATCCAGATGGAACATAGAGCATCCCGACATCTCACCTGTATCCAGATGTAACATAGAGCATCCAGGCATCTCAGGCGTAACATAGAGCATCCCGGCATATCATCTGTATCCAGATGTTACATAGAGCATCCCTGGTATCTCATCTGTATCCAGATGCAACATAGTGCATCCCCCGCATCTCACATGTAACATAGAGCACCCCGGCATCTAATCTGTATCCAGATGTAATTCAGAGCATCTCGGCATCTCATCTGTATCCAAACTGCGTGTCATTTGGCCAATAATTTAACACCTTCCCTGTTGAATATTTATGTAAGAAATAAAGACATCTCGTGAATATGTATTAGCTGAGGTTTTGTAATTGTACATGTACATATGATGTTTGGTATTAGTAGAAATTCTTGTTAGATATATTATGATTCTATAATCAAACAGAGCAGACTCTGATCAGATGGCTTCTGCCAGGGCTGTCTGATCTGGGTCTACACTGCAAAGTCGTGAAAACCCATTTGCCTGATGGAAAGGCTTAAAGAACAAGTACGCAAATAAGACCTTACAAACGACAATTTGAGCTGGTGGCATTATTCGTAGCAGGATCAGAAATAATACAAATAATACAATAATTGTATACAGTTAATACAATACATTAAAACCTCTCTAAACCAGAATTCTAGGGGAGACCAATTATTTCCAAGCTAACAGCGGTGTACATTTTAATGATAAGTCAATTAATCTCTCTGAGAGGCCTGATAGATTGTGTGTTCATCTCATCGTCTGATCAGGGTTTGTACTGATTGTTTATAAAAGATATATATAGATATGATTCTAGAGATTCTGACATGGCCAAATATTCATGTCTTCATGTGCCATCATAATAAAAAATATAATCAATATTCACGATGTCATTATTTTACATGATTCATGTAGTAAAGGGTTTATTTTTATATCTTTGTATTTATGTGGCTCGCTACCACAATTATTACAGCCAAGCGAAACCCTTAAACTCCATTAATGACATAATTATTTGGAGGGTAAATTGTAATGTAATCGTCTTGCGACCACCAAATTTATATATAAATCTGATACTTAACCATGTATTTCATATAAACGCATTTTCATGCATTTTCAAACACTGTTTGCTTTTGATATTGTATACGTCTGGCTCTACAGTTTCTGTGAAAGCAAAACTTACCTTGAAAGATGTTCAGTAAAACCTCTCTATAACGGCAGTTGTGTTAAAGGCAGGTCACTGCTTAAAGCAAAGTGAACGAAAAACAGAACGCTCCTATAGGAGTGTTCTGTTTTACTTTCACATTGCTTTAAGCATCCATCTGCCCTAAATTTATACTAATTAATGTAATTTAATGGCCGTTATAGAGATTTTTTACTGTACATTATAAAACTTCAACTAACAGATATTCATGAGTTCACACATGAACAATGAATCAGGAAAAGGGTTAAAAAACATATGGTAGCTAACTGCAGGAGTAATTTTATGCAAAAAAGCTACCATAAGAGCTCACATTTTGTCCTGCATTAAGCATCCATCTGCTTTTAAAATCATCAAGGTTTTATAGATTATATTAGGTGATCGAATTAGAGAGGTTCTGTATATTGCTATTTATTGGTGACGCATTTTATATTTGCTCTGTATCGGTCTGTCGTTTTTCTTTTACACTTTTATCTGGCTAATATTCAAACTTTAATTCTGACTGATTGATATACTTTCATACGCTTTTAGCTGACAGGGATTTTAAGCTACATGTAGTCTACACACTTTTGTCACAATACAATTGATACAATTTACATGCAACCGTTTTATCTAGAAATAGTTATAAAGGTCATTTACGGGTCAACCTTCTTATTTCCATACTTAACTTTAATCCGCTATCTGCGAACAGGGTCGCAGCTACAACCGGCTTGGATCCGGATGAGAAGCCGAGTAAAGGCCGAGTATCTCGGCGTGTCATCAGGGTCCAATTGGTTGAGACTAGGTCAATATTTCCTCAAAAGCTTGAGAGTATCGGAAGGAGACACACTTGCACCAGATCCAGACTTGGGCTGACATTTTCATACAGGGGAATGAGGATTAACTATTTGCATGCTAAGAAACTTTTTCGTCTGCAACAATTGTCGTCTGCTTCAAATCTTAAATAAGCTTTCTCTCATTTCTAGGCAAAACTATTGTCAAGATGACAAACAGTTTGGATCCTGATGAGACACCGCATCATGTGGCGTCTCATCTGGATTCAAACTGTTTGCATAGGTAATCACAGTATCGCCGCTAGCGTGCAAAAAGTTAAGAAAGCTTATATGGATATTACTAATGAAACATTACACGTCGATCAAAAGTATTAAAATGTTTAGTGCTACAAATAATTGAGCGTACTCAATTACTAAAATCGTCATTTCTCACGAAATGAGTTGTCAAAACATAGGGTTTAGTAGAGAAATAAAGGGGTTATTCTTGAAACTGGTTTAATTTACCAATCAATGTGTTAATTGGTGCAGGTGAGTCCTTGACATTGACCCTACGGTAATTGGCCTCATGTGTTGTTTAAGAACTGGTACCGATATGCCATCAGTGTCGCTGAACTGGATACCATATAATTCATATATATATATATATATATATATATATATGAATTATATGTTAGAAATGTACTGTACGTTCTCATTTGTAATGGATGCAGAGAATTTTATATTGGTCAGACTGGAGACAAATTACGCAACAGAAGGACAGTGCATGACCAACAAATCAGAGATCCATCAACAAGACAAATACCGTTAAGTTCTCATTTAGACCAGTGTTGCAATATCAATCCTAAATTTTCAATTTTTCCATTTTACAAGTTTCACACCGATGATGTTTCAGCTAGGTTACTTATGGAAAAACATTTCATACGGGTATTTAACCCAAAATTAAACAGAATTTGATAACGTCATTTGACGCCGTCTTTATGACGTCATGACGTCGTTACTGCGGCGTTACCAAGTAACGTCATTGCTATGTATTTGTTATTCCCCTGATGAGCAGTAGTGAAACCGGTAGGGAATAAAAATGTAAATCTTCACAAGTGGTGTCAATTTATCTTTTCAATATATATATATTTTATATAGTGAGAGACTTTGTCAATCCATATACGAAATGGACGGAGATATTCTGAAGGATATATCAAGTAAGTTAGAAGTCTTAAATTTAACACTAAAAGAACTAGTGGACATCACTAAAAATGGAAATACGCAAATGACAAATGTACTTCACGGGGTTGAGAACCACCTTCTGAAACTGTCACATGTTATTTGCAGTGAAGAAAATGAAATGGCATATGTAAATGCCAATGGGCCAACTGCCGAACAACAAGGAATTGTAAGTGACATATTTACACCTGACGAATCAAGTGTTAAAACTTCATCATACAGAATCAAAAAGTCCATGAATTATGTATGGAAGAGGTCACTCAACGAGAGAAAACAGGCTTACTGGAACTACCTGAAATCGAAAAACACAGCAAATATACACGAGAAATGGATAAAACAGGAACATATGATTATCCCTAGAAAATACAGACCTAAAATCATTCCAGGTGAGCCACAAGAAGATAAAAATATCAGAAGGGAGTCGTCGATACGACTGTTTGAATCTGACATCAAAATCATGCAGAACAAATCTCAAAGATATGAAAACGCCTTCAAACAGATAGACAATGAAATGACCACTATTTTTGAAAGAAAAAGTGAGGGAGAAATATGTAGAAATCTAAAAACAATTTGGTCAAACGAATGCCATAAAGAAGAAGAAAAATCAGCTAACATCTGGGAGAAGAAACTAAATTGGCTGAAGGACTACGAGAGCAAATTCGGAGCAGATATATTTGTAGAGGAAACGAGCAGCTCAAACCTTAACCAGAAATCCTGGAGGAAAGGCAATGTAACTACTTCAAGAGATAGGTACATCCGTGAATACACACCTAGAACGGATCATGTACGTCGACAGCAAGGAAATGTAAACATGGCCGAAAATTGCGTGAACATTAGTGCTAGAAATAGAAATTCAGTGGGCAATAACAGAGGCAGCACACATTTCACGAATAATAACACAAGACGTAGAACCACACAGGGAACTAATAGAACCATCACACAAAACCGAAACAACGTTCGTTACTCAGATGCTAACAACTTTAGGACGAATCATTATGGTGGAAATCTATGGGCTTCAAGTAGACCTGTCAGACAAAATGGAACGACCTACATAGGAAAAAATGTAAGGCAGTCTTTTTTAGAACTATCTCCATTCGACAAAGATGGTGGAGGAAAAACATCAGAACAAGAAACAGACGAACCAATCACAGTATTAGACAGCGAGATAACGTTTCGCAAAGAGGTACAATAACACCCACTAACAATGAGGTAACACCTAAGGTAATAAATTTATCAAGTATTGACTTGTCAGAAACAGAGATAAGTTTATTAAGTAAGGGACTTAAATTTGCCCCTATCCCTAAAGAAAACCAAATTGAACTGTATACAGACATTAAAGAATTTTGTAGAAAATTGAGACTGAGTGAACGTTTTCATGATAATAATGAAGATAATAACAAAGAATTACCTTTAGTTAAAAATAAGTCAGGATGGAATCCTCCAAAGAGTAGCGATAAATCATTGGAATACACCATACAGCTACTTAAAGAATACCCATTAGAAAATAATTCCGAAGTCAGAAATAATCTTTCACGGAATGACCGCGAAGCACTTAAAACTCTCAAAGATAATAAGAATTTGATAATAAAAGAAGCGGATAAGGGAGGTGCTGTTGTTTGTATGAACGATGCATTTTACAGAGAGAAGATTTTATCCATGTTAAATGATACTATCTACTATGAAGAAATAGACGAGGGAGCAGATGTTAGAACTAAACGTGATTTACACGATATAATAAAAAAGCATGGTAAGGATCTTATGAAAGAAGAAGCTGACTATTTAACTAATTTTGAGCATAATACTAGTTATTTCTATGGTTTACCCAAGGTGCATAAAAGTAAAATAATCACTGATGCTTTGAAGGAACAGCATTCTCAATATTTAAAAGTCTGCGATCCCGAGGACTTACCTTTCAGGCCTATTGTTGGAGGACCTAATAATGTTACACAAAGACTTAGTCGCCTTTTGGATATCATTCTCAAACCCTTATGTAAATGTGTACCTAGTTTCATTAGAGATGATTTAGATTTTCTTAACTATTTACCTGAGTATATTGAGGATCAGGAATCTAAACTTGTGACATTCGATGTAATTAGTTTATATACAAATATTCCACACGACCTCGGACTTAAGGCGGTACAGTTCTGGATGGAAAAGGTTCCCGAAAAGATTTATAAACGATTTCCGCATAGCTTCATAATTGAATCACTTAAACTTATATTGAACAAAAATGTATTCTACTTTGATGGAAAATACTATATTCAGAAAAAAGGTACAGCTATGGGTACCATCGTCGCACCAACTTATGCAACTTTAGTACTTGGATATTTGGAGGAGACTCTTTACGAGAGGATGCAGTCAAAATACGGCAGTGAATTTTCAAATTATTTAAGACTCAATTGGAAGAGATTTTTGGATGACTGTTTCTTAATATTGCAGAAGAATATCAACACTACAGATTTCCTGAATGAATTAAACAAACTACATCCCAGCATACAGTTTACTTGTAATGAAGATGATACCGCTATGCCTTTTCTAGACATATTAGTCATAAAATCGGGAAATAACATTACTACAGACCTGTACTGCAAACCTACTGATACGCACAATTACCTCGATTTCCGTTCTTGCCATCCTAAACATACTAAAGTCAACATACCGTTTAATTTAGCATCTAGAATAATAACTATCGTGAAAGACAAATATTTACAAGAAAAGCGACTCTCAGAATTAAAATCACAGCTACACAAACAACATTACCCAGATGTACTTATACAGCATGGAATAGAACAGGCAAAATCCAAAGGACCTATTCGTACAACTGACCGCACAGATGCTCATACCTCTACATATAGCGTGATACCATTTGTGTGTACATACAACCCTAGAAATATAAATATGTCTCCAGTTATACGCTCATGTGAAGCAACCATGCAGAAGAGTGATAGAATGAAAAGTGTGCTACAGAAGAAAAGAATAATTAATAGCAAAAGACAGCCAAAAAACTTAAAGCAAATTCTTTCTTCTTCTAAATTTGACATGAAAGAGGACACTCCTTCAGTTAGCAAGTGTAACAGAAGAAGATGTAAGACGTGCCCATCTTTAATAGAAGGACATACTATTCAGTTTTCAAATGGAAAACAATTCACGGTAAAGCAAAACATGAGCTGTGTGACCAAAAATGTCATTTATAGTATAATATGTCCAAATTGTAAAGAATTTTATATCGGGCAAACAAGCAATGAGCTGAATTTAAGAATGAACTTACATAGACAACAAACGAATACGGAAGCACTGCGCTTTCTGAAAGTGAACAAGCATTTACACCAGTGTTCTGCGGGTAAATTTAATATATTTCCGCTCTATAAAATACTGAATGATAGCGCCCATTTCAGAGACGAAAAAGAGTTATGTTTGATAAATATTCTGCAACCGCAATTAAATAACACGTCTTAATTTTGGACATGGTTATAATACCCGCTGTGTAATATACAAATATTTCGCAACGTCGTATTCGGACGTTTGCCGTATTTTAATGACGTCACGTAATGAATAATTATTTATTGCCGTGCAACGTCGTCTTCACACGTTTCCCGTTGTTTTATAACGTTACGTCATACTTGTTATTATTTTATATACGTTTAAAATGTCTGATGATATGCAATAGCATTGAAAGCGCTAACGCAAATAAACGTAAAAAACTGGATTTCTAATTTATTTTTTAATATATTCTGTATCCACGCAAGGACTATATCATTATGTTTATATATATATATATATATATATATATATAATATATAATATATATATATATATATATATATATATATATATATATATATATCGGTCTTGAAGACGGATGGCAGCTTAATGTAGGGTGGAAGTCATGCAAAAAGTTCGTTTATGAGTTGTTCTGTGTAATTTAATTACAAAGTATTGCTATACTAGGATCCAAACTATAAGATAACTTCTACATTCTATTGTTAACGTTTTAATGCTGAAGTTTTAAATCGGAATGGTCCATTGCTGATTAAAGATATACAGTCAATTCACGCTATTGTGAGAGGATATTGAATGACAGTGCACACCCTTATCAGAGGGCTCGTCTAGGAGACATCTGATCTAGGTCTGCACTGTTTGCAAATACCAGTACACTCGCTTCCCACATTCAAAGTATGAATCGCATCATACACTGCCAACAACAGATTGCCGAGAATGAACGGCACATTGGCTCGTAGTGGCAAAATATTCAGCAGCTTAGTAAAGTCATAGACATTTTTATACTTGTAGTTCGTTTTGGTATTATTTTCATTTTTACTGTCTCTGTAATTGGTTTAATCTTCACAGAGCGAGACAAGAATCCCTTAATATCCACCATAGGATGCTGTTTGACTTTTGAAATAATCCATTTGAAAATCCGCGCTATAAGGGTTAACTCTCATCCCAATGTGAACAGTAATGCCGGCTCACAGTTTGGGTCTGGTCAAATGTTTACTATGCCCGTCGTCCTATATGACCAAGCCTTTTGGAAACTGTTGACCGAGTGTCAACAGCTTGGCTCCTGATTAGCTAGGAGACATTGAGTTACACGATAGCTTAATCTTTCCTTCATATAAACACATTTTCATTCATTTGCAAACATAATAGACCACGATCAGAAGGTTCCTATAGGAAACAGTACGTGCATGATGCATCCCCTAGCAGCAGTCTATCTGAGTTACCTGGTGCAACCACGAAACCACTAGCACAGCAGAAAATCCCAACGTGTGACCGTGTGTCTAATGCTGAAGTAAGTATTATTTCATTTTTACCAACCACTTATGGACTGATCTCTATACATTGTCTTTTGATCTGTTTAGAACTAATTTGTTAACATTAAATTCTGTAAATGATACAAATACGGAAACGTCGGATATGGATCTAGATCATTTTGGAGTCTGTCTAGAAAAAAAGAAACAAATGAAAGAAGCAAAGAAAGAAATATTTAAAAATTTATTTTTAATTGATAAAGCAATTTGTGTTCTATATACATTGTATTATATGTATATATAGTATCTAGATTGCTGAAGCATTCAATCCCTTATCATTTTGCTTTTCTCGAATACATAGCATAATATTAACCCTTCGCTTGCTGAATTTTAAAATACATTTCTCCTTCTTTACCCATGCCCTGTTGTATAATTACATATATCTTCACTGTGTACACGTATTTCGCTGTGCAATCACTGCTGTGGAGTGCACTGGTTGCACAATCAACTTGTAAATAGTGCAGACCCTGATGAGACGGCTCCTGCAGGAGCTGTCTCCTCTGGGTCTTCACTATTCACAGGTAGGTATATTGACGTGAATAGCAAGCGAAGGGTTAGCATATTATCCACTGTCGTTTTGGCATTGTTTCAAATATCTCACTCCCTTGGTGCAATAAATGTATTGCATTTTGTTGTTAAACTAGGTAGCTTACCCCAGTAGTTTAGGCTTGATGCCTTTTAACCCTTTCCCTCATGAATATTTATGGGGGAATCGTGGATATTTATCATAGTTTATTTGAAAGCAAGAATTTTTTGTTTAGTCAGAAACTAGAATCATATCAATAATTCCATATGCAAACAGAGCAGACCCTGATCAGATGGCTTATACATTCATAAAATTGATATTGTCAAATCAAAAATCCCATTTTTCTAAAAATCTTAAAATTTATATATCAAAAAATGATATTTTAGCTATGTATCTCATGTATATTACCACCATGAAAATATTTGAGTCTTCAGTTTATGAAAAAACTTACCATCCCCGCTGCCTGATTTGTATTTATACTATTTTTCAATGATCTGGATATTTTTGTACATAATACTACCAAGAATAATAACATTTGAGACCCAACTCATGGGTAGGCCTCTCAGTGTTTCCCTTTGATCTGAATCTACGCTATTTGCTAATGAGCTGTGCCCAAACCCACCCTGCATTTGAAGTTTAAAATTGTGTATCTATAACTGAATTTACTGTTTCTTATGCAATATTGCTGATTTTCAATCATAAAAACTGTAGAAATATATCTATATTATGTCATAAACAAAATAGATCAGACCCGGATCGTACGGCTTATATAGGGTTGTCTGATCTGGGTCTACTCTGTTTGCAAAAACATAGAACAGTGTATTTATAGAGTAAAGGGTTAATCATAAATACCATATATATATACACAAGTGCTAACATTTACACAATATGTTGTCTTTTTTCAGGCTATACTACTTGGTGTAATGAGCGAGCATTCTATGCCATTCACAAATCCCCCAGTCTTGGTCAATCTGGCACAGGCTCTTGCAGAGGATCCAAAGGGCTTGTCACAGTTAGCAATGGACAGATGCACAGCCTCATACAAGACGACACATGGACTTGTAGAAGGGTTTCGAGAAAAACTCCTGCACAATCTATCAACTAAGCCATTTTCATTGAACCTTGAAACATGTTCTGACAGTGCTTGTGTCATTTTATGATGGGCATGCCTTATGGAAGGTAACAAAATCCCATGGAAGCGCCTCTTGTAGCCATTTTAATGGACTCCGGTAGTGTTATGAGGGGAAATAAATCGGGGACTGAGACGAGAATAAGGCAGGGAAAGGCACCATATCTGCTTAACATAGACGGAGATTCTTGCCACCATGTGCACAACAAGTGCTCGCTGGTTAGAAGTTTTACTGTATTACAATATTAAAAGTACAAAAATGAGCCATGCAGGAAACACCACACACAGAGTAAACAGTCACCCGAACAGCAACACAAGGAAACAGCAAATGTACATAACTATAAAAACAACAAGAGACGCACAAAGACAAAAAAACACACTCGTGTCAGTATTGTCGTCTGCTGGACACATATCCGTCTGCTGGACACATTGTCGTCTGCTGGACACATTTGCGTCTGCCTCAGATTTTTGATTTGGCGTTTCTTCATTTGCTTTATAAAAAGTGTTATCTAATAATAGTCTAGTCACAATGAGTTTGAGAGTATGTCTTTAAACCCTTTCCTTCATATAGATGCCTTTTCACACATTTGTAAACAGAGAAGATCAATACCGTATGGTCCATATAGGAGCTGTCTTATCAGGGTCTGCTCTGTTTGCTAAAGGTATTTGATAGAGCTGTTTCTTTACTTTCTAAAATGGCTACAGTGCTCCACCTTTATTGTGACTATTTTGTCCATGAATTTTCAGTAGGTATTAAATTTTGAATAAACACAGAGCAGGGAAAGGGTCAATTAGTATTATGATAATTGAACTAACACTTGAAACAGACTTACAGAGCTCATGCTGATTAGTTAAATGTTCAGTTGCTTGTGGTGAAATGTCACGAATGGCAATGCATTATCTAATGACAGTCTAGTCATAATGTGTTATCTAATGACAATCTAGTCATAATGTATTATCTAATGACAGTTTAGTCATAATGCTGCATTATCTAATGACAGTCTAGTCACAATGTGTTATCTAATGACAGTCTAGTCATAATGTATTATCGAATGAGTATAGTCACAATGTATGTCTTTAACCCTTTCCTCATATATAAGCACATGTTTCACGCCTTTGCAAACACAGAAGACCCAGATCAGATAGCCCTTATAGGAGCCGTCTGGTCTGGGTATGCTCTGTATGCTAATGGTATTTGGTAGAGCTGTTTCCATTTTCTTAAATGACTACACTGTTCCATCTACCATAGAGGAAATACAATGAAATTCAGTAGGTATTTAAATTTGAATAAATACAGAGCAGGGGAAGGGTGAATTAGTATTATCTATGACATATGTTCATTGAACTTGAGCTTGAAAATGACTTAAATAGCCAAGGCTTTTACCCGAGGTTGAGAGCCTATGGCTTCAGAATTATGTAGTATCTAGTGCTTGTCTAGTCATAATGTGTTTGAGAGTATGTCTTTAATCCATCGCTTGCTATTCACGTCAATATACCTACCTGTAAATAGTGAAGACCCAGATGAGACAGCTCCTGCAGGAGCTGTCTCATCAGGGTTTGCACTACATGTATTTACAAGTTGGTTGTGCAACCAGTGCACTCCACAGCAGTGATGGCACAGCGAAATACTTGTACACAGTGAAGATAGATTTAATTATACAACAGGGCATGGGTAAAGAAGAAGGAATGTATTTTAAAATTCAGCAAGCGAAGGGTTAATTGGTATTATCTATGGTGTTTGCTGATTGGACTTACACTTTAAAATGACTTTCAGGGCATATTGATCAGTTAAGCCTTGACCTCCATAAACACGCCTTTGCAAACAGGGTAGACCCAGATCAGGGTTTTCTTGCTTACGGGATAAGATGAATATGACAATACATTTTTTGATTCGGCATTAATATGCCATTTTAATAATTTATCTTATTTATATTCATGATGTCATTTTTTCTTTTATGGATATTCATAAAAGTGTTGAGGGTCTTGTTACTTTGGTAGTTCATTGCCTTACAAAAAAATTACAGTAAAGCCCCTCTAAACCGGAATTCTACTAGAGAAGAGTTTAGACACCTGTAGACAGATTGCTGCTTAAATTAATGCAAGGTCAAAGTCCTGCATGACTTTTCCCCCTGCATTAAGCTGCCACCTGTGTAAAAGACGGTTAGTTATACATGTTCTAAATTTACCATCCGGATTATAGGGATTTAACTGTAAACATAACAGAAGACTGTGACGCAGTATTGCTTTGAATCCGTAAAAAATCTATTTTTAAAACAATAGAAGTGTTCCTTTATATGTCCAGTCAGTTTTATAATACAATTCCATTGGCTTGATAGACAAGAAATGAATCTAGCAATATTGAATGGATGCAAGAATAAACAGGGTGTTAATTGTATCGACATGTTTGGCACTCTGTGTCCATGCTTATAAAGCTTTTTAGTAGAGTCTGGGTTCCTTTTCAAGCTTTAGATTGGTCAGATTTGAGTTCTCAAGTTTTTGATTGGTCAGATTTGAGCCTTTGGCTCAAATCTGACCAATTAAAAGCTTGAGAACGAACTCAGACTCAACCAAAAGTTTTATAAGCATGGACCCAGGTTTGTTTGACATACAACTCAAGTCTAATTGTAAAAACACTTGAATAAAAAAGTCTAGTGAAAAGGAAGGCTCCTGGAGTGCTCAGAAAAAAACATATTTCATTTTTCGTCGGAGAAGGGTTGGGGGTCTTCTCCCCCGAATGGGCATAGGCGGTCCCCTTGACCCGATCAATTTCCCTCTTTTTCACAAACACCCATTCTCACCCCTATAAATATCTATAGGATTCGTTTAACGTAAACTTTAATATTTATATGCCAATACGTCAAGTGAATGTTTGTGTTGTAAAATACCCCATTCAACTGTATCCAGCGCTTGTCTGTTATACATGTAGTTTAACAATGAATATGAATTTAAAGCCCATGTAAAAAACACAGTAGAACCAATTGATTGGACGGCTAAAAGGGTGAAGCAGACTGTTACAGTATTCATCGGCGTACTGTGTTAAGATTCAAACTATTTATATCCAAGATTCGATACGAAAGAAATCTGAATATGGCCAATACAATAAAACTTTTCAGACAGCTTTATAGCGACAACTGAAAGGACGTTTAAATTCATAGAGTTTTGGAGAAATGCTAGCATAATGCAGGACAAAAGTTATGCAGAAAGCTCCAACTGGAACTTTCTGCATTACTTTCGTCCCGCATTAAGCAAGTGCATGTTCTTCCAGACAGTCATGTTTGTTCACTAAGTGCTCGTTGAATAGAGGGTTTACTATATTATAATATTTAACCTTTTTAGTGTCAGTATTGTCGTCTGCTGGCCACATTTTTTGTTTGCTTCAGTTGCCTAGTAACTCAGCGTCTCATCCGGATCCAAACTGTTTTCATATGTCATTACAGACCCAACTGCACGACAATTAAGGGGTTAACGCTTACAGTGCGGTACATGAGTCACTAATATCCTTTGCAAACTATGTAGACCCAGATGAGAGGGCTCTGAACTGTTAGTCATGCTACACTTTTCGTTAGACAAATCCCTTAATATTCATCAGATGTTTAACCAGTTTGAAGTTTGGAATGGTCCATTTGAAAATTCAGTGTTGTGGCAAATAACAAGCGCAGTGAAAACTAGAACTGTTTTTGATACATAAAATGATGTCACCCACCCGCCCCCGACCCCGCCCCAGCGAGGACAAAACTTTCCATATAAAATTTCAAAGTCCCATAACTCTGCAGAAAATCAATCGACCCGGAACAGGAATAAGACATGCCCAAATAGGCATGGTGCTGATCAATCCTATTAAGATTCGTGAAATTCCGACCAAAGCGTTTGATGAAACCGCGCGGACAAAAGAAATCGGATGGACGGACAGACTGACGCCACGGACAAAACCAAAATTTCTCCCAAGTGTACTGGGGGAGACTTAATAATTTCACAGGACGACAAAACATAAAACGTTCTTAACACAACTGAAGCTTACCTAATAAATAGAGAATAATAGGTTAGTGCCGTAGATGGGACGCTTTATCCGACGAGGGGAGAAAACATTGAGGCGAGGCTTGCCGATCCTCAACTGTTTTCTCTCCGAGTCGGATAAAGGCGTCCCATCTACGGCACTAACCTATTATTCTATTTATCCAGTCAATTTAGTTATATCTTTTTTTCATAGACTCATAAAACATACGAATATGGAAATAATTTGCATTGAAAATGCGGTTTTTCGATCAACGGACCTCCCTTTTCATTTCCATTCTAGAGACGTAAATAATGAGCTACTGCAGAGGGAAATAGTTTTGATATTTACATTACAAGAGGGGAAAACGTGGTTGCATTTGAAAAATAAGATCATTTGAATCGAGAGTCGATAGGTTAATTCAAACAGACATGATAATATTCTCCTGGAGGCTGTCTGGTCAAATTCGAGTTCCGTCGACTCGGTTTCTATTTTTAGATAGGGCTAACGTCACTCATAAATCGATGGAACTGATCAGGCTATATTTAGGTCTATGACAATCACCGCCCCTGTAAGAGCGTATCAAACAAATTATTATGAGAGTGAAAAGAAAGTATTTACTATTTATCTAAATATTTGCCCCCCCCCCCCCCCCCTGACTTGATTTTTATCAAAAACGCGTTTTGCCAGCGATGAATTAAAAAATAAAACGCTTTGTATGTGGCTCTGTGGCGTAATCGGTAAGCACGACGTTTCAAGAGAGATCAGATTTGGCTTTTGTAGAATCAGGCGCGGGTTCGAATCCAGCTATAGCCATTTATTTTTTCTTCTCTTTTTTTATTTGAATAATTATATTGGTGATTTTTCTGTTAGATCTATTCCGTCAACATGTTCATGCATATTTACAGAAAATTAAAATAGTTCCATGGTTATAGAATATTTCCGCCTATCTACTAACCTAATAAACCTTCTACTACCGGAAGTAACCTAATAAACCTAAGTTTATTTGCACCCCCTTTATTATGTCACTAGAGAAGCCTGGTGACTGGATAAAATAGTGCTTTTACATGTTGCGTGTCTGCTTTCGAAAATGTTTATATGATTTCTGCATGAATTTGTCACACCCACTTACAAAGAAATTAAAAGAGAAAATAGGATCCTGTAAAAATAGGAGACACACAATTAATATAAGAGTTTGTAGATGATTTGAGATAGTAAAGCAGAATTTTAAGAGTTTACCCTTTACTTCATAAATTGGCCTTTCTACGCCTTTGGAAAACAGAATTGACCTAGATCAGACGGTCCTATGGAAGCCGTCCGATCAGGGTCAGCTCTGTTTGAACTGAGTCTATACTGTTTCTACTATGGTCATATATTCCTGTATCTATGTGTTATAATAAAAATAATCTTATTCATAAGCATGGCATAATTATTTTTATATGAATATTCCTGGGGGAAAGGTTTGACACATTATCCCCTAGTGACGCATTTTTGCGCATCTATGAAAGTCACTTTATGAAACCATTATGATAAATAGAGCATTTGCTCCTATATTTATCATAATGGTTTCAAACTACAAACTACAAAATTCTAAAATTTTCCTTTTCCCTAGTTAATGGTACCTTTTGGTAGATTTATTCTAAGAGGTTGTATCTAAAAATAGCCTATAAGGTAATGGTTTAATAATAAAGCCTAAAACTGTTTTGATCCTGTGAAAGCAGGAGACAAAAAATAAGTATTAGTTTCAAACAACATGGGGCATGTCAAAGTAAAATATATCAGTTCCAAACAGCATGGGTCATGTAAATGTATATTGTAAACCCCCTCTAAACCGGAATTTTAGTAGAGAAATAAATTAGATACGTTCATGCAGGTTACTGCTTAATGCAGAGTAGGCAAGCCCACTGTTAGGATCAGAGACTGGGAGAGCTTGGATACACAGAATTGGTAGCTTTAGAATGATAGAGACATGCAGCTAGTAATAGTATCTCGGACATTTGGGACATGTGGAAGTACGATACTCCCAATCAGTAACATAGTCTCAACCAAAATTGAGCCTGTGAAAATAAGAAGCTCCCAATTAGTGATAGAGTCTCGGACAGTTTAGAGTATGTGGAAGTAAGAGAATCCCAATTAGTAACAGTGTTTTGAACAGTTTGGGAGCCTATAAAAGTAAGAGACATACAGTTGGTACGTGTAATATAGTATCAACCACTTTGGAGCCTATGAAAGTTGGATCATGGACAGATGGCGAATCATTTGCGTTCCATCTTAATCAAATAGTTCTTCATCCCGTCAATTTATTGCATTGACAGTCCACTGATTGGCTCTTATCTAATTACATTATGCTAGAACTAGACTTCGTGTAAAAAGTAAAATCAAAATTCACCCCGACAAAAACCATCAAAACAACCCTCCCCCCCCCCCCCCCAAAAAAAAAAAGAAAAAAGAAAAGAGGCCAAAACGAATAGATCCGTTTTAACACCTTCTTTGTTCTATATTCTTGTAAGAAATAATGCCATCATGAATATTTATCACATGACTTTTTAATAATGTAACCTCTCAAGGAATATATTAACTATATCAAAAAATGTAGAAACAGATCATTTCAAAAGCACCCAGAGCAGACCCGGGTCCTATAGGAGGCGTCTGGTCTGGGTATACTCTATTTGCAAATGCGTGAAAATGCGTTTACATTTATTAGGGACCTTTACATGATGGGGACGTATTTTGATGCATTTACGGAGTTGACCCAAATGAAATAAAGCAGACCAGGGTCCATGCTTATAAAACGTTTAGTCTAAGTTCGTTCTCAAGCTTTTGATTGGTCAGATTTGAGTTCTCAAGCTTTTGATTGGTCAGATTTGAGCCAATTGCTCAAATCTGACCAATCAAAAACTTGAGAACGAACTCAGACTCAACTAAAAGTTTTTATAAGCATGGACCCTGAATTTTTTCCATTGCTACAATGTCATTGTCCACATACCATTGTTAGTTTTTCTCTAAAACATATGTGGTGTTTCAAACAGTTTGAACCTTGATGAGTTACTCGGCGTGTCATCTGGATCCAAACAGAGGCAAATGTCATCACATACTCGTGAGTCTACAAGAACAACGTGGGTCGCTTTCCGTCGATTGTTAACATTGCAAATAATGTAGACCCAGATTAGAGGGTTCCTACAGGAGACCTCTCACCAGGGTCTGCACTGTTTGTCATGTTAGAATTTCCTTTCGAAATCCCCTTAAGTATCCATCATAAGCCTGATCTGTTGGACGTTTGGAATAGTCCATTTAAAACTTCAGCGGTGTAAGGGTTAACACTTTCAGCTAATCTGTAGCAACATCATTCTGCTAACAGTGTGCAAGCCGATAAGACGTCGAGCAACACGGCGTCTTATTAACCCTTTCCTCAATGAATATTCATATGAGAAACATGGCATAATGTATATGAATTAGATTAACCCTTTCACTCATATAAACGTGTTTTCACGCATTCCATATTTCTTTATAACTATTTTATAAATGAATATCCAGTAGGTATTGAAATTTGGAATAAACATAGAACAGGGAAAGGGTTAATTGTTATAATAACATATGGACTCAGGTATTTTGGTCATGACAGAAAAATCATATCTATATTATATCATAAGCTAACAGAGCAGACCCTGGTCAGACGGCTCCTATAGGGTCTACTCTGTTTGCAAAGGCATATAATGCGTATGTATGGAGTACATGGTTAAGACCCAAACCGTTTGTCACTCTGATAATGTTTTTGAATAGAAATTGAAGACTCTACATTGAAAGCTGAAGCAGACGATATTCTAAGCTTCCGAAACTGACAAGGTGGCAAAAAGGTAATCGAAAGCTGCAACTATGGATAAAAGTAGGTACACAACCTACAAGAGCCTCATGCACGCGACACTACTCAAGCGTGCAACCATGATAACTCTTTGCATGCAACGAGCAAAATGTTACAAAGTTTGTAAACAGTTTGGACCCAATTGAGAAACCCAATGACACGATATATTCTCAAGCATTAAACTGATTGGTACTGAAAAGAAAATTAAATAGAAACAGAAGAAAGATAATATTTGAAAATTAAAACGGATTAAAAAGTTTGCAGACGAAAGTGTTAGTGCTAACAAAGTTTTCGTATTTGCAACATCATGTTTCAGAAGTACCCTCGCATTTCAATACCCACGGGGGTAGTGCTGGGACAGGCGACATTTACTCTCAAACTGAACACAAGATAAGACGATGCGTCCTGTGAAATTATTCGGAATACCGCTGATAGTGATTATATCATCTTTGTTTCAATCACCAATAGACGGTGCCTTGCAATTCGCACTGGGATTTCGTACCACAATTACAGTACTCCAAAAAACTATGGATGTGGCCCAGTTCGCTTCAGACATCGAAGGATTAGTCACCGGAAAACAGAATAACAACTATGAGAACAACGAGGAGATCATCAAAGCTATAGAAGTAATAATTGCCGCATCTACAGCCAAAATCGTGAACACAATTTTACTGCAATCAAAACTGGATGACATAGATGAAGCGGTAATAGCCATACACAGTTCCTTGAAAGACTTAAAGAAAATCATTAAAGCAGACAATAAAGAAACTTTCGATACGTACGTTAAGAATTTCATCATTTTCTTTGAAGAACATGACACAATGAAGCATATCAGGTTTCTACCAGAGCTGCTGACGTATAAAATTCCCTCAATAGGTAGTGACCTTATCTCAGAGATCATGCTGAAGACGAGATGCAACATGACCGCAATCGTCGACTTCGCCGACTTCTATCTGAAACTCGTTTCCGATGGCATCGCCCTACAGGTGATCTATTTCAAACTCACATCTTCCCTGAGTCCTGAGCAGGTTTTGGAGGACGAATGGCAAGACGAAATACCGAAGTTACGACAGGCATTTGAACAAATGTTGACTGGCTGTGTCGAAAGGTTTCCAACCTTTGCTCAGGCGGACGTCAACCATGCTGTAAACATCGATAATCTGGCGCGTGCCAACCAACAACGATACCTGCTTAAATGGAGCGACGTCATATTCTATGCGTCAATGGGAACAGAACAATTCCATTACATGAAATACAAAACAGGTCGACTGTTTCGCCACAAGAACGACAACAATAATAAGGTTGCAGTGTTCGGCCGCCGTGGAGAACCAATGTCATGGAATGCTGCTGATATGGAAAGGAAATTGAAGGCAGCCATCTTTACTAAGCCATCAGACACTGACGAAACCGCTGCAAAGGTTGTTGCTGAAGAAATAGAGAAGTACATCACCAACACTCTTGGATACAGTATTGGCGTTATACTTGTGTTTTTCGACGGTGAGGACTTCGAGACAACGCGCATCAGGGTGGATACAGGTAAGAAATATATTCAATACATACATAGTCACTCTGTGACTTATTTTATAGGCTATAGAAAAATAAAGTATAGTTAAACTTCAGTAAAGCCCACATGACAACTCAGAAGAAGTACAGTAAAATCCCTCTTAACCGAACGTTCAGTTTAGTATAACTATCGGTCTTGGAGACAGGTGGCGACTTTATGCAGGGTGAAAGTGATACAGAAAGCTCCTCTAGGATCGTTCTGCCTGACTTTCATCCAACATTAACCAGTCACCTGCCGAACACTATCTAAATTATTCTCTACCAGAATTTCCGGTTTTGTTAGGGTTTACTGTATGGATGTCGAGCTGTAAGACAGTTGTTAAGCATAACACTTTACCTGATAAAGAACGCAATATACACTGGATAGAGAGTAAAGATTATGGCCTGGTAAAATATCCCTCTTGAGATTTCTGTACTACAGTGAATCCTCGTTACAACAGATGTGTTTGTTTGTAGACATTATACTGGTATAACGAAGTTGCAGTTATGACAAGTTTAAATATGAAAGAAACAATATGACCAGCTTTAAACTAGTACCGATAAGTGAATGCTTAACGCAGACCACAAGACGTGCAAAAATCTCCCTCGCGGAGATTTTTGCACTTCTTGAGTTCTGCATTAAATGATCGTCTGTATTAATGCTATTACACCTATTTAGTCAGTGGTTGTTTCGAAGACTTTATAGTTATTTTGTTTCAATGCATACTGTCGGTATAATGAGGTTGTCAGTGTGACGAATGACGGTATAATGAGGGTTCACTGTATTTTGTCTGCATTAAGCAGCCACGCGTTTTTAACCCTTTCATCCCTGGACACAGATGCATTGTCTTTCGCAAACAGTGTAGACCCAGATCAGACGGCTCCTCTAGGAGCCCCTATCCACGGTCTGCAGTGTTTGCCATTCAACAATCTCTAGCATGTTTATGTCTTAATTACTGAGTGGACTCTACAGCTATAAGAACTGATGGACTATTCCACTCTGAAAGTTGAGGGTTGAAATACTTGCTCATTAAGCGGTAGCTCACTGTATACATATATTCTGATCGCTTCTATGGGAACATGCTAGCCTACATGTCTTCCTCTTCCAGATTCCCCGGTAGTGAAGTATGTGATGGATGGTGTCAGTCTGGAGTACTGCTTCGATTCTTGCTTCGAATGCACCTTTCGGGACACGGTCACTTCGAAGAAAACATCCAGCGGCAAGTTTAGAGCGTATATTTACCCCAAGGAAGCGGACGACGACGACGACTTCGAAACAGACCGTGCCGGGTCACTTGATCAACTGATATCACTCTTGTTCGCAGTTATCTTGTGCTTTGTGTGGATGATTTAGCACTTGCGTAACGTGGACCCTTTCTCCGTACTAGTAACGTATTCTACTGTAAAGTGTATCTATTGCCTGAATCTACCACCTAAGCTTTAAGCCTTCCCTTGCTGAATTTTTAGAACACATTTCTCCTTCTTTACCCATGCCCTGTTGTATAATTACATATATCTTCACTGTGTACAAGTATACCGCTTTGCGATCACTGCTGTGGAGTGCACTGGTTGCACAATCAAATTGTAAATAGTGCAGACCCTGATGAGACAGCTCTTGCAGGAACTGTCTCATCTGGGTCTTCACTATTTTTAGGTAGGTATGTTGACGTGAATAGCAAGCGAAGGGTTATTTATGGCGCGTGCGCAATGCTCTAATCCATTCCCTCATATTGAAGCCACTATAAAAGTCACGTTTTGAAACAATTGTGATAAATAGAGCATAATCTGATCCACGAGAGCAAATGTTCTATTTATTACAATAGTTACAAAACTGCATTTTCCCATTTTCTAGTAAATCATCCTTTTCAGTAGATTTATTGAAAGATGTTAGACTCTAAAGCGACCACTGAATGAAGAAAATTGGTTTCTTTAAAAGCAGATGCATGCTTAATACAAGATAGTAGTAATGCAGAAAACTCCTATAGGAACGTACTGCATACTGTTCACCCTGCATTAAGCTACCGCCTGTCTCTACGGCCCCAGCATAGAACCTTTTGGCGGTCACCCTAGATGGGATTTTGACTATGATTCAAAAGAGTTCAGTTCTCGAGTTAGGCGGTATCTCATCCATCCCAATGTCACAAACAAATACAGTAAAACCGTCTAAACCAAACGCAAAACTTAGTATGCATATTGGTCTTGAAGACTGGTGGCAGCTTAATGCAGGGTGGAAGTCATGCAGAACGCGCCTCTAGGAGCTTTCTGTATGATTTTCACCCTGCTTTAAGTAGTCACCTGCCTAAAAGTATCTGAATGAATTCTTCTCTACTAGACTTCCGGTTTAGAATAGTTTTACTTTACCAGTAATTTTATTAAACAGTATTGGTCTATCAGGACTCAAACTATAGGACGACTTTTAAATTCTGTTGTTAACTTTTTAATGTAGAAGTTTCAAATTAAAATGGTTCATTGTTGATTATAGATATATCCCATTCACAATTTTGTGAGAGGATATTGAATGACAACAGTGCAGATCCTAGTCTGAGGGTTCTTCTAGGAGACATCTGATTTGGGTCTGCATTGTTTGCAAATATCAGTGCACTCGCTTCCGAAATTCAATGATGAAACGAATCACATACTGCCAACAACAGATTGCAGATGAACGGCACATCGAGTCTTAGTGGCAAGTGTTTTAGCAGTTTATCAACGTCATAGACATTTCTTTTTTACTGTTGATGTGGTTGTTGTTTAACCCTTGCGTTGTGAGACACACGTCATTCATGTCCTTTTATTTACAAACAGTGTAGACCCAAAGATGAGATGGCTCCTAGAGGAGCCCCCACCTCATTTAAGTCTGCACTGTTTGTCATGTTACACTTTTCTCTAGAAATATTCCTAAATATCCACCCTAAGCTTGTCCTGTTTGACTTTTGGAATAATCCATCTGAAAATCCGCGCTATAAGGGTTAACTCTCATCCCAATGTGAACAGTAATGCCTGCTCACAGTTGGGTCTGGAGAAATGTTTACTATGCCCGTCGTCCTATATGACCAAGCCTTTGGGAAACTGTTGATCGAGTGTCAACAGCTTGGCTCCTGATTAGCTAGGAGACATTGAGTTACATGATAGCTTAACCTTTCTCTTGCTGAATTTTTTAAAATACATCTCTCCTTCTTTACCCATGCCCTGTTGTATAATTACATGTACATATATCTTCACTGTGTACAAGTATTTCTCTGTGAAATCACTGCTGTGTAGTGCACTGGTTGCACAATCAACTTGTAAATAGTGCAGACCCTGATGAGACAGCTCCTACAGGAGCTGTCTCATCTGAGTCTTCACTATTTACTGGTAGGTATATTGGTGTGAATAGCAAGCGAAGGGTTAAATGCAATATGAAGTTTATGCGAAAACCAGAAACTACGGAAATTGTTATTAAATTACAATATAACCAATTAATCTTAGCTCGAAATATTGATAAAATGAACTCATTATATTACATGCTTCTGTTTGCTGTAATTGTATAAATATCCATTTTATTCGTTTAACCCTTTCTCTGTTCTATTTTTAGTCCAAATTTTAATACCCATTGAGTATTCATAAACAAAACACTTATAATCAAATCTGAAAGGTGGCACATTGTAGCTATTTTAGAAAGTAAAAACACAGATCTATCAAATTCCATAAGCAAACAGAGTAGACCCTTATCAGACGGCTCCTCTAGGAGCCGTCTGATCTGGGTTTACTCTGTTTGCAAATGCGTGAAAACACGTGTATATGAGGGAAAGGGTTAAAGAAAACTGGTGATTTGTCTTGTATTCGAATACGTCATTGTATGTTTTTGTTGTAATATATACCAATAAACTGTATCTGTTTATACCATTTCTTGGCTGTTGTACATGTAGCTTAACAATGCATATCAATTTAACGCTCATGAACTGCCATGAACAAAGGTATCAATTTTACTTTAAACGAAAACAATATATGATAGGCACAAGGCCTGCACAGTTTGAGAAATTACGATCCACTGCCGAAAGTTTTTAACATGATTTGAAAAAAAAAATCATTTCGCGTTACGATGTAAATAAAAGCATATTACGCTTGTTTTCATTTTACGTGTCTACAAAGTTTGTATGATTCACAGTGGTAAATATTTTGAATCCGTTTCAGTCGGTGTCTCTAACAAATTGGTTTGACGACTAAATGATTAACCCTTTCGCTGCCAAACTCTGTCGTCTGCTTACTTTGTCGTCTGCTAACTTTGTCGTCTGCTACACAATTTCGTTCATTGATTTTCTTCATTTTTGTTTCAAAAACATAGTAACAGTAACAAACAGTTTGGATCCTGATGAGACGCCGAGTTACTCGGTGTCTCATCTGGATCCAAAGTGTTTGCATAGGTAATCACAGATCCGGCATTGGCAGCGAAAGGGCTAACACTTTACTCCATAAATACGTCTATCTACGCCTTTGCAAACAGGGTAAATCCAGATAAGACGGCCCCTAGAGGAGCCGTCGGGTCAGGGTCTGCTCTGTTTGCTTATAATATAGCATAAATCTGATTCTACAGTTTCTGCTATGCCCAAAATATCCTGAGTTCATATTCTATTATAAAAATGAATCTTATTAGTATTCATGACGTAATAATTTCTTGCATTAAAAATCATGGAGTATAGGGTTAAGCAGACTGTTACAGTATTCGTCGGCGTGCCATGGTAAGATTCGAACAACAGTAAAACCCCGCAAATGCAACCACCTAAAAGAGGTATAATTCTGGGTGATAGAAGCAGGTGGTACCTAAATGTAGGACAAAAGTAATGCAGAAAGCTCCTAGAGGATCTTTCTGCATTACTTTTGTCCTGCATTAAGCAACCACTTGCTTATAAAAAACACCCATGTTTGTTCATTTAATGGTCGCATTAGAGGGGTTTTACTGTACATGTATTTAAGTTCCAGATGCGATTCGAAACGAGAGAACATCGAATATGGTAAATACCAAAGGTGCCCGACGCATGCTTGGACTCACCCACGGACCCCCCTCCCCCCCCCCCCCCCCCCCAAAAAAAAAAAAAAAAGAAAAAAAAAATGTGATCGAAGTATGTAAAACTAGCCTAAAACTATCTCTTTGAACCTTAAACCACTCAGAAAAACAAGAAAAACACGACCCGGAAAAAAATTCCTATCGGGTCTATATATGTATTGAAAGGTATCTAACTACGTCAGATCAGCGGCGGAAAATATAACAGTCATGTTTTTCAAAGTCTTACAGCAAAGCCAATTCAACACCGATTTCAATCATTTGTGTCTTGATCTGTTCCAAACTCCATATGCTAAGCGGCACAATTAGTGCTTTCCTTAAATATTGCTCCGTCCTGTCGCTGCAAGTCTGCGAATTTGAAAAAACGCTAAACCGAAACGATGTGACTCCCGCCAGGATGCATAGACGTATATAGGGAGTTCTGTATTAGTAAATCTTTTCAACAAAAACGCGAATTATGGTGAAACGCTATCGAAAAACATTACACTCACCGCAATTAAAACGGCGCTTACTATTTCCAGTCTGTTACGAGGCGCCAGTTTTCTTTCTCCAACTTTCCTTTTGAACGGATGCGACCATTTTGCTGTGACCCGGTTCATAATCTATTCGATGCCACAGCGAAATAGCCACCTCCGTTCAAAACGAAAGTAGGAGAAAGAAAACTGGCGTCTCGTAGCAGACTGGAAATAGCCAGCACCGTTTTAACTCCGGTGAGTTGAATGTTTTTCGAATGTGTTTCAGCATAATTCGCGTTTTTGTTGAAAATTTTAACGAATACCGACCGCCCCTATATACTTCTATGCATCCTGACGGGAGTCACGTCGTTTCGCTCTAGCGTATTTTCAAATTCGCGGTCTTGCAGCGACAAGACGGAGCAATATTTAAGGAAAGCACTAACTGTGCCGCTTAGCATATGGAATTTGGAACAGATCAAGACCAAACTAATTGAAATCGGTGTCGAATTGGCTTTGCTGTAAGACTTTGAAAAACATGACTGTTGTATTTTCCGCCGCTGATCTGACGTAGTTAGATACCTTTCAATACATATATAGACCCGAATGAAATTTTTTTCCGGGTCGTGTTTTTCTTGTTTTTCGGACAGGTTTAAGGTTCAAATAGATAGTTTTAGGCTAGTTACATACTTCGAGCACTTTTTTTTTTTTTTTTTTTGGGGGGGGGGGGGGTGTCCATTGGTGAGTCCAAGCATGCGTCGGGCACCTTTGGTAAATACAGCAAAACGTCTTTTTAAAAACCGCTTAATAACGACAACTGAAAAGGAGTTTCTTAAGGATTATGCAGAAAGCTCCCGTAGGATTTGTTTAGATTACCTTTGTCTCGCATAAAGCGTCCGTGTGATCTTCCAGTCATGTTTTTTTTAGCTCACCAGAGCACTTTTGTGCTCAGGGTGAGCTTTTGTGATCGCTTGATGTCCGTCGTCCGTCGTCGTGCGTCGTGCGTCGTGCGTCGTCCGTCGTCGGGCGTAAACAATTTGAACCTTTAAAAATCTTCAAGAAATATTTGGTAAAACTTTTAATACATTCTTCTCTGAAACTGAAAGGTTCTCAGCTTTCATATTTGGCACATAGCATCATGTTCAGGTCCTCTACAAAAATTATATACATTATGCCCCTGGGGTCAAATTTGACCCAGCCCCAGGGGTGGCCAGTGTTCAATAGAAACATATATAGTTGGGCATCCAACTGAGGAAAATGAGTCGAGCCATGGCATGAAATAGTAGAATTTGGCACGCACTGGATATATAATATTTGATGTCTTAGTATTCAGAAAATACCGCATGCAACCTGAAATTTTGCCCTTGTTTCTCTTAATTAGGTCAAAGGTCAACTAAGTGCATATTTTATATACGTTATTTGAGAAATCATTATATATTTATCAATTTTAGGTGTGAAATAATAAACATAGTACCAAAATGAAGGTTAAACATTGACCTTTAATTTGCACTTATTTTGTGTAAAATATATTATTTAAATATTCGTGAATATTAATGAGAACATCCTAAAACAGTACAAAATCGTTAAAATCAACATGTGACGATGATACATGTTGTCATGTTTTCGCCATTGTTGCTAGTTAACAAGCATAAATGACATCAAAATAAAGGTTAGACAGAATATGCTATTGGAACAAATAACTGTATGCAGTCATACCAGCTATATATTATGCACAATTCTTTTTGGCCTGGGGTCGAAAGACCCCAAGGCCATTGAGTTTGTAATACGACTGCCCATCCTTACAATGTACACAGCAATCCGCAACAATTCTGTTTATACTTTTCTTTCCGATCCAAATCAGTGGTAGTTTTTAACAACATTCATTCAAACGCTTAATACGCAGTGGAATTGGATTATTGTTTTAAGAATTTGGCTTTTCGGTAAGGATTTATCAAGCAAAATCAAGCAGACTAAGGCGTCCACATACACGAATCGTCTCGTGAAAAAAACCCGAACAACACAGTCTTCTTCTTCTTCCGGTTAACTCAACAAGTAATCCCTTGTATACGCAGAAAAACAGCTAGTTTTCAAGTTAGATCTCGGAAAGAGTGTTGTGCAAATGAACAGATGAGTTTATTCAGATTCTCTTAATAGTTCGTGCAAGTTAAATTGAGGTAAAATATTGTCCGAAATTAATGAACGCTTGGGAAACGGCGTAGTGATTTCTTACTAAACGACCGAACGGTTCGCTGAAACACAGTTATAGGCGGAAGTTCACGAGTGTGTTAGCGCTCTTGTCAGAAACTACATGTCCCAGAGCTTAGATATTTGGTGTATAGATTTACTTAGCATAACTTTTTGAGTTTTATAAGTATCATAGTTCTGGGGTTAACATTGGCCCTGCCCTGTGTGTATATTCTTCTTTACTTCAGAAACTACATTCTAAAGGTTTCTCCTTAATATCACTCTTAGCTGAGACCAGTCACTGGGAGTTCTTATATAATCGCCATTTGCCTGATCAGTAGAGTAGAAATTGTGTTTAGACAAATAACACACACTCATTTAAGATTGAGAAAACTGTGGATAATTCTCAAAATGCAGAATACTCTTAAAGCTTTTTTCATACCTATGCCCTGCATTAAGCTACCAGCTATCAATATAGAGCATATCTGTTGTGAATTTCAGCTTAACTCTTTGCATGCTGGGTAATTTTGTGATCTGCTAAATTGTTGTCTGCAGCATATTCACAAGTTATCCTAACTACACACTTTCTTTCTGAGTTTTTCAGAAGTTCAGTCTCATTGACAAACAGTTTGGATATCAGATCAGGTACCAAATATGTTGGCCCTGATCTGGATCAAAACTGTTTGCATAGGTCATTAGTGGTGGGAGAATCCCACTACACACTTTCTTTCTAAGTTTGTCAGAAGTTCAGTCTCATTTACAACAATTTTGATATCAGATCAGGCACCACATTATGTTGGCCCTGATCTGGATCCAAACTGTTTGCATAGGTCATTAGTGTTGGGAGAATCCCACTACACACTTTCTTTCTAAGTTTTTCAGAAGTTCAGTCTCATTTACAAACAATTTGGATATCAGATCAGGCCCCACATTATGTGGGGCCTGATCTGGATCCAAACTGTTTGCATAGGACATTAGTGGTGGGAGAATCCGCTTCTAGCATCCATAGAATACAAGTTCCAGTGGTCTAATGCTCTATCCATTCTTTCACTTCATTCTTTTAGCATCATGTTCAGGTCCTCTACAAAAGTTATATAAATTGTGTCCCTGGGGTCAAAATTGGCACCGCCCCTAGGGTGTTAAGTTTTCAAAAGAAACATATAGTGAAAACTTTGAAAATCTTCTCCTCTGATTGTCTGGTGAGCGATGTCAGGGCCATTCTGGCCCTCTTGTTTAAATGTTAATATAAAAGGTATTTTTACTTTATTGTTATACTTGTTTGTTATTGAAATTTGTGTACACTGCTCTGTTGCATGTAAGAAGACTAGGCACATATTTCGGTCGTCCTTCTGCATAAAGTTAGTACTAGTTGGACAGAATAACATTTTCTCCACTTTACACAGATATGCTTATGTGCTGCCACAAGGTGGAGCCAATGTGTTATGTTATTCTCAAGTTAAAAGAACTCATTTAACTCTGATACTTCTAATAGACAGTCTCAGTTTAGAATCAAGTCTAGTCAGTTTCTTCTTATTAAGTAATGATTTCAGCAATAAATTAACAAAATGACAAAGCGTGAAGACCCAGACCAGAGAGTTCCTAGAGGAACAGGAGCCCTCTGAACTGGGTCTGCACTGTTTGCATATTAAATGAGTGTACACGACAGGTAAAAATACTCCACTAATAGTCTTCAGAATACGTTATAAGTGCTGGGATGGGGTGTATGGAGTTGCAAAACCGTGCATACCCAGACCAGAGGGCTCCTTGAGGAGTAGGAGCCCTCTGATCTGGGTCTGCACTGTTTATTGATTGAGTGTAAATGACAGGTAAAAATACTCCACTGATAGTCTTCAGAATTAGTTATAAGTGGTGGGATTGGGTATGGAGTTGCAAAACCGTACAGACCCAGACCAGAGGGCTCCTGGAGGAGTAGGAGCCCTATGATCTGGGTCTACACTGTTTGCATATTGAATGAGTGTAAACGACAGGTAAAAATACTCCACTAATAGTCTTCAGAATAAGTGCTGGGATGGGGTGTATGAAGTTGGAACATAGCAATCACTAACATAATATTATGAAGACTATTTTAGCTGTTGTCAACTATTCACTGAAAAAAACAACATGTAGTTAAAGTTTATATTTAAAAAAGATAGTATTCATGAATTTTTGTCATTCACTTTTTATTTCCTTGTTTATAACCTTTGCATGGATTGTTGACAACAACTAATATAGTCTTCATATGTTATGTTAGGATTTCATTCATTGTTAACACATTCTACCCTAGTAACTAGCTTTACTTGGCATTAACTAATAGTGTACCTGTGATAAGTACACCTGTCCTATGCAAACAGTATAAAGCCTGTCAACTGGTCATGTATTTATTATATGCCTTTATATACCACAGTAACAAATAAATAGTTGCTTAAATCATTTCCTATCCAGAAATATTTGAGGCAGAACAAGAACTCTTTCATGCCCTCAGATATAACGCTGTGCTTATACATAACATCACTCTTATTGAAAACGAGGTCTAGTATTTGGCTGATCAGATGAGACTCGGAAAGCTTGATATCACATAAAGGCATATAATATATACCCTTATCATTATATATTTCTATAAGAAGTGCTTGTGTAGTTTGTTAGATTTAAAAGGGGTGGTATGCAAAGATGGCAAGATTCTAAAACCGAATTTCACTTTTTTCAACCTTGTTGCATCGGATATTTTATGCCTTAGTCTGAAAAAAGTGAAAGTGGTAGGTTTTGAATATGTCATTCTTGATAAAAACCATTGAGAAGTCAATAACACATTTAAAATATGTCTAAATTGCCTTTCTCAGTTTATTTTTGTGAGTTTTCTAACATGTTTTCTCTTGTTTGTACAGTTTCACCCTTGTTGCTCATGCTCAGTCTTTCTCAGTTTTGGTTTTTCTTTGTGTGTGAAATCCAAGTTCCTCCTCATCTTTGTTAGATTCAAAGAGGTGGTATGCAATGATGGCAATATTCAAATCCGAATTTCTTCATTTTCAACCTTGTTGCACTGGATATTCTATGCCTCTGTCTGAAAGTGGTAGGTTTTGAATATGTCATTCTTGATTTAAACCATTGAGAAGTCAATTACACGTTTGATATATGTCTATTGCCTTTCTCAGTTTTAGTTTTGTCACTTTTATAACATGTTTACTCTTGTTTGTACAGTTTGACCCTTGTTGCTCATGCTCAGTCTTTCTCAGTATTGTTTTCTGTTTTTGTATAAAATCCAAATTACACCTCATCTTATGAACGTGTCTTCTGTGCACAACTTCACCTTTGTTACCCACAGTCACATTTTACCTTTTACTCATTCAATAAAATATGTCAATCTGTTGATTTATGGAAAGTCCATGGTTCTACCAAATTGCTAAATCGTACTTAACACAGTATCTAAGTGCATCTTTTGTCTTGTACTTGTAATTTGCTAGATGTCAAAAATCATCTACATACTGTTACTATCAATATTATATAGTGACAAATCTAAAGTTGATTTAACTGCTAGGTATTTCTTTACTCAACATGATTTAGATTTTGGTAAGACATGTCTATAGCTTGAATGACAAATAAATAGTATTTAATTGAGTAGCTCAACTACATACATTTTCTTTTTTGTTTTCGTCTTGCTCGATCATACTAATGAAAGTGCCTTACAAACACAATATCATTTATTATGCTTTTCATGTTAAAAATTTATGCTTTGTGATGCTGTGATAATATTTATATTGTGCCTTTCTTTCACCGGATATAATGACAGTTGTCACTAGTTGATAACTGTTTCAAAAATTTACCATTACCTTGTAAGGTCATTTCTTAAGCGGGCTGGCTATGTTGCTAAATGAGTAAATCCTTAACCCAATAACCTGTTTCTAGTTATGAAGACAGGTGTCCACTTTCAGCAGATTGAAAGTTCAGTAGAATGCGCCTTAAGGTGCTTTCTGCTTTATTTTCAGCCTACTTTAAGCTATCAACTGCTAGGATATAGAATAGATTTCTTATGGTATATGATCATGACTGTGAACCATTGAACTATGGAGGAAAATTTAATGTTCTTATATAAGAGAAAGACATCCCTTCAGTCTTCATGAACTACCGGCTATAGAATATAGTAAATATCTCTTATTGTGCCTATTCATTTATGTATGTCATGGAACTTTTCTCTTCAGTACATGAGATAAAAAAGATGACATATCCATTGATTTAGGCAAATTTCCGTTTGTTCTACTGTCTCTATCACAAACACAAACTTACATTGATAATTAATCATTTCGTGTTCAAGGCAGGTTGCATAAAATCAAATTGAGATCAAAACAGATAGCTCCTTCAGTAGCTTTCTGTCTTGCTTTCCTATTGTTATATGCTGTCTCCTGTCTTACAATCAATTAGCCTTTATTATGTGATAGTCGGAAGGTTTTACTGAACAAACATGGACCGACCTGTAATATGCAGCTTTGTGCCAGTATTGTCTATTAAATGCAATTTCTTTTATTCTTCCCTAATGTTGATATTGAAACTGTTGCTCTGTAGTGTAAATAGTATGTGTCTTTCAGGGGATGTTATTCCAATAAAAGCAACACATCTGAGAAGAAATGTAGGAACATGTGTTTCTGAAGTTTGCAGATTCACTAATTGTTACTTTCCTTCTTGATTCTCTTGCTTTCATTTGCATGCATTTACTTTCTTTTACCATTTCCCACAAATTTTACCTATGTACGTGATATGCGTTATACAAATACAAGTAAAAAGGTCCAAGACTGTAGTGCAGAATCCTTCGTTTTTTAGGCTTCAATTGTCCCCAAAAGCTATATCTCTCCCTCTTGGACCTCTTTTTATTTTGTAGCTTTCGATTTAACTGTTACTTTCTTCAAATGATGCCATTCAAAATAAATACACAAATCTTTATTTTGCTATCATGTTATCTTTTGTATCTACACTAGTCAGCTTTAAGATCCCCAGGCCTTCAGCGCTTTCAGCGCTTTGATTTAATAGTGATGTTACAGAAATCTTAATCGGTTAATCGGATGAGACTTCAGATGCTGCATAGACAAGTTCGAAGTATTACACCACCCATCAACAATCATTGAAGATACATTGTTAAAAGTTTGGTTATAACTATCATTTATCGTGACTTCGGGTTTCTTCCCTTTGTTAAATGAACACAAACTTTACAAAACAACGTGTTATTCTTTGTTGTTTATTGAATAAAAACTTTGCAGTCAATGTGTATTCATCAAATGCCAATTAGATGTTGTTTGACAAAGTCGGTGTCTACTTCCTAGGCAAATTTGTTCCAGTAAAATATCACCATCGTCATGGTCTTGCTTTTTGCATTGATTTTTTATAGAATTCAATATGGATATTTCATTCCAAAGAGAGTTTGCGGACAATTTGGGGTTTTTAGTATTAAAGTGAATGAAGTGATACAAATGTATACATTGATGATCTATTTAGTTCCGACGTGCTGTCAGACCGAATTTGTTCTTTGTAAGCTGGCAGTGTTTTATACCAAACCCAAATCTATTACCCTTCTAAAATTAGAAATTGTAAATACATGTAAAGCAAAATATGCAAACAGTATTGACCAAGATCTGATGCCATAACTGAGACATATGCAAACAGCAGAGACCAAGATGTGATGCCATAGCTGAGACATATGCAAACAGTATTGACCAAGATCTGATCCTATAGCTTGTACATATGCAAACAATATTGACCAAGATCTGATCCTATAGCTTGGACACATGCAAACAGTATTGACCAAGATCTGAGGACTCCTGGATGAGTTATTTGATCAGGGTCAAGACAGGACGTTGAACCCGTGCATGTCAGTGGTTTATACAAGTGTCAAACATCTGATTTGGACGAACAGTCAGAATGTGGGGCTGAAAGGGTTAAGTGCTTATGCTGTGAAAACAGTGTAGATCACTAGCTAAAGTGAAAAAAGATACAAACTGTGACCTGTATGCTTCGTATTGCTTTACCCTCTAATATGCATTAAAGCTCACGTTGCAAAAAACAAAGCTTTAAAGCAATGATGAAAATGTTGGTATATGGTTTTTAACATCCACCTTTCGCCTTCAGTAACTGAATAATTTGAATAAATGTTTGCGATCTACAAAGAGAACATGTGCACCGGTGTATTAAATTGCGGTTGTTTTCGTCGTCGTCTCCAGTCCATTGTGATTGGATATTACCTTCTATTCACAACATGACATTGGAGGTCATGATACAAGGATAATATACAGACATTAATATTTACCACAATGCCATCCTTTACGAAGCCTGTAATATGAGATAAATGCATGCACATGCTAGCAACTCGGGTTACAAGCAATAAGGAAAATATGCATAAAAACTTATCCAACGGTGGCACTGTGACAGCTGCTTCAACATGTTTCCGTCTCATACTTACGCTTAATATCCGAAATTTGTAACTTTCTCAGCAACTGTTGATCGGGTTGCAAATGGTTTGGAACCTGCTAAGACACCGCGCTGGCATTGTATGAAACTTTGCTAAACATGACGCAACTAGTTGGTAAAGTGCTAATTTAACACCGTACGCTCCTTGTTGTAATGTTAAACGATTATGCAAAACGTATGGTACCCTAGTTAACCAAACAGTTTAAAAACGAAGAGATGCTATATATATGTTTACGTATAAATATTCTCTTAATCCGTAACCCTTTACTCCATACATCAGCTTTTAACGACATTGCAAACACAGTATACCCTGATCAAACGGCTTAACCCTTTATTTATGTTAGAAATAATGAGCCGTCTGATCTGGGTCTTCTGTTTGCAAAAGGTGTTTGTCCCTCACTAAATTTTGAACAAACTACCCTCCATAAATATGGCTCAACCCTTTACTCCATGAATATTTATGTTAGAAAAAATTATCCGTCTTATCTGGGTATTCTCTGTTTGCAAAACTTGTGTCATTTCAAGGATTGTATGTAACACTTAGGAAAATTAAGTGAGGGACATTTTGTCTGTGGAGTAAAGGGGTTAAGCTAGATTTATGGAGGGTATTTTGTCCAAAATTAAATGAGGGACAAAATGTCCACCCTTGCAAAACACGGGGGGCAAAATGTCCACCCTTGCAAAATCACGAGGGTCAAAATGTCTACACTTGCAAAACCATGGGGGACATAATCGTCCACCCTGGCAAAATTGAGTGGGGACAAAATGTCCGGGGCCCTTGACAAAGATGTTGACTTTAAAACAGTATGTATTAATACTAGACGTCGCATTATTAAAATGGGACTTGTTTGGGTCTAAATCGTGTTTAAGTACTATCCCAGACTTATGGTTTTTAAGTATCACTTTTGCATCTAGCGTACTTTAGCTCTTTGCATGCTAACAGCGAAACTTTGAATACCCGTGTCAACAGGACCCAAACTGTGAATACCCGTCTCAGCAGGACTAGAGAAAAGGAAATTTGTAGAATTTTGTAATTTGAAACCATTGTAATAAATAGAGCATTTGCTCCTATAGGAGCAAATGCTCTATTTATCATAATGGTTCAACAGGTGACTTTTACAGAGACGTATTTATGGAGGAAAGGGTTAATGTGCTAACAGTTTAGACCCAGACCAGATGACTTTCTAATCACGGTCTGCACTGTTGTTTTTATTTTCCAACGTAAACATTCGTGCAGAATTTGTTCGCATTTTAAGCGCCTTTTGGCTAGCAGTTGCAAACAGATTTGGTGAACATAAGACGCCCATCAAAGCTGTTTTGCATTTGGTCAATTGTTTATTAACCTTTAGCCTGCTGAGCAAATTACCGGTATTTTACAAACATTTTCACCTACCACATTTTCAGAACTCAAGCTATAACCAATTTGTCTACCAAAATGAAATCAGGCTGTCAAACAGTTTGGATCCTGAAGAGACACTGAGTTAATCGGCGTCTCATCTTGGTCCAAACTGTTTGCATAGGTATTCACTTATCCACCCTAGCAGGCTAAACGTTAAAGTTTTGAACAAATTGGAAGTTAGAGAAAATTTCAGCTACATTCAGAGATAGAGCAGACATTCTGTTTCAGCATGAGAATTGCTAATACAAACTCTTGTTCAGAGAACTCTTTTCAATAAGTTCGCTTAGATTTTATAGTAATACGGGTTAACGTAAAATAATTCTGGAACATCTCTTGCATTGCTTTATGTATATTTAACTCCGTTTTAAGCGACTATAAAAAAGGTGTTTAATTCAGGGTCTTTATGGCAGATGGTAGCTTAATGCAAGTCCAATGTAAAGCAGACAGCTCCTACAGGAGCATTCTGCATTACTTTTGTCCTACATTAAGCAACCACATTCTGTTCAAAATTGTGTGTTTAATCAGTGAATGTTCTCGTAATACTAGTTCTGTTGCTCTGTTTACTAGCAATGGAACCCGGAGGAGCGGCCTAGTTTGTCTAATCTTGAGTGAACTGCAGAGACTAAGGAGGGAAGATGGCCACCTCAACCCTCTCGACTCGTTGATGAGGATAAAACAAAGAAATGTAAAGATTATAGGAAATGCTGTAAGCTTCTATTTTCATAAGTATATTTGGATTCTTCATTTCAGTATCTTCGTCGTTAGATCTTATATAATAATATTATGCTATCATCAAAATTATACAACATGCGTGGTTCATAAATGAATTATAACTGACTGTTTATTTAAAGGGATGAACTTATATAACAACTAATAAAGATTTTATAAATACTAAGGGACTATTTCTCGAGTTGACAGGTTAATGTAGGTGTAAAATAATGCTGAAAGCTCCAGCATTTCTTTACACCTTCAATAGGCTGTCACATGTGTTTCAAGATATCCGTAGTGATACATTTAAGATCAATTCTGCATTGTTAGTTTTGGAAGGACTAGTTTTTAGCTTGAGTTATCCGAAGTTCGAGTTATCCGAATTCGAGATATCGAGATGTCAACTGTAAGTTTACTTTCTGAATGCGGGGACACGCATGTATTGTCATTAGTTAGCAGTGTTGCTCCCAGAGGATGTTGCTATGGGCAGATGAGTGAATACCTATGCAAACAGTTTGGATCCAGATGAGACGCCGAGTAACTCGGCTTCTCTTCAGAATTCAAACTGTTTGACACTCTGATTGCAATTTGGTAGACAAATTGATTATAGCATGACATTTGGAAATGTAGTAGGTGAACAATTTTGTAAAAATAATTTGCTCAGCAGGCTAAAGGTTAAAATGTTCATACTGAGAGGGCTCTGTAGTTAAACATTGATTGGTTATTCTACTCTGAATATTCGGGAGAATGGTTATTTATAGTTCAATTGATCTACACATTGGGTACATCTTACTTGTAGTAAAACAAATGTATTCATATAACTATATACCAGTAGTGCCGGGTATTTAACTGTATTATATTAGATATGGAATAGAATATGTGAGTCATGTAGCTCTTTACTCCATAAATGTTCATTTAACAAATGATATCTTATGAATATTAATCATATGACATTCTATTATTTCACGTGAGCACGGGAACTTTTAATCATGGCGAAAATGGTAGTCATTAAACAAACACAGAAGGTCATGATCAGACGGCTCCCACAGGATCCATCATGTCTGGGTATTCTCTGTTTGCAAAGTCGTATAAATGCGTGTATATGCAGTAAATGTTTCAAACAACTAAGCTGTACGATTGGCAGTCTGCATTTTCAGTAAAGCAGTTTATATATGAAATATGATATTAGGTTCCACAATATGAGTTCCTCTACGTCTCGTTTAAGATATAATAAAAAGATTTCTTAGTATTACGTGTCAAACATTCATTTTTCGAAATATGAAAACGATTCACGTTCACAATTTGTATAGAGGAGAGTGTAAATCTCGCGGTATTTAATGAAGGGTTAATTTCTTATACCGTCACAGCAACACGTTTTAAACTACGGTTAAAAGATTAATCCTTGACCATCTAATTGTATGTTTAAGGAGACAAAATTGCTGTACACTATGTATATAAATACATCCTTTTTCGGAAAACAATCTGTAAAACGGTTATTTCAGACACCAAAATGTTTTGAAAAATGTGTATCCCTAGTACTGAAATACACAAATACAATATTTTAAATACATTTACTCTTATCGGTAATGGTTTCAAATCTATTTTCAGAAAAATCAAAGCTTGTCGTTACAAATATATTTACTTTAGCTAAAAAGTAGATACGGAACATATCACTTTGCTAATTAATGTTAACATAGTGTCTGCTAATCACGACTTGAATCAGCTTGGATCCAGATGAGATGCGGATTAAGTCGGTAAAATGGTATATCCGTTCGCGTATGTGGGTTTCCCTGAGTAAAGGAATTAGTTTATTTTATTAGTCATGTACTTCCTACTGTTTACGTTTTTGAAAATTACTGTGAATATCATTTGATGCTGAATGCAAAAAATGATTGATTAACTGATTGATTGATTGATTGATTGATCGATTGATTGGTTGATTTATTGATTGGTTGTTTTTTTCTTGTTGTTGATTTGTTCTTGTTTGATTTTAGGGGTTTGCTGTTGCTGTTCTTGTACTTTTAAGTATGTGTTGTTGTTGTATTTATCAGTTGTTAATGTTGTTGTATTTCGGAGTTGTTGTTGTTATTGTATTTGGAGGTGTTTGTTGTTGTTTGTTTTATAGTAAATGGTCGGTGATCTATAGCGTATTTCAGACTATAGGTCTCAATAGTATTTAGTTCTTTTATATTAACCGTTTCAATACTTAATTTCCCATTAGTGTTTAACTGTTTACTCCATATACTTGTAATGAACATGAAAGACACTGTAGAATCAGAAACGGTAATATATCATTAGCAAACAGAGCAGACCCTGATCAGACGTCTCCTATAAGAGCCGTCTGATCTGGATCATCTCTGTTTACAAAGATGTCGAAATGAGTATTTATGGAGTAAACGCTAATTACAGGGTTTTGCATGACAAACATTGCAGAACCTGGTCAGCGCGCTTCTGCTTTGAAAGGTTAAGCGAATAATTCACATATCAACTATTGTTAACACTGCCAATATTCAAACTGCAGTCGGTCTTCAGAAACATTGATTATTTAATTGAAATTAATTATATCTGAGCATAATATTTTGGTGGATGTTGCTACTATAAATGCATACCAATTGCAACATATATTTTCTTTGAATACAGGGACAGTACCAGTTTTGCTTTGATGTCATTCGAGTGTTCCTTCAACGACAGGAAACGCCAAGTGAGAACTTATAGCCAACATGACAGCAAATCAGGAGTCAAATTATGTATGCTGATGTTTCAACAATGTAACAACGAAACCAGATTTAGAACGCATTTGCTAAAGTACAAACAACATGACAACGAATACAGATATCTAGAGTTTATAGGCCAACCTATAACAACGTGACAGTGAAACTAAAGTCAGTTTTAATATGGTAATGTGCAAGCAACATGTCAACGAAACATATCAGAACATATGTGCTAACGTATAAACAGCATTACAGTAAACCAGTATCAGAACATAAATACTAATTTATAAACAGCATGACATCGACACCAGACTAAGACCGTAACTGTTAATATGCAACTTGAATAAGCAACTTGACAGCAAAACCAGGGTCGGACCGTGTCTGCTTACGTTTTAACAACTTGACTATGAAACCAGAGTCAGATTAAATATTATGTGAAAAGGACACTCATGTGAAACCTAGCGGCCAACTAATGAATAAGCATATCATTATTGAAATAAGTGAACTCATTCCCTCCAAGCCTATACTTAGACACAACCTCTTCGAATTAATCTACCGAAAAGGAGCATTAACTTTAGAAAAAGGAGAATTTTAGAATTGTGTAGTTTCATCAAGTGACTCTCACAGATTCGTCAAAAGGCGTCAATATGAGGGAATGGGTTAATCTAGGATGACGATAAAGATTTATAACATAATGTGATATAACGGATGACAAAACAAACCATGACAGTTTAAGTGTAAATACAGTTGAACTTCATCTCGAACTTTGACGGACCATACAAATTACTTCGAGATTAAAGAGGTTCGAGTCATCCGATTTCTATTCTGAACAATTTCTAAAGGTCAAAGGTCTGACATAATGCAGAAAGATCCTACAGGAGATTGTAGTATTACTTCATACCTGTATTAAGCCGTCACATGCGTTTATATATATACTACATTTTATAACTACATTGTACATTTTGAAAATACTGAACATTTAGTTCGAGTTTTCCTGAAGTTCGAGTTATCCGAGTTCGAGATATCGAAGCTCAGCTGTATATGTTTGTGTAATGCTGTAGTATTATTTCATTTTGCCGAGTGTGTGTTCTTCTATATTCAGATTGATTGTATATGACAAACAGTTTGTATTTGCTACCGCTTATTTGTGTATATTTATGAAATGACACTAATTGAACAAATACGGATGTCGTAAATTACAGTTCAAAAGCGAACTCCAACTTGAGAGTTCTGCATGGCTTACGTCCTGCAGTAATAATCAACCAATTGACTCTAATACCAAAATGTATACCCAATTCTTGTAGTTGCTTTAATAGCGATGTTTGTTTAGCGTACCATTGATAATCAGTATTGTCGTTCCTTGCAGCCTGAAATCAAATTAGTCAACGAGATCCTCGGAGTCTCAGTTATATTCAAATTGATACTCCTTTTAATTTTTCCCTGTTCTATATTTGTCCAAATTTCAATACCTACTGAATACTTTACTTCAACTTCATCTTTATACTGTCAACAATCGTTCACCGATTGTTATAGACAGGCGCTGTCAGAAAACAGTGTACAAAGTTAAAAGACATGGTTAATATGTGCATGTTAAAAAGATAAAAGGTCCCAAAGCCACTTAAAAGCAATAGATGACGTCAATGACTTAATAACACTGTGCAGTCAGACTACGAAAAAAGGAGTCTAAGGCTGGACTGGATATGTTGCGATAGTCTGTTCTAAATCCTGATTGTCCAGGGGGGAGAAGTTTTGAGTTTTTGAAAAAGATATCAAATAGTTCACATTTCTAATCTGAGTGAGATGATTATGGCCAACGGCTACTAGGTTACATCTGATTTTGAAGAAGATGACCAAAGAGGAATTATTTCTTCTTTGTTCAAGTGTTCTCAATTCAGTGAAGATAACATTTCTGAGACACTACTGGTGTGCTGGTAGTTATTAAAGACATAACGCGCTGCGGATCTTTGGACCATTTCTAGCTTATGGGTTAGATACTGCTGCCAAGGATGCCAAATAGAAGAGCAATATTCTACCTGGGGACGAAGTTCCGACGAACATATGTTTTGTAGGCTGCTTCCTTTATCTGTTTGTTTCCTGTTTTAACATTTCTCTTAATGAAGCGAGTAGTGGTGTTATGTTATTGATGTGATTTGCCCATGTCAAAGTTTTGCGAAATTCCATTCCTATATAGTTTGCACTTTCAGTAGATTTGAGTTGTTTTCCGTGTAGTGTATACGGATATATATGCGTGGTTTTCTTTTACAGTGGATCCTAAGCATCTCACATTTGTCGGGGTTAAACTCCATTGTCCTGTATTTTTCCCAGACTTCCAGACAGTGTAGATCTTGTTGTAGTGTTTCTGCTTGTAAATGTGAATTGCTGCTTAAGTAGAATATGGTGTCATCAGCAAACAGTCGTGCTTTAAATATGGATAACAAAGTTATAGAAAATATGGAAGGTAGAACATTGTAGCTATTTTAGATGCTGAGCAGATGCTGATGAGACGGCTCCGCTAAGATCTGTCTGATCTGGGTCAACTCTGTAAATACGTGAATATGCGTTTATATGAAAGAAATGTTGTAATCATTGTCTTAACTCCCTGACTTCATAGATTTGATTTGTAACGCCTTTGAAAACAGGGTAGACCCAAATCATACCGCTCACATATTGGCCGTCTGATCAGGGTCTGTTCTGTTTGGTTATAGGGTGCTAGAAGTATTCAGTTTCTACCACTGCGAAACAGTCTCTTGTTGATATGTTATTATAAATATAAATTAAATAAATATTTATTATGTTACCATTTCGTTCAAGTATATTTATCAGCGAAGGGGTGAAAAATATTGAAACAGACAGCATTTGTAGATGACATCCAATTAGAATAAACAGAGTTAGCGCTTTACTTCGTATGAACAGCTTTAAATGTATTTGCAAATTATATAGACCTGATGCTACTGTGTTTTTACTTGGCCCAAAACTTTTCTTGTTTATTGACCATTATAATGTTGAATTAATTAATATCCATACATACTTTATTTCTTACATAAATATTCATAGAGTAAATGCTCAAACATGGCAAGTGTGTCTCCTTTTTAACTTTTATCTTGTATACTAAATAAATCTGATTTTATTAATATTTCCCTATTGTACATACTTCCGATTTCTTAAAGCTTTTCTGAAGCTACGGACCCCGTGTCAATAGCTAGAATTCTGAGGAGAAGCCGATTTTACCCTTTATATTACATAAACGCCGTTTCGCGCATTTGCTAACAGAGTAGATCCAGACCATGCTGTTCCTGTAGGAGTCGTCTGATCAGGCCCAGCTCTTTTTATGCATAATATGATAAAGGTCCGATTCTGGAGTTTTTGTCAAAGCAAACAGATCCTTTGCAAATTTGGCACTATAAAAATCAGCTAATAAATATTCATGATGTCATTGTTTCTTACATGAATATTGAACAGGGAAATTGTTAATAGGCGTCTAATCTGGACCCAAGCTATTTTCGAATTACAAATCAGCCAACTCCCGCTTAGCTAGATAAGCGTTATGATATCGACTGCAGTTGCTTTCTATCTGATATGCTTCGTTCCAATCATTGATAATAGTGTGTTCCATATAAACCATTACACAAGACGATACATATTATACATTGACACATGACGATACATATAATACCAGGACACAGAATACTACATATAATACCATGGTACAATATGGCACTTATACAACTAGGACACATAATAGTACATATAATACCGTGACACAAGATGATACATATAATACCATGACAGAATACGGTACATATAATACCAGGTCACAAGGTATTACATATAATATTATAGCACAAGATGACACATATACTACTATGACACATGGTAACGTTATGCAAACAGTAGGAGCCGTCTGATCAGGATCTGCTCTGGTTGGTTCTGGGATAATTTAGCTATTAATGTTATTATTTCTTGCATGAATGTTCAACTGGGGTTACTCTTAAGTCATTCCCTCCTAGACTATGTTAGACCTATCCTCTTTGAATAAATCTACCGAAAAGGAGCATTTACCATTGCAATAAATACAGCTTTTCTCCTATGGCACAAATGCTCTATTTATCACAATGGGTTCATATGTGACTTGCACAGAGGCGTCAAATGTGTCAGTACATGTATGTGTTTAATGGGTAGAGGAGAGAGAGAACAACTGCAGCTAACGATAAAAATTGAAGCAGATCATATTTTTCCATATCACATTGAATAGATAATACAATACAAAACATTAAGAATGACTAACAAGTTCGATTTTGTAGATACAAGTTGTATAATCGACCGTGTAAGTTAGTGGAGTGTCCCTCATAAACAAGTGTCTCGGTCAAAATTAATTTTCCATTCAAGATTCATCTGGAGAATAAAGCCACAACTTTGTTTTGACACGTATTCAATTTCGACACAGATGGGCACGTTTTATGGGAACCCTTCTCTATTTACACCGGCGTCTCTGAAAAGAGGGGTAATCAGACTTGCATCAAATAGAAACGCAATGCCTGATCGGGAAATGCATTATTTGCAAACACCCAAGTTATCTCCATGACAACGACCAATTGTATTCTAGTTTTTGTAAGATATGCAGAGGTTCAGATAAGATGCGAACATTAAACCATTTTCAAGTATTACTTCTTTATTTCTCCACAAACCCTATGTTGTGACTACTCTTTAGAATCATCCAAACATAGGGTTTGGTGTATAAATGACGATTTTAGTAATTGAGTACGCACCTTCATCTGTTGCCCTAGATATGTTTATTCAATAATTTCCCTACTATGGACGCCTTTTCATACTTTTATAATGTATATCATGTATGTGTTTTGTTCCATTGTTGCAAACAGAATGGACCCGGATCAAACGGCTCCTATAGGAGCCGAATGATCTTTACCTTCTCTGTTCGCTTATGAAATTAAATAGCTTTGATTCATGTATTTATCTACCATATATAAACATTCAGCTATTCAATATTCATAATATCATTATACATGGCATGATAATTATGTATGAAAGGTTTAATTTTTAGCATGCTAAGCCAATTTTCAATGACACGCATACATCCTTCCACTTCCTTTCAAATACAATAAGCCCCAGATAGTCCCAAGCACTAAAACACTATAACCGTATGTAGTTAACCCTTCGCTTGTTATTCACGTCAATATACCTACCTGTAAATAGTGAAGACCCAGATGAGACAGCTCCTGCAGGAGCAGTCTCATCAGGGTCTGCAGTATTTACAAGTTGATTGTGCAACCAGTGCACTCCACAGCAGTGATTGCACAGAGAAATACTTGTATACAGTGAAGCAGATTGTAGCTTAATGCGCGACAAAAGTCATTTGAAAAGCTCCTCTGAGAGCTTTCTGTATGGCTTTCATCCTGCGTTTAGCAGCAACGTGGCTTAAAAGGCACAACTTCTTCATTACTAAAATTTAAATATCGAGATTTTACTGTGCATGTACATCACCAGCGTGTGGAGCAGTTTGGATCCTAATAAGATGCCAATTGACTCGGCGTTTTTTCGGGATCTATATTGTGTGCACTCACCATTAGTATGTTAGAGGTTACAACAAGATGTATGCCATTGTAATGTGCGTGTGGAGTATTTGCTTGCATTTGTATTAATAAACAGAATACTTTACTATATATGTTGTTTGTTTTTCTTCTCCAAAACAAGTCGAATGAATTATGAAACACTGAGCTGTGGAAGTTCGGTAGATAACCTTACCTGGTGTATTGTATACAGAAAAACGGTTAGTAAAGATGGGAAGAGCAATGAAGTTTCATATTTTGTTAATACATGTTATTTCTTAATACGTATAAATTATTCGCATTTAATTCAGTAACGGACTGGCACAATTTTACTTGACACGATGCCATTTTAACAGTTAGTGTGTATATTTAATAATGGTAAAAGGTAAATGGAGATGAGTAAGCTTGAATCAAATGGAAGCCCTGAAATCTCATTTATTTATTATCTGTTAATATTTTTATTTGATAACAATTATATGTGATTCGTTATTACTTATCCATTATTACTTGAAAAAGATAACAACATATCTTGACGACAATGGGTAATACTGTAAAAAGCGGGGGAGAAAAATAAATCATACTAAGAATTCAACGATATTTTTCTAGCAAAACGAAACACTTTCCTTCATATAAACCTGTTTTCACGCATTTGCAAACAAGGTAGACCCATATCAAACAGCTCATATATGAACCGTCTGATTAGGTCTGCTCTGCTTGCTAGTGGCATTTGAAAGATCTGTTTCTTTTGATTCCGAAATGGCTACAATGTTCCATCTTGCAATTGCTATTCACGTCAATATACCTACCTGTAATAGCGAAGACCCAGATGAGACAGCTCCTGCAGAAGCTGTCTCATCAGGGTCTGCACTATTTACAAGTTGACTGTGCAACATGCACCCCACAGCAGTGATTGTACAGTGAAATACTTGTACACAGTAAAGATACATGTAATTATACAAAAGGGCATGGGTAAAGAAGGAGAAATGTATTTTAAAATTCAGCAAGAGATGGGTTAACTATGTTGTACATGTATATTCAGTATATAATGACATTTGGAATAAACGTAGATCAGGTAAGGGTTAACCATTTCGTTCCTTCTCCGCTCTCTAAAACATTGTCCGGCGTTGGCATGTTGTTGTGGTTATGCCACTGTTTGATAATGATAACTAATTTGTAATAACTAATAACTAATGAGTATTAACTAATACGTAATAATTGTTAACTGATAGCCAAAAAAGTAACCTGTATTAAATAATAAAAATTAGTTCATGGCTTCAGTATTGTGGAAATTCAGACCCTCGTTGATTTTTTTACCGTTATTGCGCAATAACTGTTAAGCTCTGCCGTCGTATCAACTACAACATCTGTTCCATTCGGCTTTCAGGGGTTCTTGTCTAAGCCCATGTTAACTTTATATTGCCGACAATCAGGTGTCAAGTCTTAGGAACTGGTTTCTGTCTAACCTAATGTTTGATTTAATTATCGTCATTTAGAGTTTCCTGGCTAAGGCAATGTTACATTTTAACTTTACGTGGTGGCATTCAGGGGTTTTTGTCTAGCAAATGTTAACTTTAATTGCCAAAAATCAGAGATTGTGTCTTAAGAAATATATCATTGCCTAGGGTAATATTAATTTTAATAACCGACTGTCAGAGGTCAAGTCTAAGCAAATATTAACTGTAATTGCCGAAATTCAGAGATTCAAGCCTATGTAAATGTTAGCATTGATTGGTGGCATTCAGAGATGTAATGTTAAATGAAAGTGACGACATTCAGATGGTTCAGTCTTTGGTAATGTTGAATTTAATTGTACAGCACTCGCGGATTCTATCCTAAGCTAATGTTTACTTTTTCGGCATTTAGAGTTTCATGTCTAAAGAAATGTTAGATATGACACTCGGCATTCAGAGTTTCTTATCCAAGGAAATTATCGGCATTCATAGGTTACAGTCTAAGTAAATATTGACTTTAATCAAACTTAGCAAAACGTTTTAGAACCTCGAGCCCCCAGCTCATCTTAAAACAATCCTAAGATCAACAAGTCGGAAAAACAGCGTATGAAATATTTGACAAACTCAGTTAGAAGTAATGTTCACAGTGTATGGAAAGTATTTGAGTTCAGCAAATTCATTTTTCCACTGGTATAATGTTTCATAATCACATGACCAGCCGGAGAATAGCAAAATTTTGAGGTGGCGCAATCTCAATTATCAGGAATATTATCATTAATATTAAGGTCGGCCACAATTTTATTATAGTTGAAAATTGTATTTCTGATGGGTTTGTTATATTTGTAGCAGATGATAGGTGGTTCTGTATTTTTAAAGTATTTAGGAATAGTGTCAATTACATTTTTGTCTATAAAAATACTTTGGAGGTCAATAAAATCAATACCTTTATTAATAAAAGGAATTTTCAAGAAGAATCTTTGGTGTTCAGATAATTTGTCGATGTGCGGTCTGAGAACATGTAGAGTAAAGCTTTGTATCAAACTAGCCGTTCCTATGAGAGGATCTGATCGAAAAATAATTTTATCGGCTTGCTCGTCAATTTCTTTTAATGAACATATAGATAAGGAGGAAAGTCTAGAAAGCATGGCATGATTACCCGAAATTAGGCGTAAAGTATGTAGATCAAGAAGAGTCAATTTCAAACGAGATTTTCGTTTAATATTACCATTCTTACGAATGCCATGCGATCGAGATTTGCGTTTTCTAATAGAAAAAATTGAAAAAATATCTATATCTGGTTCTTTTGAAATATTTCCAGTCTGGTAAATATTATCAGTCCTAAAGGAAAAGGTGTTTGCAATTTTTTGATCCAATTGATTACTGGTAATTTTGAGATAATTAAAGATAAACGTCTACGATCTCTTTTGAATAAAGGTCCCAAATATAGAATACCATCCTTGATAGATTTTAACTCTTGTCGAGTTCAGATTGCGGAGGCTTTACAAAATTTTAGTATTAAATGGTGTCGAAGAGAACATGTTGAGTCTACTGCCCTTTCTTGTTGGAAAAAACTAATTTTTGATATAATTGATAAACGCATTTCCTTTTACAGCTCTAATAAACACCTTCTTCCACCTAAACCTAGAACTTCATTTAGACATCTTAAAAAGGGTTTACAGGATTTCCATTCAAAATACGTTTTTGTTCCTGCTGATAAGGCATCAAATAATGTGATTATTATTTGACGATTACATTATATCGATGTCTTGAAGCAGGAAATTACTAATACCAAGTCATACATTTCAGTTACCACTGACGAAAAGACCATCATTTCAGACCATGTCAAAAAGTGTGAACAATTTGGAACCGATATTAAAATTACACAACATAAACTTCCTACTATGTATTGGTTACCAAAACTACATAAAACACCATATAAAGCGCGTTTCATTGCAAATTCTAGTTCATGTACAACTACTAAATTGTCTATACTTTTGACTTCTTGTTTAACGAAGGTAAAGGAACATGTAAAATTTTACTGTGATAAGACTTATGAAAATTCTGGAATAAATCTCTTCTGGTCTATTAAGAACTCTTCAGAAGTCTTAAACAAACTTTGAGGTACTCTCTTTGTCACCCTTCCTTTTGTTTGCCTTGCGTCTTTGTGCTTGTGGTTTGTTCATGTTGTGGAACGTTTGTCCCTGTTTCTTGTGTGTCTTTTGGTGTTTTGTGTTCATTTCGTGTGTGTGTGTGTGCGTGTGCGTTTGGGTGTGTGGTTGTGTGTGTGTGTGTGTCATGCTGTCTATCGGTGTTTTGGTGGTGGTAGCGTCTTGCATGTGGCTTTGCCTGCTTGACTTTACTACTTTTCCATTAAGAACAAAAGGTATCTTGCATCCACTGTAAGCACTTACGATTTTTCTACTCTGTACACAACTCTTCCTCATATTTTAATTAAGGATAAGCTTACTAGCTTGATCCAGAAAGTATTTGCCCGAGAAAAAACATCGTTCTTGGCATGTAATGCTGAAAAAGCTTTCTTTACTGACGAGCAAATGAAATATTACACCAATTGGACTTGCTCAGAAGTTTGCGAAGCACTAACCTTTCTTTTGGATAACATATTTGTACGTTATGGGAATGCTATATACCGTCAGGTAATTGGTATTCCCATGGGTACGAATTGTGCACCACTTGTCGTAGATTTGTTTTTGTACTGCTATGAGAGAGATTTCATGTTGAGTTTGAATCCTCAATCACAAGAAGATGTTATAAAAGCCTTCAATGATACTTGTCGATATTTGGATGATATTTTTAACTTAGATAACCCTTTCTTTAATGCTCTGATTCCTACAATTTATCCTAAAGAACTCAAATTGAATAAAGCTAACCCGTCCGACAATTATGCAGCGTTTCTTGACCTAGACCTTAAAATTAATAATGGAATGATTTCTTCTAAAATATATGACAAAAGAGATGATTTTGATTTTAATATTGTAAATTTTCCTCATCTTGACGGGGATGTTCCCCGTGCTCCATCTTACGGGGTTTATATATCTCAACTTATTCGTTTTGCTAGAGCTTGTTCATCTATTGACGATTTTAACAGTCGAAATCTCATTTTAACTGAAAAACTGCTTAAACAAGGATATAGATACCATAAACTAAGGAAAACTTTCTCTAAATTTTACCATCGAAATCTCTCGCTTATTGGCAAGTACAAATGTAATCTCAAGGTACTTTTGCGACACGGTATTTCACATCCTGAATTTTATGGTGATGTGATTTACAAACTTCGTAGAATTATTGGACATACCCATTTTCTCACTTTGTTCATCAAATATATAAAACAATTCATTAAAAAGGGATATGATCCTGTATTATTACAACATACTGCATGTTTGGTTGTGAACCCTTTTACAGTTGGCAATCACGCTAGCCTCTTTGCATGTACGCCGACAAGAAAGGTTAAGTACTCTATGAAGGCGACCTCTTAAATCCAGAAATGGAAGGAGAACTTCGGATATCTGTACTATTTCATTTTTGTCGTACCCTTTATTACTTTTCTACAGTTACTCTGTTTGCAGCTCAATCATTGAGTACACTAGCGATAGGTGGATACAGTATGTTCAATTAAATGTTTTTTTGTTATACATGCACTTTACCACTGTATTTGCTGTCGCGGTTGTTGTAGATTAGTCGGAGAGGGGATACGTTTATTTACACTGTTTGTCTTTTAGGATGGGGATGGAATAAGGGTGAGGTTGGGCGCCCATAAACCGGTTTAAACCCCCGGTGACTTTTGTCACTGACCGTTCCAAGGCGGTACTTCCATCTTCCTCCTATTGTATGTTTGTTTTGTCTTTGTGCGTCTCTTGTTGTTTTTTCTACCCATGTATATTTGCTGTTTCCTTGTGTTGCTGTTCGGGCGAGTGTTTGTTCTGTATGTGGTATTTCCTGCATGACTCATTTTTGTACTTTTATTATCACAACAGTGTTGCTTGTGCCGTGTGGTGTCCGTAAAAAGTCTCCCCGTACACGTAATCGATGTTGTTATCATTCTCTTGCAGGATATGCAAGTAACATACACAACTCTCATTCGCCTCTTACATCATCATTAGTATGTCATGCACCTCGTGGTAGGTGTTGTGTTCACCAACAATTTGATGCACTTGGTAGCTACACTAATGTAATTGACGTGTTGATGAACACAATACAGGTGCCCCTCTATCACTTTCCAATATGAATAAAGTTAAAATACCTCGAATAGAACTAAAAGCTTTAAATATGCAATCTGTGTCGTCTGTACAAGTACCCAGAAATATTTCTAATTTCTCTTCCCTTCAACCTTTTGTTCGTTTAAAACAACTTAATCTTCAGTCGGCTTCATCTTTTCACATACCATCTCTTTTTATTAATAAATGTTTTTTCAATGGACCAAGAGTTGTACTTTCACCTTTAAAATCTGTTATCCAAAATGTTTCTTCTATTCGTAAACGGTCCTTATGCAGGCGACACAGAGTGTATCCTATTATCCAAAAGTGCTTTGCTAAGAGGTGCATATGTTGTAATAACATTTCTTGTAATTCCACTATAAAATCTACAGTTAATGGTAGAACATTTAATGTCAAGATAAACTCAGACGTTGATTGTACTACTACTAACGTTATTTATGTTTTAACTTGAAACGCGCCTAGTTGCGGTATACAGTACGTAGGACAAACAGGACGTGCTTTGAAAACTCGATTTCGTGAGCATGCATATCAGTGTCGAAATCGTAAACTAAACAATTTTTTATACCAACACTTTCGGAAATCTGGCCATTCTTTTAAAGATGTTTTAGTACAAATTGTTGAGCATATAACATATGATAAGGAGGCGACTAGTAGCTTTAAATCGAAAGCTAGATTTATATCTGAATTAAATTGGATCAAAAAATTGCAAACACCTTTTCCTTTAGGACTGAATGATAATATTTACCAGACTGGAAATATTTCAAAAGAACCAGATATAGATATTTTTTCAATTTTTTCTATTAGAAAACGCAAATCTCGATCTCATGGCATTCGCAAGAATGGTAATATTAAACGAAAATCTCGTTTGAAATTGACTCTTCTTGATCTACATACTTTACGCCTAATTTCGGGTAAACATGCCATGCTTTCTAGACTTTCCTCCTTATCTATATGTTCATTAAAAGAAATTGACGAGCAAGCCGATAAAATTATTTTTCGATCAGATCCTCTCATAGGAACGGCTAGTTTGATACAAAGCTTTACTCTACATGTTCTCAGACCGCACATCGACAAATTATCTGAACACCAAAGATTCTTCTTGAAAATTCCTTTTATTAATAAAGGTATTGATTTTATTGACCTCCAAAGTATTTTTAGAGACAAAAATGTAATTGACACTATTCCTAAATACTTTGAAAATACAGAACCACCTATCATCTGCTACAAATATAACAAACCCATCAGAAATACAATTTCAACTATAATGAAATTGTGGCCGACCTTAATATTAATGATAATATTCCTGATAATTGAGATTGCGCCACCTCAAAATTTTGCTATTCTCCGGCTGGTCATGTGATTACTGGTAATTTTGAGATAATTAAAGATAAACGTCTACGATCTCTTTTGAATAAAGGTCCCAAATATAGAATACCATCCTTGATAGATTTTAACTCTTGTCGAGTTCAGATTGCGGAGGCTTTACAAAATTTTAGTATTAAATGGTGTCGAAGAGAACATGTTGAGTCTACTGCCCTTTCTTGTTGGAAAAAACTAATTCTTGATATAATTGATAAACGCATTTCCTTTTACAGCTCTAATAAACACCTTCTTCCACCTAAACCTAGAACTTCATTTAGACATCTTAAAAAGGGTTTACAGGATTTCCATTCAAAATACGTTTTTGTTCCTGCTGATAAGGCATCAAATAATGTGATTATTATTTGACGATTACATTATATCGATGTCTTGAAGCAGGAAATTACTAATACCAAGTCATACATTTCAGTTACCACTGACGAAAAGACCATCATTTCAGACCATGTCAAAAAGTGTGAACAATTTGGAACCGATATTAAAATTACACAACATAAACTTCCTACTATGTATTGGTTACCAAAACTACATAAAAAACCATATAAAGCGCGTTTCATTGCAAATTCTAGTTCATGTACAACTACTAAATTGTCTATACTTTTGACTTCTTGTTTAACGAAGGTAAAGGAACATGTAAAATTTTACTGTGATAAGACGTATGAAAATTCTGGAATAAATCTCTTCTGGTCTATTAAGAACTCTTCAGAAGTCTTAAACAAACTTAAGAACAAAAGGTATCTTGCATCCACTGTAAGCACTTACGATTTTTCTACTCTGTACACAACTCTTCCTCATATTTTAATTAAGGATAAGCTTACTAGCTTGATCCAGAAAGTATTTGCCCGAGAAAAAACATCGTTCTTGGCATGTAATGCTGAAAAAGCTTTCTTTACTGACGAGCAAATGAAATATTACACCAATTGGACTTGCTCAGAAGTTTGCGAAGCACTAACCTTTCTTTTGGATAACATATTTGTACGTTATGGGAATGCTATATACCGTCAGGTAATTGGTATTCCCATGGGTACGAATTGTGCACCACTTGTCGTAGATTTGTTTTTGTACTGCTATGAGAGAGATTTCATGTTGAGTTTGAATCCTCAATCACAAGAAGATGTTATAAAAGCCTTCAATGATACTTGTCGATATTTGGATGATATTTTTAACTTAGATAACCCTTTCTTTAATGCTCTGATTCCTACAATTTATCCTAAAGAACTCAAATTGAATAAAGCTAACCCGTCCGACAATTATGCAGCGTTTCTTGACCTAGACCTTAAAATTAATAATGGAATGATTTCTTCTAAAATATATGACAAAAGAGATGATTTTGATTTTAATATTGTAAATTTTCCTCATCTTGACGGGGATGTTCCCCGTGCTCCATCTTACGGGGTTTATATATCTCAACTTATTCGTTTTGCTAGAGCTTGTTCATCTATTGACGATTTTAACAGTCGAAATCTCATTTTAACTGAAAAACTGCTTAAACAAGGATATAGATACCATAAACTAAGGAAAACTTTCTCTAAATTTTACCATCGAAATCTCTCGCTTATTGGCAAGTACAAATGTAATCTCAAGGTACTTTTGCGACACGGTATTTCACATCCTGAATTTTATGGTGATGTGATTTACAAACTTCGTAGAATTATTGGACATACCCATTTTCTCACTTTGTTCATCAAATATATAAAACAATTCATTAAAAAGGGATATGATCCTGTATTATTACAACATACTGCATGTTTGGTTGTGAACCCTTTTACAGTTGGCAATCACGCTGGCCTCTTTGCATGTACGCCGACAAGAAAGGTTTAGTACTCTATGAAGGCGACCTCTTAAATCCAGAAATGGAAGGAGAATGTCGGATATCTACGAAAGACCGGCGGTGACATTTCCATTTCAAGATTTCACACAAAGCAATTCATGATTTCACGATTTCACAATTTCACAATTTCACGATTTCACAATTTCACTTCAAAATTTCACGATTTCACGATTTCACAATTTCATGATTTCACGATTTCACTTCAAAATTTCATGATTTCACGATTTCATGATTTCACAATTTCACGATTTCACTTCAAAATTTCACGATTTCACAATTTCACGATTTCACAATTTCACGATTTCACTTCAAAATTTCACAATTTCACGATTTCACAATTTCACGATTTCACAATTTCACAATTTCACGATTTCACAATTTCACGATTTCACGATTTCTCTTCAAAATTTCAAAATTTCACGATTTCACAATTTCACAATTTCACAATTTCACGATTTCACGATTTCACGATTTCTCTTCAAAATTTCACAATTTCACGATTTCAAAATTTCACGATTTCACGATTTCACGATTTCACTTCAAAATTTCACGATTTCACAATTTCACGATTTCACAATTTCGTGATTTCACAATTTCACGATTTCATGATTTCATTTAGTCCATTTGAATTGTTATGACGTCATCAAAACGCACATGTTGAAGTAAAAGCCACGATGAAAGAAACGGCGGAAAACTATGACAATCTTCCCTTCCAGAACTGTAGGGCCGAGGGCCTTCATATTTTGCATGTAGCTTGTCCTCAGGTCCACCATCAATATTGTTTAACCCTTTCCTGCATGAATATTCATACATGAGAATTGCCAATCATGTGTTTATTGTGTTAAATCATTGTCTTATGTTTGTATGACACTGTACTGGAGGAGAATTTAATTAATAATAAACTGTAAGAAATAATGACATCATGGATTTTAAATAAGATTAAATCCTATAGGAGTCGTCTGAGCTGGGTCTAGCCTGTTTGCAAAGGCGTAGAAAGGTGTATTTATGGATTTCAAATTGCCATCCTGATTTCAAGGGCGAGAGCCACTCTGTTGCCTTAATTACGTTAGCGTGCCACGTGGCTAAAAGATTCTACATGAGGTTGAAATTGCGAAATCGAGAAATTGTGAAGTCATGAAATCTTGAAATTGTGAAATCGTGAAATCGTGAAATCGTGAAATCTTGAAGTGAAATCGTGAAATCGTGAAATCGTGAAATCATGAAATCATGAAATCATGAAATTGTGAAATCGTGAAATCATGAATTCTATTGTGTGAAATCTTGAAGTGGAAATGTCACCGCCGGTCTTTCGTAGATATCTGTACTATTTCATTTTTGTCGTACCCTTTATTACTTTTCTACAGTTACTCTGTTTGCAGCTCAATCATTGAGTACACTAGCGATAGGTGGATACAGTATGTTCAATTAAATGTTTTTGTTATACATGCACTTTACCACTGTATTTGCTGTCGCGGTTGTTGTAGATTAGTCGGAGAGGGGATACGTTTATTTACACTGTTTGTCTTTTAGGATGGGGATGGAATAAGGGTGAGGTTGGGCGCCCATAAACCGGTTTAAACCCCCGGTGACTTTTGTCACTGACCGTTCCAAGGCGGTACTTCCATCTTCCTCCTATTGTATGTTTGTTTTGTCTTTGTGCGTCTCTTGTTGTTTTTTCTACCCATGTATATTTGCTGTTTCCTTGTGTTGCTGTTCGGGCGAGTGTTTGTTCTGTATGTGGTATTTCCTGCATGACTCATTTTTGTACTTTGATGCCATTTTCTTTGTCGCCTGATAGTGGAAGGTCTAGGTTTACAATAAATCAACTTTATCAATTACATAATATAGACACTGGCCTTGATTAGAATGAATCACTGGCTGTGTACATCATGCAATGGTACAAACACTTTACAGCTCGTGTCATGATCAATATGAAATCATTTCAACCTTTTATTCTATTAATACGCCTTTTCACACCTGTGCAGCAAGAGGCACCAGTTCAGACGGATTCTGCAGTCTGATAAGGGTCTGTCCTTTTATCTAGTGGAATTATGTAGATCTGATTCTACAATTTTTACTACATATATATATGGCCCAATCTTTTATCTGTTCATATGCCATGATTAATATGACTCTAGTATTCGCGCATAAACGTAATGATAGTTTCTGAAATAAGGAATTTGCCGATTTGAAAAATTAAATAATATTTCAAGCAAAAAGTAATCATGGTCATGTTCTGAACTGTTTGCCTAAAATATTTATATTGTACCAAATCCCTCGTGAATATGATTGAAAGACATAATAAATACATGAACATTCTGAAATTTTACCATGTCAGAATTATACAATCGGATCTACATGTATATTATTTCATACGAATAAGACCATAATCAAACAGCACCTACAAGGGCCGTCTGTTCTCGGTAATTCTTCCGCTGCCAAATTTTGTCTTCTGCAACTCAATGGTGCTCGACGCATGCTTGGACTCACCAATGGAAACAACCCCCTCCCCCCAAAAAAAATAAAAACAAAAATAAAAAATAAATAAATAAAATGCGATCCAAGTATGTTAAACTAGCCTAAAACTATATATATATGAACCTTAAACAAGTCCGAAAAAACAAGAAAAACACGACCCGGAAAAAAATTCCTATCGAGTCTATATATGTATTGAAAGGTATCTAACTACGACAGATCAGCGGCGGAAAATACAACAGTCATGTTTTTCAAAGTCTTACAGAAATGCCAATTCAACACCTATTTTAATCATTTTGCTCTTGATCCGTTCCAAATTCCATATGCTAAGCGGCACAGTTAGTGCTTTCCTTAAATATTGCCCCGTCTTGTCGCTGCAAGACCGCGAATTTGAAAATACGCTAGAGCGAAACGATGTGACTACCGCCAGTATGCATAGAAGTACATATGGGTATCTGTATTCGTTAAACTTTTCAGCAAAAACGCGAATTATGCTGAAACACATTCGAAAAACATTCAACATTCCATGGATGAGTCCAAGCATGCGTCGGGCACCTTTGCTGCAACCTTTGTCGTCTGCTGCAATTTTTTTTACATCTCTTCATTTTTGTTTCATAAATACATAGTCGATGTAACACGCAGTTTATATCCTGATGAGACGCCGGGTTACCCGGCGTCTCATCTGGATTCAAACTGTTTGGAATCGTAATCACAGATGCGACATTGGTAGTGAAAGGGTTAAAGGACAATTAGACACGTATTGGTTTAATTAATTATCGGTCATTTTCTAAACTTCTTGTTTCATGTTTAAATAAATAAATAGACTGAAAATAAGACTATTCTTTAAGTATACTTTATTCAGAATTATTACATGAACCTGTAGATTGAAAATACATGAATACTACTAAACCGAAACAAATGTGTTAACATTGATATTCATTATATAAAAGAAAAAGAATATCGATCTTTCAGGCAGGTTAGCAGCTTAATGTAGGGTGAAAGTCATGCAGAAAGCTCCTCTATGAGTTTTCTGCATGGCTTTCACCCTTCATTAAACAGCCACCTGCCTAAAAGGGCATCAACTCTTCATTACTAAAATTCGAAGAACCGAATTTTATTGTACATATTAAATTTGAAATGTGCAAAAAGATCTTTCAGAATCCTTGATTTGATTAGATCCACACCTGCTACCTGATCATGGTCTACTTTGTTTGCTTCTGTAATAAATGAAAACTGACTCTTCAGGTTATGTTTTGGGTTAGCATGTCAATGTCTATATGCTATCATCACAGTTCAGCTAATAAATATATACATACAGTAAAATTACAATGAGTCGACATGCGTCGACTCGACATTACGGCCTGACTCGACAATCTTTAATGGTCCCGAGAACTTGCCTTCTAATCCCTATGTAAACTATCCACACTGACTCGAAACACGGTGACTCGTTAAACACGCTGACTCGACATAGGTGCACAGCCCCGATAATTGTAATTACTATAATTGACAACACACTGACTCGACATCAAAAACTGATCAGCCGACAGAAGATTTTCGCACCTCTATCGGTGATCACGCCAAAAACACAAGCAAACTGTGTTAATGACTGCAATTATTCACACTTATGCCGGTGTTGACACTGTTCAATAAATTTTGATTGACATGACTATTTTGTATAAAAACAGCAGTTTCCACCAATGCTAAACACATGTATCTTGACTATATATCGAAAACATCAGTAAATACTTATTTATTCTGGATCCATTTTGTTAAAATGAATCATATACAGTGTTGTGCATTATGCATACTGTTTAGACCTATATGACGCACTTATGTATGAACGTTAGGTGTAATGCTGTTGATATTTGTCATGTTTGTTCGTATGCACAGATTAAATTTTTAATAGGTTTGTGTTATTTTTGTTTATATTTTGGTCTCATTTAGAATATGTAAGGAATAAAATGAGCAAACGGTTATTTTGTCATTTAATTACCAGACAGTACATCTCACGAAAAAGTAAGTATTATAAATTTCAATACACAGAACACAGGAACATGTCTACCATCGGAATCGTCTGCAGTCACGATGGATTTTCAATGCGTTGAGTCAACATGCGGGCTGACTCGACATATCGGCGATCTCCCATGGTATGTCGACTCATCGCGATTTCACTGCCTTAGCTATAGGGCCAATACCTCAGATAGTGAATCGGGTAAAACTTGGTATACGGTACATTGACTATTGAACTATCACTTAGTTCCTTTATCAAACTATGCGCATCCATTCACCGTTGACTTCGTGAAACAGATGATCTCCTCGAATTTATTCACTGATACAGTAAAACCTCGATAATTCAGTTTTTTTATAACAGAACTATCGCCATTTTAGGCGGGTGGTTGCTTAATACAGGATGTGAGTATAGAGACATACATAAAGCTATCACCTGTCTTACAGGTCGGTAACGATATGTATTTAAGTATTCGGACAAACTAGGTTTTATTGTATGTTAAAAATGCGCTCCCCGGTGGTAGGTTTAAAGAGGTCTAGATAAGATGCGTAAATTAAAACATTTTCAAGAGCAACGTCTTATTTATCCACCAAACTGTATGTTGTGAACACTCTAAAGAATCGCTTCTTCGAGACGATTCTAAAGAGTGGTCACAACATAGGGTTTGCTGGAGAAATGACAATTTTAATATATGAATATTGATCTGTTGCTTTGTAGGTATATTCAGTAAAGTATCAAGATATAGATAAAATATATTTGTAATTAAAAGTTGCTTGTCAAATAGAATACTTGTTCCAATAATTTACGCATTCTGCGAGACCGACTATAAAGCAATTCGGTAGGCTTGAGGTCAATCACTACCGGCTCCTCCTGCTGTGGCTTGAACGACCTGAAATGATCAAATTCTTCTCATACAATTTAAATATCAAAGACTCCTAGTTGAGGTCAAAACTATAATTGTTCGCCTAGATCTCCATTATATAGTCTGTTTTAGTTTTAGTAACTGTACTTGAAACTAGGACAATAAGTTACGGATTCACATGGAAGTTGTGTTACAACCCAGTTTAACCCACCATTACCTTCATCCCTTGTATGTCCCTTTTAGAGAATTATATATATATATATATATATATATATGATTCTACAGTTTTTTCCTTGTTCAAAACGTTTCTGGTTCATAAGTTGTTATTAACATTAAGCTAATTGATATCCGGTTATATATCTTAATACATATTTATGAATATTCATTGAGTGTGGGTTTAACAATAGAATTCGTACTGAACTCTTCAAATTCTGTATTTGGTCTGAAGTAAAACAGATTGGGCAAAACCAACGACGAATGAGTGAATGATGAAAAGATATTGCATGACCGATTATTTATAAAAAAATATTGGGGGCTTTTCACGTTGTTATTTATTTTCAGGTACGTTCGTCGTTTACCGTCGATTCTGCTGCCGGACTTTCGGGCGAGGTATGAAATGTCAAGATAATGTATCAATATTTTGCCTTATTTCCTGCGGTAGATCGATTGTTCTACCCGGTTGTTTATTGTAAAGTAAAACATGTCAAGAATAACTTCTTTATTGCTCCACCATGCCCAATTTTGTGACCACAGTTTAGAATCGTCTCGACGAAAAGATTCTAAAAATTAGTCACAACATAGAGGTTGATGAAGAGACGATTCTAAAGAGTGGTCACATCATTAGGGTATGGTAGAGAATGATGATTTTAGTGCTAGAGTACGCACGGTTATCTGTTGCCCTGGTCAATCATGCACACTGTTTTTAATAAGACTGCGTTCCAGATAAAGGATATCGATCTATTTTCTATAATAAAGGCCCCGGTGTCATTAAATATTTAAAAGGGGCATTTTACGGTTTATTAGGAACAATACGATATCATGATTTCATAATGGTTTCCAGTGGAGCATTTATTAGGAATGATACAGTAGCATGCTTCAATGGTGGTTTCTAGCAGAGCACTAACATATTCTTACCGGTACTTAACGCCAGCCTTGTCAAGCAGTGTCTTGGAAGCTATATATTTCGGTTTGTCTTTCTTCGCGTCTGAGAAGTACACGACCTTTTTAATACCAGCCTGTATCACGACCTTGGCACACTCGTTACATGGGAATAACGTTACATACATATTGCAGTTCTCCACATCAGGTGTGCTCCGGAAAATCACTGCGTTCATCTCAGCGTGGCACACTGGTGAATAGAAATACAGAAATATCCATTTACCCGCTATAGTTGCCTATCCGTGGCTTGCAAACAGAATAGGCCCAGATCAGGGGGCTCCTACAGGATCAGACATTTAAACTTTTGCAAACAGATTAGACCTAGATGTCTGATGATGATCTCCGCTATTAATTTTCTCGTGGAATTATATTGATCAGTCTATAATTTCTGCCAAAGCCATACCATCCTTTGTTCATATACCATTATAACAATGCAGTTAATAAATATACATGGTGTCATTATTTATTACATGAATATTCATGAAATAAAAAGGTTAAATCAATCCAGGGGAAAAATGCACTCTGACTTATATTATCGCCTAATGAGATATCATATAGTGGCCACCTAACGAGATTTAATTTTACGTCGTATTGTGTTCGATGTTATACGTGTATATTTTAAAAGGCAAGGGGCGTGTAAAAGTTATACTGTTCATTGTATCCCCAACGTGTTCTGGATACCCTTCAATTTTACATAAAACTGGACTAATTGCAGTTCGTATGAAAGTTTGGATGAGAACGTATTAAAATAAAGACTAGCTGTTTGGTAAAGGTGTTTGGTGGAATTGCGGAGACTAGAAGAAGCCCTTGTAAGAATATTTGACCAAGAGATACCCTGCTTGTTTCATAATTAACCCTTCGCTTGCTAATCGCGTCAATATACATACCTGTAAATAGTGAAGACCCAGATGAAACAGCTTCTGCAGGAGCTGTCTCATCAGGGTCTGCACTATTTACAAGTTGATTGTGCAACCAGTGCACTCCACAGCAGTGATTGCACAGCGAAATACTTGTACACAGTGAAGATAGATGTAATTATACAACAGGGCATGGGTAAAGAAGGAGAAATGTATTTTAAAATTCAGCAAGAGAAGGGTTAAGGGGTCATAACCAGAGGTCCAGATAAAATGCGTGAATTTAATAATGTTTCATGAATATCTACCTAGGTCATTCATTTCTACACCAAACCCTATATTGTGACCACTCTTTAGAATCGTCTCTTCGAGACGTTTCTACAGTGTGGTCACAGTTCGGTGTATGGTAGGAATGACGATTTGAGTACATGTATTTGGGTATGCACCTTTGTCTGTAACTCTGGGCCATACTTATGTGATTATGTCAGTGTGTCCTCTTGACGATGAAACTGATCACAAGGTTTCATCGAAATCATGTAGGTACATGTAGTTGCTTAGAAATAACACGAACGAGAAATTCTAACAGAAATGTCGGTTGCTTAGAAGCAAAGGGTAATTACCAAAACAATCACCAAACCGGACAGGGTAATTACCAAAACAATCACCAAACCGGAACACCTTTACGATATGCATATCTTTGCTTGAATCTTCCTATAATGGTTCATTGAGATCCTGCAAGAAGTTTATGAGGAGTAGCACGGACACTTAAAAACTAACAGAAGGACTGACTGATAGAATGACGGATGGACTGGTCAGATACAAAATAACCCTTTATCGACTCAAAGGTCCCCAAAGCTTTTACTTTTACTTGTAAGAAAAAACATTTTAGGAATTTTAATTTACAGATTTTATAGAACCCAGGGTTCAATATTATAAAACTTCTGAGTCTGAGTCTGAGATCATTCTCAAGTATCTGATTGTTTGATGTTTGAGAATGATCTCAGACTCAGACTCAGAAGTTTTATAACATCGGGACCTGATGTCTACTCTCTTTAAAACGACGTTAAAATGTGTATCTACAAGGCAACCAGATAAATACTAAAATTGCATTTTCTCCGCCAAACACTATGTTCTTACCACTCTTCAGAGTCGTCTTTTTCAGACGAGTCTTAAGAGTGGTCACCACATAGGGTTTGTTGGGAAAATAAATAAAAATATTCTTGAAAATGTTTCATTTTACGCACCTTATCTGGTCCTCTAGTATTTATGGAATAAGAAATAAACGTGTTCGATGAAAAGCACGTATACGGTGTAATTTTAACCTAAACACAGTCAGGTCAGATCAAGCAGTCCTAACACTAAAATGGCTACAATGTTCCATCTGCCATACTTCATATAATGTTTGTCCATGAATATTCAGCAGGTGTTGAAATTTGAAATAAACATAGAACAGGGTTAAAGCAACGTGCTAACGTTCTGGTCGACTCACAATATGTGATGCGACGCATGAAATGACGAAAATCATAGCGACATAATACACGGCACGAGATGCGACACAAATCGCGTTAATGTTTCATGTCCTGTCGTGTCTTGCGTCATCCTCTTTTAATTTTTCAAACTAACCTAAACATAGCTGGTTTTGCCCACTCGTTTAGCGCATTTTCGTTCCATCGTCCCTCTAGTGATGGGTGTTTGTGAGACCATTGAGGTGTTTATGGCAAGCCGTTAGCGAATTTAAGAATCGAGAGTATGGATGAGAAATCACCTCAGTAGACCATTGGAAGTGTCAATATGAAAGCATTTATACTACAGTAATATAAATAATGTTGTTGTTGATATAAGCAGATATTTCAGAAAATTTCTAATTTTGTTTCTATTTTTTCCATACCATAAGGCCCTTTTGAATCCAAAGGATCAACGACTTGGTCTTCTCCTTCCCATGGAAGATCGTCATCCGAAATTCCCATCGGCATCCCGTTGTAGCCAATGCCAACAATCTTCTTTTGCTGATTCACAATACAGGCTCCGACCTACGCCAACAGAGATATGAGAGTCGTGAGTCTTCGGTTCACTTCATACTGACACAGACGCGTTTTTACACCTTTGCAAACAGAGTAGACCTCGATCCGACGGCCCCATACTGATAGGTGCCGTCTGATCGGGGTCTGCTCTGTTTGCTTATTGAATTATAATGATCAGTTTCTACCGTGTTTTTTTTTCATGGAAAAAAATTAGACTCAACCCCTTATCAATCAGATATTTTAGGATGAACTTATTGGCAAACATTTTACAATCTTTGGACTAAAATAACATTTAACAAGCGCATGCTTCTTGAACTACTCATTCAACTCTTCCAAGTATATTATATGGTCATACTAACTATTACAATTTTAGTAAAGTTTAATTGAAACTGGAAAATGCTATGTTTTTGTCTAGTCACATGTAGCAGTATAAAACTGAGTCAGCAATGTCTGATTTTAGTTTCCAAATGCTTTCACACTATTTAATATATTGATATGGCTATCTGTGTTTCTAGTACATAAAAGACAAACCTGTTTTCTTGGGTCTTTACTTCTTCTAGAAGCAAGAATGGCTGTACCCATAAAGTAGTCTTCCCATGAAAGATAATTTTCGTTTTTACCACTTTTCTTCTTATCTTGATTTTCTCTTTTATCTTCCTTCATCTTATCTTGCATTTCTGGTTTAGCTGTTTTCTTCCTACCGACAAAGTACGTAAACATTGGTATAATTCAGATATCCACAGAACCTCTAGACAAAGAGATAGACAGAAACATTCAGCAACAAAATGTGAGAAAGTCGCAGATAGGCAAAAATATAAATCTCTGTGAAACAAGGTTAACAACATGAATTAAATTGCTACTGATTTGTTTTTCAATACTTATCATTATAATTTTTAATGTCTAAATGCAAAATAACACGCGGTTATATTGGACAATTATTAATATGCTCGTTAAAGAAAATTATTCAAACGGTAATATTATTTCAATTATACATGATTCCAATACTCCTGATGCATGTATATTCTTTTCTTCCGATGAAAATAAGCCAACATTCTGAACTCTTATTTTGCTTCAATATCTACAATTAATTACCTAAATTCATAACTTCCTGATTTTACTTTAAAACACAAATCAACGCTTACTTAGTTTGTTATTTCTGAAAAAAAATAATGGATGCTTTTTCAAAACTAATAGTTAAGAATGCAAGCGGTTCGGGTAAACTCAATCATAGGATGCTTAAAGAAACAAGTAAAACAATATGCAAACCGCTATGTATAATATTTAATAGATCAATTCAAGAACCTAAATATCCTAAACTTTGGAAATTTGCAATTGTTATGTCATTATTCAAGAAAGGAAACATACGAGTATTGATCAATTTCATTGATAAGTATTGTAGGGAAGGTGATGGAACTTGTTGTTTTTAAACATGTAATTAACCACTTCCATGATAACAAATACATATATAAATACCAATCAGGCTTTCTGCCAGGACACTCAATCGTGTACCACCTAAGTGATAGTTATAACCAAGACTGTAAGGCTTTTGGCGATCGTAACACATGGTTTTCTGTGATATAGCAAAAGCTTTTGATAGAGTCTAGTATAAAGACTAACTTTTTAAACTTAGACAATATGGATTATCTTGGACAGTTTTAGATTGGATCAAAGACTTATTTGACAGGACGAATTCAGTGGGTATTTGTAAACTCATCATTCTCTAATATAGCAAATATAAGTGCAAGCGTTCCACTGGGTTATGTGTTGGGTCCTCTGCTATTCTTATTTTTTTGTGAACGAGTTCGCAGACTCTCTTATATCTACCACACTGTTTTTGTTGATGATAGTTCTTTAGCAGTATCGTCATCAAAAACATGAAACACAAAATAAACTCAAGCATGATTTAGAAAAGATATTCTTCTGGTCTGCACAATGGCTAGTACATTCTAATCCGATAAAGAAAGCGGTTGGATATTATATCCTGACTGATACGGCACCCCTTATATTATTATTCGAAGGTACGCTATTACAATTTATTGAATATCACAAACATCTAGGTATAACACTAAGCAAAACCAGATCCTGGCACGAGCCCATATTAAATATCGTATCTTGGTCAATGAAATCATTAAAATATAGTGCTAAACGAGAAACTCTTAATGAAATATACATACGTACTTAAGACCAATTTCGGAATATGCGTCTGTTGTCTAGGACGACTGTTCTCTATACGAAAAAGAACTTTTAAAACTTTAGAAAAATTACCATACGAAGCAACAAGAACTGTTACAGGTTTGACGCGTTCGTTTTCAATTGAAAATTAACGTAAAAAATAGGATGGCCATCTCCTTCAGCCTGGCGTAAATTGCAAAAATACATTTGGTAATATTTGGTTTTAAAATGAAATCTCACTCGACTTCGGATTATTTTAATGAACCTTTCCCCGAAACATTTGATACCTCAGTCCAATATGCTATCAGGAATAGTGATCATGGTCTATGCTTATAAAGCTTTTAGTTGAGTCTGAGTTTCGTTCTCAAGCTTTTGATTGGTCAGATTTGAGTTCTCAAGCTTTTGATTGGTCAGATATGAGCCAGAGGCTCAAATCTGACACCAATCAAAAACTTGGGAACGAACTCAGACTCAACTAAAAGATTTATAAGCATGGACCCAGATCATAATTCCTAATAGAACACCATAAATCTACTCAACGTCAACTATTCCCTTAACAGTAAAACTTTGGAACGTGACAGTCCATCTCTGAATTCATTCAAATCGATAATATATAACATGCCTATTTCTTTTAATGTACCGAAATATTTATTTATAAGGAAAATGGGGATAATTTCTATTCAATCCACCATACCAGTCTTAGAAATAAATGCAGTAACCTACACAGTGACCTTTTCATAATTCATCTACGTGACGATACAATTTGTATATGTAACATTAACTTTTTTAAATGCGCACTGTTTTTGCAGGTCAGACTCGAACTACACTAGAATACCCGCGATGTTCATCAAGCTATGTGAATTATTGGGGTCCCGATGTGGCGCAGTGGGTGGAGATGTGGGATACAAACGTAATAACTTTTGGTAAACCAATTTGTTATTGCTTTATACTTCTGTATGAATGTGTTACATTGTACTTGTGTAAAACTTCATACAATAACTAACCTAAAGCTCTCGTCTCTTTTGTTGATGAATGAGATGGGGCATCAGATACCAATGAATTGTAAAATACAGTAGAACACGTCTAAGGCTACCACTTACTAAAAAGAAATTATTTGTTTTAGAAACAGGTTCTTGCGCGATGCAGGATGAAAGTAAAGCAGAAAACTCCTTTGTGAGTTGCCTGCACAAGTTCCGTCCAGCATCAAGTTAAGAGCTGCCTCTACGACAAAAAATCCGAATTCATATTATTGGTCATATTAGAAGCGTTGTACTGTACCGATTCTCCGTTATCATAGGTCCAGAAAAGATGTGTAAAATAAAACATTTTAAAGAATAACTTCTTTATTTCTCCACAGATCCCTATTTTGTGACTATTCGTTAGGGTTTGGTGGAGAAATAACGATATTAGTATTAGAGGATGCTTGCTTATATGTTGCTCTGTTTATATATACAACAAAAACAACGTTGTTAGGATATAAACCCATTTGCTCCAAATGGATTCTTCCATGCTTATATAAAGGAATGGTCCATTTTTTATCCAAGGGATGTCTGGTCTAAATTTTCATTTACGTTTTGTTTTATAATGAACTTCCTATCAGCAAACAGTGTAGACTCTGATCAGACGCCGCATTATGCGGCGTCTGCTCAGAGTCTACACTCTTTGCCTACGTCCCATATATGGGATCGTAAGAGCAAATGGGTTAATGTTTATCATGGAGTAAATTAATCCATACATAACGAAATCAGAAACTCGCAATTTTATTACAGAAGAGTTTTGCTAGTGCGATCAAAACATTTATTAACACAGGTGCCTGTAAAAGTAGAAGGGTGTTAATGCAAAAAGCTCCTATAGAAGTGTTTGGGATAACGTTTGTGCATAATCGTGTTACCAAAAGTTTTATCATCAGGAATTAGATTGAAGAGGTTGTATCAAAGAAAAGAGGCATTTCTAGGCCTTAAAACACAAGTGAGGTGGAAGCTTAAATAGTTCGCTGACAAATGGTGTCGTCTGCTACAATTTTCATTTTATATTTATCTTTATTTTTGTTCCAAACCCATAGCTACAGTACCAAACAGTTCCTGATGAGACGCAGAGTTACTCGTTGCCTTATCTGGATCAAGACGATTTTCACAGGTATGCACATATATGACATTGGCAGCAAAATACTATCCCATATATGGGATGTAGGCAAACAGTGTAGACTCTGATCAGAGTTTACACTGTTTGCTGATAGGATTTTCAATATAAAACAAAACGAAATTGAAAAATTACGCCAGGTACCCTTTAAATAAAAAATGGATTAATCCAATATATAAACATGGAAGAATCCACTGGAAGTACATGGGTTAATGCAGGACGAAAGTTACTGTCTGTAAGCTTATACAGACACCAAGTTCTAGTCATTGATGGGTCGCCTTACAAGGGTTTTACTGTATGTATAAACGGATGTCGTCTGTATCGACAGCAATATTAGATGCCATGTTGAGTTCATATTTGTATTTTTTTGTGTAAAAGACACCAATACTTTCCAACGTTTTAATTTCTTATGAAGACCCAACCTATATTAATAAATCTACTAAAAGGAGCATTTACTTGGAAATATACAATGTCAGACTTGTGAACTTTTGAAACAATTTCTCTATTTACCATAATGTTGTGTTGGTATTGAAATGATAGTTTCTACGTATAACGTATTTCAAAAGTGTCTCAAAATTACATAAATGATTTGTTTATACTGAAAAGAAGTACATCGCACGAATACCGATACGCTGGAGAGGACTAAACTTTCAACTATTTGATATCGAACAAAAAGTTAAGTATCGACGAAACGGTTTTGTTTTGTATTACAGGTGCATATTTTGGTATAATGGCAAAACTGACAACGTTTATAAGAATGATTGAACATAGCCAGTACTGTTTTATGATGGTTTTGGAAATATGGGTTAACTGTCAGTTTTAATATATCGACGGACATTTTTCAGGGGATATCTTTGGAACATTAAATCGATTTAACCTTTTAATCAATATACACGCATCATTTTAACGTATTTACAATAAGGGTAGACCACAGGTGCCATTCGCATGCTATGGCTCAACTACAACAACATCACAAATACATTATTTTTTAATCACATGTCATAAGTATCTGAAACATACAAAATGATAGTTTTCTCACCCAACCAAAAGAATGAAAAAAGGGGGAAAATCGCGAACACCCCTGCTCTATATAACAAGTGAAAGGTATTCAACTCCGGCGGAAATCTGCTAAAAATCGATGGGTTCATTCACTGTGATCGTCCTTGAAAGCTTATTTGACCACCGATTTCCATAAACTGTGTCTCATTTATCAAAGTAATCATCACTCTTGATGAGCAGTCATTTAAAAAACTTTTCTCGGAATATTAACACGCTTTTACAACGAGTCGCCAAAGTGACAACCAACCCCTCTAGGACACAGGTTGACTCTGAGATTCCAAATAGAAATACGCTATCATTCAAGTCGAAACACCATATAACTGGTCGGTAAGGCATTGCCCCGGTCTGATAGCATGAATGGATGTCGTGTATTCACAATTACTTCAAATAATATTTTCTAAAAATATCTACAAGCTTGATATTGATATCGGCGAAAGTCACTACTTTCGGTTTGTAAGTCTTTACTTTCGGTTTGTTCAGACAGGTGGCAATTCAATGCAGGTGAAAAGTAATACAGAAAGTTCCTATTGTACTTTTGTCCTGCATTAATCCTGCTTTTATCCTGATACAATATACAGTAGTACATGTCTTAACCGACCATTAACCCATTCCTTCATATTGATGCCCTTTTGCGCCTCTGTAAAAGTCACTTTCTGAAACTATTGTTTTAAATAGAGCATTTGCTCCTATTTATCACAATGATTTCAAAACTAAACAATTCCTCTTCTTCAGTAAATGCCCCTTTTCAGTACATTCATTCAAAGAGGCTAGGTCTAAAAATAAAATATGCGATAATGAGTTCAAAGAGGTCCACATCTGGATTTGTTGAGACAGGTGGCAGCTCAATGCAGGTGAAAAGCAATACAGAAAGCTCCTGTCGTACTTTTGTCCTGCATTAAGCAGCTATCTGCATTTTAGAGACCTCTGTGTATAATAAATGAATGGACGCTCAATATATGTTCTACTGTACTGCATGTGACTGCAGATCTTCGGTGATGATTTAAAATGATAACACTGTTGATTTATAATAAGTGGTAATCATTTATTGACCCGAGATTGAACGAGTACTCGATCTTGAAGTACATACTAAGATAAGCGGACGAACTGATTTGGCAACGAAAAAAAAATATATATATTATACTATAAGCAAACAGAACAGACCCTGTTAGGCCGGTGTTACATATCAGTTTGACCCTGTTGAAAAATGATCCGGCGGATCAATTTTCAATGTTGAGAATCGATCTGGACACAATTTCAACACCAGATTTTGATCAAAACAGCCGTTGAAAATTTGCCACCTGTGAGCATTTGATAAGTTCCCGAGTCTTTTTTCACGGTTAGTTAAAACTTTGCTGAACATCACAATAAGGGGATGCGTGGGTCCAGCGAAGGGTCTATACCCACTTTAACCCCTCCCTCCCCATCTGAACACACCCCTTTCAACACCAGGGTCCATGATTATAAAACGTTGAGTTGAGTCTGAGTTCGTTCTCAATCAAAAGCTAGAGAACTCAAATCTAACCAATCAAAAGCTTGAGAACGATACTCAGACTCAACTAAAAGCTTTATAAGCATGGACCCAGGTCAATTTTCAACATTGAAGATTAAACAATCTGCCACCTGTTCCCATTGCCAGCTAATCGCGACAATAATAATATTTATCCAAACAGCTTTGGTTATCTTGGTCGAATCTGCTTGACGTTATACGCGCTTTCGGATTACATTTACGGATTGTAAGTCCCCCGCCGCAAAAGGGAGAGAGGATTATAGGAATGTACTTCGTCTGTCCGTCATTCAGTCTGTCTGTCCACCCGGAACACTTTCGTGTCCTCCCCTTATGTCATAACCCTTTGAAAGATTTTCATTAAACTTTGGTAAACATATTACCCCAGTAAGGCAATGTGCAGAACCCATGAGTTAACCTTGTGGGATCAAGGTCAGTGTCACACTTGAAAGTCAACAGTTTGAATATTCGATTTTGTTACCGCTCAATATTTCCTAAACCCTGTGAAGGATTTTCATTAAACTGTGGTCAAATTTTCCCCTCAGTAATGCGATGTTCAGAACACGAGTAAGCTATACCGAATCAACGTCAATGCCACAATTGAAGTCAACAGTGTTCTGCGGTGGGGGAATAGCTGTCCTTTAATCTGTAAAAATGCAATATTATTAAAACCATTTTAAAGCCATCCGTTTTTTTAAATGAAACACAGCCAGCACATGCATGTGCGGTTCCAAACCCCCCCCCCCCCCCCCCCGGGCTCCCATATACACACTTTCATTGTCAAAAGGACACTCCGCGATGACTGATCACAGACAAAATATTGGTAAGAAAAATGACCGTCATTCGACTTTTTAACAAATTACCTATGGCCATGTATTGCGAATCAGTTATATTTAACCCTGTGTGACAATCAAATCAGTTTAAAAATGTCTACGGAAAAGCTACTGCTTTTCTTTCTCGAGACTGAAGATATGCCTCTATCTTCAAAGATGTCTAATCAAAAATGACCATAAGTCACCTCCCTAATGGTTTATTGGTCAATCAGTCAGTGGACTGTAACTGACACATCTAGACAATACCATATATCACGGCGGTAAGTCCCCAGATAAGAAAACAGCGGGCCACCGGTCTTAATCTCAACAGGACGCCATTTACAATAATGTATTGACCCTTATCAGCGCGATCAGATTCGTATTTGCAAATTGTTTGGATTTCGATGAGACACCGAATTTACTCGATATCTCACCAGGTTTCTCAGCTGTTCGACACTCAGGCATCAATGTCAAACGCTACAAATGCAACTTTTGAGAATGTGGGCAGTATTTTTCAGCACGATAAGGGTTAGGATATGATTATTTACCTGAAACAAATTCGCAAGAAATCCAGCCCGACCCTCTATGTTGTCTATCTGTCTTTGTCTCTCTCGCCCCCCTCCAACCACCAATCTCATCATTCACCCTATCCTCTGCCTGCCTGTCCGTCCGTCCGTCCGCCCCCCCCTCTCTCTCTCTCTCTCTCTCTCACACGGTCACCATCTCCTCCTCTCCTCCCTCACACCCCATCCGCTGCCTGCCTGCCTGTCTGTCTGTCTGTCCGTCCGTCCGCCCTCTCTCTCACCTCCCTCCCTCTCTCTCTCTCTCTCTCTCTCTCTCTCTCTCTCTCTCTCTCTCTCACGGTCACCATCTCCTCCTCTCCTCCCTCACACCCCATCCTCTGCCTGCCTGCCTGTCTGTCTGTCTGTCCGTCCGTCCGCCCTCTCTCATCTCCCTCCCTCCCTCCCTCTCTCTCTCTCTCTCTCTCTCTCTCTCTCTCTCTCTCTCTCTCTCTCTCACACACACACACCCTCTCCTTCCTCACATCCTCTCCTCCCTCACACCCTCTCTCTTTCTCTTACCCCCCCTCTCTCTCTATTTCTATATATATATATATCTCACACACACACACACACAAACATGGACAGAGAGACGATTATAGTACTATGGCCGGGGTCATAGTACTATATAGTATATTGACCCCCGGTCGATCTACTACGGGGTCACTTTGTTATATGAGGGGTCAGAATTTTATATGTAAACCATAGCTGTCTTTATAAGCAGGCGGTTGCTTAATGCAGGACGACAGTTATGCTGAAAGCTCCTATAGCTACCACCTGCCTCTTCCAGACAGAATTATGCCCATTTTTTTGTGTTTGCATTAGAAGGGTTTTATTGTAACTATATTCTAGATAAGTAGAACCGAATTATCGTGAGCACATATAAAAGTCTGGCAAATTTGCAGTTTGTGAAGACCTAAATTATATGTGAATCAAAGCTTATATATAACATCCGGAGCCATTTTGCAAGTCGCCATTTGAATAACGACCTAGTTCACAGTTCAACCTCCGAATAACGAAACGGTAAGAATAAGTTGTAAATGCGCAGTGATGATATTTTAGGTACTGTAGACCCAAATTAGTGTGTATTCAAAGCTGATATATAAAATCTGTGGCAATTTCGCAATTCGAATAACGAAATTTTTCTCAAGTTGTTAGTCGAATAACGACCGGAATCGCAGTTCAACCTTCGAATAACGAAAGGGTGAAAATAAGTTTTAAACGAGCACAGACATTATATACATTGTAGACCCGAATCAGTGTGGATTCAAAGTTTATATGAAATATTCGGAGCAATTTCGCAGTTTGTTATTCGAATAACGAAACATTTTGAGTTCAACCTCCGAAAATGACACCGGATTTTATATAGAAATCTTTGAATTCACTATGGCTGGGGTCTACATCATCATTGAACATTAATGACTTATTTTGACCTTTTCGTTATTCGGAGGTTGAACTGCGAAATATTTCGTTATTCGAATGTGGAACTGGATAATGGCAATATATTTTATATGCAAGCTTTGCGTCCACATTGGTTTGGGTCTACAGTGTTGAGAACATCATTGCGCGTTTTTAACTTATTTTGACCATTGCGTTATTCGTAGTTTGAAATGCGAACTAGTGTTTGTGTCACCTGCCGAGAGGCAGTTTATCACTTAGGGATCACTTGTCTGTCTGTGTGTCTGTCTGTCTGTCTGTCTGTTTGTCTGTCTGTGTGTCTGTGTGTCTGTGTGTCTGTCTGTCCGGTCCGGTCCGGTACGGACCGGACAGGACCGTCTGTCTGTCTGTGTGTCTATGTGTCTGTGTGTCTGTGTGTCTGTCTGTCTGTCTTTCTGTCTGGTCGGTCCGGTCCGGTCCCGTCCGTCCGTCCGTCCGTCCGTCTGACTGGTCCGGTCCGGTCCGGTCCGGTCCGGTCCGGTCCGGTCCGGTCCGGTCCGGTCCGGTCCGGTCGGTCTGTCTGTCTGTCTGTCTGTCTGTCTGTCTGTATGTCTGTCTGTCTGTCTGTCTGTCTGTCTGCCTGTCTGTCTGTCTGTCTGTCTGTCTGTCTGTCCGTCCGTCCGTCCGTCCGTCCGTCCGTCCGTCCGTCCGTCCGTCCGTCCGTCCGTCCGTCCGTCCGTCTGTCTGACTGTCTGTCTGTCTGACTGTCTGTCCGTCACACTTTCTTTTTTTGGCTGTCATTTCTAATCATTATAAAGCTTTCATATTTCACATGTGTCTTCCTCTCATCGAGGACCATTGATGTAACTAAAGTCCATCACTCTGCATGCAATACTTTTTGAGTTATTCCCCTTTGTTCTGAATTTCGCACTCTAGCATATTAGCAGTTTTTTGGGTCTACAATGTCTAGAATAGCATCATCACTACGCGTTTATAACTTATTGTGACTGTTTCGTTATTAGCTGGTTGAACTGCGAAATAGTTTCTTATTCAAATGACGACTTGCAAAATGGCTCCGGATTTTATATACAGTCACACCCCTCTAACGCAACTACCTAAAAGAGGTATAATTCTATATGTTAGAGGCAGGTGATAGCTTAATGAGAGGACAATTGTAGTCCAGAAAGCTCCTAGGGTAGCTTTCTGCATTACCTTCGTCCTGCATTTAGCAACCACCTGCTTATAAAAGACACCCATGTTTATTCATTAAGGGATCGCACTAGAAGGGTTCTACTGTATAAGATTTGATCAAACTATGATGTGTATTTACAGTGTCTTAAATATAGTGTGGCATTGAAGTGCGAACTATTTTGTTGCTCGAATGACAGACAAACTGCAAAATTACAATGTCTACAATACATATAATAATTACTGCTAATTATAGCTTTTAATGACCATTTCGTTATTCGTAAGTCCAATTGCAAACTATTTCGTTATTCGCATGCGAATAACGAACTGCGTAATACTTCGCTGTTCGTTTTTTGAATAACGAACTGCGAGTGACAGCCAACTTAACGCTGCCATTTTACCGTCTAAACAAGAGATCCTGACGTAAATCATTATACATTGTATCTACAACATTTAAAGAAATCATGGTGCTCATCTTCGATCAAGATTGCCTTGGTACTACTTTACAGAGCATACACACAAGTTCTGTACTCTCTGTCGCTGCCTAGATGTCTCCCAGTTTCAACGTTAAGTTTACGACTTGAATACCTAGAACGGGCTAAACTCTTTTAGCTCACCAGAGCACAAAGTGCTCAGGGTGAGCTTTTGTGATCGCCCGACGTCCGTTGTCCGTCGGCGTGCGTCGTCAACAATTTGAACGTTTAAACTCCTATCATCTGAATCTACAGGGTTCTCAGCTTTCATCTTGGGCACATAGATTCATGTTCAGGTCCCTACAAAAGTTATATAAATTGTGCCCCTTGGGTCAAAATTGACCCGCCCCTGGGGTTCCTTGTTTTCTATTGAAACATATAGTAAAACTTTTCTCCTCTAAAAATCTTCTCCTCTGAAACTGGAAGATTCTCAGCTTTCATATTCGGCATATAGCATCATGTTCAGCTCCTCTATAAAAGTTGTATAAATTGTTCCATTTGAAACATAATGAAAACTTTGAAAACCTTCTCCTCTGATTGTCTGGTGAGCGATGCCAGGGCCATTCTGACCCTCTTGTTTAATTTGAAATGTATGTTCAAGCACAGATATGTTTCAGGATTTAAAATGGATTTGATCATTATGCCAGTTTTGTGTTATACAGTCTTCTAACATTCTTCTAAATTGTAACACACACAAGTTAACATCACCAATTTGTTGCGACAGCCAGGCAAAACCAAACCCATATCTAAACAAAAGCCAAGTTTACTCTACCTAAGTCATCTTGAGCCTTAAGCATTTTATAGGAGTTTTTGGATATCTATGACTTGGCATATTTAAGAGTTCACAACAATATTTGATGCACTTTGTATGATAAATAACACACTTTGAAAGTCTACCACATTCTCCAAGAGTCGTGCTAGTGTTAATCGTATAGTTTACACCAAGAAACTGTTTGCATACCTGATTTTGCACCTGCTCAATGGTTGCTGAGTACTGAAATCCCCGTATTTCGGATTCAAAAGTTAATATAGGTCTCTCATAATTCTTCAATGAATAAATTGTCTTTTTAGCTTGTGCAGAAAATTTCTTTTCTCTGCTGTCCATGAAAGTTTAGGAGTAAAAAGAAAACCCGTGTATTTATGGACAGATGTTGTATGGATTATTGTATTGTTAAATTTCAAATGTTCATAATATCGTAGCGGTCCGCTGTTTCTAAATACAATGATGTCTGTTTAAATTGACTTCCATTCCCGTGTCAGTACAGGAATCTGAGATAGCATCAATTTGTGAATTGTATCAGCACAGTTTGCAACGTCATCGGCAAAAAGTATACATTGGATATCAGGTATTTCACTAGTTATATAAAGATGCCAGTGTTGCATTTTTCACGTATATATGAACAAAGGTCATTGCTAAAGAGATTTAAAAAATGTCAGACTACTTATGTCCCCTTGTCGCGTCCCCATATTGCACATGAACGACTGTTATACAGTTATCGACCGATAGATGAGGGAGATATAACGAGAGAGAAGAAATAAAAAAATGAAAAAAGGGAGAGGCGGAGAGTTAGCGAGAGAGAGAGACATACACGCACAAACGATGTAGAAAGAGAGAGGAAAGAGCGAGAGAAAAACAGAACGGATAACAGAAAAGAGAGAAAATGGCTTGATTTATGACTTAGATTAAGAAGCTTTACGATGTTGATCTAGATCCAGCCTCAAAATAACCGGAGTACCTAAAACAGAGTAGCGTTAGGTAACAGAGACAGAGAGAGACAGAGAGACACAGAGAGACAGAGAGACAGAGACAGACAGAGACAGAGAGACAGAGACAGAGAGCTAATCAGCCAGCCAGCCAGTCAGACAGACAAACACACACACACAGACATGGACACACAGACATACACACAGACAAACAGGCAGGCAGAGGCATAAGCAAACACAGCAGACCCTGTTCAGACGTCTGATCTTGGTCTGCTCTGTTTGTATAGGCGAGAAAATACGTTTATGTGAAGAAAGGGCTAAGCAATATTGATTTTATGAATATCGATTAGTTGAAAGTTTATAGTGGCATATTAACAGTGGTATTTGTGGTTATTACAAAAACTGTAGAGCCATATCTATATTGAGTCATCAGCTAACAGACCCTGATCAGACAGCTCCTACAGGGCTTGTCTGTCATCGGTTTAGTCTGCAAACGCGTGAAAATGCTCCTAGAGTTTGGCAAACAAAAAGGTAATAAATAAACATATATACTTCTTTTAAAATCCAGAACGAAAGAACAGGAAACACCTACGTAAGACTCTAGCATAACCCAGTTCTGAATTAGGGCTACTTTTGCCACAACCATTTGCTACATACGTATGGCTTTTAACGCAATTACAAACACGATAGACTGGGGACTTGCAAGAATCGTCTTATCAAAATCTGCTCCGTTTACTTATGGAATATTATACACTAAACTCCGTCTAAGGCGACCACATAAATCTTCTTTAAATGCAGATAGTTGCTTATGCCAGAAAAACAGGAATACAGAAAGGTCCTGCAGAAACTTTCTGCCTACCTCTCGTCTTGCTTTAGTCCAAAATTACATTCGTTTTGGTGGTAACTTTAGAGGGAAATCACTGTATATTTGATTCAATACACACAGAAACAGATAGACACAGACAGGGAGACACAGAGAGGAAAGCGGAAGAGAGAACTGGAGAGTAAGAGAGGAGAAAGAGAGATAAAAAGTGAGAGAGGAGATAATTGACAATGGTTTGATAGATTGATGGGAAGGTTGGTCGAGGATATAGAGAGGATGGCCGGGATAGAAAGAAAGAGGAGATAAAGAAAGGGAGGTAGGCTGATTGATAGACGGATGGAATGGTGGTAAGTACATGTAGGTTGGGGATAGTGTGATAGAGAGAGATGGGAGAAAGAAAGAGGAGAGGAAAGAGAGAGAGGGGCGAGAAAGCTAGTGACAGAAAAGAGAGAGAGTGAAGGGTAACTTAGAAACATAGGGTGAATGGCGAGTAAGTGGGCCAGGGACAAAGAGACATAGTGAGATAGACGGACAGAGAAAGATCGAGATAGAGGGGAGAGAGACAGAGTGTGAGCCTTGCTTTAATCCCAAATTACACCATTTTTGGTGGTCGCTTAAGAGGGGATTTACTGTAGACCTGATTCAATAGTTACTACCATGGCATGAATTTCAGTGTTGATAATTATGTCATAATAAAAATCATGTAATTAATATTCATGGCATAAATACATATCCAAAAACAGGTCTCCCGGTTAAAAAAAAAAGTAAAGTACCTAGTTATAGTCTACTTTCAGTCCGAATGACTGCTTATCCATTGAGTACCTCAATGAGTTAGTCGATGACGTCATCTATATAGAATATAGAATATAGAAAGGGTTAGCCAACGCTTCTAGTCTCGATAAACGATTCTGACCATAATTTTTTCGCGCTGTTTATACATGTATGGCTTTAACGATCGCTATGTCGTAATAATTTTCAATTCACTCTCGGATCAATATATTTTGAAATGCTAAAATTAACGGTTGGTAACCGAACCACGTCTAATTAGATTCCATGTGCCTTATCCCTTTACCTCATATAAATGCGTTTTCAGGCATCTGCAAATAGAGTAGATCCAGATGAGATGGCTCGATATGTAAGCTCCAACAGGAACTGATTGATCTGGTTCTACTCCGTTTACAAAGCTGTATCAACGAAGTAAAAAGATGAAAATATCTATAATAGAAAATTCGGTCAAGTGCTCCGTATTTAAACTTTTATACATATATTCTTTCGGTTGGTTTTGGGTCTAACGTAAACGTATATCTTATATACGGGTAACCAGCTCTTATACGATAATTTAGGGAATACGAGTTATAATGCGATACTTGTAGAACGTAAAATCTTACAAATATTAACCCTCGAGAGCAGTCCATTGACATTTAGTAGCAAAGGCTTAAACTTAGTAGACAAGTTTGAATGATGCACTTTGCAGACCCGAATCAAAGGCTCCTAGAACTGGTAACCATTTCATCTAGTTCTATACCGTTTGCAAATGTCAGAGAGTGCGTGTCCGACACTAAAGGGTTAATGCGCAAGTGTAAATCATAAGCCGATATCGCGCTTGTTCCATAACTATTTGTGTGCAAAAATGTCGTCTGCTGCATGTTTTCAAATATAATCCTTTCTACTAAAAATGGTGTAAATATACGCAATGACTTTTTTTTATTGAAACCTACATGTATATATCGATATGATTTTCTCTCAGTAAGTATCTATTCATTAATATCAAAGATCGATATGGAATATCTTGAATAAGGGTAACAGGAGAAATTTAATCTATCATTTTCACGCTATTGACATTAAGTAGCAAAGGCTTAAATTTAGTAGGCGATTTCGAATGATGCACTATGTAGACCCGAATCAGAGGCTCCTAGATCCGCGAGCTATTTCAGCTGGTTCTATACCATTTACAAATGACGGAGAGTGCGTGTTCAACAGTCGAGGGTTAAAGCAAAAGCGTAAATCGTAATCGGATATCGAGTTTGTTCGAACGGTGTTATGTACATGTACATAGAAGCTAAACCGGTTAAATCTGGGTAACAAACTTGCAGCTGACGACATTTTCACCTAACGCCTATAACAACTTAACAATCATACCTCCGAAAGTGTGGTATTTTAAGTATACATGCATGTAGTAAACTGTTAATTCTTTTATAAAAACTAATTGATACCAATAATGTCTCGAAACTTGTAGAAATATTGTACGGTGTTGAATTATGTATTCCCTTCGTAATTAACCGTAATGCAATTTCCAGAATAGCAAAATTCGACCAGCACGCGGGTCAAATATATATGGATCCCTGGGAGCAACGTCCGTGTCTGGGATCTGGAAGCAATGTTCTGTATAGTAAGTAAGTATGAAGTACAGAATGTAGGAGCAAACGTCCCGAAAAGTAAATGTGGAAATGCATATACGTATAGTATAAATTTATAGAAGAGGAATAGATAATTAAACAAGTAACACAATTCGAACTAAGGTTAAACTATATATTCCCTTCGTAATTAACCGTAATGCAGTTTCCGGAATAGCAAATCGACCAGCACACGGGTCAAATAATGTAACGATCCCTGGGAGCACCGTCCGTATCTGGGATCTGGAAGCAATGTTCCGTATAGTAAGTATGAAGTACAGAATGTAGGAGCAAACGTCCCGAAAAGTAAGCGTGGAAATGCATATACGTATAGTATTCATTGAAGAGGAATATATAATTGTACAAATAACAAAATTCGAATTAATTTAAATCCGTACTGTCCCATAGCTAAATCGATGCCGGTGCCTTTTGCCGGTGGCTATGCAGACAAAGTCATAAAAATACCCATGGTGATGAATGATTGGCCAAAAATGAGAAGAAAAATATAAATAAAAAAAATGTGTTTTAGATGCAGACACCAGGTAAGGTTCCAAAACTGGGTTTGGAAAAGAAGACGCGTTACCTCTTTTCCCAACACTAGAACAATAATTATTAAATAATTATTAAGGGTAGTAAAGAAACCTTCCTAGCATGTGCTGACTTATTAAAATTATCAGTCAACATTCTAAACTATGGGTATTTAAATGGAATTACTGTTAATTCCTATCAGAGAATTATATAGGAACAATGTAGATACAGCCAATAAGTGTGTATGGTAAAACATGAAGATTGTGAATAAGAATAAGGCAGCGTAATTTGCAAGTACGAATGCATGAATCGCAATTTGACTCGTAGACATGATGAACATAAGGCATTGAAAGTACTTGTAAATAAAACAATTCGTAACGAATTGTAGCAGTAAAGTACCATGTAAGCGAGAATGTAATTGCAGAATGTGAACTGAGGCAGTACTGCAAATAATTACGGAAATTTACTGACTGATACCAGTAATATGACTCGAAATCGAAAGTAATAGAATACTAGTATCAGTAGTATAAATGCATGAAATCATGAAAAGATATAAACATGAAGCAATTATCCTATATACAACCTAATCTGTTTGTTTATTTTTTCACATAATTTTGCGCATTATTTGTAAAGAAATTTAAATTGTGTAATACTTTGAAATCATGAATTGAACGTATCAAACTAGGGAATCAATATTATGAACGAATATAATGTTACAGTACTTTATCATGTACGGAAGCGGTTTAATAAAGAACTATGATGTTGAATAAAGCAATTACTAGTTAAAAAATCTAAAGTTTACAAGAACATGTAAATCGAGAATTTTCAGAACACATATAAAAATACATCAAAGCAACTAACTCACTGAATAAATCATGAAATACTGTGAATAAGCTCGCTAGAGATAAATTTTCTGAACAACAACATGTAGAATTAGTGTCCAAATCCTTGTATTAAATTTCACAGGTAAAGTTGGTCGAAAGTCCAAAGTTCGTAAGTATATCACAACACGGTTAATGTAGCGTCTTGTATAATCGTTGAGGAAAGTTCATATGAAGTTGGGGAAATTTAGCTCAAGTCCAAAACATCGCTGGAGGATAATGAAAAGTCCAAATCACTTCGTAATCCACAGAGACACTCGCTGGCATGTGAGAGTTCAACACCGTTGAGGATCGTACTCGTGGTTCTTCACCATTTGTCATCATGAGAAAAAGTTCATGTAAATCCGAAAATAAATGTATGAATGTATGAAAGTGGAAGTCCGGCTTGGAGAAATGAACAAGTCCATTTTGTAGTTTCAGTGTTGTAATTAGTATAGTTCCAAACCATATACAGGTATGACAAGATCATCAAATAAGAAATCACATGCAAGTAAATGTCCAGTAGGAAAATCCAAACTAAGGATAGTTGTAGAAATACCATAATTGTATAAGTGTTAGAATTTCTAACACATAGAAAGGGGTGGCCGTTGCCACCCAGTAAATATAAAACTACATTTTCCCGGCTGATGTTTTGCCGTCCGTGTAAACCCGAAAAGTATGTCTTCTCTAACCAAAAACTGAACTAGAACTCCCTGTTGAATATGCAAGAGGGGAGGAGTAGGCAGGTCGCTGGATTTCAGCCAATCACATGCTGTCCAAGTGGATCAGCATGCTTGGTCAGTGCGAAACCGTGAAACCCTGTGAGACTTAATGGACTATGATGCTAATAAATTGTGTACCATACGGTTGTCAGTGTGTTAAGACTCTTAATACTCTAACCCCAGTGATTTTACTTCATCTATCTTATATGGTTGTCAAAGGATTCGCAAATGTAAAGAGGTTATTATATAATTCAGTTAACAACAAAGCTAGCACCGACTGACTGATTCCACCTGTTAAGAACATTAGGGATTTTCAAAGTAAAAACTATCTGAAATTATACTGGCGTACTATCACAGATACTACCCCTGATCAGCATATAACAGATAATGACTTAGATGGATTCTTCATCAGGATCCAAACAATTCTCAGTCTCTGATACACATACCATAAGTATTGTATTATTAGGTTTACTATTATTATCATTATCTAAGGCACATGCTTACTAATAATTATTATATGAAACTTAAATTCTAAATTAATTAAGTATTTGTTCACCGAAAGTGTACATGTTTGATATAGTGCATTTGAGAATTAGGCACACTTAACATGTGTATATCAAGCTTAGAATAGAACCATCAAGTGTTGATATACCTGTATAACATATAACTATTTGTTTGCAAAAAATGTCGTATGCTGTATGTTTTCAAAGTTAATATTTTATACTAAGAAGGGTGTAAAGAAAAGCATAAAAAAATCAGCTAATAAATATTCATGTCATCATTTCTACCATGAATATTGAACAGGAAAAGGGTTAAATCTTTGAGTGCTGAATAGTCAAAGTGAAATGGTCCATTCAGTATGCAAAGGTATAATTTGCGAAGATATTTTGAATGACAAACAGTACCGACCGTGATCATGGGGCGTCTAGAGATCTGGATCTACACTGTTTGCAACTGACAGGAAACACCATTCATTTCCTGCATCATTTACTCCATATATACACATTTCAACGTCTTTGCAAACGGAGTAAACCCAGAGTTCAGCAATATTTATAATTAGATCTGACGCGTCAGTCATCGGGTATATACTTTTAATATGTTCTATTATATTAAAACAAAAGAATAACCGCACCCGTTGGACATGTTCAGACTTATTCGGCGCACCCTAATGAGAGTTAAATCATTAATATTAAGGGATTGGGAGTAAATATAAAAGAATTGATATGGAATATCTTGAATAAGGGTAACAGAAGAAATTTAATCTATCATTTTCACGCTGGACGCCTACAGAGTAATTCGTAAGGGTCTTGTATTTCGGTGGGCGGTGAAGCTTGTAAGACATTGTATTGAAAGACAAACTTGTCATTCGGTAAACATTTTATAAACTGTTTCGATTTTAATCAAAATATGTTAGAAACGAATAGACAGTTTGCTATGGGTTTGATATAAATCCACCGTATAGACGTCATTTAGAAGGAAAAGATATAAGGGGTCCCGATGTTACCTCGATCCCATTGTTAAATTTAACATTGTCCTTCCACTAGTAAAAAAGTGTCGTCTTTCAAAACGGTTGAAAGGACTGGCATTGTATCGGATCATCGACACCTTGGAAGGTCGATATACTTTTGGGTATTCCGACATTGATACGATTTTATATCTAAAAGGTGTAGCGCTATTATAAAGAATTGAATTGACCTATTGTTCTAGGCCTTTGACAGGAAGAATAAGAATATTCTTTATACAAAAACGGGTCCATAAATTGTAAATTGCTATTATTATGGTATATATAGAATATGGAGGTGAAACGGATCCTAAAGCCGATTATAACGCCGGGTCTACGCTGTTTGCGAATGCCCTAAAAGGTTTTTATAGTAAATGGTACCCGGCAACGGTGGAATGCGGGATGGCACCCAGTAACGGTGGAATGTGGGATGGTCGGGGTGACCGCGGTTGTTGTTGGGCAGTGTCATACGATTCCGCCCCTATTGGTCTAGGGCTCTAGTCTTAGGAATGTGGGATGGTCAGTGTGACCTCTATGGATTGTTCTAGTCTATTGTTAGGTCACGGTCAATGAGCGTGACCCCCTGTGCATTGTTCTTAGGCAGTCATAGGATACCCTCCCATTGTGACGTCATAGGTCACGTGACAGGGGCAGCAGGGCTGCAGGGCTACAGGCATTCTGCCCAACCGGCCGCACTCTACTACTGCTACTTGTTTGAATGTCCGGTTTAGAAGAATTTTACTGTATTGTTTAAATTTGCTCAACACCGAGAATGACCAAGTACATGCTTCACGTTAAAACTGCAATATTGTTATGAAAAGGTACATTTTCATTCATGGTATAGGTTATTATCAAATATGTGATCTGCTACAGGTAATTACAGCTTGGCACCCCCCACCCCCTCCCACCAAAGTCCCCTTGCAGATTTCTGGTGGTATTTTGTGGGACGTTGTTCCATGCTTTGATCAGCACGACACACACTCCTCTTCGTGTAAGAAATAATGACGCCATGAATATTAATATTAGATAATAGATAGATAATAATATTAGATTCGATGTTATAATAGCACAAGGAGACAGAATTTTTTACTATGGCAGTAACTATATCATATATATATTACATTGTATACTATAAGCAAACAGAACAGACCCTGTTAGGCCGGTGTTACATAACATTTTGACCCTGTTGAAAAATGACCCGGATCAATTTTCAATGTTGAGAATCGATCTGGACACAATTTCAACACCAAGCCTTAGCTGTTTTTGCTAAAATATTGAGTTAGCCTAGTTTTGCGCTGGGCCATCGATATGGTAAAGATATATACTACCCCCAAAGTATCAATGACAATACAGCTAGCTAGTAGCTACACAAGTCGGCAAACCTGCTTTTGAAAATAGACAGCGACTGGATACAGTGGTAGCCTAGGATATTTTCAGAATTGATCCACACAAAGTGTCTAGTGATATCCATAATCCTCATATTTGAAGACAGTAAATTATTAGTCTCATCAACGAGCTGTACGACAGCATGCTAATTTTGTGATGGCTGCCGTCTGCCGGGATATCGTTAAAACTGAAAGTAGCTCGATATCACCATTTAGAGTACACAAATGTAAAGTATAAAATAATATAACTGCCTACTTTTTGTTTTTATAAATACACCCCTCCGAAAAATGAACACTTCACGCATGTCTCAAAACTCAGGATGATGTGGTTGCTTAAAGTAGGACGACATTGTGTTGTCGCATCCAAATGCCATGTGTTCGTGCAATTACAAAAATTAGTCTAATGTCAGTCTAATTAGTATATTCATGATGTAATTACTTCTTATATGTGTAATTTTTTAGTAAAAGGTTAAGCTATCTCTACGGTCCGGAATTAGGAATTTCTTTTATGGTCACCATAGTTAGGGTTCTACTGCATTTTAATGATTTATGAATAACCATAGTCTATGCAAAAGGCTGTGAAGATCAAAATTGTGTACCTACCAACACACAAGTCCGCTTGAATGAGTAAATTATTTTCCGAACCCGACAGTCAAGAGTTTGAGGAGTGTTGTCTCTTCAAACCTCATACACCTATGAATTGAATAACGCAAGTCACGTGACATGTAGTGAAAACAAACCAACGTTACCACCAACATATTGATTGCACGTTTAGCCACTTCCACTTCTTGCAAATCTCATATATAATCAAATCATAGCTAGAAACGGTTTGTATCCCAGTAGGTCAATTACATTCAAACCGTTTCTAGCTATGATTTGATTATATATGAGATTTGCAAGAAGTGGAAGTGAGTTAATCGGTGTCTCATCAGGATCGAAACAGTTTGCAATTCAGATAATGACAGATATGCCCGTGCATGTGCTTTGCTTAATGTGTTGAAATGTGATCGTTCCTTCCTAGCGCTGTACCTTTCAAGTCAACGATCACACAATTATTTGAATCTTTACGACTCGCTGAAATACCTCGTGTTTCAACTGGATACACAATTATCAGGTTTTCTATAGAATTCGCCATAAACAGGAAATCCCCTGTAAACCAGACGTTAAAATTAGTATCAGCGTCTATCAGACAGGTGGTAGCTTAATACAGGTTAAATGTCATGCAGAAAGCTCATAATGGGACTTTCTGCACGACTGTCATCATAGATTAAGCAGGCACCGGCTTTTAAAAGGATATACAAGGCTTCGTATTAAATTTCGGTTTAGGGCGGGCCTTACTGACTCTTGAGTTACAAGCGTTGGTAAATAGAAAGTGAAAGTAAACCTGTCCGCTTCTAGGAAGACATACTACCCTTATGATCGGCGCACGGTCCGTTGTCGTGTCATTGGCAAACATTCAAAGTTTACTCTATTTTGTCTGCAAGCTGTGTCGTCTGCTTTATGTCTCAGAGTGGAGTATCACTCAATTTGTTGTCTGAACATAAATAGTGTGTCAAGGTGTTCGGGCCCAGATGAGATGCCGAGTTACTCGGCGACACCTCTGGATCCAGTTTTTTTACAGAGTTAATCACAGCACGAAGTAAATACAGTTAAATGTTAGTGTTTGAAAGTTCAGCGTTGTAAGGTTTACACATTGTTCAACAGATTGCTTCTCAGCTGACCATCTGCTAGACTCCTTACAATCCGTTTTCTAAAGTGCATGCACGGCATATTGTTCACGCGACTTTTTATGTGTTTGTAAGGCAAGTGGTAGCTTAACTCAGATCAAAAGTAATGCAGCATACTCCAATTGGAGCTTTTTGTCTTACTTTTGCCCTGCAATAAGCATTCACCTGCGTTTTAAGACGTTCATTTAATAAATATAACCGCTTAAGACAGGTTCTACTGTACAGATCAGTAGATGATATGTAATTAAAGGTGTAAATATGAGACCTTCTCCGAGACACGATGCCGTAACCCTTTACTCCATGAACACGCCTTTGCAAACAGAGTAGAACCAGATCAGACGGCTCCTTTAGGAATCGTCTGATCAGCTTATGCTGTTATCAATAGTAACCCCTTCGCAGCCAAACTCTGTCGTCTGCTAACTTTGTCGTCTGCTGCAAATTTTCTTTTTTTAGCTCACCTGAGCACAAAGTGCTCAGGGTGAGCTTTTGTGATTGCCTGATGTCCGTCGGCGTGCGTCGTCCGTCGTGCGTCGTCAGTCGTCAACAATTTGAACCTTTAAAAATCTTCTCCTCTGAATCTACAGGGTTCTCAGCTTTCATCTTTGGCACATAGCTTCATCTGTAGGTCCTCTACATAAGTTATATAAATTATACCCCTGGGGTCAAAATTGGCCCTGTCCCTGGGGTTTTCAGTTTTCAATAGAAACATATAGTGAAAACTTTGAACATCATCTCCTCTAAAACTAGAAGGTCCTCAGCTTTCATATTTGGCACATAGCTTCAACTTCAGGGCTTCTACAAAAGTTATATAAATTATGCCCCTAGGGTCAAAATTGGTCCAACCCCAGGGATTACCAGTTTTTGGTAGCTGACTGCTTAAACAGCCCATGGGATCACTAGTTATGCATAGGAAAAACTTTAAAAATATTATTGTCAGAAACTACATGTCCCAGAGCTTAGATATTTGGTGTAAATGGTTTTACTTAGCATAACTTTATGGGTTTTTTAAGTATCATAGTTCTTGGGTTAAAATTGGCCCTGCCCTGTGTGTACAGTCTTCTTCACGGCAGAAACGACAGTCTAAAGGTTTCTCCTTAATATATCAGCCTGCAGAGCTCAGACCAGTCAGTATGAGTTCTTATATAATCACCCTTAGCCTGATCAGTAGAGTAGAAATTGTGTTTAGACAAATAACACACACTCATTTAAGATTGAGAAAACTGTGGATAGTTCTCATTATGCAGAACACTCTTAAAGTTTTTTTTCATACCTATTCCCTGCATTAAGCTACCAGATATCAATATAGAGCATATCTGTAGTGAATTTCAGCTTAACTCTTTGCATGCTGGGTAATTTTGTCATCTGCTAAATTGTTGTCTGCCGCAAATTCATAAGTTATCCTAACTACACACTTTCTTTCTAAGTTTTTCAGAAGTTCAGTCTCATTGACAAACAGTTTGGATATCAGATCAGGCCCCACATTAGACTGGCCCTGATCTGGATCCAAACTGTTTGCTAAGGTCATTAGTGGTGAGAGAATCCCACTACACACGTTCTTTCTAAGTTTCTCAGAAGTTCAGTCTCATTTACAAACAATTTGGATATCAGATCAGGCCCCACATTATGTGGGGCCTGATCTGGATCGAAACTGTTTGCATAGGTCATTAGTGGTGTGAGAATCCGCCTCTAGCATTCAAAGAATTAATACAAGTTCCAGTGGTCTATGCTCTATCCATTCTTTCACTACATTATTTCAGCATCATGTTCAGGTCCTCTACAAAAGTTATATAAATTGTGTCCCTGGGGTCAAAATTGGCACCGCCCTTGGGGTGTTCAGTTTTCAATAGAAAAATACAGTGAAAACTTTGAAAATCTTCTCCTCTGATTGTCTGGTGAGCGATGTCAATGCCATTCTGGCCCTCTTGTTTATTTTCTTCATTTTTGTTTCAAAAACGTAGTAACAGTAACAAACAGTTTGGATCCTGATGAGACACCGAGTTACTCGGCGTCTCATCTGGATCCAAACTGTTTGCATAGGTAATCACAGATCCGGCATTGGCAGCGAAAGGGTTAAGCTTATTATTATTTATACATACATTAATCATATCATAAATATTCATGGATTAAAGGGTTATTTCACAACAAACAGTGTATACCCAGATCAAACATATCATCTTTAGACATAGGCTACGTTCTGATTGTGCGGCACATACCCAGACCAGATGCGACGGTTGGTCTGGGTCTACAGGTTCGCCATTTAGTGTTAACAAACAATTAAAAACTTCGAGAGAGAGGGAGCTAGCGACTCTTGTTATAGCTGTGCATTGCCTTAACCACTTTCCATTTGAATTAACCCTTATCCTGCAAAACAAACATGCCTGCTCAAAGTGTGACCACCTGTGGCGAAAAATATTGCAGCTGCCTTTTTCTGGAGTGTAAATCTGGAGTGTAGTCTTGGAGTAAATCATGATCATTTTGAATGTCAAGAAAAAAATATGTGTGACCGTTGCACGGGGGTCTGGACCGCTTCATGGGGGTCTATATGTACTATAGACCCACATGAAGCGTTCCAGACCCCTGTGGACGGTTGGGGAAAGATACATTACAATGCAGTAAATAAATGAAATAAAATTAGATACCAGTTGAAGGAATTTCTATCACACATTTATATAATCAAAGTGCTGAAATCATTGAAAGACTGTCAGAAAAGTAGCCCAGCCCCTGGCAGTCATTTTTTTAGCTCACCAGAGCACAAAGTGCTCAGGGTGAGCTTTTGTGATTGTCTGATGTCTGTCGTCTTGCGTCGGGCGTCATCCGTCGTCAACAATTTGAACCTTTAAAATCTTCTCCTGAATCTACAGGGTTCTCAGATTTCATCTTTGGCACATAGCATCATATTCAGGTGCTCTACAAAAGTTCTATAAATTATTCCCCTGGGGTCAAAATTGGCCCCGCCCAAGGAGTGCCTTGTTTTCGAATAGAAACATATAGTAAAACTTTGAACATCTCTGAAACAAGAGGATTCTCAGATTTCATATTTGGCACATATAAATAATGCCCCTGTGGTCATAATTGGCCCTGCCCCAGGGGTGGACAGTTTTCAATAGAAGCATATAGTGAAAACTTTGAAAATCTTCTCCTGTGTTCGCGTTTACGCAGTTATCATATCTATTTACACAAAGAAATTGGGCGGGACTCGGAATTTCGGAGGTCGTTGAGTCCCAGGGACGCAACCCTAAAACGTCAGTTTTAACCTTTCTCTTGCTGAATTTTAAAATACATTTCTCCTTCTTTACCCATGCCATGTTGTATAATTTCATATATCTGCACTGTGTACAAGTATTCCTTTCCATTCGTCAGAAAGTATTGGCCATTTGTCAAACAGCTTGGATCATGGAGAGACGCTGAATTACCCGGCGACTCATCCGTGCCCAATGCCAGTCCGGTCGCGTAAAACTTAGCAGGCAAATTATGAAAACTAGTTCTTGTGAACTCAGCAGTAAGCGTTCGAATTAACTCGCATTATAAAAACAGTCTGGTTATTATTTTAATCGTCGACAGCGTCACGCAATAGGCAGATGTATGTTGTTTATTGACATGCATCCTTGACAACGAGGCCCACTATATATCCGTGTGGACTAGTTTGCAGTGGGTTAAAGCATTCTCTGAAAATGACACGAAAAAACGCGATCATTACCCACTGTCGTGTTCTTGAAGGCCTTCAATTTTTTGAATTAACGGAAAGGCTTTATTTAACCATTCAGCTGTGAATTTAGTGATGCATAAAATTAATATTTAAAAGGTTCTAAACGCACAGAGGGCTATTTACTCTTTGCATCATATAATGATAACAACTTCCGGTCGATTCAACATGGCGGCCAAATTAAATGTGACAGTTATTTTCCAACATGTTTTCATGGATTACAAGCTCAAAACGGACTGTCATCAATCAATATATGCACATCGACTTGAGGAAAAGTTTTACACATGCAAATATTAATATAACGCAGTTTAAATACTTTAATTGGACTAAACAAGCACGAAACGTTAGGAGATCTAAAAGTGAATAGTTGACAGACATGGAAAAATAGATGGTAAAATTTACCAGAATTACGACAACTTAACAATGCTATAGCTATACTGGTACATCTATACACAGTATCCTCTTAGTGCATATCACAGTTATGCTGCCGAAGATAGTATTAAGAAATAGTCTGGTGCTGGATAGGGAGACTGAGAAATGCTTGTGGCAGAAACATAATAAATTACAAAGAACATTATGAGAAAGTATGACAGCCACGACATCTGATGTTCCTTGCTGATGTTCCTTCAGGAACTATCAGGGGTCGTGGTTCTTACAGTATTACGTCACCTAAATTTGCGGATAGGTATCTATCCGATATTCTATCGGAAAAAGTTGTATCATTTGATTACATGAAAGTGTGACGGTAATAGGGTTTATGTATAAATACTACTTCTACAGTCTCGCTGTGGAAGCCGGCTTTTATTGGTGATGCGGTAGAGTGGTTGGCTTTCTCTCAAAGTTAAGCAACGTACATCGCGGTTAGTACCTGGATGGGTGACCCGCGACGGCTTTACTCCGAGAGGGACCCGATACACGTTACAAAATTGGTGGCTGCGGTGGGATTTGGTTTGATATCACCATCATTCCCGTACCCAGCATTATTCGTCGCATGTTCTCAGCCCTTGTTTCTGCTATGTATCAGCGTTAGAAGTGCCAGTGTTTAGTGTTGCCTACGTACTGTGCCTTAGTGGCATGTAGCTGTGCTAGTAGTGGCAGTGTTGCCTTCGGGTTGTGCCTTCGTGGCATTTGTATATGCCTTAGTGGCATTTGTGGTCATATGTGCCATTGTGTGGCTATGTCTTTGTGACTATTATAGCCGGTAACTGCCTTTGTTTGTCCTTGTGACATGAGTGACTTCGGGGCGAAGTCAAGAGAAAGGGGGGAGAAGTGTGACGGTATTAGGATTTATGTATAAATACTACTTCTACAGTCTCGCTGTGGAAGCCGGCTTTTATTGGTGATGCGGTAGAGTGGTTGGCTTTTTCTCGAAGTTAAGCAACGTACATCGCGGTTAGTACCTGGATGGGTGACCCGCGACGGCTTTACTCCGAGAGGGACCCGATACACATTACAAAAGTCTTATGACCAAGAAAAATCAGACCAGAGCATGCCTCAACACTTGGTTCCAAATGACAATTTAGCACAGCATTTAGAAAGTACAGGTGCAAATGGGATAGTGAAAACACATAAAAAGGGCCGCATAAGAAGTAGTGTCTGTTTCGGGACCAACAAATGGGCTGGTATTGACAAGATATTCGGATTAGAGACTGAAAGCGTTTGGTCTCCACAGATTACACTGTATATATTTAGTATTTAAAAGTCAGTAGGGTGGCAGAATGCAACAGCATTAAAAAGTTTTAGGACAATCTGTCAGCATTGGTTATTGAACAACCTGACCCTTGCTCAACTCAACCTTATGTCAACTTGACCCCAAAATCAACTCAACCCTTACAAAAGAACTAAATTAAACGCTGTGTCAGGAAGCAGTGGACACAATGACTCCTACTATCTGAATCCAATTAAAAAACAGTATTTAATAGTGTAGTGTAGATATCGTTCTGAAGCTAATTTTACATGTATTGTCAATTTTGTTGAAATGATGATGAGAAGATAATTATAAAAATGGTTAGCAAATTCTGTGTTGAATGTTATGTCAAAAGACATCACTAAATCAATGATTTGAATATGTTATATTTATTGTAGATCATGAGGCTTAGAAAGAGAAAGAAGGAAGACGGCTGCAACCTAAGCTGTGCTGAGGATGGATTACTGGAGGTCAAATTCATAGACTGCTATATTGGTATGAGTTTATACTTACACCATTCATGCATTTTGCCTGTGGCTGTCTTGATAATTATAAATAGCCCACTTGATTGTGTGATCAACATTGTTTGTCTTTACAATGTCTGTCATTCAACCATTGATTTTAATCAAACTATGTCTGAAACTGCCTTTTAGACTTAGTTTCCAATTGTGACATGATACTGACATCTATAATTATAATGTGAAATAATTCTGATATTTCTCTTCATGAAAGCACAATACATAATTCTACCTGAAGTTAGCTTTTGATTATCCAAATTGGATTTAATTGATTAATGTATTGTTAAAGACATTACCCAGGTCCATTCAATGATTCCCCCCCCCCATTGTTCTCAATAGGCGTGAAAGTAACAGTAAAAGCATGATACAAGTGTGCAAAATATGGCAAGCCGTCTCATTCTGTCTAGAGAGGCCCTGACATAATAAAAAATAAAAACATATACTGCATTAGTGACAATCTAATCATTTCCAAATCATCAAATGTAAGAGACGGGCCTCACATGGAACGCTCCAGTGGTTCTTGACAGGCAGACTGCTATAGCTGTTACCATGTGCCGCATGCTTTTTCACAGGTTAGCTGTAAAGACCCAAGCCGGCCAAGGGAATGTCTTTAAATACGGTTGCCAATTATTTTTAGCTCACATCAGCATAAAGTCATGCGACATTCGTCATCCGTCAACTTTTGTTTGTTGATTCGATCCCCACACTGGCAGGTAAACTTTCTCTGTGATAACTGATCCCGTACATTGCATCTGAGGGCCATTTGTCTCTTGCCACTGTATAATGATTCATGTGAGGAAGCAGTCGGTCGCTTTCAGAGAAGGTGGTTATTACTGGTTACCCAGGAACACTGGTTTGGTTGACAGTCACGCTAGTGGTGTTGAAAACGGCAATAAACCAAAATTAACCAATCTAAACCTCTCCATAAATTTGAATCATGTAAATTTTATGCAAGTCTTGTGGCTCCTAAATTTAGCCAGTTATTGCCAAACCAAAGTAATTCATTTGCAGGAAGTGCTAAGATTAAGGACATACATTTGTATTTTGTTTTATTTAAGGTTCAGGTGTTTTTGCGAAAGATGATATTGCAAAGGGCCGACTTCTAACCCATTATGATGGGGAAATGATTACAAACGAAGAAGGGGAAAAGAGGCATGCCAGATACTCGAACAAAGATGGGTCCTTCCTCTTCTTCTTCAGTCATAAAGGGAAAAAATTATGGTATGTTACTTAGTTGTTCACCTGGTTCAGTGTACTCACAGAGACACTTTAAAGGTACTTGCTCACATATTGCCAATTTGCACTGCCACATTAATTTTTAGCTGACCTGAGCACAACATGCTCATGGTGAGCTTTTGTGATCGCCCAATGTCCGTCGTCCATCGTCAACAATTTCTTTAAATATCTTCTCCTCCTAAACTACTGAGCCAATTTCAGCAACACTTCACAGAAGTGTTCCTTATGTGATCCTCTTTAAAAGTTATTCAAATAATTTAACTCCATCCAAAACTGGTTGCCATGGCAATTTAAAGGAAATTATGAAAAGAAAAATCTTCTTCTCTGAAACGGCTTGGCCTAGAGCTTTGATATTTGTTATGTAGCATCATCTAGTGGGCCTCTACCAAGATTGTTCAAATTATGCTCCTGGGGTCAGAATTGGCCCCGCTTGGTGGGGTCACAAGTTTTACATAGGCTTATATAGTGAAAACTTTAAAAATCTTCTTGCCCCAAACCGAAATGCTCAGAGCTTTGATATTTGGTATGTAGCATCATCTAGTGGACCTCTACCAAGGGTGTACAAATAATGCCCCTGGGGTCAAAATTGGCCCCGCCATGAGGGGGGTCACATGTATTACATAGGCTTATATAGTGATTTTTTTTTAATTTCTTCTTGTCCCAAACTGAAAGGCTCAGAGCTTTGATATGTGGTATGTAGCATCATCTAGGGGACCTCTATGAAGATTGTTCAAATTATGCCCCAGGGGTCAAAATTGGCTCAGCCCGGGGGTCACAAGCTTTACATAGGTTTATATAGTGAAAACTTTTAAAATCTTCTTGTCCCAAACCAAAAGGCATAGAGCTGTAATATTTTGTATATAGCTTGCATCTAGTGGAATTCTACCAAGAGTGTTCAAATTATGGTCCAAGGGCCAAAATTTATTGCATACCGGAGGTCACACATTTTACATTGTCATATAGTGAAAATCTTGAAAAAAATTATAATCCGAAACTATAAGGCCTACCAAATTTAGTTTGTAGCATCATCTAGTGGACCTCTACCAAGCTTGTTCATATTACAGCCCTGGGATAAAAAATGGCCCCAAACCCGTGGTCACTAGTTTTACATAGACTTATATACATGTAGGCAAAAAAAATTAGCTTTACATACACTTATATAGGCAAAACTTTTAAAAATCTTCTTGTGAGAAGTTAAATGGCCCAGGGCTTTGATATTTGGTGTGTTTCTTCATCCTGTTGATCTATCATGATAGTACAAAATTGGGCCCACCCCAGGGGTCATTTGTTTTACATAGACTTGAAAGGGTTTTATACTTCCGAAATGTACAGCTGGCCTTGGGTGAGCGATCCAGAGCCATCATGACCCTCTTGTTAGCTCTACTGGTCAAAGGCCAGAAGAGCTTATGTCACATGTGGTTTCCGTCGTCTGTCCGGTAGACTTTTTCTTGTTTACACGACAAAGTCCACATTTTTGGTCTGATTCTGTTGAAACTTGCACAAATTGTTTGTATCATCAAAAGTTCAGTTAACTTTTTGTCGTTTACGCGATAAAGTCCTCTTTTTCCTTCGGATTCTTTCTATTGAAAATGAAGATATCCTTCAAATATTAGTGGAAAAGCAGCCATTCGAAATTTTTATCAACTTTTTCTTGTTTACACGACAAAGTCCACATTTTTGTTCTACTATTGAAACTTGCACAGATTGTTTGTATCATCATTAGGATAAACCTATTGAAAATGAATAAAATCTGTCAAACATAAGTGGAGAAGCAGCCGTTTGGAATTTACGTTAACTTTTTCTTGTTTACGCGATAAAGTCCACATTTAATGAAATGGTAGCCAGTAGAGCGACTCAGGCCCTCATGGGCCTCTTGTTCTAGGATAATTGTCATAAATGGCTGAAATTCTTATCCCATCCAAAAATATGCAACAGAATATTGGCCACATCTTAGATTAAGGGTTCATAAACTGTTTCAATGTGAATAAATGGACCTGAAATAGTCACAAATCTAAAGCATTCAAATGTTTTAACCCATTTACCTGAGTGATGTAATTATTTTGTCTGTCCATTGGCTTGTACCATTTTCAAACTTCTTTGCAAAAATTAATGAAAGCCAGCACGGCTAGCTCTGTTGGTAGAGAACTGGACTACCAATCTGGAGTCCAAGTGGTCATTGGTGTGATCCCAACATGGGCCGGCTAACTATCTGTATTACGGTTGATTCCAGACAATACATCCAAGGGCCATTCATCCCTCACTGCTGAATTAGGATTAATGTGAGGAAGCAGTCAGTGAACTATTGTGATTGCCCTGTATCCGTCGTCTGTCTTGAAGTTCTTCATGCATCAACATTTTGACTTGTGTGCAATCTAGAGGCCACAGTTTTGGTCCAATCTGCATGAAACTTGGTCAGAATATTGCTCTCAATGAAATCTCAGACAAGTTTGATATTGGGTCATGTCGGGGCAAAAAGTAAGTCACTAGGTCAATTTGTTTGAAAATCCTGTGTACACTGTAGAGTCCCCATTTTTGGTTCAGTCTTCTTGAAACTTTGACAGAATGTACACTAATGGATCTTGTCCGGCCAAAAAGTAAGTCAATTTGTTGAAAAAGCTTGTGCCCACTTTAGAGGCCACTTTTTTTATTTATCCAATTTTCATGAAACTTGGTCAGAATGTTTCTCTCTGAAATGTCAGCCAAATTTGAGAATTGGTCATGTTGGATCAAAAAGTAGGTCAAGAAGTCAATTTGCATGAAAATCTTGTGTGCACTCTAAAGGCCACAATTTTGTTCCAATCTTCATGAAAGTGTTGCTCTTTATGAAATCTCATCAATTTGTTAAAATAGCTTGTGTACACTCTTGTGGCAACATTTATTGGTTCACTTTTTACGAAACTTACTCAGAATGTTGCTCCTAATATAATTTGGGCAAGTTCAGTAAAGGGTTATGTCAGGTCAAAAAGTAGGTAACTAGGTCAATTTGTTTAAATAGCTTGTGTTCACTTTAGAGGCCGCATTTTTGGTCCAATCTTCATAAAACATGGTCAGAATGTTGCTCCCAAAAGAATCTTGGCCATATTTGATAATGGTAAAGGTGGGGTCAAAAAGGTCACTAGGTCAGTTTGTTGAAATAGTTTGTGTGCACTCTAGAGGTGCCATTTTTGGTCCAATATTCATGATAGTGGGTCAGAATGTTACTCTAAATGAAATTTCAGCCTGGTATTTGTCTGGTCAAAAAGTAGGTCACTAGGTCAATTTTTTTATATAGCTTTTGTGCAGTCTAGAGGCCACATTTTTGTCCAATTTCATGAAACTTGGTCAGAATGTTGCTCTCAAAGAAACCTCAGACAAGTTTGATATTGGGTCATTTCAGGTCAAAAAGTAGGTCACTAGGTCAAGTTGCTGAAAAATCTTGTCTGCTCTCTATATGCTGCATCTTACATAGATTTACTATTTTACTATGTAACTTCATCTAGTGGACATTTATCACTTAGTCATACACACTGCCTGCACAAATGGTTCAGAATTTCAGGTGAACGATACAGGACCATCATGGTCCTCTTGTGCTTAATTAAAAAGGTATGTATAATTAGATAGTAACCTTAATCATCTGTTCCTTATTTGCAGTATTGACGCAACATATTGGTCTGGAATAGGCAGGATGATTAATGATAACCACAGAAAACCCAATTCTAAAGTAATTGTTGAAGACAAAGATGGGGAGAGTCCTGTTCTTAGTATATACAGTATGAGGCAAATATTAACAGGCGAAGAAATTTGTTTTGATTATAATGATGGATCAGCTCCCTGGAGAAAGGTGTGTATATTAATCGTAAGCTTGTTGATGGTTAACAAATAAGGGCATATTTTTTGTACATGTAATAAAAACAAGAGGGCCAAGATGGCCCTTAATCGCTCACCTGATTACCATAGATTAGCAGTGGTTCTGCAGAACAAGATTTTCAAAGATTTAGTATTCTGATTTTATCAAGACAATGATTCTGACCATTGAAGATTGGGCTAAAAATGTGCTCTCTAAAGTAATTTTTCTAAGATTTGACCTAGTGACCTACTTTTTATTCCCACCCAACCCATGATCACACTCAACCTTGATATCACCAAGACAAACACTCTGAGCAAGTTTGAGGAAGACTGGGCTAAAAATGTGGCCACTGGAGTGTAAACTAGATTTCTCTAAGATATGGCCCAGTGACCTACTTTTTGACCTCACATAACCCACTTTCAAACTTGTCCAAGATTTTATTAGGACAATCATTCTGACCAATTTGCATGAAGATTTGGCTATAAATGTGACCTCTAGAGTGTTCACAAGGTTTTCGTACTATTTAACCTAGTGACCTAGTTTTTAACCCCACATAATCCACTTTCACACTCAATTGAGATTTTATCAAGACAATCATTATGACCAAGTTTCATGAAGATTGGACGAAAATTGTGACCAATAGAGTGTTCACAAGGTTTTTTATACTGTTTGACCTAGTGACCTAGTTTTTAACTCCACTTGACCCACTTTCGAACTTGTCCGAGATTTTATCAAGACATTCATTCTGACCAAGTTTCATGAAGATTGGACTAAAATTGTGACCACTAGAGTGTTCACAAGGTTTTTCTACTGTTTGACCTAGTGACCTAGTTTATTACCCTACAAAACCCATTTTTCAAACTCCTCCTAGATTTTATCAAGACAATCATTCTGACCAAGTTTCATGAAAATTGGGCTAAAAATGTGACCTGTAGAGGGTTCACAAGGTTTTCCTATTATTTGACCTAGTGACCTAGTTTTTAACCCAACTTGACCCACTTTCGAACTCGTCCGAGATTTTATCAAGACATTCATTCTGACCAAGTTTCATGAAGATTAGACTACAATTGTGACCACTAGAGTGTTCACAAGCAAATTGTTGACGACGCACGACGCACGACGGACATTCAAGTCTCCCAAAAGCTCACCCTGAGCTTTGCTCAGGTGAGCTAAAAAATAAACTAAGAGTTCAAGGGGAGATAATTCTAAAATGCCTGACACTAAACACATGAAAATTACATCTCCATGGTTAGTATGTATGGAAAGTACAAATTCAATAACTTTCAAATCGAAGAAGCAGTTTGTGACACCAAAATGTCAAAATTTCCAAAACCACAGGCAACCCTGATCCTACAGTAGATTGGACCCATCCGTATTTTGCTTATGAAATAATATAGATCTCATTCTAAAGTTTCAGCCATAGATCTATAGGGACCATCTGATCTGGGTCAACTCTATTTGCAAAGGCATGAAAAGGTGTTTATATGAATAAAAGGGTTAACAACATCACATTTGGCAGACAGTCTTCCAAGTCAAAGGTGCCCGACGCATGCTTGGACTCATCCATGCCCCCCCCCCCCCCCCCCCAAAAAAAAAAATAAAATAATAAAAAAAAAAATTAGTGAACCAAGTATGTTCAACTGGCCTAAAACTATCTATTTGAACCTTAAACCACTCCGAAACACGAGAAATACACGACCCGGAAAAAAATTCCTATCGGGTCTATATATGTATTGAAAGGTATCTAACTACGACAGATCAGCGGCGGAAAATACAACAGTCATGTTTTTCAAAGTCTTACAGCAAAGCCAATTCAACACCGATTTTAATCATTTTGATCCTGATCCGTTCCAAATTCCACATGCTAAGCGGCACAATTAGTGCTTTCTTTAAATATTGCTCCGTCTTGTCGCTGCAAGACCGCGAATTTGAAAAAAACGCTAGAGCGAAACGATGTGACTCCCGCCAGGATGCATAAACGTATATAGGGGGATCTGTATTCTTTAATCTTTTCAACAAAAACGCGAATTATGGCTAAACACTATCTGAAAATATTAAACTCGCCGCAATTAAAACGGTGCTTACTATTCCAGTCAGCTACGAGGCGCCAGTTTTCTTTCTTCAACTTTCCTTTTGAACGGATGCAACCATTTTGCTGTGACCCGGCTCATAAACTATTCGATATGCAAATTTACTACTACTTCCGGGCCACAGCGATTTGGCCACCTCCGTTCAAAACGAAAGTAGGAGAAATAAAACTGGCATCTCATAGCAAACTACAAATAGCCAGCACCGTTTTAACTGCGGTAAGTTGAATGTTTTTCGAATGTGTTTCAGCATAATTCGCGTTTTTGCTGAAAAGTTTAACGAATACAGATCCCCCTATATACTTCTATGCATCCTGGAGGGAGTCACATCGTTTCGCTCTAGCGTATTTTCAAATTTGCGGTCTTGCAGCGACAAGACGGGGAAATATTTAAGGAAAGCACTAATTGTGCCGCTTAGCATATGGAATTTGGAACGGATCAAGACCAAAATGATTAAAATCGGTGTTGAATTGGCTTTGCTGTAAGACTTTGAAAAACATGACTGTTGTATTTTCCGCCGCTGATCTGTCGTAGTTAGATACCTTTCAATACATATATAGACCCTATAGGAAAAAATTTCCGGGTCGTGTTTTTCTTGTTTTTTGGAGTGGTTTAAGGTTCAAATAGATAGTTTTAGGCTAGTTTAACATACTTCGATCACATTTTTTTTTTTTTTTTTTGGGGGGGGGGGTCCATGGGTGAGTCCAAGCATGCGTCGATCACCTTTGTTCCAAGTGGACAAAATCCTCCTCTTTCTTGGTCAGTTATTATTTGAACTCATACCTTTAACCCTTTCCCTGTTCTATATTTAGACCAAATTTCAATACCTACTGAATATTCATTAACAAAATAGTTCTAAAGAAATATTGAAGGTGGAACATTGTAGACATTTTAGAAAGTAAAGAAATAGATATATCAAATTTTATTAGCAAACAGAGCAGACCCTGATCAGACGGCTCCTCTAGGAGCCGTCTGATCTGGGTCTACTCTGTTTGCAAACGCGTGAAAACACGTTTATATGAGGGGAAAGGGTTAAATATTCGATATTCAACTTCATGTACCAGTATGTTAATCATTGCCAAATATCAGATTTCATACTAACTTCTGACAGAAGGAACACATGTGCAACAGAAGTTTGATTCATAAAGTTTTCCTGATGAATGTACATGTTAGAAATATTGACATCATGATTGTTTATATTTATGCCATATCAAGATATTAGAAACTGTACAATCAAACATCTATACAAATCCATAAGTAAACTGAGCAGATCTTGATCAGCCATCTGCTACAGGGTCTATCTGATCTGGGTCTACTCTGTTTGCAAAATTGTCTACATGGTAAACAGTTAACAAGAGCTCCATGTATCGGAGCATTATATGCCAGTTGTATGTGCTGTTGTAACATGCACAATGTTATATGGGAGGGGGCTCAAGTTATTAAGTGAACAATGCTTTTTGAGCTGATGGTCACTGTGACCTTGACCTTTTACTGACTGACCTCAAAATCGATAGGGGTCATCTACTGGCCATGACCAACACTCCTACTAAGTATGAAGACAGCATGCCTAATACTTATCAATTTATTGAGCATACAAGATTTTTGAGTTGAAGGTCACTTTGACCTTGACCAACTGACCTCAAAATCAATAATTCATTCTTAATCAATCATCTAATGGCCAAATACCAACCTTCCTACTTAGTATCATAACAGCACACCCAATAGTCGTCAAGTTATTGAGCGGAGAAAGATGTGGCTAACGGACGGACAGACGGACAGACGGTCAAGCGCCATAAAATAATTTGACCGAAGTTACCTTCTGGCATATAAAAAAGCTGACCTAATTTAGGTAAGTATGTGGTGCAGCTAAAGGATATCACTAGGAAGCAAATAGGTTATCAAAACAACTGAGCCCAAGGTTTCAAAAACAAGCTGTCAAAATCTGACAGGTAACACAATCTTGTGGGCCTTTCTTTTACCCTTAACCTTTTACTCCATGAATATTCATGTAAGAAGTAAAAACGTCATATGAATATCCAATATTTGGCCAAGGCAGAATTTGTTGAATCTAGCCTGGTGCCTATCTAACTTTTCGAGTTTGAGTATGAAATCATGCTCAAGCTCCAGATCAGTCAGGTTTTGGCGTAGTCAAAATCTGACCAATCTGATGCTCGAGTATGATATCAGGCTATATAATGTATACTCAAAATTAGGTAAGCTTTCGTCTAAATACAACTTGGAAAATGCTTGAGAACATAAGTATACACAGACTCAAGAAGTTTTATAGCCATACCTATATTATAAACAAACACAGCAGACCCAGACCAGATGGCTTTTGCTGGAGCCTTCTGACCTGGGTCTACCCTGTTTGCAAAAGTGTAAAAGGTGTATCTATGGATTAAAGGGTCAAGTGAAACAAGAATGTAGGTACACTTTATTCTGACATCCTATATACGCACATCAAAGAATTCTGTTTTCTTTGTATCCAAGAACACTCAGAATAGATGGAACTTTGTTTCTTTTATGATGTTGCACTCTGAGAGTACTCAAGCTATCCTAAGTATTGGGACACCCAATCCCCTCTCCATAGGTTTGTACTGTAAGCCAATTTGGTCAATTTAGAAACTCTATCGATAATAGGGCTTCGCACCCGGGTTTCTCTGTATCCGCTTCCCTCTCTCTTGGGCATCCAATTAGCCCATAGTTGCCAGAAGCGGACAGTTAATCAACACAACCAACCAACCAATTTGACTAAGTAGCAAATAATGTATACCCTAATCAAACAGCTCCTACATGGTCTGGGTCTGCACTATTTACCTAAGTCTGTCCGAATATTTAAGAGCAATAAGGGTATGAAACAGTGTGGATCTGGAATTACACTGAGACTCAGTCTCAGTTTATTGAGTATGTTGTGATAAAAAATATCATTGACCTATTTCGAAGATATGGTTGGTTTCAGTTTCAATCTACTGCATTTCATACACTTGTTCGACCCAGCAATTGACCAAAATATATAACATTAATCTCCCACATTTTTACCCTTTACTCTACTGATAAACAGAGCAGACTCAGATCAGACAGTTCCTATAGGAGCTGTCCGGTCAGGGTCTACTCTGTTTGCAAAGGCATAGAAAGGCCATCTGGTAAAAGGTAAAGATGTCACAATATGTTAGAGTTGGTCTAGCTAAAAGTACACATCCATAGATGTAGCTTGAACAAGAATCTCATTTTATACATCCCCTGGATTGCCCAACTAAATTGTTATCATATGTCAGAGTGCCTGTTTTCTTTACATGTAATAAATCTTGTATCTAATTCCTGAATTTCCTGTATACAATAAATCAAGCCCTTCCCTGAACCGTCTGCACTTTTAAGTACTCCAACTCAGCCTTGACACTTGAGAAGACGAAAAATAAGTATGTAGATTGCTCTAGCACCAGAATAATTTTTCATTGAGTGACCTTGACCCAAATCACTTCAAAATCCATTTTTGCTGCATTCTATCAACTTCAAACAAAAGTATGGTACTGCAAGTAGATGCCATGGGCTCAGATGTAACTTTTTGTCTGTAACTTTTTGTGTGTATCATGGCAAACAGTGCAGATCCTGATGAGAAGGCTCCTCCCATCTGGGTCTACACTGTTTGCAAAGGAAATTAGTGAGTCATTCCCCACATTGTAAGACCAAAGTAATGCAGAAAGCTCCTAAACACTTTCTGCATAGCTTTTATCCTGCATTAAGCTAACACCTGTCTTACAAAGTCCATAAATAGGTTTATTTCTGGTGGTCTCTGTAGACAAGCTTTACTGTACATGTACAAAACACTAAAATAAAGACTTGAACAATTGTCAAGTTCTCTAGAATTACCACATCAAGTGAACCTGTCAAGAAAATGGTGGCTGATTGTCAGTGACAGTAGAAAATTAGATACTCCAGTCTAAAATAAGATCTTAGTATGCTGAAGCCAGAAACTATTGTACCAGCAATGCATGAATCCTCTCATCTCAAAAACACCACTATCTTCACAATACAAGAGATTTGTCCTACCTTAAGTCTTTCCCTGCAACTGGTGAATCTTGGATAACTTCTGCAAATAGTTTGGATCCAGATTAGCTGCCAAAAAAATGGCATCTGATATGGATCCGAACTGCTTGATACCCTGAGTATGGTTTTTGAAACAAAAACTGAAGACAGCGAGTTAGAAACTGAAAATTGAAACAATGAATTTTACCGACTACAATAATTATGCAACACCCTAAGAGTTAACAGATAATAAGATGTGATCTAGTAAATGCTTTTGCTGCTATGTCCAACTATCTTCAATTTAACCCTTTACTTCATGAATATTCATGAAAGAATTTATAACTTCATATTGACCCTTTTTTATGCCTTTTCACATATTTGCAAACAAAGTAGACCGAGATCAAACGGCTCCTATAGAAAACATGTGATCTGGGTCTACTCCGTTAGCTCATGGTATAACATGCATCTGATTCTTCAGTTTCTGTCTGAGCCAATACATCCTGTGTACTGTTCATATCCTGTGCAAAAAATCAGCTAATTAATATTCAGGATGTCACTATTTTATACACGAATATTAAACAGGGAAAGGGTTAATTTAGTTTTATCACAGAGCATTTAATCCTTTATTCCATGAATATTCATGTAAGAAATAACAAATCCATGAATATAAATGAACACAAGAAATGTTGCCCACGACAGAAACTGTATGGTCAAATCTTTAATACTTCATCAGCAAAAAGCAGACCCTGTTCAGATGGCTCCTACGGGAGCTGTCTGATCAGGGTCTGCTCTGTTTGCAAAGGCATAGAAAAGCATATTTATGGGGTAACAGATTAAACAATCACATTTTTACTATGACAGATAGTGCAGAATCAGTTCTATACCATTACTTTCCAGTAAGCAAACATAGCAGACTCAAATCAGACAGCTCCTTCTAATCTGGGTCAACTCTGACTGTGTATGAATGAAATAAAGGGTTAACCGTTTCCGTGTTCTATGTTTATTCCAAATTTTAATACCCATTGAATATACATGAACAAAACACTTATAATCTAATCTGGAAGGTGGTACATTGCAGCTATTTTAGAAAGTAAAGACACAGATCTATCAAATTCCATAAGCAAACAGAGCAGACCCTGATCAGACGGCTCCTCTAGGAGCCGTCTGATCTGGGTCTACTCTGTTTGCAAATGCGTGAAAACACGTTTCTATGAGGGAAAGGATTAACCATTTGCACCACAGATACACCTTTTAACATCATTTATACATACAGAGTCAAAGGCCAAGATCATATGGCTCAGACTATAGAAGCTATCTCATCATGATCTGCACTGTTTGCTTTTGAAACGATTTTAGACCCACAAGAAAACAGAGCAGGTCTACTCTGTTTGCAAAGGTGTTAAAGATGTATGGTGGAGTAAAGAGTAAATAGATTTAAATTAATGAGATCTTTTATTAGATCTGCAGTAATTTCTGACCAACACTTATTTCTGGAAGTGACAGGGGTAAACAGTCACTTGTTTATGTGACAAAACATGTACAATAATATAAACAATGCTGTCATTTCAACAAACTACCTGACGCCCTGACCTGGCAGATAGTATCTGTCTCCATATATATATATATAGCCCCCTAGCTATTCTAATTACTATATTACAATAAACAACTGAACGAGGAATGACCAAACCAGTTCAACCACTCCTTGACAACCAGAATAATTTCAGAGAAAATGTCTTCTTTTTTAATGAACCTTGAAATTATGATATAATATAAATATGATTCTACAGGCTCTGTGCCATGGCAAAAATTCATGGGCCTATGTACTATTATAACAAAATTATTCTAATTAATATTCATGACGTCATTATTTTCTACATAAATATTCATGGAGGAAAGGGTTAAATAATTCAGTAATCAAATAAATGACAGCCGCAGAAAAGTGCCACACATCATTCTCCCCCAAGAATTAGAACCACTGAAATGATTACCCGGAAATGAACAAAGACAAGCAAACGCCAGACAAATATCTCATCCATATATTTATGAGCAAGACAAAATCGAAATCATTCCAGAAATGTCTTAAATGTACTGACTGACTGGCACATTTTTTCATCTACTGATAGTAATACATTATTGACTCGATGGAATTTCTGAGAGGTCTTAATGTATTGGTTTTGAATCTTAACCCTTAATTCACTCAATGAATATTCATATAAGAAATAATACACATGTGAGTATTATTTAGCTTTATATTTAGCTTAACTCTTTACTACATGAATATTCAAGCATGAATATTTATTAATTGAATCTTTATAAATAATACTGTGAACAAAAGAATTTTTATTACAGCTGCTGTAGAACCAGGTATATCATAAGCAAACAGAGTAGACCCAGATCAGACAGCTCCTATAGGGGCTGTCAGCTGTCCGATCTAGGTCTGCTCTGTTAGCAAAGGCAAAGAAAGGAGTACTTATGGAATAAAGGATTAATATCTATAATCATAATGACATTATGAGTAGCAAGAAACATTTTGAACCTGGTAATATCTATATAAGTCCATAAGCAAATAGAGCAGACACTGGTCAGATGGCTCTTACATAAGCCATCTGATCCTGGTTCAGATTCAGATTCAGATTCAAATTTTATTTAGAGTCGGTTTGATTATTACAATATGTAAACATCAGCTATGTATAGCTATTGACTGACATAAACATACAAATTTAACAATTACAGTAATAAAATTTATAAACTGAAAATTTCTGAAAACATAAAAGCAATTCACTCTGGTCTACTCTGTTAGCAATTTGGTATTTAAAAGCTGTATCTTTGGATTGAAGGTTTAACTTACAAAATTATCTGACAAATGTCTAAACAAGGCTCGAAACATCAATTCTAATATTACATTGGGCATGGTTTTGTTTTGAAGCATTCAACATTTAGGGTCACCAACTCAGGTCCTTTGGGGTTTGTATGATGTGTAATAATAAACTCCCCAATAGTAAATGGATCTGGCAGCGTCTAGTGGGTGACAGCTACAATTTGGTGTAACAGACAATTATTCGACAACTCTTCATGCCTGGACATTCATAGGAACAGAAAAGTTATTTTAATTGTCTGAGAGCAATATCTCAACCTCTACCCTCAGTAAACCTTTACTCCATAAATATACCTTTTTCGCCTTTGCAACCAGAGCAGCTCCTCTAGGAATGAGAATATAATTATCATCTGGACAAATTTCCAGACAATTTTTAACTTAAACTCAACATCATGGTCACCGAAATAGTATGGGACTCTCGATCTTCCCAAGATGCCTCCAAAACAAGAAATTTGAAAATCATAACCCAAGTGTTGAGGAGATATTGTTCAAACAAAAATCTTGACAGTAGGGCGGATGGAAGAAGGATGGACAGATGGATAGATGGAAGGAAGGACATACTGAAAGATGGAGTGCAAACCTATAGTCCCCCTCTGGTGAGCGTCCCCCTCCAGTAGGCAGTGGAAGACTAACGCATCAATATGGTGCAGAATTCGCTTATTCAGTTTGACAAATTAGTTGAGAGGGGAGATTGGGTGTCTATATTTTGTAGGGTAAATGGAGTACCTACATACTGAGACTGAATAATTATGCTATATCATAATTATGACAGTACTATATTTTTGTACCGGTAATACCTAATCAACTATATATATATAATTCTAAGAAACTAAGTAGAGGAATACAAAGTTGCTAACTTTTGGAATGGATTAACCTTTGAATGGCGAGTTTTCAAATTCGAATGGTTCATCATTGTTTAGCTATAAGAGTCTATTCAGTATGAAAGGATATAATAATTTATGCATGAGGATATTGAACGACAAATAGTGCATATCCTGATTAAAGTGCTCCTCTAGGAGCTATTTCTAATCTGGGTCTACACTGTTTGAAAATTCTGGTACATTAATTTTGTTTCATGAATAAAATTAGGTGATAGCAAATTTCTCCTTTTTTGTACCTCATCTTTTCAAATGACACGCAGAAAATGAATATTTACATTGAATGTTGTGATTTCGGCTCTGTAAACATTTGAGGACTCCTGCATTCTGATCCTATTCAGTTGGTATTGTATAGATACCCCAGCCATGAGTAAACAAAATTGGACAAAAACCATTGAAAAATACCTTAATCAAATTGAAAAACATTTTACAAAGTTGTACTTGAGTGTACAACCTTTACCTTGCAGTGGAAACGCTTGCGCAATTTTAAAAACTCTTAGATCAGAGGCTTGGTAACTGTATTGTATCAGGAACAAGGTCTAACCCAAATTCTTAAATATCATGAATTATATTAAAATTAATCAGAACATTTCAATATCAAATATCAGAATCTGTGCAGACAGTACTTCCCTTCAACCAAATAAAGGTTCTCTGTACAATTCACCTTTAGCCTAATACAGACGGATGAGTGATTACCTATGCAAACAGTTTAGATCCAGATGGGACACCGAGTAACTTGAAGTCTCATCAGACTCCAAACTGTTTGACACTCCAATAATATTGTGTTTCTGGAAAGAAATGCAAGATATATCAATTTTGGAAACTAAATTCATTATTTCTCCACCAAACCATAATTCTGTGACCACTCTTTAGAATCCCTCCCCTCTTTGAGACGATTCTGAAGAGTGGTCACAGTATAGGGTTTTGTGGAGAAATAAAGGCGCTATTCCTGAAAATGTTTAAGTCTACGCATCTTAATTCTGGACGTCTGGATGGAGATATTTTCTATTGCAAAACATTAACTCAGCATGCTAAAGGTTACTGCTCTGGACTGGCAGCTCATATTGAAAACCTCAAGTCAAATCCATTCACTACAGAAAATTAGTTTAGCCAATGGCATAGAAATTGTAATAAAACCATCTTTTCATTACTACTGAAGCGAAGAATTCTGAACTGTTTACAATATTACAACACGAGAAACAGTATAATGAATACTTTGAAAAGGACGGATGATTATCTAAGTTCACACAAATCATGTCAAAAACTTCTATACATAACCTTGACCTTATTTATCTTTTGAAAAGTTCTCTAATACAAAATTATACCCATATTAACATTTTCTCTCATGATTATTTATACTATACAAGAAGTTGTGAGTTCATGAATATTAATTACCTGAATTTGTATATTGGTCAATAAAAATGGATCGTTTTGAACAGTAGAATCAGATCTAAATAATTCAATAGGCAAACAGAGCAGACTCTCATCAGACAGCTCCCACAGAAGTCTCTGATTTGGGTCTGCTCTGATTTTAATGCCTTTATAAACAGAGCCGACCCAGATCCAATGGCTGCTACAAGAGCCATCAGCTCAGATCTGAGTCTGCTCTGTTTGCTGATCTAATTCTACAGTTTCTGCTAAAGCTTTAACAATTCCTGTGTCATATACTATCATAAAAACAATCTAATTAATATTCATGGTGACATTATTTCTTACAGGATAATTAATGAAGTAAAGGGTTGAAAATCATGAGGACTAAAAATAAAATATTCATAACTAGTTCAAATCTGATCTACAATCTCTAACACTGACTCTTACCATTTCCCTGTTAAATATCCATGTAAGAAACAATTTCATCATGAATATTTATACGCTGGAGTTTTATCATGTTTGGTATTGGCAGAAACTGAAGAATCAGATCTACATACACTGTAATTACATAAGCGAACATAGCAGACCCTGATCAGATGGCTCCTGTAGGAGCAGTCTGATCAGGGTCTGCTCAGTTTGCAAAGGCGTGAAAGCCCAACCCCCTTTAATCGCAAATATAAATTTGACCCGTAATTTGACCGTTGTCAAGTTTGACCTTGAGCCCCACCCCTCTAAGATTGTTATTTGCCCATTCAAGGAATACTTGTCAAGTTGACTTTCCTTTACAAAATTACGTATCAAATTAACGCTTTAACTGATAGCGATCCTTCTTAATGATCTTTGCAAACAGAGTAAACCCAGATTAGACAGCTTGTGCAAGAAAGGTCTGATCAGTCTGCTTTGACTGCATAAGGAACTCCAAGGTTACTGGAATGGTACAAAATTCCCTAGACCATGATGCCGCTATAAAAAATAAGCCAATTCAATTTCATAAATTCATTATTTCTTACATGAATATTCATCAGGTGTAGGGTTTCACACAACATCCATTTCACAATGAAACAGTGTGCGCACTTACTGGTCACACCGTGACATACAAAACACATTTAAGCCCACACGGAATTCAGTGACCTTTACAAAACGTTTATCGATATTATTTCATAAACAAACAGAGCAGATCCTGATCAGATGGCTCCTACAAGAGCTGTCTGATCTTGGTCTACTCTATTTCTAAAGGCGTATTAATGGAGTAAAGGGTAAACATTTCATCAGGATCCAACTGTTTGCATCATTTTGGTAAATCAAGCAGGCAACAATTTTTGCTGACAAAAAATGCTTGTGAGCAATACTATAGGTTCCAACTGCAAGTCCACCTTTGTCTCCAAAAAGTTGGTCACAGTTATCTGATATCAAATGTTTACTTTCTTAGTCATCTACAAGACCAAACCATATACCAATATGCAAAAACTAATAGAAGGGACATAACTGCTATAAGCTAGTCACATCTGGCACACTATTCCTCTGCTGTTCCAGCTGATATTTACACTAAAGTTTATGTAAAAACATACAACACGAATGTCAATCAGAGCTGATTCAAACCAATGACCAACAATTACTTTAGCTTTAAACCCTTTATCTGGATCCAAACTGCCAAATAGTAATAGTACAGAATCAGATATAACATATTCTATAGGCAAGCACAGTAGACCCTGATCAGACAAAGGAGCCGCCTGATAGGATCTACTCTGTTTGCAAAGGTATATGGAGTAAAGGGTCAACCCTTTCCCTCATAGAAACGTGTTTTCACGCATTTGCAAACAGAGTAGACCCAGATCAGACGGCTCCTAGAGGAGCCGTCTGATCAGGGTCTGCTCTGTTTGCTAATAGAATTTGATAGACCTGTTTCTTTGCTTTCTAAAATGTCTACAATGTTGTACCTTCCATATTTATTTATAACTATTTTGTCCATGAATATTCAGTAGGTATTGAAATTTGGAATAAACCTAGAACAGGGAAAGGGTTAAGTGGCACATGATGCAGACCTTGATGGAAGGTTCCCATGACACCTATCTGTGTATTTATGCATGGTTTTGCATATTCTTGGCAAAAACACAGGGCACACTCTAGGCAACAAACAGGTTGAAAATATTCTTGGCATAGATTTTTGAAAAGGTTATTGACAGCAAGCATGCTCATTAGCTACTTATAATAACTGTACTGTAATCACCAAAAGTAGCTCTTGGAGGCCTCTGAATGATATATAACAAACTACAGTCAAACCAGTCTTAACCCTGTGGATCAGACCTGTAAAATTCTGTAAGCAAGCAGAGCAGACCCTGATCCAACATATGCCTTCTGATCTGGGTCTACTCTGTTAGCAGAGGCATGAAAAGGCGTTCATATGAGGGAAAAGGTTAACCCTTTTCCTTACAGAAGCGCCTTTTGACTTCTTATGCATTCAAAGTAAACCCAGATCACAGTTCATAGAGGAGCCTTCTGATCACTAAGGTCTGTACTGTTTGAAATTGAAAATCCTCTTTCGAATGACATGATTGTATAGTTTGTATGCCATTTCATGTTCTTGCTGTAGGAGCCATCTGATCACGGTTCTTTACAGTTACTTAGTGTTCCCGGATTTAGCCCGTTACAGCACTCCATAAATTTTCATGTAAGAAATAATGACATCATGAATATTAATTAGATTAATTGATATAATAGTACAATCATGGATGTATAATTATTTTTTGGCAACTGAAGAAACTGTAAAATTATATCAATATTATATCATACACAAACAGAGCAGACCCTGATCAGACGGCTCCAACAGGAGCCGTCTGATCTGGGTCTACTCTGTTTGCAATGGCATCAAAGGCGTACTCATGGACTCATTAAACGAAGGGCACAAGTATGTTGGCATTTGCAAAACAGTGTTGATCCAAGAGGGCTCATAGAGGAACCCTCTGATCTGGTTCTGTACTGTTTGTCATTCAATATCCTCTTGCAAATAATACCCTTTCAAACTGAATGGAGTCTATCATTAAACCATTCCATTTTGAAAATTAAGCTTTCAAATGACTAATTGATCAACATCCTATTTCACAAAATTGCAAAAACTTGACAGTGAAATGACCGCACTAGGACACGCTGATACTGATAATGAAACAAGATACAAACAGCACCATTCAATCAGTCTTTCTAACCCTTCAACGTTGATTTTTAAAATGTTCAACCTCCTGTCAGTGTACTATATAGCTCACTCGGCATGAAAAGCTTAAACTTGCTAGAGGATTTTGAATGACAAACAGTGCAGACCCTGATCAGAGGGATTCCATAGAAGCCCTCTGATCTGGGTCTACGCTATTTGCAAATGACAGTGCATGCATTTCCCCTGCATTCAAAGAGCTAATTACTGGATTGATTTTGCAGCAAACAGCTGCTCACAGGTCACTACACTAGTTTATGGACCAATAGCATTCTCCACTTGACAAGTTGACTGTTTTATCATAAAATGGACCAATTTGCTCAATAATTATGCAAAGTCAATGATTTTTTTTTTAAAACACAAAGTGAAATTTCCCATACAATGTCAAACAGTGCCGACCTGGGTGACCTAGCAACAGCCACTGTGCACACCATCCAATCTCAACAGAAAGCCACTGACAGGGTTAACCCTTTGACTACCAGGCAAAAAACAAGTGTACTTACATTTGCAAATAGTGTAGACCCAGATCAGAAGGCTCAAATAGGAACCCTCTAATCACGGTCTGCATTGTTTGTCACTCAAACTCCTCATCACTTTTTCATACTGAATGGACTCTTCTTATTAAACATTAATGGACCATTCCACTCTGAAATTCCTGCAATCAAAGGGTTAATTAACTTCAGTGAAGCCAACTCACTAGCATTATATCTCTAATCTGTAGCAAATTCTTTGCTTAATGATGTAAATGATAAGTTTGTCTTCTTGTAACTTCCAGTAATGCCAATTAGGAGTAAGATGCTACTTTATGGCCACCTGCATCTGTTCCATTATACCTTATACCACAAGTGCATACAATACAACCCGTCTTAAGCGGCCATTCATTTATCCCTTTCCCTGTTCTATATTAATATTTATTCCAAATTTCAATACGTTCTGAATATTCATTAACAAAATAGTTATAAAGAAATATGGAAGGTGCAACATTGTAGACATTTTAGAAGGCAAAGAAACTGATCTATCAAGTTCTATTAGCAAACAGAGCAGACCCTGATCAGACAGCTCCTCTAGGAGCCGTCTGATCTGGGTCTACTCTGTTTGCAAATGCATGAAAACACGTTTATATGAGGCAAAGGGTTATTGAACATAGGAGTATTCAAAAATAGGTGTGTTGCTTAATGCAGGGTTGAAATATAGGAGCTTTCTGCATTACTTTTCACCTGCATTAAGCTACCACCTACAACCACTAGAGACTAACAGAGAAAACATTGGCTGTCATGTAATAATGCAGCTGCTGATTTGTGTCTACACTGTTGACAAAATGTTCGAGTCCCTTTCTCCTATCAAGTTCCACTAAAAGATTGAGTGGTATCCAACACTGCTGCATTGAGCTGAGTTAAATTCCGAATGTATTGATATCTCTCATCCTCAAAGGACTCAATGTTTTCCAGGAATTCCAGTCTTGAAGTAGTCGATGAATACAATACATGACACATTCTACATGTTTAAGCTCAACTTAATATTTGTACAGGATTAATTTCTCTCATGAGAAATTTCCTGATATAAAACTACTGACATCATCTCAAACTCAAGATGAAGATGACATAATAACCAAACAAGAGGGCCAGAATGGCCCTGAAGCGCTCACCAGACTATCAGAGGAGAAGATTTTCAAAGTTTTCACTATATGTTTCTATAGAAAACTAGCCGGCCCTGGGGCGGGCCAATTTTGACCCCAGGGGCATAATTTATATAACTTTTGTAGAGGACTTAGACATGATGCTATGAGCCAAATATGAAAGCTGAGCACCTTTCAGTTTCATAAGATTTTCAAAGTTTGCTCTATATGTTTCTACTGAAAACTACCCACCCCTGGGGCGGGGCCAATTTTGACCCCAGGGCCATAATTAATATAACTTTTGTAAAGGACCTGAAGATGATGATACATGAGTTCATATTATTATTCATATCTTAACTTATTTTTAACCCTTCCACTGTTCTATGTTTATTCAAAATTTCAATACCTACTGAATGTTCATGGACAAAATAGTTATAATGAAAAATAGAAAGTGTAGCCATTTAAGAAAGTAATGAAAAACATCTTTCAAATTCCATTAACAAACAGAGTAGACCCTATTTAGACAGCTGCTAAAGGAGCCGCCTGATCTGGGTCTGCTCTGTTTGCAAATGCATGAAAAGGCATTTATATGAGGGAATGGGTTAAGTAAACATATTATAAGTACATTGTATATTGTACACAAAAATGGAAATAATTTAATGCAATTTGCACTATATAATATCATAAGTAAACAGAGCAGATTGATCATATGGCTACTAAATGAGCCATCTAATCTGGGTCTACTCTGTTTGCAATGGTGCAGAAATGCATAATTTTGGAGTAAAGGGTTGTCTGTGCAATAGGCCAGATCTAAAAATATCAGCTGTCTACCCAGAAGGGAGGCATCCCAGTTGTTATCAAAAGTGCAAAGGGAGACCTAGCACAGTTTGGATTCTGATCTGACGCATATGTAACTTCAAATTACATATGTGTCAGATCAGAATCCAATATTGTACTTCATAATTGTTTTGTACAAGAGAGTTAATTGTAAGATTGACATGTATTAAAAAACAATGTGAACAATCTTAGACAAGCAGACAACAATTCTGAAACAACTATAATACTGATAAAGAATGCTACAGCATAGAAAACTTGACTTGTATTCAGCTAAACTTCACAAAAGATATACTGATAAGACTCTATATTGATATCTGAGAGCTTAATGCAGGACATAGATATGCAAAGAGCATTTTGAGAATTATCCACTTAGTTTTCTCCATCTAAAATGAGTGTTTGTTATTTATTTGGCTAAACACAATTTCTACTCTACTGATTAGACTAAGGGTAAAACCACTGGAACTAGGTCAGTCTCAGTGGACTGGGTTGGAGGAGAAACCTTTAGCCGCAGTTTGTGAAGTGAAAAAGCCTATTTTAAAGTATAATCCAAAGGGCGGGACCAATTTTAACCTCAGAACTATGATATTAACAAAATTCTTAAAGGTAAACTAAGTAGATCCATACACCAAATATCTAAGCTCTGGGACATGTAGTTTTTGCCAGGAAGATACTAGTGTTTAAACAGCAGTCAGCTTCGGAAAACTTGCCACCACTAGGGCGGGGCCAATTTTGACCCCAGGGACATGATTTATATAACTTTTGTAGAGGACCTATAGATGATGCTATGTGCCAAATATCAAAGCTGAGAACCTTCCAGTTTCAGAGAAGAAGATTTTCAAAGTTTCACTATATGTTTCTATTGAAAACTTGACACCCCCAGGGTGGGGCCAATTTTGACTCCAGGGACATAATTTATATAACTTTTGTAAAGGACCTATAGGTGAAGCTATGTGCCAAAGATGAAAGCTGAGCACCCTATAGATTCAGAGGAGAAGATTTTTAAAGGTTCAAATTGTTGACGACGGACGACGAACGACGAACGACGGACGACGCACGACGCACGACGCACGACGACGGACGACGGACATCAGGTGATCACAAAAGCTCACCCTGAGCACTTTGTGCTCTGGTGAGCTAAAAAATAGAAGCCCAGATCATTTAATAGCTTGACTATCTGTAGAAAAGTTGAGCTACTGTCACCCACCATTTGTATTACCAGTATTGCTATTGTTGAGTTTTAAGGTGCAAGTTCATATCCCTGTAAGCAGGTCTCTAACAAAGGGTCATAACTTTTTAGCTCACCAGAGCACAAAGTGCTCAGGGTGAGCTTTTGTGATCGCCTGATGTCTGTCGTCCGGCGTCCGGCTCAACAATTTGAACTTTAAAAGTCTTCTCCTCTGAATCTACAGGGTTCTCAGCTTTCATCTTTGGCACATAGCATCACCTATAGGTCCTCTACAAAAGTTATATAAATAATGCCCCTGGGGTCAAAATTGGCCCCGCCACGGCCCGAGGGGTGGCCAGTTTTTTCTAGCTGACTGTTGTTTTCTGTAAAAGTAGCAGAATGCTGGCCTCACTTAGGTTAGGCATGGGGAAAACTTCAAAAATCTTTTTGTCAAAAACTACATGTCACAGAGCTTAGATATTTGGTGTATAGATTTACTTAGTATTCCTTATTGACATTGGTAAATATCATAGTTCTGAGGTTAAAATTGGCCCTGCCCAGTTGGTTATACTTTAAAATATTATTTTACACTATAAAGGTTCCTCTGAACTAGAGGGATTGGGATCACTCCATCTGTGTTGCATAATCACTGAATAGGTCAAGTTCCTGGTCAAAACTCTATCAAGTTGTCTGCTTCAGAATTAGTCTCTGTTTGCTCACACTGTTTTTTAACCCATTCCCTCATAGGATATTTTCAGAATCTGCCTCTTGAAAAATTTCAGAATTGTGTAGATTTGAAACCATTGTGATAAATAGAGCATTTACTCCTATGGAGAAAATGCTCTATTTATCACAATGGTTTCATAAAGTGACTATTTTACCTCTTTGAATAAATCTACTGATAAGGAGCATTAATTAGAGAAAAGGAAAATTTCAGAATTGTGTAGATTTGAAACCATGGTGATAAATAGAGCATTTACTCCTATGGAGCAAATGCTCCATTTATCACAAAGGCTTTTTTCAGATCCTACCGCTTTGAATAAATCTACTGATAAGGAGCATTAATTATAGAAAAGGAAAATTTCAGAATTGTGTAGATTTGAAACTTTTGTGATAAATAGAACATTTACTCCTATGGAGCTTTTGCTCTATTTATCACAATGATTAGCAAATGCTCTATTTATCACAAAGGCTTTTTTCAGATCCTACCTCTTTGAATAAAGGAGCATTAATTAGAGAAGATGAAAATTTCAGAATTGTGTAGATTTCAAACCATTGTGATAAATAGAGCATTTGCTCCATAGGAGTAAATTAACTCATATACAAACCACATATAAAGTTACATACCGGTATGTGTCAGATCTGAGTTCAAACTGTGTGCTAATTTTGGTTAAGTCCTGCTAAGCTGTGATAGGGTTGTCATATGTTAGAAATGTCGTCTGCTTATTCAAAGAGGTAAATCTGGGTCTACTCTGTTTGCAAATGCGTGAAAACATGTTTATATGAGGAAAAGGGTTAATTAGAGAAAAGGAAAATTTCAGAATCGTGTAGATTTGAAACCATTGTGATAAAGAGTGCATTTACTCTTATGGAGCAAATGCTGTATTTATCACTAAGGCAAATGCTCTATCTATCACAATGGTTATTATCACCAGTTATTCTTAACAAGTTTTAATTTTCCATTTCCATAACAATTCCGTTTGTATAAATTGTTGAAATCACGATTTTTATACAATTTCTGCTTTGAAACAATCATCAGTACTCTAATTCTGAAGGGGTTCGAAACGTTCAGGTGTGAACTGGTTTTGTTACGAAACGTGCTCTACAAGGGTTGTCGTTCGTTTCTAAATACGCAATATATCAAGGAGTTGTTAGGTTATGCGTAGTAAAATGTTATGGAAAATGAAACTTTTCCACATATTTTTTATGCGATATATGCTTTCCAAGTTAACGGTCGGTAAACGTTCGGTATTGGACTTAGAAAATATTTATAATAAAGCAAATCATCCCAGAAAGCTTGCCATTATAATTATACAGAGAAAGGGTCAAATAACACCCCACAAAACAGGTGTCCAGTTTTGTTTAGAAACATACATGTACTTGAAACTTTAAAAATCTTTCCCTCTGGTGAGCGATTTCAGGGCCATCATGGCCCTCTTGTTAACTTTTCCATTGAAAATCAGGTTATTGGAATGATGTTTTGCAACTTGGGAAAATGTAATGGATCTGTTTCTGGATGCTTTAAATTGCATCTAAAACGTATATCACATAAAAGCTAATTTTTTTAGCTCGACTTTTCGGTGAAAATGAATAGCTATTGCTCTCACCCCGGCGACGGAAATTGGTTAAAGTTTTTGATAAAGTCAAATATCTCTGTTACTATTAAAGCTATTGACTTGAAACTTAAATAGTTATTTTACTATCAAAGTCTACACCAGGAGAAACAATTCCATAACTCTAATTTGAATTTTAACAGAGTTATGCACCCTTTTAACTTAGAATTTTTGGTTTAAGTTTTTCATGGTGTCAGATAAATGGACCAGCAGTACTGGTATCACTCTGGAAACAGTGATATAACTGATATACTGTTGAAAGTGACATTAAACACTATGCAAACAAATACTTTAAAGAATCGGGTTCATGAGTGATGGAGGGCACAGGTTTGCTGCACTCTTATTGTGTTTGCTACACTGTTTTAAATGATTTATGAATTCAGCTATAAGTGCATGAGTACAAAATGTTTTCTAAGCCTCTTGCTGCAGATGATTTTGGTTTTGAGAGAAAGCGAAATGTACTGTAAAATATATATATTTTTCAATTTTAGAAAAATGCTAAAAAAAATGCCATCTTTACACCACCAGGTATAATTCTGTTTACAAAGAATTTCTATAAGTCATTTCAAAGTGGTTCAATCTAGGATCATGAATTAAGGACTGATCTAAGCAAGCTTTAAAATAGTGTCAGTTGATTTCAGCTGACCTGTATACAGATGAGGAAAAAGCTTATTTCATGCCTGAAGAGTTTTACTTTCAAGGTTACCAGGACAAAAGCCCGGAGAGCTTTTCTAAATCTTAAATTTTTGATCCCTTTGACATAATACTTTCATATATTTGGCATATAACTTCACATGGTGGAGGGTTCTATATGCACACTCTCCCACTTGTCAGTTTAACCTTTACCTCAAGGTCACACACACCATCCGACTTAGCCCCCACCCCGCGAATTCTGTTGTCTTCAGACAATTCTTTGTTAGTTTACCTGAGCAAAGTGATCTGATTGGCTGATATTTTTGGAATTCCATTTTCATTGGTTGAAACAAAATTAGTTACATAAAGAGAAAATTCAATAATTGTTGTGGCCGCTCTATTTGATCGTTTATTGATCCTTGTTGGATTGTTTCAATTGTTCTATAGGAGCAGTATGTATCAATCTTCTCCACGGTCATTCCAATTGCCTAAATGTTCTGCTCCCAATCGAATCATTTTATTTTACGATGTTCATAGTTATCAGGGAATTGAGGCTTTCAAAATATCTTATGAAATTAGAGGTATCCTAGATTGAACCATAATTTTGTAGTTCATTGTTTCAAGTTATTTGTTTCAAGTTGTTCCTTTTGAGTTCTTAGCTTTTGTGATCATCCTGGGTCCTCAGTGCGTCAACTTCTCTCTGAATCCAGTCACTGGATTTTAACATACTACACAGGAAATTTCTGCTTCTGATCTGAGTCTGCTCTGTTTGCTTATAAAATATTACAGACCTGATTCTTCACTGTTTGCTATGATATTAAAATATTATGGTTTTATGCGCCAGTGTAAAATTTCAGTTAATTATTATTCATAATGGGCGGAGTCTTATATGAATATTCATGAGGGAAAGGGTTAAATTGCGAAGACAGCCAAACAAATAGCATTTCACTCTGTTCTCTGAACTTGTCAATCACAACCGAACAGTTAAACAAATCGGAAAAAAACCCAATTTATTAAACTTCATGGATTTATTTACTTCACCTACAGTCCTTTCATTTGAAGAAATCTGTTGAGAAGAAACAGTTACAAATACGAATATGTAGATTTGATCAAAATAAGAAAATGAGAAGGAAACATTACAGTGGAAAGGGAATTTATTTAACTGTTTTTGGCTCAGAGTTGACAACAGATCGAATATTCGAATACTTTTTTATCGAATATTAAAATATCAATTTTGATATTCGTTGCCATCCCTGATTTAAATCTTATTTTGTATTCAATGTATATTCAAATCATAACTACTGGAATTAAGGTGACTCAGGTAAGCGACTCCAGGGAAAAATGGGAGTATTAAAAAAGATGAAGTTACTTGTGAATTGATTTCACCTGTATTTAAAGAATGCATCTAATTGTTCTACTTATTCAACTTTTAGCTCGCCGGGACTTTGTCCCTGAGACCTTAAGTTGTCACCCAGTCGTGGGCGTGCGTTGCGTTACCACAATGTTTAAGTTTTGAAAGGTGTACATAACTGCTGAAGTATTTAAGTTACTGCTTTCATATTTGACCCTCACCTACCTTAGGGTAAAACCTTTCAATGGCATACACTCCATCCCTCAGTTTGACCTTCTATGCAGGTCAAGGTCAGGTCACACTTTGTCATTTACAGATGTGTTTCAGTTCTGCGTTTAAGTTTTGAAAAGTGTGCATGACTGCTGAAGTACTTAAGATACTGATTTCATATTTGGCCCATAATCATTTTCTAAGATTGTTTTCATATCTGACCACCCTCTGGACAGTCGTTGGTGTTGTCATCGACATTGCATTAGCACAATGTTTAAGTTTTGAAAAGTGTACATAACGACTGAAGTATTTAAGATGCTGCTTTCATATTTGGCCCACACATACATTAGTGTAAGACCTTTCAATGGCATACACTCCATCCCTCAGTTTGACCTTCTGTGTAGGTCAAGGTCAGTTCTCACTGTCATTTACAGATGTGTTAAAATTCTGCGTTTAAGTTTTGAAAAGTGTACATAACTACTTAAGTATTTCAGATACTGCTTTCACATTTGGTCCACACCCACCTTAGGGTAAGACTTTTCAGTGACATACACCCCATTCCTCAGTTTGACCTTCAATGTAGGTCAAGGTCAGGTCACACTTTGTGATTTACAGATGTGTTTTAAGTTCTGCATTTAAGTTTTGAAAAGTATGCATAACTACTTCAGTATTTAAGATGCTTCTTTCATATTTGGCCCATGATTACTTTCAAAGAATGTTTTCATATCAGACCACCCCTTTCTGCAAGCTGCGTTGTCTTCTGACAACTCTTGTTTTTGCAATACATTGTAATGGTAAATGTGCAGAAGGAATATGCCTACAATTTAACAATTTATGTATGCCACTTCTGACTATATGTACAAATTATGTGAAAGTACAATCTAGCTAATATTTTCAGAAAAATACTCTGATTATGTTATCTGTAACTCTTATCAAGCTTTGGCTAAACTTTTAAGGGGACCCAATAATTACAGTCCAGTTCAAGGCCTCTAAAGTGCCAAGATATATCTTGAGTAGAACTGCTTTTGTATACATACATATTATATTATCATTTCTAACCTCACATTATGTTAAGATGTAAATAAACATTGAATCTTGCATTCATAAAGTTTTCCCTCAAAGAGTAAAGGTCTTCATACTTTGGCATCTTTGGCAAGTTTCAATGTCAACTTGAGACTATAAACAAGCTATTGGGTCCTGCCCCAAACTTCATATATTTTCAATAGTTTATTAAATTGACTTAAGTGTTATCTACATTATGTAATGAATGAAATACTGTTGAAAATTGTGCAAACATCCAAATGATCAACAAATTGATAATATAATTTTATCAAATTTTGGATATGACAGATTAATCTGTATATATATTTTCTAAAGAAGACCCAATAATTATAGTTCTATGTCCAGTTCATATAACGCCTCTAAAGTGGTAAGTCATATTTATTGGGTCTGTAGCTATATTTGATTAGCTCTAATCCTTCAATTTTTATCTGATATTTACCAAACTTTACTACATTATTGATATCAATGAAAGCTCGGATGAGTTTTAAAACCAGCCATGTTACAGTAGAGTTATGGCCCTTGATTTAGTTAAAAATGCTCCATTTTGTATTGTTAAGGGCATAAGGCCTTCATTTTTCATCCGAACTTTATCATACTTTACAACAATGTTACTTTTGATGAAAACTTGAATGAGTTCGAAAACCAGCCATATCGCACAAGTGACTACTGAGTTATGGCCCTTGATTTCTTTAAAAATGCTATATTTTGCCTTGATAAGAGCATAGAACCTTCATTTTTCTTCTGATCTTAACAACAATTTACAACTTTGTTACTACCATTGAGAGCTTGGATGAGTTTGAAAACAAGCCACATTGCACATGTGACCACTGAGTTATGGCACTTGATTTCGTTAAAAATGCTATCTTTTGTCTCGTTAAGAGCATAGGGCTGTCATTTTTGATCTGTTCTTTACCAAACTTTACCACATTGTTGATATAAATGAAATCATGTATGAGTTTGAAAACCAGCCATATTTCACATGTTACAGCAGAGTTATGGCCCTTGATTTAGTTAAAAGTGCTGAATTTTGTCTTGTTAAGAGAATAGGGCCTTCATTTTTCATTTGATTTTTATCAAACTTTACAGCATTGTTTATGTAAGCTCAGCTTATGTTTTGATCAATGAAAGCCAGTAGACATTCAGGCCCTCTTGGTCCTGTTGTTTTTCAAATCTAATCATATGGAGCGCTTTCTCATCTCCTTTTGAGGGGATTCTACCATTCAGAAAGTAAGTGATCTGATTGGCTGATATGTTTAGTAACCTTTTTCGTTGGTTGAAACAAGTTCTGTTATGTAACGAGAAAAATTGATAGTTGTTGTTGTCGCTCCATTTGATCGAAGTGTTTCCTTATTGGATTGTTTCAAGCGTTCTATAGGAGCCGTTTGTTCCAATCTGTCGAGCCCAGGTAGCTCAGTTGGTAGCAACGCTGACTAGTAATCCAGGGGTTGTAAGTGTGAACCCCTGCTCTGCCAATATTCTTTCCGACAATTTACGAAGGTCATTGCGACTTGAGTCATTTGTCTTCCACCGCTAGGCTACCAACTGGTAGTTTATGTGGAAAAGTAGCCAGTTGCTTGGGAAGAATATTGTGTAGGATACTGGTGGGGGAAAGCGATCAAACACATGGTTAGGTGAATTGGCCGCCATCATATTACTGAAATTATGTTGAAAACGGCATTAAACCCTATGTTGAAAACGGCATAAAACCCTATGTTGAAAACGGCATTAAACCCTATGTTGAAAACGGCATTATGACTGAAATACTGTGGAAAATGGCATAAAACCTGTATCAGTTAACCAAACTCTCTATTATTTACAACCCAAAGTAAAGCAGCTTCATCCCAGTTTGCTGGTGTTCAAAGTGCTGGGCAAAACTTCAAAGGAACTGCTGCTTCTCAAGCGACAGGTGCTTATTAAATTGCCCTTGCTTCAGTTTATACATACTTTGTAATAGAGGCCAGCACTCTAGTGCATTAATATGTAAATGCTTTTGGTAAAAGTGTCAATTTTTTAACTTGAATATGCTTTACTTAGTATCACTTATCCTCAGAGAAAAGATATTTACGTCCCATTACACATCAGTGTTTTTATTCAACCATCTTTATAGCAATTATTGGGTCAAATTCCCAATTGCAAATAGTATCTTTTTTTCCCAACTGAGTGGTCAAAATTCCCAAATGAAAGCTTCAATAATTGTAGTGAAAATGGCCATAATTTCTTGAAAAATAAACCCTGTGGTTTGGAGTAAAGGGTTAAGCTAGATATATATTAATGTTTATTCAGATCATAAAAGAGTTAGTTCTCTAACAATTAAATTGTCAGTTAAGCAGGTGTACAAGTTTTTATATTATTTAACAAATTTAACCCAAAAGTTTTCCCAATTTTAATGAAAATGCCGTTAAACTTCCCAATACCATTTCATCTCCCAAAATGGTAAAAAAATATAACTGCATATAGACATCAAATTGTTGCTTTAATTCTTAAAAGATAGCATTTTGATGAAGGGAGAAAGTTTCTTCCTTTTCAAAATGTATTCAAAACTCAAAAATTAACCAAGGAAAGATAAATTTGAGAATTATTTTGGCATTCCCTGCCATTACAGGTTTAAGAAATATTTTTGCTCCCTTAGCAGGACCACTGAACGACTTGTATCATCTGCCTTTATTTTATTCAGTACCGAATGTGGAAGAAGACACTAGTATACAACAGGAAAACATTACACAAAGTGGCTCTGAAAATGTCTCTGATACAACAGTGGAAGTAGTAACTGGTATACAGCAGGAAAATATGACACAAAGTGGCTCTGAAAATGACATTGATACAACAGTGGAAGTAGTAACTGGTATACAGCGGGAAAACATTACACAAAGTGGCTCTGAAAATGACATTGATACAACAGTGGAAGTAGTAACTGGTATACAGCAGGAAAACATTACACAAAGTGGCTCTGAAAATGACATTAATACAACAGTGGAAGAAGTAACTGGTATACAGCGGGAAAATATTTCACAAAGTGACTCTGAAAATGACATTGATACAATAGTGGAAGAAGTAACTGGTATACAGCAGGAAAACATTACACAAAGTGGCTCTGAAAATAAAATGACATTGATACAACAGTGGAAGCAGTAACTGGTATACAGCAGGAAAACATTACACAAAATGGCTCTGAAAATGTCTCTAATACAACAGTGGAAGTAGTAACTGGTATACAGCAGGAAAACATTACACAAAGTGCCTCTGAAAATGACATTGATACAACAGTGGAAGTAGTAACTGGTATACAGCCGGAAAATATGACACAAAGTGGCTCTGAAAATGTCTCTGATACAACAGTGGAAGTAGTAACTGGTACACAGTGGGAAAACATTACACGAAGTGGCTCTGAAAATGACATTGATACAACAGTGGAAGTAGTAACTGGTATACAGCGGGAAAACATTACACGAAGTGGCTCTGAAAATGACATTGATACAACAGTGGAAGTAGTAACTGGTATACAGCAGGAAAACATTACACCAAGTGGCTCTGAAAATGACATTGATACAACTGTGGAAGAAGTAACTGGTATACATCGGGAAAACATTACACAAAGTGGCTCTGAAAATGACATTGATACAACATGGGAAGAAGTAACTGGTATACATCAGGAAAACATTACACAAAGTGGCTCTGAAAATGACATTGATACAACTATGGAAGAAGTAACTGGTATACATCGGGAATACATTACACAAAGTGGCTCTGAAAATGACATTGATACAACAGTGGAAGTAGTAACTGGTTTACAGCAGGAAAATATGACACAAAGTGGTTCTGAAAATGACATTGATATAACTATGGAAGAAGTAACTGGTATACAGCGGGAAAACATTACACCAGTGGAAGAAGACGAATCTGACGAATCATATGAAAGACCTGGTCTACAGTTTAGTATGTCTGGACAAAATAAATCAGGTACTGTAAACCATTAAGCATTCACAAACTCTAAATTTCATATGTTGAAAAATATGCCTCGGCTACAACATATTTTCAAGGCCCAAGAATAACAATATTTGGTGATCTGGCATATGGACATGTCCTGAAGAAGTGTTAAACATATTGTCTTTGACAAAGGTAAAAAGTAGGATGGGACTGAATATCGTGACAAATGTCCAAATGTTCTAATATTCATTTCTAGGGTAAATTAGATTTTGACTTTTAAAAAGGATTGCGACTTCAACATTTTCGGCACTGCAACTGTCAAACAAGTGTTGTCGTCAATGAAACTATAGTTTGTTAGGATGTTATTGGGTCTTCATGTAGTTCAATGTGATACATGACCACATTGTGAATTTAGTGAATTTCTTTCTCCAAATCTATGTGTTGGATTTTCTTGTAAGACAGGAATGCTATCAGATTCTTTCAGGTAATGTTGATTCATGGAGACAAAAAATCAGCTTGTTTGGTCTGAAGCTATAGTTTGTTACTATTGGGTATTCATGTAGTGCACAAATATATTAAATCTTGCAATTATTGGGTCCACTTTTGAATATTGACCTATTGTTGGGTCTTGCCTTAAACTTGCTTTTTAAACCCACTGCTGACATGTTTCCGGTGTGTGTGTGCCCGATAGTTTTTTCTTTCAACATCTTTGAACTACTGGGCCAATTACAACCAAACTCCACAGGAATATTCCTTGCATGGTCCTCTTCCATATTCCTTTAAGGTATTCAGTTCCATGCAGAACTCAGAAATCTTATCTGAATCTACTTGCTTGATTTTCATGTCATTACACTGGTTGGCCTTAAGAAGATTCCTTCAAGTTACATTAATTTGTAAAACAACATGGCCACCAGTTGTTGGGGTATTTAGACATCATACTAGTATATGCACTTTGATAATCATCTTTCCTAAAAGTAGTTAAGATTAATTTTATTTAACTCTTCATTGGAGACATTGCTGAGCCTGAATTTGAGAAATATCTCCTTTTGCCACAGTGTTTGCAACTTTATTAGATAGTTATATCTAAGTTTATAGACTTTTCATGTTTTGCCTGTATATTTGAAAAGACGTCTGCTGATTTGTTGCAGGTTGTGAAGAGTTTGTTTGTTTGTTTATTGGGGTTTAACGCTGTTTTCAACAGTTTCTCAGTCATATCATGGCAGCCAGTTCACATAACCATGCATTTCCTGGCTTTCTCTAACCAGTACTCAATACAGTATTCTTCCCAAGCAACTGGCTACTTTTCGACAAACTACCTGTAGGTAGCCAAGCGGTGAAAGACAAATGACTTGAGTTGCAATGATTGACGGAAAGAATATTGGCAGAGCCGGTGTTAGAACTCATGATCCCTGGATTACTAGTCAGCTTCGCTACCGACTGAGCTATCAGGGCTTGGCTGGTGAAGAGTTAATTGTACAGAACTGTTCTTAAGTTGATCTACCAGATTTATTTCAAGTATGGTGCTCGCAAAACATATTTATTGGGTCTGCAGCTATGGTTTATATGGATATTATTGGGTCTTGTCTCCAGACTTGTTAAAGACTGCAAATATATATATAAGTTCTGTGATTATTGGGTCTAATTTTTATCTACCAGATTAATCAAGTATGGTGCTCGCAAAACATATTTATTGGGTCTGCAGCTATGGTTTATATGGATATTATTGCGTCTTGTCTCCAGACTTGTTAAAGACTGCAAATATATATATAAGTTCTGTGATTATTGGGTCTAATTTTGAGTATGTACAATTTGTTGGGTCCTGCCCAAAACATGGTGAATATTGTCTTTGTTTGTATTATTTTGATTTGTCAAATGCATGTCATGTTCAGTACAACCAAATCTTATGGAACATTATACGCAGTTTTAAATCAATGCCTCTAAAGTGCTAATAAGCTTGTTTGGTCTGAAGTTATAGTTTAAGATACTATTGGGTCTTCAAGTAGTGCACAAATATATTAAATCTTGCAATTATTGGGTCCACTTTTGAGAATAGACCAATTGTTGGGTCTTTCCTGAAACTTGCTTTTTAAACCCACTGGCCAGTAGGGCTTATGACATGGACCTGTGTCCAGCGTGTGTGTGTGCGATAGCTTTTTCTTCGAACATCCTCTTAACTACTTGGCCAAACTTCACAGGAATGTTCCTTGAACCAATCTTCACAGGAATGTTCATTGCATACCAGTCCTCTTCCATATTCCTTCAAGGTATTCAGTTCCATGCAGAACTCAGAAATCTTCTGAATCTACTTGCTTGATTTTGAAAGATTTTCATGTCATTACACTGGAATGCCATTTGGTTGGCCCTTAAGAAGCTGCAATTATTAGGTCCAAAGAGCGGGCAATCACTAGCAATTCTTTACTGCCGCTAACCGGCTGTCATTAGCTATTCTTTGCTGGAGCAAGCCAACTGTCACCAGGGAAAGTTTGCTTGTCACAGCCAGCAAGATATATAGACACTTCTTAAATTTACTACTACTAAACTAACCTCTTTTATGATTTTTTTTCTTGCAAATTTGGTTTTTTTTTCATCAAATCATCCATATGTTTTTGATGTCTGTTACTTGCAAAAGTTGGGTGGCTGTCGATTGCCACTTCCTGTTTTCAGCTCACCTGAGCACAAAGTGCTCGTGGTGAGCTTTTGTGATGGTCATGTGTCTGTCTTGCGGTGTCAACATTTAGCTTGTTTGTGCTCTACAAGCCACAGTTTTGATCCAATCTTCATGAAACTTGGTCAGAATGTTGCTCTCATTGAAATCTAGGTCAATTCCGATAATGTGTTATGTCAGGTCAAAAAGTAGTACACCAGGTCAAATTGATGAAAAAGCTTGTGTACACGTGCTCTACATGCCAGTCTTGATCCAATTTTCATGAAACTTGGTCATAATGTTGCTGTCATTGAAATCTAGGTCATGTTTGATAATGGGTTATGTAGGGTCAAAAAATATGTCACTAGGCCAAATTAATGAAAAAATTGTATGAGCTGTACAGGCCACGGATTTGATCCAATCTTCATGAAACTTGGTCAGAATGTTGTTCTCATTAAAATGTCGGCCAAGTTTGATAATGGATTGTGGTGGGTCAAAAAGTAGGACACACGGTCAAATTAATGAAAAAGCTTGCATGTGTTCTAATTTTGCTCATATCCCCGTAGCTCAGTCGGTAGAGCGCTGGCTTTGTAAACCAGGGGTTGCGAGTTCGAAACCCCGGCTCAGCAACATTTCTTTCCGACGTTTGATGAAAGTCAATGCGACAATATTTACCTGTCTCTCACCATTGGATTAATTCTATGTGAGAAAGCAGTCAGTGGCTTGGAAAGAATGTTGTGTAGTACTGGTGGAGATATCCCAGGATGCATGGGTAGGTGCACTCTCCGGTCAAAAAGTAGGTCACAAGGTCAAATTAATGAAATAGCTTATGTACACTCTACAGGCCACATTTTTGACTCAGTCTTCATGACATGTTCAGAATGTTGCTCTTATTGAAATCTTGGCTAAGTATGATAATGGGTCATGCAGGGTCAAAAAAGTAGGTCAGGGTTGGGTCACTAGGTCAAATTGTTGAAATAGCTTGTGTGTTTCCTGCAGGCCACAGTTTTGCTCCAATCTTCATAAAACTTGGTCAGAATGTTGCTCTTATTGAAATCTCTGCCACGATAATGGATGTCTGGTCAAAAAATAGGTCACTAAATAATGATAAAGCTTGTGTACATTCTACAGGCAATGTTAGCTGTAGGTGACTCAGGTGAGCGATTTAGGACTATCATGGCCCTCTTGTAATCTAATGTCACATCATGTCATTCCAGGTGATGATGAATCTGAATATCCTGATGATTATAATGGGGACAACACAGATATTGATGATTCTGATAATGATCCCAACTTTGACCCAGAAGAGTATGCCTCAGGCAGTGACAATGGAAATGCTAATGAATTTAATTCAGACAGTGACAGCCCATTAAAATCTTTTTCTGCAACTGCAACTACATCCAACACTGATCCAGATGATGACATGTCTGTTAATCCAAGTTCAAGTGTTCACTATTGTGATTTAGAAGAATATGTTTCAGACAGTGATCATTCTGATGTTATACCCAATACTGCTGTACCCGATCTTAGCATTCATTTGAATAAATCTGATGGTGGAAATAGGTGTAAACCAAAGTTTGGTGTTTGCCGCAAAAAAGAAAAAAAAGACGGTTGTAAACAGGTTTATGATAAAACACACTTTTGCACATTTTGTGGAGTTGAAATTAAAAGTAAGATTTCTCGTCATTTGTTAAAGGTACACAAGAATAATTCAGAAATTTCAAGGATATGCATGCTTCCTAAACGTTCAAAAGAGAGAATGATTCGACTGGAGATTTTAGAAAATGAAGGAAACTTTAGGCACAACATAGAGGTATTACACAAGCAATGTGGGGTTCTAGTTGTTGCTCGGAGGGAGGCTGGTGAAAGCCATGATGTGACAGAGTATTTACCGTGTGAATATTGTAAGAAATTTATGTTAAGAAGGTCTCTCTGGAACCATCATCGCAAATGTCCAGTTATGTATTACTACAAAACCAGTGATTACACAGCAGTTGATGAAGGAACTGAAAGTTCTAATAATGCTGTACGCAGAGGCAGAAATTTGTAATAAAGTTCATTAATGAATGATCCAGATCAGTATCTGACAACCTTGCTGTCAAGGATGCATGATGATCATTTAAAGAAAATTGTGATTAAAGATAAACTTATCAAGCGCTATGCTGCATTAAGGGTAGAGAGCCTTGGGAACAAAAGTGATCAAAAAATAAATGACATACACAGAGTCTCACAAGGAGCAAGAACTTTGGCAAGATTGGTATTCGCAGCTCAAGAGAAATATCCAGATTGCATCATCAGTCTTAAAAGCCTTTTAAGACCAGAGAATTTTGATAAAGTGGTCTCAGTAACAAAGGAATTGGCCTTAAAAGAGCATAATTCACCTACCTCACTTGGTAGGTATATTGGGAACCTTTTAGGCCACGCAATTCAAATAAAAATTGGAGAAACTTTAAGGGCCAATAATTTAGAAGAATGCCAAGAAGGAAAACATTTTCAAAAGCTCTATGTGGCAGAATGGAATTACAGAGTAAATTCAGCTTGTACAAGACGACTGAACACTATCCAGAGGAAAAAAGTGAAGACAATTCCTCTTACTGAAGATCTACTGAAACTTCACAAGTTTACTTCAGACAAAATAGCTCTTATGTCTAAGATGTTGAAGCAAAGTAAGAACGCAGTACATTGGAAAGAACTTGCACATTTGACAATGTGTAGGCTTATCATGTTCAATAAACGTAGAAGGGCAGAAGTGAAAGACTTGAAAGTAGAGGATTACATATCCAGACCAAAATGGCAGGATAACCAAAATGGTGAATTTGACATGGCCCTGTCAACCTCAAGTCGTATGCTAGCAAAAAGGTATGTCTTATCTCAAATCCCCTCACTGTAAAGTATTGTCAAATGTTTGAAAGAATCTTTGCAGAAATTTTTCCAACTCACAACCCATTGATTACTAGCCCATGTAGCTACCAATGCTCAGCTGGCATTTCAAGAGTTGTTTGCTATAAAGATGGGCTAGCATAATGGATGTCATACTGGCCATTTAGAAGTATTAGAAGTAGAGTTTTGTAAAGATTGTGTGAAAAGTTAAAATTGCTCATTTTCATTTTTTGCCAAATTGTCAGATTTGTTATACCCCCCTTCGAAGAAGAGGGTTTATATTGCTTTGCCAATGTCGGTCGGTCGGTCTATCTGTCTGTCGGTCGGTCTGTAGACCAAACGGTTTCCGATCAATAAGTTGTGAACTAAACAACCTACAGTCTTCATATTTGGCATGGAGGTTGGTAATCAGCAGTAGATGACCCCTATTGTTTTTCAGGTCAGTAGGTCAAAGGTCAAGGTCACTCAGTGCATTTAAGGTCAATAATAAACCAAACGGTTTCCGATCAATAACTTGAGAACTAAACAACCTACAGTTTTCATATTTGGCATGGAGGTTGGTCATTATCAGCAGTGGATGACCCCTATGTCTTTCAGGTCAGTAGGTCAAAGGTCAAGGTCACTCGGTGCATTTAAGGTCAATAAAAAACCAAGCGGTTTATGATCAATAACTTGAGAGAATTAAACAACCTACAATATTCATATTTGGCATGGAGGTTGGTCATCAGCAGTAGATGACCCCTATTGTTCTTCAGGTCAGTAGGTCAAAGGTCAAGGTCACTCGGTGCATTTGAAGTCAATAATAAATGATTTCAGCTCAATAATTCCTCTCAATAACTTGAGAACTACACAACCTACAGTCCTCATATTTGGCATAAAGGTTGGTCATGAGGACTAGACAAACATGATCAGGTCAGTAGGTTAAATGTTAAGGTCACAAGGTGCACTTAACTTCAATATAATTTGGTATGGGGGGCATACATGTTTTACAAACATCTCTTGTTCAACTTCAGTTACGCTCATGTTACAACCAGTTTGTCAGTTTTCGTATGTTTACAAACGTATTGCAATTATAACACTGCAGAAGAACATGGAACACAGAGTTAATGATTCAATTTTTAGCTCATCTGTTTGTTGAAGAAAAAAGTCGGAGCTATTGTCGTAACTCCCTTCATCCTTGTTATTTGTGCTCCCAAAGCTAGGCTTTGGAGACATAGTAATCGAACCATGTGGGTGTGTCCGTCCGTCTGTGTACTGCTTGTCCGGAGCATATCTTCTATATTATTGAGCAAGGAATGCCAAATTTGTTGTTTGAGTACATCTTGGGATTAAGGAGTGTCGCGTACCAGTTTCAGGTTGCTGTGACCTTGACCTTTGACCTCATTTATAGTTCTAAAAGCTTGTCGGGAGCATATCTCTTATATTATTTGATCTAGGAATGCCAAATTTCTTGTGTGAGTACATCTTGGGATTGCGGAGTCTCGCCTACCAGTTTCAGGTCGCTGTGACCTTGACCTTTGACCTCATTTATAGAAAAAGCTTGTCCAGAGCATATCTCCTATATTATTTGACCTAGGAATGCCTAATTTGCTGTGTGAGTTCATCTTGGGATTGCATAGTGTTTTCATTCAGGCAGCATTTCCTGGTTTACATTAAGTCGACGTAAGGCAATGAGGAGTTAAGCCTACTTACCCTTTGACCATCTGGCACCATTTCATGTTAAATATAAGTAGAGTCAAACTTGTCTTAAGCGGCCAACAAAAATACCACGAATCCTGGTCGTTTAGACAGGTGATAGCTTAATACAGTAGGCAAGACATACAGAAAGCTCCGACAGGAGCTTTCTGCATGCCTTGCCTGCTGTATTAAGCTTCCATTTTGCTATTCAGTCATATATATTCTGTTTTAAAGAGTGGCCGCTGTAGACAAGTTTGACTGTATCTTGGGTTTTTTTATAGAATGGATATGGTAATAGCTGCGGGCAAATCTTGCCTCCAGATGCCAAAGCAGCAGTTGACATACTCCTCAAATACAGAGAAGAAGTAGGAATTCCAAAAACAAATCCATACATTTTTGCAAGACCAAACTCTGACACACCTTACTCAGGAAACACAGAACTGAAGAAGTTGGCTGACTCATGTCCTGGGCTTGAACACCCAGAAAGAATAACATCAAACCACCTAAGAAAATATATAGCTACTGTTTCACAGGTAAAACTCAACAGTTAATGTTAGCTTTTGCAATTACTGTAACTGAATGAATAGACAACAAATTTATCTTTAAAATTAAAAATATTTATTTTGTTATATTATAAGTAGTAGCAACTTTAATATTCTATAGTGTTTCAAAATGCATTTAATTGTACATAAAGCCATTGTTATGCAAACCTTTGAGAGATTTCAATTGTAGTACTTCTGTCTCATACCTTGTTCATGATTCTTTAACTTTTTAGGGTGCCTGGTATTGTTATCCCTGAAGAAAAAAGGGGGATCATATGATACCCTCCGTCCGTCAGTAATGTCATGGAACTCCTCCTAGGCTATTACAGCTAGTCTTGAAACTTTCACAGGTTATAGCCCTATGATTGCAGATTGTGCCAACGCTTTTGGAATTTTGATTTGACCCCTTTGGGTGGGGGAGGAGGAAAGGGGGTCAAAAGTTGATTTTCATCAAACATTGTCATGTTGCATATCAAATTGAATGCCATGAAGAGAGGAATTCAGCAGGGCAGATTTCATTCCTTGGGGCGGGGCTGTGGGGAGTGGGGTGACATAACTTCGGAAGCGCGGGGATATGTGATGGCGTGCCATCGACTTGCTCTAGTTATGTCTGTCCATACATGCAAGACCTTATTCCAGTTTTCTGAAATTTCTTCATATTTCTTAGACATGTCCCATAATGGAACATCCAAATGTTTATTACCATCTCATTTGCTTCAGATTCTTGATATGACAGATAATGAAATTGAGATGTTGGCAACACATCTGGGACATGACCCAAAAACTCATAAGGAAAACTACAGATTGGCACACTCTACACGAGAACTAGCACAGGTATGTTAATGTTTATGGTTCATTCTTTTATTCTGTATACTTATTTTATGTCTCAATGGGGTTACTATTATCACTCCGTCATCCATCAGTATCGGTAATTGATTGAATGCCTTACTCCTCCCACACTCTTGCAGGTATTTTTCTATGAAACTTCTCAACAGATGACCAGCAAGTGTGTTTGATATTCATATTAAGCTCCAAGAAATTAGGCTGATAGTCGAGTGGTTAAGGAAATACTGGAATCGGTATGTCTGTCCATCTGTCTGACTTTTTGGGGGCACAATTTTGATGATGTACCATTTATTTTCTCCAAACTTTAAGGAATTATTTATCAATATGTGTGCTGTTCTTTTTTTTGTGATTTTCTGTATTATCAATTGACTTCTTATTGAAATAAAGCAATTTCTCACTTTGAAAAATACCAAATTTTAGGAAATTATTGTCGCACCTGCTTGCTTTTTTTATACAATCCACAGTTTCTTTTTAAAACTTGCACAGCACGAGATCTCTGAATTTATCGAAAATGAGCAACATCAGACCATTAGCCCAGAATTATCTCCCTTTGAATTTTCCAAAGTTTATTAAATTCAGTTTGTTAACGCGATATAGTCCATATTTTTTGCTCAAAAATCTTTTCAGACTTGCACAGCATGACTATTGAAAAGAGCTTGAAAAACCAATGACAATGAGCAACATCAGACTTTAGGACCAGCATTATCTCTCCTTCGACTTTCATAATTGCCTACATATTCCATCCAATTCTTTTCAAACTTGCACAACATGTTGATATTGATGAGAGCTCAAATCCTTTTGAAAAAAAAACAACCTTGGACTGGAAGTATCTGTCCTTGAATTTTCAAGGTCACAGTTTGTCATCACCCTCTGCAACATTTTTCGGCCCACTCTGTATCTCTTTTACCCTTGATTGGAACTCAATCAACTTACTACCATAACATGTATGTTGCAGTATGGTTACATTTGTGTTTCAAAGTTCATCTTGCTTTTTAAGGTTTCACAACTGCTGCTTTTAGTAGAAGAAGGAGACGAGAAAACTGTCGGAAATTCCTGTTGAAGGTAAGGAAAGTATAATCTTACTAAGTTCTTCTAGCAAGAATATTATATGTTGGCCAGGTGTCTAATTTCGATTAAGTCCACATTTTTGGTCTGATTCTTTTGAACTTGGACAGTGTTCTAAATATGGTTAAAACAGATAAAATTGCTCATTTTGAGCAATTTCATCTTTTTTCTTACATTAATTTAAAAATTGTCTGATGCATTTTTCCTGTGTTGAGTATCTTCAATGACAGATGAAAAAAAAAATTACGCTCTTCACAAAAATGGTGGCGATGGAATATTTACCCAGGTATGGCTGATGGATTCCTTCCAATCCTTCACTGGGATATTCACAACTCTACTCTTTTACCCCTAAATATGATAAGGCGTATCTATGCTCAAACCTGGTCAATTCCACTATTGTTTGATAGGATCATAATAGACCAAATTTAAACATTTTAACAGCCAAGAATGCAGATTTCAGTTGAAAGACACAAAAAACAGAGCTCGTTATGAGGTGTCTCACCTGAATCTTCATTGTTTGCAGAAGTCTTGAAATGGTTGAAGGGGGTTGAAAGATTTAAATACGAAATTATGTAATATATGAATCATTAACTAATTTTCATGCTCAGATGAGCTATTGTGACTGTACTGTGTCTGTCGGCATCCGTCAACATTTGCTTGTGAACACTCTAGAGGTCGCATGGTAGCCAGTAGGGTGACTCAGGCCCTAATGGGCCTCTTGTTGATTAACAAATTAAAAATTGTAAAATTCACCCCTTACATAACTACAGGGGATATCAATTTCCACACGCTTCTTTTATTTAATTGCATAAATACAGATCGAAGCTGCAATATGATTTTCTTGAAGTAGTCCATACGGATAGATAATGTAGATGAAAACTGAGGAAATTATTACTTTTTCAAGCAGGAGTCAACTTTTCTTGCGATGTTCCAGGTTTGCTTTTGTTTTGTTTTGTTAAGAGACTGGGACCTGGAATAAGACACTGCTCTTCTACACTCATTCAATCCCACGAAACCTTAAGGTGTCAGCTTTCTAGTATTGAAGATGTGCAGATTTGGTCAATATTTCAGCTATAAAGTAGGTCCAGACCAGAATTTTGTCTTGTTTAGTTGTTTTTAAAGGTTTTGAATTATGCACCTGGGGTCAATGATAGCCCCATGAGGGTATTACTTGGCTTACTTGGTTTTTTTCTGGAACTAACTTATTCAGGCAATGTGGCAATTCTTGTTGAACTCAGAATACATGTTGATAAAAGTTTTGCGTACATGTTATGTTTACATGAACTTTTAATGGAATCAAAATGAAGAATAACTGTCACACAGGTATATGATAAGAAAATAAGACGCAGATTATCCAATGCAGCTTGCTTCAGTATGAAATGTGCTTATAATTATTTATGTGATTGTTGAATATATTAGAATAATTGGGTCCTACAAATTGTGCTGGGTGCAGCTATTGGGTCTATTTATACAGGAAGTACCTTTGCAGCCATTTTGGATTCTTGTTTACCATGTGTTCAGGACCAGCAATATTTATGTTGAGAAAAAAGGGTGTTAATCTGTTAAGAAAAAAAATATCAGATGCAGAAAAAGCTGGCAGTTGTATACATTTCTATGACAATGGCTATTTAATATATTTTGTAAATTATTCAACTTGTCTTCTTGCATCATTGTTATTGAATGACAAGAGAATATTTAACCAGATTTGGGCGTAAAGTAGGTGTTTGTTGCAAGTGGTATATTGCTCTGGCATTCTTCATGTGTGCAAGATGAAGGTACAATATTTAATTCCATGTCCCATGGATTTTTAGCGCACCTGAGCACGAAGTACTCATGGTGAGTTATTAGGATCTTTGACCATCCGTGGGCCATCCATCATCGTTCGTCTGTCAACAATTGCTTTAAATGACATCTCCTCCTAAACCACTGGCCAAATTTCAAAATAATTTCACACAAATGTTCATCTTATGGCCCTCTTCAAAAATTGCTGATGGTTCAAATTCAAAATAATTTCACATATGTTCATCTTATGGCCCTCTTCAAAATTTACTATGTTCGTTCTGCTCCACTGAACAAGATGGCTGCCAGAGCTAGAAAAAGAAATATCTTTCAATGATATCTCCTCGTAAGGGGATAGTTCAAATTCAAAATAATTTCACAGAAATGTTCAGCTTATGGACCTCTTCAAAAATTCAAAGTGCTGAAGGTGAACTATTGTGATCACTTGACGTCCTTTGTCTGTCCGTCTTTTCACAATTCTTTAAATGACATCTCCTAAACTACTGGATTGTTCAAAGAATGCCATTCCATGCAGAACTCTGGTTGCCACGACAAAAAGTGGAAATTTGATGGAGGGGTGGGGAGGGGGTTACTTGTTTTACATAGGCTTATATTGGGAAAATCAACAAAAATCTTGTCAGAATCTACCATGACCAGGTCTTCCAAATCTGGACCTTTATCCAGATTATTCAAATTATGCCGTTGGGGTTAATAGGGGCCCCCTATGGGGGTACTTATTTTACATAGGCTTTTAAAGGGGAAACCTTAAAAAAAACCTCTTGTCTGAATCTACTAAAGACCAGGTCTTTCAAATTTGGTATGTAGTATCACCTGGTTGACTTGTTCTGCTTAAATGATTTCTGAAATACTTATGGCCCTTTACACATTTACTTTATTTGCAGCCAGTAGAGCATCCACAGGCCCTCTTGGGCCTCTTGTTACAATTGACCAATCAATTTAAGGAGCACCCTGATTGTCTGGAGCAGAACAGTAACTGTTTGAATATGTTGATTGGATTTTCTTTTATTAATTGATCAGGAAAATTGTCAATTTGATGATGTTCTGAACGGTAAATTAGATCGTAGGTTGTTAAATTACATTGTGCGGGTATATCTATGAATGCATTTTCTGTCATTAATTGGTCCATTTTTTCCCATTGGTGAAATAAGTCAATAACTCCTATAATTCAATGGAGTTACTGACTTATTGCACCAAGGGGGCGATATTATATATGGCTCACTTGATATATGCAAGGACTGGTGTATATTCTTCTTAGATTTACCACTGGAAGTGCCAGAAGCCCCAGAAGATACTGAGGACGAAGGAGAAGAGGATTCCGTTGACAAGGATCTGGCTGATTACAGGCAGGATGACGGTACATGAGTTCATTACACTATTGTTTGGAAGGCATTTTATAATTCTCAAGTATTATACCGTAATGTCCCGTAATATTCGGACACGATTAAATAATTATTTAAGTGTCTGAATATTTAGTATAAATATTTTAAAAAATGTCCGAAAGTTAAGGGACTTATGTCTAGGGAAAGAGTGTCAAATTTAAAAGGGTCATTTAAGGGTCATTTAAGACGGCGAGTAACATATGATTATAACAAAACATAATATCGGGTTAACACCGTCATTATGTAGGCAATTATCTCTGCCAGTTAATAATTGTTTCGTTGTATCCCTTCTTCCCTATGCGATTGATTGGTTTTGAAAACTGATTTTATATCTCGCTAGACAGAAGTCCAAGAGAGCTTGTGTTGTCGCCCAGTTGTTGGCGTCTGTGTTGCTGTCCATGTTAGCAGTTTCAAGAAAGTGTTCACAACTACTATTCCCTTGCAGCTACAGTTTTCATATTTGGCACACATATTTCTTTGGACAGGACCTCTCCATCCATGTGAAAATTTTATTCCCTACAGCCTTGACCCTCAGCCTCTGCATTTTTTGTTCAGGACCTTTTAGTCAATTCATACGTTTTGTCACCTACAACCTTGACCCAAGCTTCTGCATTTAAGTTTTTAAAACTGTTCTATACCCTTTCAGGTAAAGCTTTCATATTATACTGTCTTGTCATATCTCTATGCAACAATGCTATACATGTAAATTTGGTTGAAATCAGTTACAGCAATTCGAGTTTTACTCCCTTAAATTTCTGAAATTTACCAAAATATATCTGTGCAGTCCTTTAACTAAATTACTGCTTTTCAAAGCTTGTTGAAACCTTACATGGATATCTATATGATACACTGCTGTACATGTTCATTTGGTTTAAAATTGGCAAAAGCGACTCGAGAGTTACGTCCCCTTGAATTTCAGAATTTTACCAAAAAATATCTAGTCCATGTCACATAATCTCCATTGCAGCTTTTCAGAATTTGATGAAACGTTTTAAGGGTATGTATCCCTAGAAGATGCTTTACTAAATGTGCAGCAAAATACACTAATGTGCAGCAAAATACACTATCAAGAGCCCCTTCAGCTGGGGATCACAATTCTATGAATTTGCTTGTTTTGTCCTGAAGTAGTGTTGTATTATGGACACATAAAAAAATGCAAATGTTGAATATAAATTACACTTTCTATTTCATTATTTCCCTTCATGGTTTTCATCAAGGAAAACAAGTGTGGTTTATCCTAAGTGTTGAAATTTCTTGTTTTCCGTAATTATGAAAATGGTGTACAATGTAAATCTTGAATTTAGGATAAATAATTATTTTTTTCTTGATAAAGACTTATAAAATTGAGTGTGTAATTTATATTTGATATATAGTATTATTCCCTATGGATTACTTACAGTGTTAAATGATGGTTTATGATTTTTTTTTAGATAAGGAGACTGAAGAAATTGAGTGTGTAATTTATATTTGATATATAGTATTATTCCCTATGGATTACTTACAGTGTTAAATGATGGTTTATGATTTTTTTTTAGATAAGGAGACTGAAGAAATGGACTCTGAAACAATAGCTTCTCATACCAAACAAAGAAAGACAAAACATGGTGATTCTGATACAGACTCTGAATTTAACAACTCTGATAAGGAATCTGAAACAACAGAAATCCGTACCAATCAAAGAAAGAGAAAATATGATGAATGTGATACATCCACTGAGGAAACAGTTTTAAACAAAAAAAGAAAAAAACGTTGGAGTGAAAATGAAAACAAAATTTTCAAAAGACTTTTCTCTCAGTTTGTTATGAGAAAAACAATGCCTCCAGGATCATTGTTAAAAAAAGCTGAGAAAGAATTATGCAGAACTGTTGCACAAATCAGAACAAGGGTGCACAATATCATTTCTGGAAAACAAGTTCTTTAAGGCCTAAAGAATTGTCTGCTTTAGCAGAACTCTTGATAATAGGTGTAAACTCAAATCTTTCTGGTAATATATTAAGCTTGCCGTTACAAAAGTACGGAGAGCTATTGCTATATCCTCCTCGTCCATCGTTGCTGTCAGCATCCGCATTTGGTTAAAGTTTACCTGCAAGCTCCCTGTGTGGTATCGGGGCACTTTGATAAATAGATTATATCCACTGCATTTTTACTTGCATGTCATAAGAGGCAACAAATATGAAACATTGGCCGAGCCCCGATAGCTCAGCCGGTAGTGACGTAGGCTAGTAATTAAGGGTGTTGAACCGTGTGAGTTCGAACCCCGGCTCGGCCAATTCTTTTCCCACATTTGGCAAAGGTCATTGTGACTTGAGTCATTTGTCTGTCTTCCATCGCTTGGCTACCTATGGGTAGATAGTTTATGTCAAAAACTAGCCAGTTGCTTGGGAAGAATATTGTGCGGAGTCCTGGTGAGAGAAAGCCAGGAAATGCATGGTTTTGTGAACTGGCTACCGTGATATAACTGAAAGACTGCTGAAAACGGCATTAAACCCAAATAAATTAATAAATAAAATACCTGCAATCTAACTCTAGAGGCCACATGTTTAGCATTATCTTCTTCAAACTTTCCCAGAATGATGTCCTTGACAAAATATCTGTCAAGTTCAAAGCTGGGTCAAAATAGAAGGTCACTAGGTCAAAGTTTCGATAATGGGTTACTGGGTTACTCCAGATCAAAAAGTAGGTCACTAGGTCAATTTGTAGAAAAAGCTTGTATGCTCTTCCGAGACCACATTTTTGTCCAATCTTCATTAAAGTTGGTCAGAGTGTTGCTCTCAATGATATCTCAGCCAGGTTAGATAATTATGTCAGTTCAAAAAGTATGTGACAAGGTCAATTTGTTGAAATAGCTTTTAAAATATCACCGGAAGTATAGCTGTACTTTCAGTAATATTTTATAGTCGCATTTTTAGCTCACCAGAGCACAAAGTGCTCAGGGTGAGCTTTTGTGATTGCCTGATGTCCGTCGTCCGTCGGCGTGCGTCGTCCGTCGTCCGTCGTCAGTCGTCAACAATTTGAACCTTTAAAAATCTTCTCCTCTGAATCTACAGGGTTCTCATCTTTCATCTTTGGCATATAGCATCATCTGTTGGTCCTCTACAAAAGTTATATAAATTATACCCCTGGGGTCAAAATTGGCCCTGCCCCAGGGGTTTTCAGTTTTCAATAGAAACATATAGTGAAAACTTTGAACATCATCTTCTCTAAAACTAGAAGGTCCTCAGCTTTCATATTTGGCACATAGCTTCAACTTCAGGGCTTCTACAAAAGTTATATAAATTATGCCCCTAGGGTAAAAATTGGTCTCACCCCATGGATTGCCAGTTTTTTTAAGCTGACTACTTAAACAGCCCATAGGATCACTAGTTATGCATAGGAAAAACTTTAAAAGTATTCTTGTCAGAAACTACATGTCCCAGAGCTTAGATATTTGGTGTATAGATTTACTTAGCATAACTTTATGGGTTTTATAAGTGTCATAGTTCTTGGGTTAAAATTGGCCCTGCCCTGTTTGTACAGTCTTCTTCACTTCAGAAACGACAGCCTAAAGGTTTCTCCTTAATATATCAGCCTGCAGAGCTCAGACCTTCTTATATAACCACCCTTAGCCTGATCAGTTGAGTAGAAATTGTGTTTAGACAAATAACACACTCTCATTTAAGATTGAGAAAATTGTGGATAGTTCTTAATATGCAGAACACCCTTAAAGCTTTTTTTTCATACCTATGCCCTTCATTAAGCTACCAGATATCAATATAGAGCATATCTGTTGTGAATTTCAGCTTAACTCTTTGCATGCTGGGTAATTTTGTCATCTGCTAAATGGTTGTCTGCAGCATATTCAAAGTTATCTGTACTAGACAATTTCTTTCTAAGTTTTTCAGAATTCAGACTCATTGACAAACAGTTTGGATACCAGATCAGGCCCCACATTATATTTGCCCTGATCTGGATCCAAACTGTTTGCATAGGTCATTAGTGGTGGGAGAATCCCACCACACACTTTCTTTCTAAGTTTTTCAGAAGTTCAGTCTCATTTACAAACAATTTGGATATCAGATCAGGCCCCACATTATGTGGGCCCTGATCTGGATCCAAACTGTCATAGTTCATTAGTGGTGGGATAATCTGCCTCTAGCATCCAAAGAATTAATACAAGTTCCAGTGGTCTATGCTCTATCCATTCTTTCACTACATTCTTTCAGCATCATGTTCTGGTCCTCTACAAAAGTTATATAAATTGTGTCCCCGGGGTCAAAATTGGCACCGCCCCTGGGGTGTTAAGTTTTCAATAGAAACATATGTGAAAACTTTGAAAATCTTCTCCTCTGATTGTCTGGTGAGCGATGTCAGGGCCATTCTGGCCCTCTTGTTTAACCCATTCCCTCATAGGATATTTTCAGAATCTGTCTCTTGAAAAATTTCAGAATTGTGTAGATTTGAAACCATTGTGATAAATAGAGCATTTACTCCTATGGAGAAAATGCTCTATTCATAAAGTGACTATTTTACCTCTTTGAATAAATCTACTGATAAGGAGCATTAATTAGAGAAAAGGAAAATTTCAGAATTGTGTAGATTTGAAACCATAGTGATAAATAGATCATTTACACCTATGGAGCAAATGCTCTATTTATCACAAAGGCATTTTTCAGATCCTACCTCTTTGAATAAATCTACTGATAAGGAGCATTAATTATAGAAAAGGAAAATTTCAGAATTGTGTAGATTTGACACCATTGTGACAAATAGAACATTTACTCCTATGGAGCTTTTGCTCTATTTATCACAATGGTTAGCAAATGCTCTATTTATCACAAAGGCTTTTTTCAGATCCTACCTCTTTGAATAAATCTACTGATAAGGAAAATTTCAGAATTGTATAGATTTCAAACCATTGTGATAAATAGAGCATTTGCTCTATAGGAGTAAATTAACTCATATATAAACCACATATAAAGTTACATACCAGTCTGTGTCAGATCAGAATCCAAACTGTGTGCTAATTTTGGTCAAGTCATGCTAAGCAGTGATAGGGTTGTCATCTGTTAGAAATGTTGTCTGCTTATTCAAAGAGGTAAATCTTGGTCTACTCTTATTTGCAAATGCGTGAAAACATGTTTATATGAGGAAAAGGGTTAATTAGAGAAAAGGAAAATTTCAGAATTGTTTAGATTTGAAACCATTGTGATAAATAGTGCATTTACTCTTATGGAGCAAATGCTGTATTTATCACAAAGGCAAATGCTCTATTTATCACAATGGTTTCATAAAGTGACTATTATACCTCTTTGAATAAATCTACTGATAAGGAGCATTAATTAGAGAAAAGGAAAATTTCAGAATTGTGTAGATTTGAAACCATTGTGATAAATAGAGCATTTACTCCTATTGAGCAAATGCTCTATTTATCACAAAGGCTTTTTTCAGATCCTACCGCTTTGAATAAATCTACTGAAAAGGAGCATTAATTATAGAAAAGGAAAATTTCAGAATTGTGTAGATTTGAAACTTTTGTGATAAATAGAACATTTATTCCTATGGAGCTTTTGCTCTATTTGTCACAATGATTAGCAAATGCTCTATTTATCACAAAGGCTTTTTTCAGATCCTACCTCTTTGAATAAATCTACTGATAAGGAGCATTAATTAGAGAAGATGAAAATTTCAGAATTGTGGCGATTTCAAACCATTGTGATAAATAGAGCATTTGCTCCATAGGAGTAAATTAACTCATATACAAACCACATATAAAGTTACATACCGGTATGTGTCAGATCTGAGTTCAAACTGTGTGCTAATTTTGGTTAAGTCCTGCTAAGCTGTGATAGGGTTGTCATATGTTAGAAATGTTGTCTGCTTATTCAAAGAGGTAAATCTTGGTCTACTCTGTTTGCAAATGCGTGAAAACATGTTTATATGAGGAAAAGGGTTAATTAGAGAAAAGGAAAATTTCAGAATCGTGTAGATTTGAAACCATTGTGATAAATAGTGCATTTACTCTTATGGAGCAAATGCTCTATTTATCACAAAGGCAAATGCTCTATTTATCACAATGGTTATTATCACCAGTTATTCTTAACAAGTTTTAATTTTCCATTTCCATAACAATTCCATTTGTATAAATTGTTGAAATCGCAATTTTTATACAATTTCTGCTTTGAAACAATCATCAGTACTCTAATTCTGAAAGGGTTCGAAACGTTCAGGTGTGAACTGGTTTTGTTACGAAACGTGCTCTACAAGGGTTGTCGTTCGTTTCTAAATACGCAATATATCAAGGAGTTGTTAGGTTATGCGTAGTAAAATGTAATGGAAAATGAGAGCATGGGATATCAGTTTGTATATATGGTCCCTGAGAGCACTTGGCTGTTGTGCAAAACCATTATACTTCTACTCAAAGGAGTGCAAAGAAACTCAGGTGAACGATATAGGACCATCCTCTTGTTGTATTTAAAGAGTCTTCTGCTGTAATAACAATGTTCTACACCTACTAATGTATAACTCTTACAGATATGTATATATGTACAACATTTTATTATAACATAGTTATCAATATGTTAACTACAGTTTTAACATTCTAGGAACAGAAGTGTTGATCTAGTCTTTATGAATGATATGTAGAAAATAAGTCGTCAGATAAAATTTGGACTCTTTAATGCCGCAGAATTATCTCAATCTACATGGACATAGAACACCAATATTTAAAATAACAAATGGACGATATATGACCCTTTGTTTGAGAAAGCTTTCAATGATTTTTGCAGATTTATTGTTTGTAGATTGAGTGAAAGAGTAATAGCAGTCATTTCAGAAAAAACAAAGCTTATGTGTATATAGTCAAACTGATTATCTAGTGTTTCTTATTAAAATTAGTTCAATTTCTATTTGTGTTCTCCGTTGTAATTTCAACCACTTTAACCTGATCTCTCACATACACAACATTTGTTTAATCAACAGATCACCAGTGAAAACATTGTGATAAAAGGTGCCTATAATAAGCAGATTCTCCTTTCCTTCATTTTTCAGTTCAAAGTTGTCATTAGAATTGCATATTTTGGAAAGGTTGACCCAGTGACGGTCAATATGTATAACGTTCAGCCAATCACAACGCGCCTTACATAAATTTCATGACCAATCAGAGAATGGCTTTCTAACCGGTTAGGTCTTTCAGCTGATTAGAAACTTCAATAGAATTATACAGTATTATTTATTATAAACAACATCTCAATATTAAATATATATCTTAATAATAAAAAGATACTATATACAGAAATTGCAGTCCAATATCAATATAGGTCAAATAGATTACCACCAACAAAATTAAATTTTGTTCGGGGTTTTACGGCATACTTTAGATTGTCGATAGCTTACTATTGACAATTACTGTTGATATGCTAGATATAAGGTTACATACGATACTACATAGTTATACTTTACCATTGTAACCTAACACAATGTGTACAGATATATTCTCGATAGAATTAAATTCTATTAGAGCTTTATAATTAGGTTGAATTTGACCGATACTATAAGCAAATTTATTTGCGCTATAAGCGGTGTTTGGCTTAATATATTGGTTTTACAAATGGTAAACAACCATAGTTGCACTCAATTTAATGTATATGCTGAGATGCAATGCGCCCTCTGTGTCTCGGACCAGATGGTTGATTAGGATAAGCCAATATTCACTTTAAGTGAATGGTTTATAATATATAGCTGCATAAGGTTAAATAATCAACACTTTAAATGATCCCCAGTCATATCGACCAATCAGCCTTACCTCCCATACTGGAAAATTATTTGGAGGGGATGGTAAAGGCACGTTTAGAACATCTGCTTGAATAAAAAAATATATTAAACCCCTGTCAATCTGGCTTTAGAAAGGGGAGGAGCACGTTGGATCAGCTCGCACGTCTGCAACATGGCATAAATTCAGCAAAAAATAGAGGACACTCAGTCCTAGCAATCTTTTTAGACCTACAATGCAGCATTCGATCTAACCTGGCATTCAGGTGTTTTAAACAAATTGAAAAAAACACGGAATAACAGGAAACTGCTTTCAATATCAGAGAAACTTTCTTGAGGGCCGGAAAATTCAAGTTACGGTTGGGGGGAACCCTGTCAGTCACACAAACTGTAGACAGAGGAACCCCCAGGGGGCCATATTATCGCCTCTGCTATTTTCTATTCTGATAAATGACTTGCCTGATAAACTAGAGGGGACAGGCATGGTTACTAGCCAATTTGCTGATGATTCTGGCACTTGGCTAAGGGGAGTCAACTTAAACCTGATGAAGACTAGAGCTCAAACAGGACTTGACTCAATATGGGGTTGGGCAAAAGAATGGGGTTTTGAATATAGTCAAACAAAAAAAGAGGTCCAGATTTTGGCTCTGATGAAAACAGCCTCTTGCTTCTATATTAAGTCTCTCATTCGTCCAAAAATAGGTTATGGGGCTCAAATCTATTCATGTGCAACACCATTAGTTCTAGAAAAAATGGATATTTTACAGAATAAGGCTCTCAGAATTGCCTTCAGAGCATAACACTCCGCACCAGGCTACATGCTTGAGGCAGAGGTGGGTATAATCCAATTAAATTTAAGACGGGAAGATCAGTCAGTTAAGTACTGGGCCAGGGCTCGGGAAGGATGGGAACCCTGTGAATAAACTCATTGGGACCGGATACCACATCAGATACAAATATGAGAAGAAGGGTCATGTGGCTATGCCATTTGGTGCTTATGATCAGGATCTGGTGGAGGAGTTCGGTCTAGGTGGATCACTGTGGCAGATTTTAGGCCTAAACTGGATCCGCCCTGGACGCTTCAAAAATCCCGATATCAGGTTATCACTATCAACCGAGTTCAATAAAAGTGATTTAACAGCATTCATAAAATCTATCACAGCAAATCACATTGACCGGTATTATGCTGAACATACTCAAATTTATACAGATGGTAGTAAGGATCCCGATTCCGTGAAAGTTGCAGCTGCATATGTCATTCCGTCCCTTCAGATACAGTATTCTGAGAGACTCAGCAACAATTTGTCAATCTACACAGCTGAACTTATCGCGACACAAAAATCTATGTGCTGGATATTAGAAAATAAACCAACAAAGACTGCTATACTTTCGGATTCACTTTCAGCTCTTACACCACTAAAAAATAATAATAGCAGATCAAGGCCACATTTTTGTGTCGTCTGCTTTTGCAGGGCTGACGACACTTAAGCGATCCAAATGTCCGTCCGCGTCGGCGTTAGCAATTTGCGTTTAAGTTTTAAGTTTGACCCTATAGAGGCAACACATTCCCAGGTCTGCCTTGTTAGCCTAATTTTCACCAAACTTGCTCAGAGTAATGTCCTTGACAACGTCTCTGTTATGTTGGAAACTGGGTCATGTGGGGTCAAAAAAGTAGGTCTTAAGGCCTAATCTTCGGGAAACATAATGAACACTCTAGCAGCCACATTTTTAACGTAATCTTCTTGCTCATTAAGAGCTATCAATCTCGGGCGAGTTACTCAATGGCCATCATGGCCCTTTTGTTTGCAGGAAAGATTGAAAAAATCAAGTTCCCGTTGAAGCTGGTGTTATCTAAGATTCTTTTGAACCGTTTGGGTTCGAAACCTGGCTCGGGCAACATTCTTTCCGACTTTTGACGAAGGTCATTGTCTTCCACCTCTTGAATACCAATATGTAGTTTATGTGGAAAAGTAGCAAGTTGCTTGGGAAGACTTGTATGGAGTACTGGTGAGAGAAAATCAGGAAATGCATGGTTAGGTGAACTGGCCGCCGTGAAATGACTGAAATACTGTTGAAAACGGCGTTAAACCCCATTAAATCAAATCTAAGATTCTTATGTCTTTTCCCCTGTATTGTAGTAGCGTCTTATAGCATTTGTATCCACAGGCGACCTTTTTTTTACTGACAACTATTGTATCACAGTTATAACTAACTTATTCCTGTTTAACCGGTGATTATTATTAGTGATATCGTTCAATAAATCGTTATCTGTAGAACTACAGTAATGCCGAATGTTAAAGAGGGAAAGTTACTGATGTTTTATTTAAATCTGGTAGTCGCGAAAACCTGAGGATTAAACCCACAAATGCACACGACAAAATTTATCCCGGCACCACAGGGACAGTACAGCAGGAAAGGAAGTTCTCATTCTAGTGGAGAACTTGATTCAACGTGACGAGAAGAGTTTTTGAAAAGAAAACCTGAAAATATAAGCGACAATTACTTTTACCATAACGGTTTGTTAACTTTTTTAAAGTGATAGACAGCCAAGCTAATGTCATGTATTCATTGTATGTTCATCCGTTATCTTTATAGCCAATTCAAGCTTCTGTAGTGACGCATTCTGTCCGTCCATTGTTCGTAAGTTTGAATGCAGGCTCAACTAGCGTTCTTCTCAATGTTTACAAAAGTAATTGCCTTGCGTATTTTGTTCTGCGCATCAGCTCAATGAGGAAAACCTCTTGAGCTGCTTGAAAAAATGTTAGAGCGTAACTGTATAAGAAAATCAGAAACATATTGAAAGGTTATTATCATCTGTAGTTTCCTCCGATTATCGATGATAGCACGATTACATAGAGCTGTGGGAATTATCAAACAAAATTGATATAATATACGCACATGTATAAGACTCGTGGGAGATATGAAACATAAACATATATTCACAACATGCCGTTTATGACTGAGAAAGCACACCTACACTATTACTCTCACAGAAAATGCATGTATGTTTTCCTGCACAAATGCAGACACGTTCAAAGACACATATACACACATTGGGTATAAGCATTTGTATAGGATTCCATTCACAGAACTAAGATACCGGGTGATGTTAATTACTGGGGATATTCTACCCAAATGTATAGTCCATTCATAGCTTTCATCGTTGGTTCAGCATGTCATTAGATACCCACGAAGAACAAGATACGAAACATGAAGTGGTTGGAAGAGTACTAATACGTATTACGCATATATATATAGAACGGAAAAGCAGATAGATATGCATAAAGTGAGACAGAGTTAGGACATATATGTACATGATCATAGGTACATTGGTTAACTCTTCGTTGCCTAGCGACGACATATTACGTCCTTGCAGCAGATGACTTTTGAAATGATTGTGGCCTCATTTCGCCACAATCTTTTCAACTTTATTTGATAGTGTAGAGGCTAATCTAACTCTATACTATTTGGAAAGGTTTATCATTTGATCATTTGAATTTGCCTCTCAAGCAACAGGACAGTCTTACGATTTTCACGTCTTACAATTTTCACAGCCCCGAAAATTGTCAGATCTTATATATCGCACAGTCTGAAGATTCTCACGCTACACCGGTCACGTTAGTTCTAGAAATATCTTTCTCGGACAGGCTTTGACTAATAAGGGTTGACAGTATTTCCATTATATTGACAGGAAATACTTGGGCCATGTATATATAATCTACGACAACTAATTGGGCCACATATATATATATAAATATATAATCTACGACAAATAATTGGGTCAAATATATAGAGAACGTCCTGTATAAACTTGACATGACATTGGGTCCAAGGTCTGAGGCCCAATATTGTCATTGGGTCTGACCCAGCTATTATGTCTTACTATGATGTGGATATATTTGTTGAATGTTGAAAAGTGCTGATATATATTGGTGGATGCAGATGTTTAAGGCTGTATACAATCTTTTTTTGTAAATCTTTCGTTTCTAAGTGCACTCCTTCACTATGGTCCCAATAATTATGTTTAAAAGACCAGTCCCAATATCCCGTCAAGTTTAAGTATATATATATATATATATATATATATATATATATATATATATATATATATATATATGACAACATTTATATACATGTATGCGTATGTTAAAACATTTATATACATGTATGCGTATGCGTGACAACATGCATATGTGCGTATAAGTGATAACATTTGCATGTGCGTATACGTGTGACAGCAATTATAGTTAGATAAAAAAAAGTGTTGCGTCTATCAAAAGAAACAAAACAATGTAAGTCTTGATTCTTGAAATAAATAAATGATTTAGTGAGTGTTTGATTTAAGGGGAAAAAAGAGAATGAAATTAGAAACTCGTTTTCAATTAATGTTATGGCGAAGGAAGAATGGTAATCATATACAATTTTATCCAAAGTCTTAAATGTGCATGGGTCAGATGACTTTTTCTTACGAATGGAAGCTTAACACAAAGTTTATTTGATATGAAGACCAGTCATGGGAGCATTGAAAGCAATGTCATAGTCTCCTACCAGTCGAACTCTTCATATCTTTGTACTTCCAAAAACGCCCAAGTAATTGGAAATGTAACGACATATTTCAAGTTCAAAGGACATAACTCAGGAAAACATAATTCAACCAGACAGAGATTCAAACTTAAGGTATGCTTCATCTAGATCAAGCTTCATACCAAAATATAAAGATAATATCTCAAACCACTTCCTAAAATGTCCGAGCAATTGAAAATGTGACGAAAGATTTCATGTTAAAGAGCAATAACTCTGGCAAATGTTATTCAATTCGAACTTAAGCTGTAACTCATCTAGATTTAGCTTTCAAACTACTTCCAAAAAGTCCGGATAACTGATTGATACGGTATGACCGACGGACGGACAGACAGACAAACGGGTGGAAGACGAACGGAAAGGACATACGAAATCTAAAAATAGTCTCCTTCGACTTTCGCTGGTAGGAGAATCATTACCTCGACTACATAGGGATATAATGAGTTTTAAATATTTTCTTAAATTCTCTCGGAGCAGTACTCGGCACAAGCATGTGTACTTGCCACATTATCAATGTCCTTTTTTACCTTATCAATTCCATGTTATTTTAAAAAACATTTAAGACCGATCGATGAACAAAAAGAAACGCGAACATCCCTAATAGTAAACATAAAAGGAATACTAAATAACAATTTACACAGTGACCATTGGAATAATTTTGTAATATGTCATCCAAAGTAATGAATGATAGCGAACCTTCAATAGTTTCATGGTCAATTTGTGCACAGAATTATACAAATTGAATAACAAAATATCTTAAACGGTTAAGAATAAAATCTGATGACATGTGTGATTTTTGTATTGAAGGAAACAAACAAAAACACACATATTTTAAGACTGTAAATCATGTTGAAGACAATCTAACAAGACGCCAGTATAATACTCAATAAGACAACATATTTATTCTATTTAACAACCTATCCATGATCTAACTGAAGTATTGCATATACAGAGTAGACTCTTACCAGACGGCTCCTATATAATATGTTATTTCATAAGCAGAACAGATCCTGATCAGACGGCGCCTTTAGGAGCCATCTGACCTGGGTCTACTCTGTTTGCAAATGTGTGAAAAAGCAGTTATATGAAGAAAAGTCTTATTCTGTGGTTCTCCAATTAACGACGGGTTGTGATTATTCCAGGCGCGAAATCAGACTGGACTGGTTACCTATAAAATATTGTATACCACAAGGATCCCTACTTGGTCCCATACGTTTCTTTAGTCATATCAATGGCATGGTTTATGACATACATGTATACTCTAATATTTGTCTGATTTAACTCATTCTCTCCTACCGACGCCTTTTTGCGTCTCTGTAAAACTCATTTATTGAAACCATTGTGATACATAGAGCATTTGCTCCTATGGAGCAAATGCTCTATGTATCACAATGGTTCCAAAACTACATAATTCTGAAATTCTCCTTTTCTAGAGTTAATGCTCCTTTTCGATAGATTAATGCAAATAGGTTGGGTATAAAAAAAATAGTCCAGGAGTGAACGAGTTAAGGATTTATCACATCGTAGAACAATCAGAATTGGCTGCAAACACTTAAAATACTAGTCGTAACTAAATTATTTATTGAGCGAAAACGTGGCCCGATTCACCCAACCTGACAAAAACATATTTTAATTTCAAGAAAAATACAACAAACAAGCATGTCCACAACTCACCCTTCCCTTTACATATGCTTGACGATCAGATCACTAAAGTTACCTCACATAAGCATCTTGGATACATTTGTTACATGACAGGTCAAGACATACTCGTATTGATTGCAAAACATCAAATACAAGGGAAATAATCAATATGATGAGCTAATTCAAATATGTTATTTGACAGAAAATCACTTGAAACAATCTTGGTTTTTGTACCCTTACTCGAATACGCAGATGATGTTTCGGACAAAGAGGATCTGTTGCGAGTTGTCTATTAGGATCACATGTTCCTAGACGAGCATTAGAGAATGTTATTAAGCAAGCCTTGGCGAGATTAATAACATTTTCTTGCTGAGTTTAGGAACATGTGATCTTAAAAGACAACGAGCATCAGATTATTTTTCTCACATAACAAAAAAAGTGTATTTTCGCCGTTTAAATAACATGTAAACACCGGTTTCCATGGTTTGACGTCATATATGACGTATGACGTCATATACTGTTCTAAAGTGTTCTTACACGTGTAACAGATAAGGGAATCTTAACCCATTGTCCTAACCCGAAGAAAAGGGAAGTTATGTGGGAAAATTGTATAACTAATGAAAAACACAATCTAGATGAAATTTAATACGAGTATAGTTGCTGATACAACTCAACTCATCTCAGCTGTAAATCTTGGAAAGAAAATAGGTCGGGAACCATAACGACATACCAGAGTAACTGCCTTTCTTTGTTCCTTCTCTTGGTACACATACCGATTATCCATCAAGCAACCGACACAAGATTCAATCCGTACATGCCAGGACAAAATTATTCACCGAATCCTTTCTACCCTCAGAGGTCCAAGCGAGGAAGTCTGCCTCTTTGAATTTGTTTGGAAGTCATAAATTCCACTTCGCTTTTAGTTTTTAAGACTGCAATCAATCACGGTGTTACGCTTTACCTCTATACCATTTCACTGGGTGCAGGAAGGCTCAAATAGTCCACACACACACACACACACCTTAGAATAAACTGTAGCTTTCTGAATCGTACACTTTTCCAAAACAATATTGTAGAATCTCCTGTGGTGATATCGAGGGCACTGAACACTTCCTTCTCAATTGAACGACCCACCACGTATACGTCTTTTAAATACAAACAAACCAAACCGTCCTGTAGCAATGGAACTTCTTTTAGATTGGAACCTATGTCTAGATGCTCAAAGCAACTCCAGCTTTTTGCAAGCAGTAGAAATTTAATTTGGGGATCGGAGAGGATCAATTAAGCCCCATTCGACTCTTACGTAGGAGGGCATCGAAACATGACCCACGTCTCCCAGGACCGTAGCTGAATCCAAATTTCATATACCAATCTTGGCTATAGGGGTCTAGGGACATGCTGCCCCGGACAAATTTAGAATTTTAAGCAGTTTTGAAACTATTGTGATAAATAGAGCATGTGTTCCTAAAAAAGCAATTGCTCTTTTTATCACAATGGTTTCAAAGGGTGGTGTTATTACAGAGGTCAGTATGCGTCAAATGGGGGGAAAAGGGTAAAAACTTACATAACAAGACATAACTTTAATCTTACCACCTCCTTTAAGCCTTCGCTTTGTGTTCCATTTTGGACATAATAATATTTTCACTTATGTTAATGAGGTAATTATTATCTTCCTGTTTAGGTTCAATGAGATAAAAATAATTGTAATCATAGTGTCTGATTAGAGACAGTCGAAACTGATGACAATTCACATTCTTCGTGGACATGTTAATACATTAACATTTGTTTCCTTGATTTATTCGACAAATACTGAATGTATGTCAGTTATAGCAAGTATACAATATAATTGATGTGATGAAGTGGTCTTTGTAAGTATGTTGTTTTCGATCCACTCCTTTCTTTTACCTACGATGATAATCGGGTTTGTGAAATTCCACGAAATAAAATATGTTTGGACTTACTATGACTCAAATATTACAACTAAGTACAACCGTTATCAGTCGTTAGACGTTCATTTCAAATAATATTGTTCATTTTCCAACCATCTTACGGCACAATCTCCAAGCGATCAATTGAGAAGTCATTTACAAGTTATTGTAATTATCTGATCACTCTTGACAATCGAACATCATTGTGTATTACCATGGAAACCTAATGAAATTATTTTCAAATTGCATTTGATGTATGTTCGAGAGTGCAATGCTACACAATTGCAAATTATAATTGCACAGACCTGACGCACATTAAATCACGTCTATCGGAAATCTCTGACACAAACAGTGACGCATATTGTAAGCGAGCATTTACTGGTTGAAAAGGCATCTAAAATCAGGCGGTTTCTCAATGCAGGGTAGCATAATCCTTTAAGAACAATTAACATTACACTTGTTTCGCCATGTTATAAATCACCATCTTCTTTAACCCTTTTGAATACGGGACAGTCTTTATCATTTAAAAACAGAGTAGTCCCAAATCCCCTAAATGATCTCTCTGATCAGTCTGCACTGATTGTCATTCAAAATCACCTATCATGTTTAACCTTTCCTTCATATCAACATGTTTTCACGCATTTGCAACAGAGGAGACCAAGAACAGACGGCCAGAATGGAATTTGATTTCTTTAATTTCTAAAATGGCTACAATGTTCCACTTCCATATTTCATTATAACTATTTTGTCCACGAATATTCAGTAGGTATTGAAATTCGGAATAAACATAGAACAGGGAAATGGTTTAGCCTTTCATACTGAGTGGGCCTCATAGTTCAACACTGAAGGGTTATTCTACTCTACACATTCAGTGTTAGAAGGGTTAATGGCCCAGAATGAAGTTATATCTTAACCCATTCCCTCATAGTGACGCATTTTGGGGCCTCTATAAAAGTCACATTTTGAAGCAATTTTGATAAATAGGAGCAAATGCTCTATTTATCACAGTTGTTTCAAAACTACACAATTCTAAAATTTCCTTTTCTCTAGTAAATGCTCCTTTTCGGTAGATTAATTAAAAAAAGGTTGGGCCTAGAAATAGTCTAGGAGGGAATGGATTAATAGGCGCTTAGGTTAGGTTTTTCTATTTCTGCAAGAATAAACTTAAGCTCATCGGTGTTTAATGCCCTGCTGTGAAAAAAAATGTGTCTACTCAGAGTTATATCTGGTTCATTTGTGACTACTTCCGATTCAATCAAGCTTTTGCGAACCTATGGACCGAGTTTCAAACAGCTTGGATACTAATGAGACAACGAGCTACTCCCCATCTCACCTGAATCGAAGTTGTTTGCAAATCAAGCTGTGGTGAATAGGATAAGAGTTTGTATGTATGTACAGTAAAACCGCTCTATAACGGCCACTGAATTGTGTTAATTAGTTGGTATTTAGGGTAGGTGGCTGCCTTTGACACAAACTACTTTATGTAATTTAGTGGCCGTTATAGAAAGGTTTTATTGTATGTAAATGTTTATATGTCTGTAAATTTTAAATATATTATTATAATTCATAGAATCATATCTATATCATTTCATAAACATACAGAGTAGCCCTTGATCAGTTCGACTTTATGCCAATAAATTAGTTTTTTGTGTTTAAGCAATTCATCCTTAAACTTTTCTTCATATCGAGACAAGTGGATCTCCGTTCTAAAATGCAATATCTCCAAATTCCTCGTTGCACAAAAGCTGCCTGCAACAATGGTTTTCTACTTAGAACTTAGTTTGCTTTCTAAAGCTGATTGGTTTACATTATTTAAGGCAAAAGAATTGTGTTAACTTTAGTACAGTAAATCTCCACTGAATCCGATTTCTAGTAGAGAATAGCTGCTCCTGATGAATCCCGCATTGCTGTATCCAGCGTCATACGTATTCGCACCTGGGCAACTATGTTTGTGATTGATAGGAACCTTACCGACCAATGGTACATCAATGAAGGGTAATAATCCCGTCTACCTTTAATCCGACGCTCCCACATCATTTTGCATGATGACAATATAATTTAAACAAAATCACATGCAATGGTATTTTTTCAGAGAACACCATGGATCATTGTGACTAGCCTGTTCGATCTCCTGATTCTCGTCAGAACATTATGGGAGACAGGCGCGGATTTAGAGGGTGCGAAGTCGGCGTACGCACCAAAAATTGCCAAGACAATTTTTTAGTAATATTTTAGATCTAGTTAAAGTTTAGAAACCTTTTGCGATAAATAGAGCATTTGCCCCTATGGAGCAAATGCTCTATTTTTCACAATGGTTTAAAAAAACGACTTTCATAGAGGCATCAAAAGGCGTCAATAAGAGGGAATTGGCTAAAAGTACAGGTATAGCCTTGTATAGTCACGTAGTGACTTCTAACCTCTTGATTTGGATCCAATATCTTGGTTTGGATCCAAACATTATATAGATAGGAGAACTCTGTATCCAGGAAATACTTAAATATGAACCAGGAAACACTTTTTGAGAGTCGCGATCTGCTTGGATTGATAATTAATTAGTTATAGCTTATGGGTATATTGCTATGGCAACTGTCCTTAGATAGGATATGGAGACGAAACCTTGCACTGCAAACAGGAAATGTCTGTCACCTTGCTTAGTGATATATACTGTCAAATATGGAGTTAGGGGGGGGGGGGGGGGAGTTCAGTCGAGAGTGAGTCTAAATTAGATCAGTTGGACAGATTAGATCTAGAAATGCATTATGGGAGTTAGGGACTGCACGGTACTTAGTCAGGCATATGCGAGTATCGACTCAGAAACGAATAGGAACAGTCATGTTAGAGATATTTAACTATGTGTTGCTGTATTAGAATTTATGAAATATGTTGTATTAAAATATCTGAGACTGAAAATGTGTTCTGAATGAAGCCCATAACACGACATTCATTTTATTCATTCCATCGCCATGGCTAATTGTTCTCAAATGTCTAAATGGCATTTTCCAACATTCCATGCAGTTGAATCGTGATTGCTATTCCATGTTTTAGTTATTACCTGTTCGCAACAGCTCAATGTTCCCATCTGTCATTATATTAAATGCACTTTAACTATTTTGCAGTCAAAATAAATCTTTGAAAAGGGCCCTTAGTGGTCGAAATATTAGATCAGAGGTATTCAGGTACATTTGTATTTATGTATTTCGACGTCGCCACCATATGCTAATCCGTGACATTGTAACCTTTGCAAGCATGTTGGACCCTCATAAGACGTCAAGTATCTGTTTGAAACACTGTTTGTATTCGTGTAAAGACATGGCAGAAACCTTAGAACCTAAAGCAAGCGACACTCCTAGCAACCGATTTGAAAGCGATATGGATAAATCACGCAATCAATGTTAATGGCGATTGAGTGATGTTTGCAATTCATTTAATCATCAGATTGTGTTACAATTCTAAGTTCTAAGCTTTTTATTGTTTAATTATTTGAGTGACGGGAAACACAGATTTCATTTGCAAACAGTGTAGATCCAGATGAGAAGACTCCTAGAGGAGTCCTCTCATCTGGTCTGCACTGTTTCTCAAGTTATATTTTTCTTATACGATTCCATCATAAACGTATTTTCACGCATTTGCAGAGCATACCCTGAAAAAAGGCTCCTATAGGAGCCGTCTGACCAGGTTCTGCTCTGTTTGCTTATGGAATTGGATAGATCTGTTTCATTAGTTTCTAAAATGTTTATAATGTCCCACCTTCCATATTTTATTATAACAATTTTGTCCATGAATATTCAAGTACTTAAACTTGGTCTTAATATAGAACAGGGAAAGGGTTAAAACAAAATCCCTGAATATTCTCGGTAGCTTGGCCTGTTCGAGTTTTCGGAATAGTCCATTCGAAAATTCAGTATTGAAAGGGTTAAATTACCTTGTGGGACTAGTAACATTTATGTTTATTTTGACCATATGCAGGTTGGACCTTGTGAGACTTGTAAGATGTATGTCTATTTCGATCATATGCAGATTGGACCTTGTGAGACCTGTACGATGTATGTCTATTTCGATTATATACAGGTTGGACCTTGTGAGACCTGTAAGATGTATGTCTATTTCGATTATATACAGGTTGGACATTGTGAGACCTGTAAGATGTACATGTATGTCTATTTCGATCATATGCAGGTTGGACCTTGTGAGACCTGTAAGATGTATGTCTATTTCGATCATATGCAGGTTGGACCTTGTGAGACCTGTAAGATGTATGTCTATTTCGATCATATGCAGGTTGGACCTTGTGAGACCTGTAAGATGTATGTCTATTTCGATTATATGCAGGTTGGACCTTGTGAGACCTGTAAGATGTACATGTATGTCTATTTCGATTATATGCAGGTTGGACCTTGTGAGACCTGTAAGATGTATGTCTATTTCTATTATATGCAGGTTGGACCTTGTGAGACCTGTAAGATGTATGTCTATTTCAATTATATGCAGGTTGGACCTTGTGAGACCTGTAAGATGTATGTCTATTTCGATCATAAGCAGGTTGGACCTTGTGAGACCTGTAAGATGTACATGTATGTCTATTTCGATTATATGCAGGTTGGACCTTGTGAGACCTGTAAGATGTATGTCTATTTCGATTATATGCAGGTTGGACCTTGTGAGACCTGTAAGATGTATGTCTAGTTCGATTATATGCAGGTTGCATTACTTCCAACGTGTTAAACATGTCGTGAAACTACTTACCGAGTGTCCCAATGCCTGGAACATGGGCCCAAAGTTATAAAACATCCGAAGTCTGAGTCTAAGATCATTCTCAAGTATCTTATTAGTCAGATTCTGAGAAATCTCAGAATCTGACCAATCAGGTGATTGAGAATGATCTCAGACCCGAGCAAAAAATATAACCCCGAGGCCTGATGTGATGCCAAGTTTGCCGGGGTCTGATTTGGTTCTGGGCTGTTAGAAAAAGTCTAATCAGGTCGAATTTACCATGTTAAGCCCTAACCCTTTCCCTGGTCTACATGTATGTATATTACAAATTTCTATACCTACTGACTATTCATGGAAAATGTGTTATAGTTCAATATGAAAGGAGGAATATTTTAGCCATTTTAGAAAGTAAAGAACCGATTATATCGAATTCCATTATCAAACAGATCAAACCCAGATCAGCCGGCCCCTATAGGAGCCGTCTGATCTGGATCTACTTTGTTTGCCAATACGTGAAAACACATTTATATGAGGGAAAGGATTAATGTTCCTTCCATTGACACGGGATCAAAATCATTCTGAAACAAAACAAAAAAACTGTAATTAGTGTATCATTATAACGTACAATAGTCCCGTTTGCAACTTTGTCTGAGCTACCAATGAGATTAATGAGAATTTAGCCCGCTGAGCAAACCTATGTTGATAGAAAATTCCAATGACTTCAGTTGAATTATCTTGCATTTGTTGCCAACAACACGGTCAGTTTTTCTGTATCTCATCTGGATCTACACTTTTTGCAAAGGCATTCGACGATCTGTTGACAACAGGCAACAGGCAAAATGTTAACAATGAATTAGATCGCTCCATTAGATAAAGTACTGGTTTTATTCCGTTCTCTAATGAATGTCCATGCAAACATAATTACAAAGACCAATTCTTTTATGATGGCACGTGGGAACGTTTACTTTTGACTATGCCAGAAACTATAGAGCAGATTTATATTATTTTATTCATATAAACCGACATAAGTTAAAAACAATGTCTCAAACATTTATGGTGACGTGATTTACAAACTTCGTAAAATATTTGGAGAAACCAATGTTCTTACTTTGTTCGTCAAATATGTTACAAATTCATTAAAAGGGTACGATCTATTATAGTACTACAACATACTGTATGTCTTGTTGTCAACCCTTTTACAATTAGTAATCACGCTGCTCCCTTTCATATACACTGACAGGGAATCCGTAGTACTCTAGGAAGACGCCCTCTAATCCGGAAACGGAAGGAGGACGTCGGATCCTTGTTTTTGCCGTACCCTTTATAACTTTTTACAGTTGCGCTGTTTGCAGCTCAATCAGTAATTCTGGGTCCATGCTTATAAAGATTTTAGTTGAGTTTCGTTCTCAGGCTTTTGATGGGTCAGATTTGAGTTCTAAAGCTTTTGATTGGTCAGATTTGAGCCAGAAGCTCAAATCTGACCAATCAAATGCTTGAGAACGTTCTCAGACTCAACTAAAAGTTTTATAAGCAGGGACCCAGTACACGACCGTCAGGTGAATCGAATTTGTGTCACTTAACCCTTCCCTTGTTCTATATTTAGTCCAAATTTCAATATCTACTGACTATTCATGGACAAAATGGTTAAAAGGCTGTAATGAAATATGGAATGTGGATCATTGTAGCCATTTTAGGAACTTCAGAAACAGCTCTATCAAGTCCATTAGCGAACAGAGCAGACCCTGATCATACGTCTCCTATAGGATTTGTCTGGTCTGAGTCTACTCTGTAAATGCACAGAAATGTGTTTATATAAGGAAAAGGGTTATAAACACTGTTTGTCTTTTAGAGTGGGGATAAAAATAAGTGTGAGGTTTGATGGGTGCCCCTATACTTGTCACTGACCGCCTTTGGACGGTTATGTCTTTGTGCGTCTCTTTTGTCTTTTGATAGACATGTACATTTGCTGTTCTTCTTTTTGACATGGTATTGTTCGGGCGACTGTATGTTCTGTATATGGTGTTTCCTGCGTGACTCATGCATGTACTATTAGTACAACAACCGAAGCAACGGGTAGTTAAATGCAACCTTCTCACTCAATGTCGTAAGATATTAAGCATTTCAAAAAAGAGAGAAGACATGAATAATACTCAGTAAAGGAGGACCAATTATAAATGATCTGAACACAATCCCTCATATTGACGCCTTTTGACGACTCTGTAAAAGTGACTTTGTGAAACCATTGTGATAAATATAGCATTTGCTCCTATAGGAGCAAATTCTCTATCAATCACAATGGTTTCAAACTACACAATTCTAAAATTTCCCTTTTCTCTAGTTAATGCTCCTTTTCGGTAGATTTATTCAAAGAGGTTGGATATAAAATTAGTCTATGGGGTAATGGTTTTAGCTCGAGTTCGTTTTAGGTGAACGGAAGAACATCAAATTACACTAATGAGCAATGCTTTCAGCACGCACGCTAGATACGGATTTACTGATTTTGAAGCCGATGTAGCTTATATTATTTTGCTGTGATGTATTATTGCCTACTACTATTTCAATCTTTGATTTGTCTTCAGTACATTTCTTTTTCAGTAACCACATCACAGTAAATTTAACCCTTACACCGCCAATGCCGCAAAAATGCACCACGACAAATGATTATTATTATTACTATTATTATTATTATTATTATTATTATTATATCACATTTATATAGCGCTCTTTTCACACAGGATGTGTGCGTTCAAAAGCGCTTCACACGATTATATTGCCTGTACAAAATTGAATATATATAATGCATATAGAATATTTAAAACAAATGGAATCAAAAATTGAATTAATCTGAGAAATAAAAATAAAAACAAAATCATCCTTTTCTGTATATTTTTGTCCGCAATTCAAGGGAAACAGACGCACACCGTGACTACCGGTATATTATGTCCGCCCACTTATGTCACCAAACTCAAATGAAACATTATATGTACAGTATCAGACTGTCAGTACATCATACAGTTACGACCCAGAAACATCTGGATCGGGTTTATGTATGACATACAACGCTATACATAAGATATTGCCTTACATATGTAAGACAATAGGCTACAATGGGTTAACAGAATAGGTCAATTTGTAGCTAATGCATATAAACAAACACAATACAATTACAACAATTACAAACAAACCACCAATATATACACCATGTATGCAAAATTGGCAAAGGAGTATCGTAATATCAATCCAACCTACACTGAACGAGACAAACAATGCCGTGCCAAGCCGCGACCAAGGTGGTTTCGAAGAGATTGGGCTATCCCTACCATCAAGATCCACCACCCAGCACAAAGCGACACACACACCAATTGCCTACGAACAGAGCCCGTCCAAACAACTGACAGGATATTCCTTTGACCAATAATTTGCAAGTAACAAAATTCTCGGGATTGAAGGGATTCGAAAATGTCCCGTGGCCGAGGCAACAGGCATCATGATTGATAATTTAGCTACGTTCTCTTAATTTCCCTAATAATTTCCTAGTAGAATATGCCAAAGAAACGCGTTTTTCAGACATCAACTGACGCTGAATGAGACACATAATGCTGTCCCGTGCCGCAATCCGAGTGGTTTCAAAAGAGATTGGGCTATCCCTACCGTCAAGATCCACCACTCCGTGGCCAAGGCAACAGTCATCGCGATTGATAATCATCAGCTACGCCCCTTAATTTCCCTAGTAATGTCCTAGTGAAATATGCCAAAGACAAGCGTTTCATAGACATCAACTGACACTGCGTGAGACACACAATCATGTCCCGAGACGCAATCCGAGTGGTTTCAAAAAGAGAATGGGCTATCCCTACCGTCAAGATCCACCACCAAGCATAATGTGACACACAAAGTGCCCTCAAACAGTGCCCAACTAAATAACTGACGGGTAATTACTCGACTGATATCTGCCATTCTTATAAAATGCGTTTTTAGACATCTTTTAAAAGTTGCCAGTGAGGTCGCGAATTTGATGCCAGACGGCAGAGCATTCCTAAGTTTTGGAGCTGCATGCATGAAACTTCTATCCCCGTATTTTACCGTCCGACTGTTTGGCACAACCAACAACACTGAGCTACTTACAGACCTTAACTCTCTGCGAGGCCTGTACACGTCAAGCATGTTGACAATGTACTTGGGGGAATCATTGTGCATGGCTTTGTACGTAAGTGTCAAAATTCTGAACTCGATCCGATGTTGAACCGGAAACCAGTGAAGTTCCTTCAATACCGGAGTGATATGTTGATGGTTTGATTTTAGAGGACCCTACTGCACATGCAAGTCTTCATGTACTTTTGTGTCGTTTTTTTGTGGAACAAGATGACCTCAGTTTTTTCGGTATTGAGCTTCAGCATGTTCTGATGCATCCAAGAGACTACACTTTTTAGACAGTCCTCGACTCGTGTTAGAGCTACTTGTTGACACGAAATGCCCTTTGGCTTAAAGGACATGTATTACTGCGAGTCATCGGCATAACAGTGGTGGTCAAGTCTATGGTTTCTGAAGATTGAGCCGACAGGTTTTGTATACATGATGTAATGTATCGGTCCTAGGACCGATCCCTGTGGCACGCTAAATTTCATGTGAACTGGAGTGGAAAATTCATCATCTATTAAGACTGTTTGGTAGCGGTCTTTCAGATAGGAGGTCATCCACTCAAGGGGTTTTCCAGTGATTCCGAAGTCATTTTCCAGGCGTTTTAGCAACGTTTTATGATCAATAGTATCAAACGCAACCGATAAGTCCAGCATCACCAGAATTGTAATTTCGTTTTTATCCAGGGACTGAAGGATTTCGTTCTGAACTTTCAGAAGAGCAGTCTCTGTTGAATGATGCTTCAGGTGTGCAGACTGATGATGTTCATGCAGATTGTTTGAGGTCAAGTGTGACTCTATGCGTTTGTCGACCACTTTTTCTAACACCTTGGAGACAAATGGCAAATTTGATACAGGCTCATAGTTTTCAAGTTCATTTGAATCGAGACCCGGTTTCTTTAGAAGGGGCCTGACATGTGACACCTTGAACTGTTTTGGACAAAGTACGCCGTGTCTAAAGAGGAGTTTACAATTTTTGTCAAAAACGTTAGGAGTTCATCAAGGCATGGCTTTAACAGTCATGTAGGTACCGGGTCCAGTTCACAGGACTTGCATGGGGATGCTTTAATTATTTATTCTACTTCTGCTGGATCAAAACTATCTAAAGAGTTTGTTGAATGCTGCGTTTCAGTGGTAACTGGACCACAACTGGGTACAGAGCATGATGCAATATCTGTCCGTATTCTGTCTACCTTGTCAATGAAAAATTCGCAGAGGTCTTGCGAAAGTTTTTTTTTAAGAAGACGTTTCAAGCAATGTGATGACGCTAGAAGCACCCAGCAGATGCTTAGTAACTTTGAAAAGATTATTTGGGTCCCTTTGGTATGATATGATTCTACTTTCTCTGAGTAGAAATCAACCTTTGACTTTACAAGCAGTCTATTCACTTTGGCGCACTGGTCTCTGTACAGTTGATGATCTACTGTGAGCCTGGATTTTTTCAGTTCCGTTCCAATTTGCGCCTTACATGTTTAGCATCATGCAGTTCCTGGGTATACCACGGACAAAATGGTATGAGAGTTATGGTTTTAGTACACAATGGTGCATGTTTATTGGCAAGTGCCGTCAGTGTTTGCGCATTTGTGTCGACCAGCTCATCAACATCTGTCATTTGCATATACTTGCTTTGATGGATCAAGGTGTTAAAAATAAATCTTTTAAATGAATCGACGTTAATTGCCCTAAGTTTCCAAAAAGAGACAGTTTTTTCTCATTGTAGGTGTGTAGCTGTGTGTCCGTTTATGCCTAGGAGTGTAGCGGTCTGCCCATCTGTACATTCAAACTAGAGCCCAGGAGTGTAGCTGCGAACCTAGACCCGTGTTGTGGAGTGTAGCTCTGTTTGTCCGTTTGTCTATCCAAACCAGAATCCAGAATTTTAGCCGTCTTCCCGCCTGTGTATCCAGACCAGAGCCTAGGAGTGAAGCTGACTAGCTGTGCACCTAGACACGTGTCCAGGTGTGTAGCTGTGTCTGTCCATCTATTCATCCAAACCAGAGCCTAGGAATGTAGCTGTCTGTCTGTGCCTAGGTTCGTAGCGATCTGCCCGTCTGTGCATTCAAACCATAACCCAGGAGTGTAGCTGTGCATCTAGACCCGTGTCTAAGAGGTAGCTGTGTCTGTCCACTTGTGCATCCGAACCAGAGTCCAGGAGTGAAGCGGTCTGTGCATCCAAACCAGAGCCCAGGAGTGTAGTTGTGCACCTAGACCCGTGTCCAAGAGTGTAGCTGTGTCTGTCCGTCTGTTCATCTAAACCAGAGCCCAGGAGAGTAGATGTCGGTCTGTGCACCCATACCAATGTCCAGGGATGTAGCTGTGTCTGTCCGTTTGTGCACCCGAACCAGAGGCCAGGAGTGTAGCGGTCTTCCCGTCTGTGACTCCAATCCAGAGCCCATGAATTTCTCTGTACACCTAGACCCGTGTCAATAGGTGTGGCTGTGTCTGTCCGTCTGTTCATCCAAACTAGAGCCCAAGAGTGTAGATGTGTCTGTGCACCCAATTCAGTGTCCTTGAGTGTAACTGTTTCTGTCCGTTTGTGCATTCAAACCAGAACCCAGGAGTGTAGATGCGCACCTAGACACGTGTCCAGGTGTAGCTGTGTCTGTTCGTTTGTGCGTCCGAACCAGAGCTCAGGAGTGTAGCAGTCTGTCCGTCTGTGCATCCAAACCAGAGCCCGGGAGTATAGCTGTGCACCTAGACCCATTTCCAGGAGTGTAGCTGTGTCTGTCCGCTTTTGTATCCGAACCAGAATCCAGGAGTGTAGCGATCTGACCGTCTGTGCATCTAAACCAGAGCCCAGGAGTCTAGCTGTCTGCCTTTGCACCCAAACCAATGTCCAGGAGTGTAGCTGTGTCTGTCCGCTTGTGCATCCGAACCTGAGTCCAGGAGTGTAGCGGTCTTCCCGTCTGTGCATCCAAACCAACGCCCAGGAGTGTAGCTGTGCACATAGACCTGTGTCCAGGAGTGTAGCTGTGCCTGTCCGTCTGTTCATCCAAACCAGAGCCCAGGAGTAGAATAAATCATCATTAACTCTTTACTCCATATGCCTTTTGACACTTTTGCAAATAGATCAGACCCAGATCTGATGGCTCCTACAGGATCCGTCTGATCAGGATCTACTTTAGTAGCTTATAGAATATCTTAAATGTACCATTATATTTATCGATTCGCTTGTTTTATATAAGTAGTTAATATTCATGATTATTGTAAATTGCCTTGAGTAGCCGTGGAGCAGAGAACCATAGTGCCTTATTGAATACTATATATTGAGAACTTGCTTCGGGACTTGGAGGTCAAAGGTTCAAGCATTGGTAGGCACTGCTTCTAATATGATCGGTTGATGAACCGTCAGCTAGTAACTCTAGCACATTTTTAACGCATTTTTGCAAGCAGTTTCGCCCAGATCAGACAGCTCATACCAGAGTCTGAATAGTTTGAACAATCGGTTAAATAGATGAAGTTATATTCAGGCATCAGCTATTTTATAGTTCTTGAACTATGTTTAAGGCAGTGCAAAATATGTTATGCTGTTAAACTATATACTAAATGTAGAATAAATTATTTGCACGCACACAAATGACTAAAAGGCATGGTGACTTTACAACTATAATCCATTAACCCTTTTTTCATATAAACTTTTTTTACGCATTTGCTAACAGAGCAGATCCAGATCAGACGGTTCCTAAAGATCTGCCCTGTTCGCCTATATCCAGTTTCTGCCAATAAAGAAATTTGATGTGTTCCATATGCTAGAATAAACATAATTCTGATGAATATGCACGAAATCATTATTTCTTTATAAACATTCATTAGGGAAAGGGTTAAAACAATGCGCTTATTTCTTACGAGACATCGGTGGCCTTATATATGTCTGGCGAATCTGTATCATGAAAAAAAAATATGGGTAGATTGCCATAACATTACTTTAATCAATAAAAGTCGTTAATCCATTCCCTCATAGACTATTTTTAGAAGGAGCATTAACTAGAGAAAAGGAAACTTTTAGAATTTTGTAGTTACGAAACTATTGTGATTAATAGAGCATTTGCTCCTAATGATCAAATGCTCTATTTATCACAATTGTTTCAAGCAGTGACTTTTACAGAGTCGTCAAAAGTCGTCAATATGAGGGAATGGGTTAAAGGCACATTGTGATATTTGATACTAAAGTAGGACTCGCATGTAATCACAGGTTTCAAATCTAATGAATTATCATATAAAGAACAAAACCTTTCTACCGTGACCACTCAGAATAAGTCAAAACATGTGTTTTTAGACAGGCGATAGCTTAATGCAGGACGAAAGCTATACAGAGAGCTCAGGAAGAGCTGGGAACTTTCTGTCCTGCATTAATCAATCGTGTGCTATTGTAGACCCTATGTTTATTTTTAATATACAGTCCTTGTTAGTAGGTACATTTAATCAAATATTGTCTGAAAGTTCCCTGTGACGGGCACATGCAAAGCGGCAAATCCAAACAGTTGTTTCTTTGATATTTTTTCTTTACAGTAAAACCTCTTTTAAGCGATCATTAGAATGCATTTCGGATTATAAGATCAAGTAGAGGGCTGTATCAGCAGATGTCCATGAATGTAAAAACTTGGATCCAGATCTTTCAAAGATAGAGTTGACAAAAGAAAATACAAGTCGGGTTTCGAATCCTTGACTCTTTTGCACATGAGTCCGACGCGTATCCACTGAGCTACTGAGACCCGTGACAAGCCAGTACAAATCTACTTGCTATATTTAATAAAAACGCCCTGATAATTACAGTTCGTGTTACGTACTTCCGTTTCAGCGTATAAATAGTAATCCTCCTAGTGGTTTAAGGGGTAGGGCTGGGTTAGTAAGTCTGACGCTCAGGGTTCGAATGCCAGAGGGACTAATGAAATTATTTCATATCGTCGACACTATAAAAATATTTGTCTCTAGATGTGTCTTAATTTCGGTTTACCTTACACCATTTAAACCTTTACTCCACAGGTTATTTTAGACCCATCCTCTCTGGACGAATCTACCGAAGAGGAGCATTAACTAGAGGAAAGGAAAATTTTAGAATTTTGAAATATTTGTGATAAATAGAGCATTAATTTTGCTCCATATGAGCAATGCTCTATTCATCACAAAAGTTTCAATATGTGACTATTTTAGAGGCGTAGAAAGGCGTTTTTATGGAGGAAAGGGTTAAACCTTTACCCCATGAAGAATCATGAAATAAGTAATGAGGTAATGAATAGCACATAGAGACATAGAGTTCTGGCCATTGCAGAAACTGTACACTGTTATTCATATTATATCATACACAAACAGAGCAGACCCTGATCTGATTAGATGGTTCCTGTGGGAGTCGTCTGATCTGGGTATACGCTGTTTGGAAAGGATAGAAAGACTTATTTATGGAGCAACAGGTTTAAAGAAAGTATCTGCTATATGCAAAATGAAAGTACTGGAGAAACCCCCAATGTGAGCTTTCTGTATAACTTGAGTCGTGTATTAACCATTTACTCGATATATACGCCTTTAACGCATTTGAAAGCAGAGGAGAATACACAGATCAGATGTAGGAATCGCCTATTTGCTTACGAAACAATATAGATCTGGTCGTACAGTTTCTCTCATGGCCAAACATGCATTTGTTCATTGGTCGTTATAAAGAGTACAGCCAATATTAATGAAGTCATGAATTATTGTAGAAAATATTTATCAGGTAAAGAAATAAGATTCCATCTGTCTACAGGCTTTATAATTATAATTAGTCTGGGTAGTGTTTTAGGGAGTTTTATTGTTAATACGCATTACTGCAACTCAACAAAATCAATCCCCCTTTGTTCCATTTTTGTCAGAAATAATAATTAATAAAGTATAAACATTAGCTGGAGTTTAATAATGGGATCACGAACAACGGATATTGACCGGGACAAAAAGTGTAGACATGTATATGTATTTGGAATCACGAACAACGGATATTGACCGGGACAGAAAGTGTAGACATGTACAAGTATTTCATAAACAGCCAGAACAGACGTCCCTTTTTGCAATGTTGTCAAAAGGCGTATCTATGGAGTAAAGGGTTTACAGTCGAACAAAGGTAATGACACATATTTTCATAGTACAGGATTGTCTCACATATAACAAACACACAGAGACACCACTGGAAATAAGCTTATTGATCGTCCTATATTTTCGAACAATTTTCAGTCATTTGTTTTGAGTGAGAAAACAAATTCATCATTAGTATGGTGTTTATATAATTTTATAGTAGAAAATGAATTATGCTGCCTTCAAAAATCAGTCATGTCTTATACACCTTATACCGGCGAAATAAGGAAAAGTCACCCCGGGTGGGTCTATAAATTATATTGTACTATGACCCCCGGTAATTTTACTATACAAGAGGGCCATGATGGCCCTAAATCGCTCACCTGGTTACTATAGACATATGCATACACTGTATTTCTATGTAAAAATAAGTAAGCTTCAGATTGGGGCCAATATGAAACCAAGGGCCATAATTTTAGGCCTTGAGTTTCAAATTTGAACAATCTAAATAAAGGAACATTAGATGATGCTTCATATAAATTTCAAAGTTCTGGGCCTTACAATTTCACAGGAGATTTTAAAGATTTTCCTATGAAAAACTGATAAGCCAGGGGCGGGGCCAATTTGGTCCAGGGGTCATAATTTGAACAATTTTGGTAGAAAACCATTAGATGATAATAAATACTAAATTTCAAAGGTCTAGGCCTTACAGTTTAGCAGAAGATTTTTAAAGATTTTCCTATGAAAAACTGATAAGCCTGGGGGGCCGGGGCCATTTTTGGTCCGGGGGTCATAGTTTGAACAATCTTTGTAGAGGACCATTAGACGATGCTACATACCAAATATCAAAGGTCTAGGCCTTACAGTTTCAGAGAAGAAGCTTTTTATGAAAAACTGATAAGCCCCCGGGCGGGGCCATTTTGTTCAAGGGGTCATAATTTGAACAATCTTTGTAGAGGACAAATAGATGATGCTACATACCAAATATCAAAGGTCTAGGCCTTACGGTTTCAGAGAAGAAGATTTTTAAAGATTTTCCTATGAAAAACTGATAAGCCCGGGGCAGGCCATATTTGGTCCAGGGGTCATAATTTAAACAATCTTTGTAGAGGAACATTAGATAATGCTACATACCAAATATCAATGGTCTAGGCCTTACAGTTTCAGAGAAGAAGATTTTTAAAGATTTTCCTATGAAAAGCTGATAAGCCCCGGGGCGGGGCCATTTTTGGCCCGGGGGTCATAATTTGAACAATCTTTGTAGAGGACCATTAGATGATGCTACATACTAAATACCAAAGGTCTAGGCCTTACGGTTTCAGAGAAGAAGATTTTTAAAGATTTTCCTATGAGAAAATGATAAGCCCCGGGGCGGGGCCATTTTTGGTCCGGGAGTCATAATTTGAACAATCTTTGTAGAGGAACCGTTAGATGATGCTACATACCAAATATCAAAGGTCTAGGCCTTACGGTTTCAGAGGAGAAGATTTTTTAAAGATTTTCCTAAGAAAAACTGATAAGCCCCAGGCCGGGGCCATTTTTGGTCCAGGGGACATAAATTGAACAATCTTTGTAGAGGTCCATTAGATAATGCTACATACCAAATATCAAATGTCTAGGCCTTACGGTTTCAGAGAAGAATATTTTTAAAGATTTTCCTATGAAAAACTGATAAGCCTGGGGTGGGGCCATTTTTGGCCTGGGGTCATAATTTGAACAATTTTGGTAGAGGACCATTAGATGATGCTACATACTAAATATTAAAGGTCTAGGCCTTACGGTTTCAGAGAAGAAGATTTTTAAAGATTTTCCTATGAAAAACTGATAAGCCCCGGGGCGGGGCCATTTTTGGTCCGGGGGTCATAATTTGAACAATCTTTGTAGAGGACCATTAGATAATGCTACATACCAAATATTAAATGTCTAGGCCTTACGGTTTCAGAGTAGAAGATTTTTAAAGATTTTCCTATGAAAAACTGATAAGCCCCGGGGCAGGGCCATTTTTGGCCCAGGGGTCATAATTTGAACAATCTCGGTAGAGGACCATTAGATGATGTTACATACTAAATACAAAAGGTCTAGGCCTTACGGTTTCTGAGAAGAAGATTTTTTAAAGATTTTCCTAAGAAAAACTGATAAGCCCCGGGGCGGGGCCATTTTTGGTACGGGGGACATAATTTGTACAATCTTTGTAGAGGTCCATTAGATAATGCTACATACCAAATATTAAATGTCTAGGCCTTACGGTTTCTGAGAAGAATATTTTTAAAGATTTTCCTATGAAAAAATGATAAGCCCCGGGGCGGGGCCATTTTTGGCCCGGGGGTCATAATTTGAACAATCTTGGTAGAAAACCGTTAGATGATGCTACATACTAAATTTCAAAGGTCTAGGCCTTACGATTTCTGAGAAGAAGATTTTTAAAGATTTTCCTATGAAAAACTGATAAGCCCCGGGGGCGGGGCCATTTTTGGTCCAGGGGTCATAATTTGAACAATCTTTGTAGAGGACCATTAAATAATGCTACATACCAAATATCAAATGTCTAGGCCTTACGGTTTCAGAGAAGAAGATTTTTAAAGATTTTCCTATGAAAAACTGATAAGCCCCGGGGCAGGGCCATTTTTGGCCCGGGGGTCATAATTTGAACAATCTTGGTAGAGGACCATTAGATGATGTTACATACTAAATACCAAAGGTCTAGGCCTTACGGTTTCTGAGAAGAAGATTTTTAAAGATTTTCCTATGAAAAACTGATAATCCCCGGGGCGGGGCCATTTTTGGTCCGGGGGTCATAATTTGATCAATCTTTGTAGAGGACCATTAGATGATGCTACATACCAAATATCAAAGGTCTAGGCCTTACGGTTTCAAAGGAGAAGATCTTTAAAGATTTTCCAAAGAAAAACTGATAAGCCCCAGGGCGGGGCCATTTTTGGTCCGGGGGACATAATTTGAAGAATCTTTGTAGAGGACCATTAGATGATTCTACATACCAAATATCAAAGCTCTAGGCTTTGTGGTTTCAGAGAAGAAGATGTTTAAGTAAATTGTTGACGACGCACGACGCACATACGCACATACGCACGACGCACATACGCACGACGCACGACGCACACCGCACGACGACGGACGCCGGACACTGCCCCCTCACAATACCTCACCTGGCACTTTGTGCCAGGTGAGCTAAAAATATAGTGACTCCCTTGCCCCACCCCCTCATAATATTGTGGCCCACTCTTTTTTATCGTAGTAGGCCGATGAGTCTATATATTTTATAGTACTATTTTTCCCGGTCACTTTACTATGAAATATAGTGAATCCCTTGCCAAAATACATCCTCCAAGGGGGGGGGGGGAGTCGATGTATTACATAGTTCTATGACCCCCATGCCATTTTACTATAAAATATAGTGACTATCTTAATAAAAGACATCCACCGGTGGTGGTGCTGGTGGGGGCGATATATAAAGTACTATGACCCAGGCCATTTTGCTATAAAATATAGTGACTCCCTTGCCATAATAGGATTTTTGAACGCACATATCCTGTGTGAAAAGAGCGCTATATAAATGTGGTATGATAATAATAATGATAAAATAAACCCACTTTATTTTGACCCACTCAGTTTATCGTAGGGGTCAATTTTTATCGTATTATACAGTCTCTAAGTGCGGGTCCAGCGGGGAGGGGATGTGTGGGTGGTCCGGACACCATTAGTTTTCTTTACTTGGGAATAATATTTTTTAAAGAATGGAACATAATGCATATTTTGCTCATCGTTTCATTTAAACAGACCCCTTCCCATGGGCACTAGACGTTGATTCAACGTTGTTTCCACGTATGTGACGTTGATTCAACGTTTATCAACGGTGAATCAACGTTGAAATAACTTCTCGCGCCCACTGGACTGGGATTTGGTGGACACCCCCTCTATCGGAAAAAACATTCTGGATTTGGGCATTGTGTTTAAATTAACTTTGAACTATATAACGTCCATCGACATTTTTCAAAATTACACTGAAAGGATCTCATCTACAAACCATACTCAAAAACACATTTTGTTCTGTTGTATCAACACTTATCCCATTAAAGAAGTTTGGTTCCAAATGTTGTTGTTGTTTGTTTGCGTTCCCCGAGGAGAATGCAGTATGCATTGCGTGGTGCTCCGGTTTGGGTAGAAGGCGCCTGTGAGGCCCAGCACTGCCGACTTCGACTCTCGTGGGTTTTTTTTTCGTCAGGACCCCATTTGCATTTGGTGGAGACATTTATAACGATAACTAAATAGGAACTCACTTTACGTTTACATGTATGCACACTTTTTAGAGTCAGTTGGTTATCTCGTATGGGGGGTCAGTTTCTTATACGTAAGGGGGTAATAATACTATATTACTAGATCCCCGGTCGATCTGCCTTTGGGTCACTTTGACACATTATGGGTCAGATTTTTATATGTAAGGGGGTTCATAGTACTACGAATCCACCGGTTATACTACTGTGACCGGGGGTCATAGTACTATATAATAAATCGACGCCCGGCGATCTACTACGGGGTCTATTTGTTATATGAAGGGTCGGACTTTTATATGTAAGAGGGGTCATGGTACTACGACTTCCTTGGTTATAGCACAATGACCGGGGTAATAGTACTATATAATAAATCGACCCGGTCACTTTTTCTCATTACACCGGAAACTATTTTGTTAAATAGTCCCAAAATAAGATCTGGACGGGTTTCCTTTAAATACCCATAAATAACCCATTCCCTCATATTGACGGCTTTTGACGACTCTGTAAAAGTCACTTTGTAAAACCATTGTGGTAAATAGGGCATTTGCTCCTGTAGGAGCAAATGCTCTATTTATCACAATGGTTTCAAACTACAAAATTCTGAATGTTTCCTTTTCTCTAGTTAATGCTCCTTTTCGGTAGATTTATTCAAAGAGATTGTATCTAAAAATAGCATACATGTATGAGGTAATGTGTTAAAGGTAAACTCAATACAGTTAAACATGTTTTAGTAGATTCTAGAGTTTGGGATTGCGCTAATGTGTTTATGATATACACGTACGTAGAATAAGGTTGGCATTCGGTTAAACATGTTGAGACTCAACAAAGCATGCTCGTTACGAGCGTGTGGCGTAACTGAAAATGCATTGCTTGAGTTAAGAAAAGGCTGCGAGGTTATGAAACGTTGTGCTTCAGTTTAGGTTCATTCTGAAGCAACTGATTGATCAGAATTCCAATACAACAAAAATATTAACCCAGACAATGAAGTTTTAAAACTGCAGGGTCTGATGACAACAGTACCTCCTTTTAGTGTGCCGGTTCTTCAGCGTGCTCAAAGAATCACATGAAATAACTGAATCACTGAAATCACAGTAAACTTCTCTAAACGGGATGTTACAGCATAAATATCGATTTTGGAATCAAGTGGCAGCTTAATACCGCTTAGTACTGTGCGATAGTCGCCTTCTTAAAGTGTCTTAAAAAGTCTTCTTGATGGTCCGGATTGAATGATGTTGATATCTCAAAACACGTGACAGCCAGGGGCGGTGTTACTTTTCCGCCAGTCTTTCAACGGTTTCAGCGCTTTGATTAGAAGACGTGATATGTTATTTTCCTGCGCCTTGATTGCAATATTCAACCCTTTCAACACCTGCATTTTCAGACGAAACATTCCAAAATTTGAACAGGTCAAAATAGTCGAGGATATTCAGAGATTATTAAAGAAATGAGTAACATGACAGACTGCAGACCCTGATGAAAGGGCTCCTCTCGTAGTCCCAATAATCTGAGTCTACACTGTTTACAAAGGACATTATTGACTCGTTTCTCGCGCTGACAAGGGTAACGTCTAGTAATTTCATTGCATTGAACTTTCTTAAAACGCACTTTCCTTGTATAAAATTCACATCTAACGAACCCATTTCCATAGCCTTGAGATTAATGGCTATACTGTTTTGAAAAATATACTTTCAATGACGGTTATCAAAGAAACAAATGAGTAATAACGTTCCTGTTTCGGTAAAAGGGGAAAGGAGACGTTGTTGACATAGCGTAGACGAAGGTTTCTTCATGTTCGTGAGGATAAAAACAACTTGTGTTACAAAGATGACTGGCTATGCCTGTCGGATTGTGAATATGTAGAACCTGCTTTAACTCATTCCATCCGAGACTATTTTTAGACCCAACCTCTTTGAATAAATCCACCGGAAAGGAGCATTAAGTATTGAAAAGTAAAATTTAAGAATTATGTAGTTTGAAACCATAGTGATAAATAGAGTATTTGCTCCTTTAGGAGCAAATGCTCTTTTTATCACAATGATTTCAAAATGTGATTTTTACAGAGGCGACAAAATGCGGATCTAGGGGGGACTGTGTTAGGTGGCCATAAATATCGGAGTCTTAAATGGCAGATGACTGCTTAATACAGGAAACAGTAATGTAATAGACTCCACATTTACAGAGACATGTCCTTAACCCTTCGAGTGATAGAGACGCCTTAGCAAACAGAACAGACCCAGATCAGACGGCTTCTATAGTGTATGCTGTGTTTGTTTGCGGAATAATATGCAATAAAACCCGGCCATCAAATAGAGGTGTAATTATGGGTCTGAAAAGCAGGCAGTAGCTTAATGTTCATGAGATCATTATTTCTTATATGAATATTCATCGGATCAAGTGATAAGATGAATATTTGAAGAGTTTTATAGAGTGATTTTACCGTACAAGTTTGCATTCTACCTGGAGAATAAACAATTCACACACCATAGGCACACCAAGAAACTAGGACTTTACATAGACCTTTTACTTTATTCGCAATTTCAAACTCATTGTTCTTCAATTTTTCGAATCTGCTGTTACTTTTCTTCTTAACAGCATTATCAAAATCAGATTCTCCTAAATTCTCAGTTACATCAAGTATTTTGTGTTAAAGGCAGGCGGTTGCTTAAAGCAAGGTGAAAGTAAAACAGAACGCTCCTATAGGAGCGCTCTGTTTAATTTCACCTTGCTTTAAGCAACCACCTGCCCTAATGACCAACTAATTAATACAATTCAGTGGCCTTTATACAGAGGTTTTACTGTATTTTCCTTAACAGTGACCGAAGTGTTCGGTGTCACTTTCTCCCAAACACTGACCACAGCGCTCAGTATCATATTCTCCTAAACAGTGACTATGGTGTTCAGTGTCAGATTCTCCTGAAATACAATCTCGGCGGTAGAGTACCCTAAACAATAAGTGTCAGATTCCCCTAACCAGTGCCCAGTGTCAGACTCTTCTAATCAGTGAGACCACAGTGCTCAGTGTCAGAAACTCCTAAACAGTAACCTAGTTTTAGATTCAGATTTTTCATAACAGTGGCCACAGTGATCAGTGTCAGAATCCCCTAAACAGTAATCTAAGTTTTAGATTCTCCTTAACAGTCAGTGTTAGATTCTCCTAAACAGTGACCCCGTTGTTAGGTGTCACATTCTCCTTAACAGTTTTGCCAGTGTTTAGTGTCAGACCAAAATGTTAAACAATAATCTCAGAGTCAGATTCTACTAAATAATGGCCACGGTGCTCAGCGTCAGATTTTCTGAAACAATTATCTCAGTGTCAGATTCTTCTAAACAGTGGCCCCAATGTTCAGCACGAGGATCTCCTAAACAGTGGAAACATCTCGATTTTCTTAGCCCATTACCTCATAGGCTAGTTTTAGAAAATAGCGACCTGTCTCAAATATATCAAAACAGCTAGGATCCTGATGAGACACCAGTTGTCTTTTCACGCATTTACAAACAGAGAAGACCCAGATCAGACGTAGACCAGAGAAAGGGTATAACTCTCATCCCAATGTAAAACTTTTATCTGCTGCAAGTTTGACTACACCCGAATAGATTAAGATTTTTAGAAATTACAGACCGAATGTCAAACAGTTTGGATACCGAGTAACTCGGAGTCTCATCAGGATCCAAGCTGTTTGAAATTCGAAAACTAGTGTATTAAAAGCTTGTTAGGATCGGCGGTGTTGTACCAGGTCCAAATCCGAACAGACACCGTGTATCCACAGTGGGTAAAGGTTAGTATAAGATACCCTTCGGTTTGCAAAACTTCTGCTACTTCATTTTCTGTAAATTCCTATTCAATAACCCATTTATTATTAAAGGAAAACGCGTCCAGGGTCCATGCTTATAAAGCTTTTAGCTGAGTCTGAGTTTCGTTCTCAGCTTTTGATTGGTCAGATTTAATCCTCAAGCTTTTGATTGGTCAGATTTGAGCCAAAGGCTCAAATCTGACCAATCAAAAGCTTGAGAACGATCTCAGACTCAACTAAAAGCTTTATAAGCATGGACCCTGAGCTTACTTTGAAACCCATCCATTTTTTTTCAAAGGGGGTGGCGGGGGAAGGGTACAGCAAACAATTTTTTTTGCTGGAATAAGCCATTGAAATTGATAGCTTCAGTAAAACATTGCAGACCCTGAGCAGAGGGCTACTAACTAGCTACAAAAATACATTGCAGACCCTGATCAGAGGGCTACAGACTAGCTGCAACAAAACATTGCAGTCCCTGATCAGAGGGCTACTGACTAGCTACAACAAAACATTGCAGACCCTGATCAGAGGGCTGCTGACTAGCTACAACAAAACATTGCAGACCCTGATCAGAGGGCTGCTGACTAGCTACAACAAAACATTGCAGACCCTGATCAGAGGGCTACAGACTAGCTACAACAAAACATTGCAGACCTTGATCAGAGGGCTGCTGACTAGCTACAACAAAACATTGCAGGCCTTGATCAGAGGGCTGCTGACTAGCTACAACAAAACATTGCAGGCCCTGATCAGAGGGCTGCTGACTAGCTACAACAAAACATTGCAGACCTTGATCAGAGGGCTGCTGACTAGCTACAACAAAACATCGCAGGCCTTGATCAGAGGGCTGCTGACTAGCTACAACAAAACATTGCAGGCCTTGATCAGAGGGCTGCTGACTAGCTACAACAAAATATTGAAGGCCCTGATCAGAGGGCTACTGACGACGCAATGTGGCAGCGAAGTACTTAATGTTCAACTGGGGTTGTTGCTTTCAATGGTGAGCTATTAGAGCGCGACAGATCACAATCGTATTTCTCTCTTGCCGATAATTATCAAAGATCATTAAATTTCATCCCTCTATTCGAGATCTGATTCGCATTTGCAAACAGCTTGGGTCCAGATGAGACACCGAGTAACCCGGCGTCTCATCAGGGTCCAATCTGTTTGACACCCTGTCAATTATTTCCCAAAAGCTAGTTCGAATTGGAAATGAACAAAGTTGCACCAGGACCAAATTTATGGAGACATCATGTTTTACAACGGGGAGAAAGGGCCAACTCGCCAGTCTCTGGAATTGCCTGAACACATGAATTGTCTGAAAAATAAATTGGACTGCGTCATGCCTTTACCCTTGCCGTCATGAATGCCTTTTCACGCATTTGTAAACAGAGTAGAGCCAGATCAGACAGCTTCTACAGAAGCCGTCTGATCAGGGTCTGCTCTGTTTTCTTCTGGAATAATATAAAGTTGATTCTACAGTTTCAGTAACGGTAAAACATGCCCTTCTAGTGTTGTTAACCATTCGCTTGCTATTCACGTCAATAAACCTACCTGTAAGTAGTGAAGACCCAGATGAGACAGCTCCTGCAGGAGCTGTCTAATCAGGGTCTGCACTATTTACAAGTGAATTGTGCAACCAGTGCACTCCACAGCGGTGATTGCACTGCGATATACTTGTACACAGTGAAGATATGTGTTATTATACATCAGGGCATGGGTAAAGAAGGAGAAATGTATTTTAAAATTCAGCAAGAGAAGGGTTAAAATATGCAGCTAAATGATAGCCATAGTCATTTCATCATATCTCCTACATCAATATTGAACATGTAAAGTGTAAAATGCATGTAAAATGCATAGCATGCCAAAGTGCCGTTTCCTGGAATTGCATGAACAAAATGAAGTGGACAACGACATGCCTTTTAAAAAAGTGCACATCATGTGAAAAAGTAATTGCCTTTCATTTCCTTTCTAAACGTGATCAGATGGTCAAACACTTTGCATCTTGATGCAGTTAACAAATTAATGACTGTCCTTGGCCAAATTTGTTTGTAGTTTTGGAGCCAGGGACCAACTGTAAAACTTAAACTTGTCGATGCTTACAGTAAAACCTCTCTAAACCGGAGTTCTAGTAATAAAGGGCTGAGATACTTTCAGGCAAGTGGCTGCTTAATGCAGGATGAAAGGCAAGCAGAAAACTCATAATGGAGCTTAATGGGGCTTTCTATATGACTTCCATCCTGCATTAAGCTGCCACTTGTCTCTAAAACCGATATTTATACTAGAATTAACGTTCGGCTTAGAGATGTTTTACTGTATAACTATAGGCAAGATATGAACAAATAGGAGATTGAAATGAATGATTGAAAATGAAATGAACTTTAAATTCTCCAATGGGAACAGTGCTGTTTATAATGACAATATTAAATAGTACAGTAGGACCTCTCCTAAGCGACCTCATATTGAGTGCACACATAAGTCCTAACAAACAGGTGACTGCTTAATACAGAGCAAAATGAATGCAGTAATACAACTTATCTTTATAACCTGGAATTATACATATTTTAATGATCGCTTATGACAGGTTCAAAAGTACAGTAAAACCTCTCTATAACGACCACTAAATTGTGTTAATTAGTTGGTATTTAGGACAGGTGGCTGCTTAAAGCAAGGTGAAAGTAAAACAGAACGCTCCTATAGGAGCGTTCTGTTTTGCTTTCACATTGATTTACGAAGCCGCCTGCCTTTTAACACAAAATACTTGATGTAGTTTAGTGGTCGTTATAGAGAGGTTTAACTGTAGTCGTATCATGATACACAACCATTTCCGCAGCATTCGTTTACCCGTTACCTATAAAGCGTAAGCTATTTTGGACCCAAACTCTTTGAATTAATCTACCGAAAAGAAGCCTTTACTATAGAGAAAAGGAAAAGTTTAGAAGAAACCATTGTGATAAATAGGATATTTGATCCTATAGAGCAAATGCTCTATTTATTACAAATGGTTTCAAAAAGTGACTTTTTTCAGGAGTCAATATGCGAGAATAGGTTGACCTTGTAACACTGTCGTCTCCTGGATCAATTCTTAACCCTTTACACCATGATTTCTCATGTAAGAAGCACAGACATTGTAGATATAAGACACTACTGTAGTTTATGGATAGATGAAGTGTTGTTCACGACAGCAACTGTATAACCAGATCCACAAATTTCCATAAGCAGGCAGAGCAGTTCCTGGTTGGACAAGTCATGAGATTTCTGATTTGGGTGCAAGTGTGTCAATAGGTGTACAGTAACCCCATCAATCTCCTCGACCGGACGTTCAATTTAGTGTAATAATCGATCGGCCTCTGATACAGGTGGCAACTTAAGGTAGGGTGAAAGTCATGAAGACAGCTCCTCTAGGAGCTTTCTGCGTGACGTCCACAATGCATTAAGCAGCCATCTGCCCAAACGTATCCAAATTCTTCTCTACTAGAATGTCGGTTTATAGGGGTTTTACTGTATCTGTAACGTAAAGGTAAACCTATATAGGAGTTGTCTTCTCTGGGTCTATAAAACTTATTCTGTTTTTACTAGGGCCAAAACATTTGTTCTTATGTCATTTAAATATTTAGCTAATTAATATTCATACATAAATCACTTCCTACATGAATATTCATGTAGTAAATGGTTAAATTAAATTTATTTATTTCAAAAGTCGCGACCAGTGTGAAGCAGTTTGGATACTGATTAACCCTTCTCTTGCTGAATTTCACAATACATTTCTCCTTCTTTACCCATGCATTGTTGTATAATTACATGTTTCTTCACTGTGTACACGTATTTGGCTGTGCAATCACTGCTGGGGAGTGCACTGGTTGCGCAATCAACTTGTAAATAGTGCAGGCCCTGATGAGACAGCTCCTGCAGTAGCTGTCTCATCCGGGTCTTCACTATTTACAGGTAGGTATATTGACGTGAATAGCAAGCGAAGGGTTAAGACGTAAATGATGATTGAACAGTGTGTAGACTCTACATAGAAATCCAATTACAACCACGTACATACATGAACATGCACTAAGGTCTTTGTAACTCCATTAATAAATAATCTGAATAGTATCTCTTTTGATCTCATTTTTTACCACAGAGTTCAAAAGAAAATCTCAACAACATATCATAAGGACCATTAGTTTTCGACTACTTTAAAAACATAATGGACTCAGGATAACCCAATTGCTTTACTTAAAAGACTATTATATAAGAAATAGTGTCAAAGTATATTTATTTTCCCTTACGTGCCTACCTCGTATAATGCCAATACAACAGAACCTGTCTTAAGCGGTTACCAGAAAGAGGTAGAATTGTGGGCCTGTAAGGCAGGTGGTAGCTTAATGCTGGTCAATTGTTATACTATAGGAGTTGTGTGCATTACATTTGTCCCTTTTAAGACTCCTGTGTTCAATAAATGAATGGCCGCTTAAGACATGTTCTGTTGTACAATAGCCCTCTCTATACTGGTCTACACTTCGACATCTCAAACTGTAAAGGGTCATACAAATTAGTTCGAGATAACAGAAGTTCGAGTTATCCGATTTACAGTTCAGGACAATTTCTTAAGTTCACAGCTTAATATAGGTCTAAAGTAATGCTGAAAGCTCCCGTAGGAGCTTTCAGCAGCATTACTTTAGACTTGCATTTAGCTGTCACATTGGTTTCTAGATATGCGTAGTAATACATTTTAGTGCAATCCTGTATTGTAAGTTTTGTTTTTTAGTTCGATTATTGTGGCGTAATTACAACTTTTACTCTACGTTTTATTCTTCGTATAGTGATCTCTTAATAACATACATAGTCTATGTCTCTACAGCTCTCCTCTTCACTCTCTCCCCCCTCTCTCTCTCTCTCTCTCTCTCTCTCTCTCTCTCTTTCTCTCTCTCTCTCTCTCTCTCTCTCTCTCTCTCTCCAGTTTATATATATATATGTGCCTCTCCATAACAAGGTTACACGTATCTTTGACAGGTTAACCCTTTACCCAATAGCCTATTTCTAGTTTTGAAGACATATGACCACTTAAAGCAGGTTGAAAGTAAAGCAGAATGCGCCTTAAGCCTGCTTTAAGCTACCACCTACTAGGATATAGAAAATATTTATTATGCAATATGTTCATGACTGTATGAATTTGAACTATATTCTTCAGCGGAGGAATAAATCAAACACGCTAAAAGCCGCTTCTATCAGGTAAAGGGACTCTGAAAAGTCGCTTCTGGACATAAAGATAATTTCATATTACTATATTCGGCAGGTGCACTTTCATAAGTACACGCCTAATATGTGACACAGCCCCCTTCCTACAAAAAAGGATTTTTACTGGAAAAATTTTTGTTCGTAACACCATATAGACCTAAAAATGTAACATATAAATATTCTTGTTATTATTCGAACTTTAGTTTTTCTACGCTTAGTCTCTGCTGTCGCTTAATGTTCTTCTGATGACAATTTCCATGTCATTACGTTGCGATTTTACTTAATGTACTTTTGATGACAGTTCCTAAGTCATTACGTAGTAATTTTGTAATTTCAACACATTAACCACTAAAATCTGTTTAGTCTTTATTCGTAAACTTGCATGTTGTTATTATTCGGTGTAGATTTTCGGCTGTGAATGTTCTAACAAGTGTTTGTACTCTGTACTCTGACTTCTGATGCCCAGGTATACTTGCTGTGTGAACACGATTACGTAGGGGAGACCGGGGCCAGTTGATACACGGGGCTAGATGGTACAGCACACATAATAAAGAAAAACCTCCCAAAATGTTGTCAATCACTTCATATTTATTAACATTGAAATATTGCGGCCGTTTTGCTGTTGACGCCAACCCTCTACGACAATAACTGCTTCTCGTATATCCATTTGTATGATTTATAACAACGAAGTAAATTTTGGGTTTATTTTTTTAATTATTAACTAAGCGTTTACTATTGTGAATTTACTTTATAAATGTGTAAGGTTCAGCTTGAAACATAATGTGTTTGTAGCGACGGCATGAGCGTAATTTGGAACAGTCTTGATCTAGGTAACATAGACGAGTCCATTTTTATAGGAAGTTGGCTTGGGGCTAATTGATACACATGCCTTGGGGCTATTTGATACAGTGTATCAACTAGCCCCAGTCAAGACTTTAATATTAGTATAGGTCAAAATAAACTAGATCTATATGTTTTATGCTCAATTTTACTCTTTTTAATTCTAAAATTTATAATTAGAAGTAATGCTGATGCAGTTACTGCTCGTTTATAAACTATTTTGTATATAAATTTGCTCTTATATAATCTATCAAGTAACCGCATGCCTCTAATAGTTATGTAAGAAACAATGTGATTTTTTCACTTCTTAAGGTAGATCTAGACGTTATTTATTAGCCTATGTCTCCCCCAATATTTATATGGGGGAGACATATTATTTTTGTGAGAGTTGTCTGTTTGTCCGTCTTTCCGTCTTGTCCGGACGATAACTTCAATATGCCTGTTGCCAGTTGGTTGAAACTGTACACATGGAAAACTCATAATGAAAGGAAGAGTCATGCCCAATGTCAATGTTTCTGGCATCACTGATATTTGAGTTAATTGCCCAATGTACATTTTTTTTACTTTTTTGTTCGGACGATAACTCCTATATGGCCCATGCCATCGTATTGAAACGTCATACATAGGAAGAGAATGATAAAAGATAGTGTCATGCTCAAGGTCCATAACTCTGACTTCACTACTATTGGAGTTAATGTCCCTTGTACATTTTCATCCTTTTTAGTCTGGACGATAACTCCTAAATGGCTCACTGGATTGAAATGATTGAAACTTCATACATGTAAAGAGCATGATGAGAGGAAGTGTCATGCACAAGGTCCATAACTCTGAATTCACTAATATTGGAGTTATTGCCCCATTTATTTTTTTCACTCTCTGTTGTCCAGCCGATTACTCCTATATAGCTCATGCCATTGGATTGAAACTTCATACATTAATACTTTAATATTAGCATAGGTCAAAATAAACTAGATCTATATGTTTTATGGTCAATTTTACTCTTTTTAATTCTTAAATGGATAATTAGAAGTAATGCTGATGCAGTTACTGCTCGTTTATAAACTATTTTGTATATAAATGTGCTCTTATATAATCTACCAAGTAACCGCATGCATGCATACGTACGTACGTAAGTACGTACGTACGTACGTACGTACATACGTACATACATACATACATACATACATACATACATACATACATACATACATACATACATACATACATACATACATACATACATACATACATACATACATACATACATACATACATACATACATACATACATACATACATACATACATACATACATACATACATATATTCATGTTGTAATTGATTAAATTAAATTTGTTTCTGTCATTTATTTCAAAAGTCGCGATCAGTGTGAAGCAGTAGGATACTGATTTAGACTTAAATGGTGATTGAACAGTGTGTAGACTCTACATAGAAAACCAATTACAACCACGTACATACATGCACTAAGGTCTTGGTAACTTCAGTAATAAATAATCTGAATAGTAGTTCATACCTCTTTTGATCTCCTTTTTTACCACATAGTTCAAAAGAAAATCTCGACAACCTATCATAAGGACCGTTAGTTTTCGTCTACTTTAGAAACATAATTGGCTCAGGATGACCCAGTTGCTTTAATTAACCCTTTCCCTCATATAAACGTGTTGTCACGCATTTGCAAACAGAGTAGACCCAGATCAGACGGCTCCTATAGGAACCTTCTGATCAGGGTCTGCTCTGTTTTCTGATGGAATTTGAATATTTTGCTTTAGTTTCTAAAATGGCTACAATGTTCAACCTTCCATATTTCATTATAACTATTTTGTCCATGATTATTCAATAGGTATTGAAATTTGGGATAAACATAGAACAGGGAAAGGGTTAAAAGAATATTATATAATAAATAGTGCCAAAGTATATTGATTTTCCCTTTTACCTCGTATAATGCCAATACAACAGAATCCGTTTTAACCCTTCTCTTGCTGAATTTATTTTAAAATACATTTCTCCTTCTTTACCCATGCCCTGTGGTATAATTACATATATCTTCATTTTGTACAAGTATTTCGCTGTGCAACCACTGCTGTGGAGTACACTGGTTGCACAGTCAACTTGTAAATAGTGCAGACCCTGATGAGACAGCTCCTGCAGGAGTTGTCTCATCTGGGTCTTCACTATTTACAGGTAGGTATATTGACGTGGATAGCAAGCGAATGGTTAAGTGGTTACATGTACCATCAAGAGGTCCAATTGTGGGCCTGTAAGGCAGGTGGTAGCTTAACGCCGGTCAATTGTTATAACTATAGGAGCTTTATGCATTACATTTACCATTATTAAGACGCATGTGTTCAATAAATGAATGGTCGATTAAGATATGTTCTACTGCACAGCAACCCTCTCTATACCGGTCGTTGAAATTATTATCAAAGAAGCTCTTAAGGACAATAGACAGCCCCATGCAGGAGGATAGTCATACAACAATCTTCAAACGGACAGACACACCAACCGACAGGCAGAGTACAAAATCAATGTCTGCCTCCTGTGTGTGTGTGCGCGCACACTGTGTGTTGGGGAAGGAGGAGGGGGGGGGGGGGGGGGGTTAAACCTCCAAGGGACATTTCTGTGTGGCATTCGCCATGCAATAAAGCAGTTGCTTGTCTAAAAAGATCTAAATACTCGTTCACGGCGGGAAACGAATCAGTGATGTCCATTGCAAACAGGTTAGATCAAGACGAGAAGGCTCATTTAGAAATCATCCTTTAATATTGCAATTACGACCATACATGTAATAAGGTCATGACGACTGCATTTATAAATAATCAGATGAGTAGCTTTGATCTCGTTTGGCGTGTCTGAAGATTGTGTTATTGTCAAGTTCAAAAGGAAAGCTCAACAATTTGAATTAGCTATCATTAGGACCAATTTCGTCCACTTAAAAAAATAATTGGCTCAGCATCAGTTACAGTTGCACTTCGACATCTCGAACTTAAATTAGTTCGAGATAACAAAGTTCGAGTTATCCGATTTACAGTTCTGGACAATTTCTTCTTAACGCAGGTCTAAAGTAGGAGCTTTCAGCATTACTTTAGACTTGCATTTAGCTGTCATGTTGGTTTCTAGATATCGAAGTTCAACTGTATTTGTTTTATGTTTCTCTTTAAATTCGGAAAATAAGTGCACTGTCGATTGCATATACTGTAGACCCAGATTAGCAGGCGCCTAAGAGTTCTCTGATCAGGGTTTGTACTGTTTGTCATTCGTAATTTTCTAGAAGAGTTTACCCTTGTATACAGTATGCACTCTACACAATGATGGACTTTTCAACACTAAAAATCAGCATTGAAAGGATTCAAAAACATTGATTACAGTAGAGCCTGTATTAATCGGTCATTTTTTTTATTAAATATAAATGTCATAAAACAGGTGATTGCTTAATGCAGGATAAAAGTGATACAGAAAGCTCCTACGGGAGCTTTTTGTATCACTTTTATCCTACATTAAGCTACCACCTGTTTTATAACTCCAGATTTCTAGACTTATGTGTAATAGTCACATAAGATACGTTCTACTATATAGGTGGCATAGTGTCGATGTGACTTAGCCTTATTTTCTCGTGTGTTGATATCCCTTATGCGCGTGCCTTGTATGAAGTAACGACAGTTAAACCTTACTAACCTGGTCTTTGAAATTATTCATAATCGTCAGTCTTTGGTTTAATACATGGCGAAATTCATGCAAAACCAGGATTTGTTTGTTTGTTTGTTTTAAGAAAAAAAACCATAACCAAATGCCAAAACCGAACAAGCACCCACTGATATAAACACCACAAACAGTAAGTACAACTAACTCCATATGTATGACGTAAATATAGCACTTTGTTAAATGGGACACTTTCATGTTTTCAAACATATCTATTATATGCCCAAAGGAATGTATTAATATAGTATGGCACTTATTAGTCTATTATGTAATTTCCTTTGGCTCTGTAACTTGATCACAGAAAAACTAAATTGGAAGATTAAGTACTGCTTAAACCAATGCTAGTGGGTGTTGCGTTTTCAGTTACTGTCCATGAAAAGACTCTCAAATGTACACCATTTGTCATGGCTCCGAGGTAATATAACTGTTTGCTTGAGTCTGAAATTCAGCGTTGAAATTCCAGTTAAGAAGGGTTTAACAGTACAGTAAAACCTCTCTACAACGGCAACTAAATTATATCAATTATTTTGTGTTAAAGCATGTGGCTGCTTAAAGCAAGATGAAAGTAAAACAGAACGCTCCTGTAGGAGTGTTCTGTTTTACTTTCACATTGCTTTAAACAGCCATCTGCCCTAAATAATACCAACTAATTAACACAATTTCGTGGCCGTTAAAGAGAGGTTTTACTTTAATTTATATATTACGTGTACATACAAGAATGTCTCTTTGATTACCGCTTAAGACAGGTTACACTGTATATAGTAAAACTTATCTAAAGTGGACGTTTAAAATAGTATCAATGTCAGTCTTTCAGACAACGTGGTCGCTAAATTCAGGGCGGAAGTCATCTGTTCCAAAAGGATGTTTCTACGTAACGTTCATCCTGCATTAAGTAACCGACTGCCTAAAAGATAAAGATCTAAATTAATTAATCTTCTTAATTAATATTCATGTGTATAGGTGTGTTGCTATTCTACAATCTCTACCAAACTCTCAGACGATCCTACAAAACAGTTTTCACAAATAGAGGGCTTGGTGCAAAACTATTCTAACTCCTTCACTTTGTGAAGGAGTTAGAATAGTTTTGCACCAAGCCCTCGAAATTTAATAGAGTCATTCTTAAAAACATCATTTGGTCTATGTTTTTTGTGAAGATTGATCTAATGATCAGGAACAATATAACTGATGTGGGTTCTAATCATGCTGTGTTACCAGGAACAAGGGAAAAGAACGTGGAATTAAACCACACTGTGTTATACGAAATGAGACTAGTTATACAGTAAAACCTATCTTAACCGGACATTAAATTTAGCATAAATATCGGTCTTGGAGGCAGGTGACAGCTTAACGCAGGGTGAACGTCATGCAGAAAGCTCCATGACTTTCACCCTGCATTAAGCAGTCACCTGCCTAAAATATCTAAATTCTTCTCTACTAGAATTCCGGTTAAGAGAGGTTTTACTGTATGTTCAAATGACACTGTCGTAAAGTGTCAGCAACAATGTGTACGGTCAAATCCCAACGTGTTATCAGAAGCAGAGTGACTGTGTGGAGGTAAAATCCTAACGTGTTATCAGTGCTCAACAAGTAACTGGTGTGCTGCGTGCTGCGTTCAAATCACAACGTGTTATCAGAAACATAGTAACTGTGTGGAGGTGAAATCCTAATGTGATATCAAGAACAATGTAACTGGTGTGGGTTAATCTCCTATGCACAGTGGTATAAGGAACGATATAACCGGGTGCGATTTCAAATCCGAATTTGTTTTAACCCTTCTCTTGCTGAATTTTAAAAACAGTTCTCCTTCTTTACCCATGCCCTGTTGTATAATTACATATATCTTCACCGTGTACACGTATTTCGCTGTGCAATCACTGCTGTGGAGTGCACAATCAACCTGTAAAAAGTGCAGACCCTGGTGAGACAGCTCTTGCATGAGCTGTCTCATCTGGGTCTTCACTATTTACAGTAGGTATATTGACGTGAACAACAAGCGAATGGTTCAGGAACTATGTAACTGGTGTGATTTCAGATCTCAATGTGTTATCAGCGGTTCACATTAGAAAGGAATCAAATGCGAGCTTTTTCCGAATCCGAATCACCTCTCCGGTTGATTATCAGCTCTATATAGCAGAATACGGACGTAATTCAACTAAACCAAATCGGTATTACATCTTTAAAATTCACTTAAAATAATCAGCTCGTTACATACAGTAAATGCCCTTTAAAGCGATTGCCACTTTATGTGTTTTTAAAAGCAACTGATTGATAATTGCAAGACGAAAGTAATAAAGAAATCTCCAATGACCATTCATAATTATATCACCCCATAACGTTCACCCCACATTAAGTTATCATCTACCATTAATTTCCAGAAATAGATCTATTGTTGCCAGTCGCTTTAGAGTGGATCTGCTCTATAATAACCTGATATTCCTATGAGTGGACAAATAACGCACAAAACACCTTTCCTGTCGATGGCACATATTTTTGTCAATTTACAACAGCACATCGCTCTAAGGGCACGCAATCCCATAATTCACTACGAAACATCGCCAATGTTATCACAGGTCTTGATCTTCGCCCTTTTCCACAGTGAAAAATATGTCTGCACATATTTATAAAAACCTTGTTCAATTTTGACTACTTCGAATAGATCAAGCTATTAAGATGCTATCGACCGAGTACTAAACATCCTTGGTCCTGATGAGACGCCTATTTACTCTGCGTCACATCTGGATCTAGGATGTTTACAAATGCGATTACAGTCCAAATTAGCGGGAGAAAGGTTAATCACGTGCTAGAAGCAATGCATGTTAACCCTCTAAATGCAAGACATGCATGTAGGGTCATATTGCAAACAGTGTAGACACACGTCTTAGTGTTCCTATAGGGGTCCTCTGACCGGGGTCTGCGCTGCCTGTCATTCAAGATGTAAGCCGTTATTTACATGGTTAAGTACTCAACGGCTATTCCACTTTTTCAGCGTTGAAAGATTTGAAAACATACTGAAAGCAATACATGTTAACCCTTCTCTTACTGAATTTACATTTCTCCTTCTTTACCCATGCCCTGTTGTATAATTACATATATCTTCACAGTCTTTCGCTGTGCAATCACTGCTGTGGAGTGCACTGGTTGCGCAATCAACTTGTAAATAGTGCAAACCCTGATGAGACAGCTCCTGCAGGAGCTGTCTCAGCTGGGTCTTCACTATTTACAGGTAGGTATATTGACGTGAATAGCAAGCGAATAGTTAAATGGAAATTTAGGAATTGATTAATGATGGTTGCGAGACATATTGCGATGGCAATATCCGAACGTTTACTGCCAATCAGGTTATTCTTAATCAGTTTATTCACCCTAAATAGTTACTAAATTAACATTCGTGTAAGAAATAACGACATCATTAATTTTAATTTGACTAATTTTAGAATTGTATATGAACAAAGAAATTGTTAGCACTGGCAGAAACTATAGAATCAGATATATATTATCCCATAAGCAAACAGAGCAGACCCTGACCAGACGGCTCCTGTAGGAGCCGTCTGATCTGGGTCTGCTCTGCTTGCTAATGTGTGGGAGTAAAGGGTTAACTTTTATCCTGCCTAAATTATGCCAGCTAAAACTCATGATCCTATTCGTTCCAGCTTTCGTGAAACTACGTATAAATATAGTATTGCGCGAGTGTCAAGCAGTTTGGATACTGACGAGACGCCTACGTACTCGATGTCTCATTTGGATCCTAGCTGCTTGCATATGATGGTCATGATTGGCATGGCAACTGTTGGGATGGTGGTCAGTGTTTGAAGAGGATGTCAAACACATGGATTGGACTCCATATGTGATCACGAAGAACTCGCAACACTTTATATGATATAGACATTTTCACATCTTTGCAAACAAATCTAAATGCTCTTATACGAGTCAGGGTATGTTGATTATATAGATTTTGTTCTACAGTTTGTGCAAAACAAAAAACACTGTCTCCATGCACAATTATAAAACTGCAGTTGACAAAATCATGATGTCGTTATTTCTTACATGAATATTCATCAGGTAAATAGTTAAGGTAAGGAGTGAATGTTATCAATGCTCCTGCAAGCAACCTTGGTAAAATATTTTTAAAAAAATGTTAATTTTTAAAAAAAATTGGTTTGGTCAGAAAACTATATTTTGGTATGTTTTAGATACTTATGACATGCGATTAAAAAATAATGTATTTGTGCTGGAGTTGTTGTTGAGACATAGCATGCGAAGGGCACCTCTGAATTGAACCAGTAGATAAAGAGGTATTGTCCGGACAAGAAAATATGAACAAGAGTCGCGTACGGTAAACTTTCTCTGATTCAAAATGCCTTATAAGTTTTGACACTCTCTAATGTGTGCTTCAGATCTTGATCTCCATATTAAGGTGATATTATATAAAACTAGAATGAATTGTTTTATACAAAAACTTATAGTCTCCCCCAGCGCGTGGACACATTTTTCCAAAGTCCCATAACTCTGCAGAAAATCATCGAACCGAAAGAGAAATAAGCTATGCACAACTAGGCATGGCGCTGATCAATCCTATGAAGATGAAGATGATCCTATGAAAATCCTATAAAAGATTTTTGGGGAAACCCTGCGGAAAAAAGTCCTATAACTATGCAGAAAATCATCAAACCGGAACAGGAGTTAGATATGCACAACTAGGCATGAAGCTAATCAATCCTATGAAATTTAATGAATATCCAATTAAAGGTTTTGGAGAAACCCTGTGGACAAAATTTCAATGTTAAAATTTCAAAGTCCCATAACTCTGCAGAAAATGGGAGGCAATAACTCCAATATTATTGAAGCCAGTTACGATACCTGTGCATAACACTTCCTTCCATCATGCTCTTCCCATACATGAAATGTCATTCCAATAGCATCAGTAGAGCAGAAGTTATTGATCGGACACAAATTTAACAAAGGGCCATAACTCCAAAAGTATTAAAGCCAGAGTTATGGCCTTTGTATATGACACGTCCTCTCATCATGCTCTGTCAATGTATGATGTTTCAATCAAATGGCATTAGCCGTGTAGGAGTTATCGTCCGGACAAGAAAGTGTGAATAATTGACCTTGAATTGTGACCATGACCTTGAATTGTGACCTTGACATTTGACCCACGTTCCTGAATCCTGCTGTCTGCACATTGGCTTGTTAAGGAGAATATTTATGCCACAACAATTTGGAATCCTTCCAAGGGTTATACAGATGTGGGGCAGACATGAAAATTAAGGTTTAAACATTTGACATTGAATTGTGACCTTGACCCTTGAAGAATGTGCCTGAATCCTGCTGTCTGCACATCGCCTTGTTATGGAGAACATTTGTGCCACAGAATTTTGAGATCCTTCCAAGGGATTAAGAGATATAAAGCGGAAACAAAGGGTGTGGCTAAAAACATTTGACCTTGAATTGTGAATTTGACCTTTGACCAACGTGCCTGAATTGTACACTCTGCACACCATCTTGTTGAGTCGAACATGTGTGCCGAAGTATTTTGAAATCCTTCCATATTTGTGAGATATGGAGCGGACACGAGTGTGACTGACAGACAGACGGACGGATGGACAGACGGAGAACCCGACCAAAAACAATATGTCTCCCCATTATAAATGAGGAAGACATAAACATTTGAAGTGAATATCTTATTAAACAAGAGGGCCAAGATGGCCCTTAATCGCTCACCTGATTACCATGGATTTAAGATTTTTGCTAGGTAGCCCATGGGTAGGGCCAATATTGACATTAGGGACAATATTTGAACAATGTTGATAGTGGATCATGAGCAGTGGTTCTACAGAACAAGATTTTCAAATATTTAGAATATTGACTTTATCAAGACAATGATTCAGACCAATGAAGACTGGGCTAAAAAATTGCCCGCTAGAGTATTTTTTCTGAGATTTGACCTAGTGACCTACTTTTTATTCCCACCCCACCCGTGATCACACTCAACCTTGATATCACCAAGACAAACAGTCTGAGCGAGTTTGAGGAAAATCGGGCTAAAAATGTGGCCTCTGGAGTGTAAACACGATTTTTCTAAGATATGACCCAGTGACCTACTTTTTGACCACACGTAACCCACTTTCAAACTTGTCCAAGATTTTATTATGACCAATTTTCAAGAAGATTTGGCTATAAATGTGACATCTAGAGTGTTCACAAGGTTTTCCTACTATTTGACCTAGTGACCTAGTTTTTAACCCACATAACCCACTTTCAAACTCTTTTGAGCTTTTATCATGACAATCATTATGACCAAGTTTGGCTATAAATGTGACATCTAGAGTGTTCACAAGGTTTTCCTACTATTTGACCTAGTGACCTAGTTTTTAACCCACTTTCAAACTCTTTCGAGCTTTTATCATGACAATCATTATGACCAAGTTTCATGAAGATTGGACAAAAAATGTGACCACTAGAATGTTCACAAGGTTTTCTACTGTTTCACCTAGTGACCTAGTTTTCACCCCACATGACCCACTTTCAAACTCGTCTGAGGTTTTATCAAGACATTCGTTCTGACCAAGTTTCATGAAGATTGGACAAAAAAATGTGACCACTAGAGTGCTCACAAGGTTTTTCTACTGTTTGACCTAGTAACCTAGTTTTTAACCCCACTTGACCCACTTTCGAACTCGTCCGAGATTTTATCAAGACATTCGTTCTGACCACGTTTCATGAAGATCGGACTAAAACTGTGACCACTAGAGTGTTCACAAGGTTTTGCTACTGTTTGACCTAGTGACCTAGTTTTTCACCCCACGTAACCCACTTTTCAAACTCCTCCGAGATTTTATCAAGACAGTCATTCTGACCTAGTTTCATGAAAATTGGGCTAAAAATATGTCCTCTAGAGGGTTCACAAGGTTTTCCTACTATTTGACCTAGTGACCTATTTTTTAACCCAACTTGACCCACTTTCGAACTCGTCCGAGATTTTATCAAGACATTCATTCTGACCAAATTTCATGAAGATTGGACTAAAATTGTGACCACTAGAGTGTTCACAAGCAAATTGTTGACGACGGACGACGCACACCGCACGACGGACGCCAGACATTCAAGTCTCCCAAAAGCTCATCCTGAGCTTTGCTCAGGTGAGCTAATAAAAAAAGTTACGGCCATCCTCATAATTGCAGATTTTTGTAAAGTGCATGGACCATAACTCTGTAACAACGTATTGAATGAACCTCAAAATCAACTCAGCTTCAGATTTCATTACATGAAAAATTTGTGTGAATGGAAAAGTAGTAAAGTCAAGCAGGCAAAGCCACATGCAAGACGCAACCACCACCAAAACACCGATAGACAGCATGACACTCACACACACAACCACACACACAAACGCACACGCACACACACGAAATGAACACAGAAAACACCAAAAGACACACAAGAACCAGGGACAAACGTTCCACAACATGAACAAACCACAAGCACAAAGACGCAATGCAAACAAAAGGAAGGGTGACAAAGAGAGTACCGCCTTGGCACGGTCAGCAGCAAAAACACCACTGGGGGTTTAAACCGGTTTACGGACGTCCTAACCTCACACTTCTCTCAAAGTCACCCTAGCTTTACAAATATTGTAAATAAAGGTATCCCCGCTGGACTTACCCACAACATAGACGACGGTGAACACAGGACAACATGTAAAACATAGCATAATAACTGTGACAATCCGTCAAATAAGTTTCATTAATATCCTTTTAATAGTTTTCCCAGAAAACAACAGACAAACTAAAAGTTGTCCAACAAACAAAGCAACGATGACACAAAATTCAAGGCCATAACTTTAAAATAAAATGACATATCAAAAATCCTGCAATATATGTGAAAATGCATTTTAAAGTAAATCATATAAAACAATTGAAGTAAATATCATTTAAAATGAAAAAGTTACGGCCATCCTCATATTTGCATTATTTTTTTAAGAGCAAGGGCCATAACTCCGAAAGACAAATCAAATGAACCTCAAAATCGACTCAGCTTCAGATCTTGATGCATTAAACATTTGTGTTAAGTTTCATTAATATAGATCTGTAAATTAGTTTTCCCAGAAAACAGCGGACAAACTATTTGCATAATTTTTTAAGTGCAAGGGCCATAACTCGAAAACGACAAATCAAATGAACCTCAGAATCAACTCAGCTTCAGATCTTGATGCAGTCAACATTTGTGTGAAGTTTCATTAATATCTGTCAAATAGATTTCCAAGAAAACAGCAGACAAACAAAATAGTGATTAACGAATGAACGAGCGAATTGACGGACGGACAGGGCCACGCCAATATACGACCACTTTATTTGGTGGGCGTATAAAAAGGGGAATAACTAAACAAATATTGATGCTAGAGTTATTGCCATTGTGCACGACACTTCCTCTCATCATGCTTGTTCCATGCGTGAAGTTATAATTAATGTAGCCTACCCTTTTAGGATATATGGCCCGGAAAAGAAGCGTGATGGACAGACGGATGGAATCGAGCAAACCTATAGTCCCCAACAGGTAACCAGTGGGGGGGGGGGGGTAATAAAACTTAATGGAAGTAAGACCTAAAGAAATACATCAAGAACACAATTGTTTGTCAAATGACAGGTAATACTTTTTGAAGTAAATGTTACAAAGAATATATTTTGTAAAACTAAATAAGACAAGAGGGCCATGATGGCCCTAAATCGCTCACCTGGCCTTACGGTTTCAGAGAAGAAGATTTTTAAAGATTTTCCTATTAAAAACTGATAAGCTCAATGGGCGGGCCATATTTGGTCCAGGGGTCATAATTTACATAATATTTGTAGAGGACCATTAGATAATGCTACATACCAAATATCAATGGTCTAGGCCTTACAGTTTCAGAGAAGAAGATTTTTAAAGATTTTCCTCTGAAAAGCTGATAAGCCCCGGGGCTGGGCCATTTTTGGTCCGGGGGTCATAATTTGAACAATCTTTGTAGAGGACCATTAGATGATGCTACATACTAAATACCAAAGGTCTAGGCCTTACGGTTTCAGAGAAGAAGATTTTAAAGATTTTCCTATGAGAAACTGATAAGCCCTAGGGCGGGGCCATTTTGGTCCTGTGGTCATAATTTGAAATATCTTTGTAGAGGACAATTAGATAATGCTACATACCAAATATCAATGGTCTAGGCCTTACAGTTTCAGAGAAGAAGATTTTTAAAGATTTTCCTCTGAAAAACTGATAAGCCCCGGGGCGGGGCCATTTTTGGTCCGGGGGACATAATTTGAACAATCTTTGTAGAGGACCATAAGATAATGCTACATACTAAATATCAAATGCCTAGGCCTTACAGTTTCAGAGTAGAAGATTTTTTCAAGATTTTCCTATGAAAAACTGATAAGCCCCGGGACGGGGCCATTTTTGGCCCGGGGGTCATAATTTGAACAATCTTTGTAGAGGACCATAAGATGATGCTACATACTAAATACCAAAAGTCTAGGCCTTACAGTTTCAGAGAAGAAGATTTTTAAAGATTTTCCTATGAGAAACTGATAAGCCCTGGGGCGGGGCCATTTTTGGCCAAGGGGTCATAATTTGAACAATCTCTGTAGAGGACCGTTAGATGATGCTACATACCAAATATCAAAGGTCTAGGCCTTACGGTTTCAGAGGAGAAGATTTTTAAAGATTTTCCTAAAAAAAACTGATAAGCCCCAGGGCGGGGCCATTTTTGGTCCGGGGGACATAATTTGAACAATCTTTGTAGAGGACCATTAGATAATGCTACATACCAAATATCAAATGTCTAGGCCTTACGGTTTCAGAGAAGAAGATTTTTAAAGATTTTCCTATGAGAAACAGATAAGCCCCGGGGCGGGGCCATTTTTGGCCCGGGGGTCATAATTTGAACAATCTTTGTAGAGGACCATTAGATGTTGCTACATACTAAATACCAAAGGTCTAGGCCTTACAGTTTCAGAGAAGAAGATTTTTAAAGATTTTCCTATGAAAAACTGATAAGCCCCGGGGCGGGGCCATTTTTGGTCCGGGTGTCATAATTTCAACAATCTTTGTAGAGGAACATTAGATGATGCTACATACCAAATATCAAAGGTCTAGGCCTTACGGTTTCAGAGGAGAAGATTTTTAAAGATTTTTCTAAGAAAAACTGATAAGCCCCAGGGCGGGGCCATTTTTGGTCCAGGGGACATAATTTGAACAATCTTTGTAGAGGACCATTAGATGATTCTACATACCAAATATCAAAGCTCTAGGGTTTGTGGTTTCAGAGAAGAAGATGTTTAAGTAAATTGTTGACGACGCACGACGCACACCGCACGACGCACATACGCACGACGCACGACGACGGACGCCGGACACTGCCCCCTCACAATACCTCACCTGGCACTTTGTGCCAGGTGAGCTAAAAATAGAAACTGAGATGACCGTTACTCGAATTTTATACGGAATGCAAAAAGCATTGCACGTTGTTCTGGGATAAATAATCATGTCTATTTCAATTAAAATATAGACAATCTAGATTCAACTGATCCTCTTGTTCAAACTCAGTCACGTTTTCTATAAATACTTTAATATTCAAACTCCTTATTGGTTAGTGATAGTTTGACTGCGTATTTTTATATTACAAAACCTCGCGCATACGAAAAGCCACAACTCGTCCCGTACGGTAGACTTTACTATCCCAATTTAAAACTTCTTGAGATAAATTGTAAACCATCCCAGAATACGCCGATATCCAATTACAACACTATGGAGAGACCTGGTGGTTTCTCCAATAATTCCGTCTACCACTTTGCTCGAGGTAGCAAGGTTGTGCTAGCAGAAGACAACATCCGAGCATCCCAATGGCCAGCCAAAAATCTGGATCTAAATCCGATAGAATATGTATGGGCTCATTAAAGAGGCAGGTTAGAGACCAGTTACAGCCCCTTAATATGGGTGCACTCACGCGTGACGTTGTTCGATTGTGGACAAAAATTCCTCAGCTTTATTTTCAGAGGTTTATCGTGTCCATAAGGAAGAGGTGCTGTTATTGCAGCACGAGAGGGGGTCAACGTGTTACCAGCATTTTGTGACTTTTTGTTTTGAGGGTTACCATGATACCCTTTTTGTTATGTTTGATATGCTAACGTTATCTGATTTAGATGAAATCCACCATGAATATTTGGAATAAAATGTACAAAACATTTAGGTTTGTATAATACAGTCAATACCCTACCCACTTATGTTTACTTCGGCAAAAGCGAAGCGAAATATTCACAAACATGCAGTCAAAGATTATTACCAGATACTGAGCAGAAATAAAATTTCAATAAAAGATGTGAATAATTCATTCAATGATCTAGTGATGAAAGCGTTGGAGTTGCTACTGTGCTTTTCGGATGGGGGTCAACTTGGCCCATTTCCAACTCGGACCGCATGTCTATGATTGCCAATTCTCTTCATTGCAAATCCAAACTAGCTCATTTAGATATTTAGCTGTATAAACAGCAAGCTTGCTACTTATATAGTTAAATACCTAAATGAGCTAATTTTATGGACTAATGGTGAGGGTTGTGTTGAAAACAAATTAATATTTCTAATTTTCATTTGATAACATTGAAAATATCCATATTGTGCAGAGAGTTATGCAATCTGAAAGGCTTATGCAGACAAGGTACACATTACTATTGTAGCTTGAAAAGTTGACCGCATGTCTATGATTGCCAATTCTCTTCATTGCAAATCCAAACTAGCTCATTTAGATATTTAGCTGTATAAACAGCAAGCTTGCTACTTATATAGTTAAATACCTAAATGAGCTAATTTTATGGACTATCGGTGAGGCTTGTGTTGAAAACAAATTAATATTTCTAATTTTCATTTGATAACATTGAAAATATCCATATTGTGCAGAGAGTTATTCAATCTGAAAGGCTTATGCAGACAAGGTACACATTACTATTGTAGCTTGAAAAGTTTATTCGAATACAGCCCCTCCAATAGGCTAAAGAATCACACGGCATAAGGTTATCATTCTGAGCAAGAATCACACGGCATAAGATTATCATTCTGAGCAAGCGTGATCAAGATTAGGCAGAAAATGTGGCTTCTAGAGTGTAGGCAAGATTTTTCTAAGATTTGACCTAGTGACCTACTTTTTCACCCCACACCACCCACAACCGAACTCAAATGAGAGATCATCAAGGTTATCATTCTGAGCAAGTTTGATCAAGATTGGGCTGAAAATGTGGCCTCTAGGGTGTAAACAAGATTTTTCTAAGATTTGACCTAGTGACCTACATTTTGACCCCAGCCCACCCATGATGGATCTCAATTGAGATATCATCAAGGTCATCATTCTGAGCAAGTTTGATGAAGAATAGGCAGAAAATGTGGCTTCTAGAGTGTAAACAAGATTTTTCTAAGATTTGACCTAGTGACCTACTTTTTGACCCAAGCCCACATATGATCAAACTCGATCAAGATATCATCAAGGTTATCATTCTGAGCAAGTTTGATGAAGATTAGGCAGAAATTGTGGCTTCTACAGTGTAAACAAGATTTTTTTAAGATTTGACCTAATGACCTACTTTTTAATCCTGCCCCACCCATGATCGAACTTGATCGAGATATCATCAAGAATATCATCCTGAGCAAGTCTGATCAAGATTGGACTAAAAATGTGACCTCTAGATTGTTCACAAGGTTTTTCAATAATTTGACCCAGTGACCTAGTTTTTAACCGTATGTGACCCACTTTCAAACTCATCCAAGTTTCTATCAAGACAATCATTCTGACTAAGTTTCATGAAGATTGGACTAAAAATGTGACCTCTAGAGTGTTCACAAAGATTTTGAATAATTTGACCTAGTGACCTAGTTTTTGACCCCACATGACCCACTTTCGAACTCATCCGAGATTTTTTCAAGACAATCATTCTGACCAAGTTTCATGAAGATTTGGCTACAAATGTGACCTCTAGAGTGTTCACAAGCCAAATGTTGACGACGCACGACGCACGACGCACGACGCACAACGCACGACGCACGACGACGGACGCCGGACGGAGCACCATGACAATAGCTCACTTGAGCAAGCTCAGGTGAGCTAAAAACACAACAAATAGTTTCAAGTAAACGCATGGTAATATTAAACAAGAGGGCCATGATGGCCCTTAATCGCTCACCTGTTCGTAACAGATTAATGATTTCAATGACAGATTGCATAATTTGAAAAATCTTGGTAGAAAACCATCAGATGATGCTACATACTAAATATAAAGAGTATAGACCTTAAAGATTTTTCTATGAAAAACTGTTAAGCCCCAGAGCAGGGTCAATTTTGATCCAGGGTTCATAATATCAAAATCTTGGTAGAGGACTATTAGATAATGCAACATACCAAATATCTACGGTCTATGCCTTACAACTTAAGAGAAGACTTTTAAAGATTTTTAAGAGAAGATTTTTAAAAGCTTTCCTATAAAAAAACTGATATGCCCCTGGGCGGGGAAGTTTTCAACCCAGGAGACATAATTTGAACAATCTTGGTAGAAAACTATTAGATAGCGCTACATACCAAATATTAAAGGTCTCTGCCTTACAGTTTTGGAGAAGAAGATTCTTAAAGCTTTTCATATGAAAAACTGATAAGCCCCAGGGCGGGCCATTTTTGACCCAGGGGTAATAATTTGAATAATCTTGGTAGAAAACCATTAGATGATGCTACATACCAAATATCAAGGGCCTAGACCTTACAGTTCTGGAGAAGAAGATTTTTAAAGATTTTCTTATGAAAAACTGATAAGCCCTTGGGCGGGGCCATTTTTGTCCGGGAGTCATATTTTGATTAATCTTAGTAGAGGACGATTAATTAATGCTACATACCAAATATCAAAGGTCTATACCTTATAATTTTAGAGAAGAATATATTTAAAGATTTTCCTATGAAAAACTGATAAGCCCCGGGGCGGGACCATTTTTGACCCAGGGGTAATAATTTGAACAATCTTAGTAGAGGACCATTAGATGATGCTACATACCAAATATCAAAGGTCTATGCCTTACAGTTTCAGAGAAGATGATTTCTTCAAGATTTTCCTATGAAAAACTGATAAGCCCTGGGGCGGGGCCATTTTTGTCCTGGGGGTCATAATTTGAACAATCTTAGTAAAGGACCATTAGATGATGCTACATACCAAATATCAAAGGTCTATGCCTTACAGTTTCAGAGAAGAAGATTTTTAAAGATTTTCCTATGAAAAACTGATAAGCCCTGGGGCGGGGCCATTTTTGTCCTGGGGGTCATAATTTGAACAATCTTAGTAGAGGCCCATTACATGATGCTACATACCAAATACCAAAGGTCTATACCTTACATTTTCAGAGAAGAAGATTTTTAAAGATTTTCCTATGAAAAACTGATAAGCCCCGGGGCGGGGCCATTTTTGGCCCAGGGGTAATAATTTGAACAATCTTAGTAGAGGACCATTAGATGATGCTACATACCAAATATCAAAGGTCTATGCCTTACAGTTTCAGAGAAGATGATTTTTAAAGATTTTCCTATGAAAAACTGATCAGCCCTGGGGCGGGGCCATTTTTGGCCCAGGGGTCATAATTTGAACAATCTTAGTAGAGGACCGTTAGATGATGCTACATACCAAATACCAAAGGTCTATGCCTGACAGTTTCAGAGAAGAAGATTTTTAAAGATTTTCCTATGAAAAACTGATAAGCCCCGGGGCGGGGCCATTTTTGACCCAGGGGGTCATAATTTGAACAATCTTAGTAGTGGACCATTAGATGATGCTACATACCAAATATCAAAGGTCTATGCCTTACAGTTTTAGAGAAGAAGATTTTTAAAGATTTTCCTATGAAAAACTGATAAGCCCTGGGGCGGGGCCATTTTTGGCCCGGGGGACATAATTTGAACAATCTTTGTAGAGGACCATTACATCATACTACATACCAAATATCAAAGCTCATGGCTTTGTAGTTCCAGAGCAGAAGATGTTTAAGTAAATTGTTGACGCCCGCACGTACGCACGACGCACATACGCACGACGACGCACGCCGGACATAGGATCATCCCAATAGCTCACCTTGGCACTTTGTGCCAGGTGAGCTAAAAAATAAATAAAAATGAAATCAGCATCAGTACTGAAAACGTTCACCCATGACGGTATCTACATGTACATTTTAGGGAATAACTTTTTTAACTCAATATCCCCAAGTGACACTTACAGTGGCGTAGCTTCCTATAGGCCGTGTAGGCCTACACATATTTTCAGAAAGTTCAAAAAATAAAAACAAGAGTACCGCATACGGTACATAATACGCCCACTTGCAAATTTCTCTGATTCAACATGCCTTATAAGTGTTGACATTTTCTAATCTGTGCTTCAGAACTTAATTTCCATATTAAGGTGATACTATTTTTTGAAAAAGTGAAGTGAATACAATTCTCTTCATTGCAAATCCAAACTAGCTCATTTAGATATTTAGCTGTATAAACAGCAAGCTTGCTACTTATATAGTTAAATACCTAAATGAGCTAATTTTATGGACTATCGGTGAGGCTTGTGTTGAAAACAAATTAATATTTCTAATTTTCATTTGATAACATTGAAAATATCCATATTGTGCAGAGAGTTATTCAATCTGAAAGGCTTATGCAGACAAGGTACACATTACTATTGTAGCTTGAAAAGTTTATTCGAATACAGCCCCTCCAATAGGCTAAAGAATCACACGGCATAAGGTTATCATTCTGAGCAAGAATCACACGGCATAAGATTATCATTCTGAGCAAGCGTGATCAAGATTAGGCAGAAAATGTGGCTTCTAGAGTGTAGGCAAGATTTTTCTAAGATTTGACCTAGTGACCTACTTTTTCACCCCACACCACCCACAACCGAACTCAAATGAGAGATCATCAAGGTTATCATTCTGAGCAAGTTTGATCAAGATTGGGCTGAAAATGTGGCCTCTAGGGTGTAAACAAGATTTTTCTAAGATTTGACCTAGTGACCTACATTTTGACCCCAGCCCACCCATGATGGATCTCAATTGAGATATCATCAAGGTCATCATTCTGAGCAAGTTTGATGAAGAATAGGCAGAAAATGTGGCTTCTAGAGTGTAAACAAGATTTTTCTAAGATTTGACCTAGTGACCTACTTTTTGACCCAAGCCCACATATGATCAAACTCGATCAAGATATCATCAAGGTTATCATTCTGAGCAAGTTTGATCAAGATTAGGCAGAAATTGTGGCTTCTACAGTGTAAACAAGATTTTTTTAAGATTTGACCTAATGACCTACTTTTTAATCCTGCCCCACCCATGATCGAACTTGATCGAGATATCATCAAGAATATCATCCTGAGCAAGTCTGATCAAGATTGGACTAAAAATGTGACCTCTAGATTGTTCACAAGGTTTTTCAATAATTTGACCCAGTGACCTAGTTTTTAACCGTATGTGACCCACTTTCAAACTCATCCAAGTTTCTATCAAGACAATCATTCTGACTAAGTTTCATGAAGATTGGACTAAAAATGTGACCTCTAGAGTGTTCACAAAGATTTTGAATAATTTGACCTAGTGACCTAGTTTTTGACCCCACATGACCCACTTTCGAACTCATCCGAGATTTTTTCAAGACAATCATTCTGACCAAGTTTCATGAAGATTTGGCTACAAATGTGACCTCTAGAGTGTTCACAAGCCAAATGTTGACGACGCACGACGCACGACGCACGACGCACAACGCACGACGCACGACGACGGACGCCGGACGGAGCACCATGACAATAGCTCACTTGAGCAAGCTCAGGTGACCTAAAAATAATACAAACAAACAGTAATACTACAAGGTATAACGTTCTCATGTTCGAATGTCAATCTTTTTGCATGAATAAAATTAACCAAATTGCTGCTGGTGCTTTGATATTCACATCTTGTGTAAACAACATTTATTGGAGGTCATCCTTATATTCAACCCAGAAGGTCATCCTTAATATGTCACATAGTGGATTTTACATTTTTGTAAATATTGAAAACACCATTTTACCGATCTGTTCTGGCTACGTTCAAGTATATATATATAGCTATCATATAAATGCTTTTTTGCAAACAGAGCAGACCCAGATCAGACGGATCCTATAGGAGTAATCTGATCAGGGACTGCTCGGTTTGCTTTTGACTTGATATAGATCTGATTTAGATTACATTGCTGTCACATATATAATTTCTTTAAATACAATTAATTGTATCATGTAACAAGAAACATGTCAATGTTTACCTTACTAATAAAGTGTTTTGAATCTTGAATCTGATTGTACATTTTGTCAAAGCAAACACTTCTCCTGAAAAGTTTACCTTGTAAAAATTGAGCTAATAAATATTCATGACGTCATTATTTCTTACTTATTGAACAGGGAAAGTGTACAAAACACAAAGCTGCCCAAAAGCACCATGATTATAGCAAATGTTTGTGACGTGTTCAATCACTAGGGACAACGAAACTAGTAACACGTTTCAAATTAAGTATCATTAAAAGGCAGGCTAGTTTAGTTGTTTCATTTCATTTCAATAACACGCAAGTTATTGTTAACATTTATGGAAATCGGAAAAGGCATGGTGGACTAATGAGATAGAGATGATATTGCTTTAAACCTGGTATCCACCAATGTGGTGACCTTGACCTTGAGAATACCAGTCTGTCTTTGTTGTGCACAAGACATCCCACCAGCACAGACTATGGTTAACATTTGTGTGAAATTATCTGAAATCGAAGCAAGCAAAACAGAATTATGAGCAAACAAAAATGCATTAACAATATAAAAAAAATTGCTGAGACATTGACCTTGATATCGGTCAAGATAATATGTACAACAAAACTTTAGGTCATGATTAGCACGTGTCTAAACTAGGGAGAATAATGAAACAATCCTACTATATTACTGTTAACCTTGATCTTAACCCTTTGCTTGCTGGATTTTAAAATACATTTTTCATTCTTTACCCATGCCCTGTTGTATAATTACATATATCTTCACTGTGTACAAGTATTTCGCTGTGCAATCACTGCTGTGGAGTGCACTGGTTGCACAATCAACTTGTAAATAGTGCAGACCCTGATGAAACAGCTCATGCAGGAGCTGTCTCATCTGGGTCTTCACTATTTACAGGTAGGTATATTGACGTGAATAGCAAGCGAAGGGTTAAAGTTATATTCTGCTCAGTTTTTGTATATATCAATAGCACCCAAAGTTGTACACATATTCATAGCATGAACTTAATGCTCGGCCCAGAACATAGCTAAACTCTTAGAAAACCGCCGACTTTTTAAGTGACCGTAAACTGCGGAAGTCAATGTCCAGAGATGTTCAATGACGCTTCGACTGACTCTGAGACCATTCTAAAGAGTGGTTACTACACGTGGTTTGGTGGAGAAATAAAGAAGTCATTCTTGAAAAGAAAATTAATTTCGCCATCTTCTGCTTTGAATGTTAAATTGGTGTTCACAAACAACAAATGAAACATGTTAGTAGAAAGTTAAACAATTCCCTCCTAGTGACGCATTTTGGCGTCTCTGTAAAAGTCACATTTAGAAACCATTGTGATAAATAGAGCATTTGCTCCAAAGGAGCAAAGGCTTCATAGGAGCAAAGGCTCTGTTTATCACAATGGTTTCAAAACTACACAATTCTGTTTATTTCCTTTTCTCTAGTTAATGCTCCTTTTCGGTAGATTAATTCAAAGAGGTTGGCTCTAAAAATAGTCTAGGAGGGAATGAGTTAAAAACCACAAGAGAAGATGTCTCATGTGTAACAGAATACACACATCTATATCGAGATGAGTACGATTGGTACACATAATTAGCTTTAGAACAGATTCCGGAGAATGGTCGATGCGGTTTCAGTAGCAATTATATAGATACAAATAGCTTTTTCCTTAGGGGGGGGGGGGGGGGGGGTAATAAAACTTAATGGAAGTAAGACCTAAAGAAATACATCAAGAACACAATTGTTTGTCAAATGACAGGTAATACTTTTTGAAGTAAATGTTACAAAAAATATATTTTGTAAAACTAAATAAGAAAACACAACAAATAGTTTCAAGTAAACGCATGGTAATATTAAAAATAATACAAACAAACAGTAATACTATGTACAAGGTATAACGTTCTCATGTTCGAATGTCAATATTTTTGCATGAATAAAATTAACCAAATTGCTGCTGGTGCTTTGATATTCACATCTTGTGTAAACAACATTTATTGGAGGTCATCCTTATATTCAGCCCAGAAGGTCATCCTTAATATGTCACATAGTGGATTTTACATTTTTGTAAATATTGAAAACACCATTTTACCGATCTGTTCTGGCTACGTTCAAGTATATATATATAGCTATCATATAAATGCCTTTTTGCAAACAGAGCAGACCCAGATCAGACGGATCCTATAGGAGTAATCTGATCAGGGACTGCTCGGTTTGCTTTTGACTTGATATAGATCTGATTTAGATTACATTGCTGTCACATATATTTCTTTAAATACAATTAATTGTATCATGTAACAAGAAACATGTCAATGTTTACCTTACTAATAGTGTTTTGAATCTTGAATCTGATTGTACATTTTGTCAAAGCAAACACTTCTCCTGAAAAGTTTACCTTGTAAAAATTGAGCTAATAAATATTCATGACGTCATTATTTCTTACTTATTGAACAGGGAAAGTGTACAAAACACAAAGCTGCCCAAAAGCACCATGATTATAGCAAATGTTTGTGACGTGTTCAATCACTAGGGACAACGAAACTAGTAACACGTTTCAAATTAAGTATCATTAAAAGGCAGGCTAGTTTAGTTGTTTCATTTCATTTCAATAACACGTAAGTTATTGTTAACATTTATGGAAATCGGAAAAGGCATGGTGGACTAATGAGATAGAGATGATATTGCTTTAAACCTGGTATCCACCAATGTGGTGACCTTGACCTTGAGAATACCAGTCTGTCTTTGTTGTGCACAAGACATCCCACCAGCACAGACTATGGTTAACATTTGTGTGAAATTATCTGAAATCGAAGCAAGCAAAACAGAATTATGAGCAAACAAAAATGCATTAACAATATAAAAAAAATTGCTGAGACATTGACCTTGATATCGGTCAAGGTAATATGTACAACAAAACTTTAGGTCATGATTAGCACGTGTCTAAACTAGGGAGAATAATGAAACAATCCTACTATATTACTGTTAACCTTGATCTTAACCCTTTGCTTGCTGGATTTTAAAATACATTTTTCCTTCTTTACCCATGCCCTGTTGTATAATTACATATATCTTCACTGTGTACAAGTATTTCGCTGTGCAATCACTGCTGTGGAGTGCACTGGTTGCACAATCAACTTGTAAATAGTGCAGACCCTGATGAAACAGCTCATGCAGGAGCTGTCTCATCTGGGTCTTCACTATTTACAGGTAGGTATATTGACGTGAATAGCAAGCGAATGGTTAAAGTTATATTCTGCTCAGTTTTTGTATATATCAATAGCACCCAAAGTTGTACACATATTCATAGCATGAACTTAATGCTCGGCCCAGAACATAGCTAAACTCTTAGAAAACCGCCGACTTTTTAAGTGACCGTAAACTGCGGAAGTCAATGTCCAGAGATGTTCAATGAAGCTTCGACTGACTCTGAGACCATTCTAAAGAGCGGTTACTACACATGGTTTGGTGGAGAAATAAAGAAGTCATTCTTGAAAAGAAAATTAATTTCGCCATCTTCTGCTTTGAATGTTAAATTGGTGTTCACAAACAACAAATGAAACATGTTCGTAGAAAGTTAAACAATTCCCTCCTAGTGACGCATTTTGGCGTCTCTGTAAAAGTCACATTTAGAAACCATTGTGATAAATAGAGCATTTGCTCCAAAGGAGCAAAGGCTTCATAGGAGCAAAGGCTCTGTTTATCACAATGGTTTCAAAAATACACAATTCTGTTTATTTCCTTTTCTCTAGTTAATGCTCCTTTTCGGTAGATTAATTCAAAGAGGTTGGCTCTAAAAATAGTCTAGGAGGGAATGAGTTAAAAACCACAAGAGAAGATGTCTCATGTGTAACAGAATACACACATCTATATCGAGATGAGTACGATTGGTACACATAATTAGCTTTAGAACAGATTCCGGAGAATGGTCGATGCGGTTTCAGTAGCAATTATATAGATACAAATAGCTTTTTCCTTAGGGGGGGGGGGGTTAATAAAACTTAATGGAAGTAAGACCTAAAGAAATACATCAAGAACACAATTGTTTGTCAAATGACAGGTAATACTTTTTGAAGTAAATGTTACAAAAAATATATTTTGTAAAACTAAATAAGAAAACACAACAAATAGTTTCAAGTAAACGCATGGTAATATTAAAAATAATACAAACAAACAGTAATACTATGTACAAGGTATAACGTTCTCATGTTCGAATGTCAATATTTTTGCATGAATAAAATTAACCAAATTGCTGCTGGTGCTTTGATATTCACATCTTGTGTAAACAACATTTATTGGAGGTCATCCTTATATTCAGCCCAGAAGGTCATCCTTAATATGTCACATAGTGGATTTTACATTTTTGTAAATATTGAAAACACCATTTTACCGATCTGTTCTGGCTACGTTCAAGTATATATATATAGCTATCATATAAATGCCTTTTTGCAAACAGAGCAGACCCAGATCAGACGGATCCTATAGGAGTAATCTGATCAGGGACTGCTCGGTTTGCTTTTGACTTGATATAGATCTGATTTAGATTACATTGCTGTCACATATATTTCTTTAAATACAATTAATTGTATCATGTAACAAGAAACATGTCAATGTTTACCTTACTAATAGTGTTTTGAATCTTGAATCTGATTGTACATTTTGTCAAAGCAAACACTTCTCCTGAAAAGTTTACCTTGTAAAAATTGAGCTAATAAATATTCATGACGTCATTATTTCTTACTTATTGAACAGGGAAAGTGTACAAAACACAAAGCTGCCCAAAAGCACCATGATTATAGCAAATGTTTGTGACGTGTTCAATCACTAGGGACAACGAAACTAGTAACACGTTTCAAATTAAGTATCATTAAAAGGCAGGCTAGTTTAGTTGTTTCATTTCATTTCAATAACACGTAAGTTATTGTTAACATTTATGGAAATCGGAAAAGGCATGGTGGACTAATGAGATAGAGATGATATTGCTTTAAACCTGGTATCCACCAATGTGGTGACCTTGACCTTGAGAATACCAGTCTGTCTTTGTTGTGCACAAGACATCCCACCAGCACAGACTATGGTTAACATTTGTGTGAAATTATCTGAAATCGAAGCAAGCAAAACAGAATTATGAGCAAACAAAAATGCATTAACAATATAAAAAAAATTGCTGAGACATTGACCTTGATATCGGTCAAGGTAATATGTACAACAAAACTTTAGGTCATGATTAGCACGTGTCTAAACTAGGGAGAATAATGAAACAATCCTACTATATTACTGTTAACCTTGATCTTAACCCTTTGCTTGCTGGATTTTAAAATACATTTTTCCTTCTTTACCCATGCCCTGTTGTATAATTACATATATCTTCACTGTGTACAAGTATTTCGCTGTGCAATCACTGCTGTGGAGTGCACTGGTTGCACAATCAACTTGTAAATAGTGCAGACCCTGATGAAACAGCTCATGCAGGAGCGGTCTCATCTGGGTCTTCACTATTTACAGGTAGTTATATTGACGTGAATAGCAAGCGAATGGTTAAAGTTATATTCTGCTCAGTTTTTGTATATATCAATAGCACCCAAAGTTGTACACATATTCATAGCATGAACTTAATGCTCGGCCCAGAACATAGCTAAACTCTTAGAAAACCGCCGACTTTTTAAGTGACCGTAAACTGCGGAAGTCAATGTCCAGAGATGTTCAATGAAGCTTCGACTGACTCTGAGACCATTCTAAAGAGCGGTTACTACACATGGTTTGGTGGAGAAATAAAGAAGTCATTCTTGAAAAGAAAATTAATTTCGCCATCTTCTGCTTTGAATGTTAAATTGGTGTTCACAAACAACAAATGAAACATGTTCGTAGAAAGTTAAACAATTCCCTCCTAGTGACGCATTTTGGCGTCTCTGTAAAAGTCACATTTAGAAACCATTGTGATAAATAGAGCATTTGCTCCAAAGGAGCAAAGGCTTCATAGGAGCAAAGGCTCTGTTTATCACAATGGTTTCAAAAATACACAATTCTGTTTATTTCCTTTTCTCTAGTTAATGCTCCTTTTCGGTAGATTAATTCAAAGAGGTTGGCTCTAAAAATAGTCTAGGAGGGAATGAGTTAAAAACCACAAGAGAAGATGTCTCATGTGTAACAGAATACACACATCTATATCGAGATGAGTACGATTGGTACACATAATTAGCTTTAGAACAGATTCCGGAGAATGGTCGATGCGGTTTCAGTAGCAATTATATAGATACAAATAGCCTTTTCCTTGCCAGCTTGTTAGCGCTATTTAGTTTCAAGTCGCAAGATTTAGATTCTGGCGTAATTTTATTTGGCAAATTTTTTCGAAAATATGAGCACAGTACAATTCATCCTTAACCCATTACCTCATAGGCTATTTTTAGATCTAACAGCTTTGAATAAATCAACCGAAAAGGAGCATTAACTAGAGAAAAGGAAACATTTAGTATTTTGTAGTTTTAAACCATTGTGATAAATAGAGTTTTTGCTCCTATAGGAGCAAATGCTCTATTTATCACAATGGTTTGAACAGGTGACTTTTGCAGAGGTGTCAATGTGAGGGAATGGGTTAACTATATGAACGAGCGAATTGACGGACGGACAGGGCCACGCCAATATACGACCACCTTTATTTGGTGGGCGTATAAAAAGGGGAATAACTAAACAAATATTGATGCTAGAGTTATTGCCATTGTGCACGACACTTCCTCTCATCATGCTTGTTCCATGCGTGAAGTTATAATTAATGTAGCCTACCCTTTTAGGATATATGGCCCGGAAAAGAAGCGTGATGGACAGACGGATGGAATCGAGCAAACCTATAGTCCCCAACAGGTAACCAGTGGGGGGGGGGGGGGGGGTTAATAAAACTTAATGGAAGTAAGACCTAAAGAAATACATCAAGAACACAATTGTTTGTCAAATGACAGGTAATACTTTTTGAAGTAAATGTTACAAAGAATATATTTTGTAAAACTAAATAAGAAAACACAACAAATAGTTTCAAGTAAACGCATGGTAATATTAAAAATAATACAAACAAACAGTAATACTACAAGGTATAACGTTCTCATGTTCGAATGTCAATATTTTTGCATGAATAAAATTAACCAAATTGCTGCTGGTGCTTTGATATTCACATCTTGTGTAAACAACATTTATTGGAGGTCATCCTTATATTCAACCCAGAAGGTCATCCTTAATATGTCACATAGTGGATTTTACATTTTTGTAAATATTGAAAACACCATTTTACCGATCTGTTCTGGCTACGTTCAAGTATATATATATAGCTATCATATAAATGCCTTTTTGCAAACGGAGCAGACCCAGATCAGACGGATCCTATAGGAGTAATCTGATCAGGGACTGCTCGGTTTGCTTTTGACTTGATATAGATCTGATTTAGATTACATTGCTGTCACATATATAATTTCTTTAAATACAATTAATTGTATCATGTAACAAGAAACATGTCAATGTTTACCTTACTAATAAAGTGTTTTGAATCTTGAATCTGATTGTACATTTTGTCAAAGCAAACACTTCTCCTGAAAAGTTTACCTTGTAAAAATTGAGCTAATAAATATTCATGACGTCATTATTTCTTACTTATTGAACAGGGAAAGTGTACAAAACACAAAGCTGCCCAAAAGCACCATGATTATAGCAAATGTTTGTGACGTGTTCAATCACTAGGGACAACGAAACTAGTAACACGTTTCAAATTAAGTATCATTAAAAGGCAGGCTAGTTTAGTTGTTTCATTTCATTTCAATAACACGTAAGTTATTGTTAACATTTATGGAAATCGGAAAAGGCATGGTGGACTAATGAGATAGAGATGATATTGCTTTAAACCTGGTATCCACCAATGTGGTGACCTTGACCTTGAGAATACCAGTCTGTCTTTGTTGTGCACAAGACATCCCACCAGCACAGACTATGGTTAACATTTGTGTGAAATTATCTGAAATCGAAGCAAGCAAAACAGAATTATGAGCAAACAAAAATGCATTAACAATATAAAATAAATTGCTGAGACATTGACCTTGATATCGGTCAAGGTAATATGTACAACAAAACTTTAGGTCATGATTAGCACGTGTCTAAACTAGGGAGAATAATGAAACAATCCTACTATATTACTGTTAACCTTGATCTTAACCCTTTGCTTGCTGGATTTTAAAATACATTTTTCCTTCTTTACCCATGCCCTGTTGTATAATTACATATATCTTCACTGTGTACAAGTATTTCGCTGTGCAATCACTGCTGTGGAGTGCACTGGTTGCACAATCAACTTGTAAATAGTGCAGACCCTGATGAGACAGCTCCTGCAGGAGCTGTCTCATCTGGGTCTTCACTATTTACAGGTAGGTATATTGACGTGAATAGCAAGCGAATGGTTAAAGTTATATTCTGCTCAGTTTTTGTATATATCAATAGCACCCAAAGTTGTACACATATTCATAGCATGAACTTAATGCTCGGCCCAGAACATAGCTAAACTCTTAGAAAACCGCCGACTTTTTAAGTGACCGTAAACTGCGGAAGTCAATGTCCAGAGATGTTCAATGACGCTTCGACTGACTCTGAGACCATTCTAAAGAGTGGTTACTACACGGTGGAGAAATAAAGAAGTCATTCTTGAAAAGAAAATTAATTTCGCCATCTTCTGCTTTGAATGTTAAATTGGTGTTCACAAACAACAAATGAAACATGTTCGTAGAAAGTTAAACAATTTCCTCCTAGTGACGCATTTTGGCGTCTCTGTAAAAGTCACATTTAGAAACCATTGTGATAAATAGAGCATTTGCTCCATAGGAGCAAAGGCTCTGTTTATCACAATGGTTTCAAAACTACACAATTCTGATTATTTCCTTTTCTCTAGTATATGCTCCTTTTCGGTAGATTAATTCAAAGAGGTTGGCTCTAAAAATAGTCTAGGAGGGAATGAGTTAAAAACCACAAGAGAAGATGTCTCATGTGTAACAGAATACACACATCTATATCGAGATGAGTACGATTGGTACACATAATTAGCTTTAGAACAGATTCCGGAGAATGGTCGATGCGGTTTCAGTAGCAATTATATAGATACAAATAGCTTTTTCCTTGCCAGCTTGTTGGCGCTATTTAGTTTCAAGTCGCAAGATTTAGATTCTGGCGTAATTTTATTTGGCAAAATTTTTCGAAAATATGAGCACAGTACAATTCATCCTTAACCCATTACCTCATAGGCTATTTTTAGATCTAACCTCTTTGAATAAATCAACCGAAAAGGAGCATTAACTAGAGAAAAGGAAACATTTAGTATTTTGTAGTTTTAAACCATTGTGATAAATAGAGTTTTTGCTCCTATAGGATCAAATGCTCTATTTATCACAATGGTTTGAACAGGTGACTTTTGCAGAGGCGTCAATGTGAGTGAATGGGTTAACTATATTGGTCAGGATCATGTGCGAAAAACACTTTAATGTTATGGTTAACATGTGTGTGAATTTATTTGAGATTCCATTACCTGGAGAGACAAAATTATACACTGCAAGGTATCATGATAAACCTTTAGCCTGCTATAGGCGGATGAGTGAATACCTATGTAAAAAGTTTGGATCCAGATGATATGCAGAGAAACTCTGTTGTAGGTGAAAAAGTACTTAAAAATAATTTGCTCATCAAGCTAAAGGTTAAAAGCAATAAACCATCAATTATCTAACACTTCCAACACAGAATTATCAGAGTGGAATATCCGATCAGTGTTTAACTACTGGAAATGAAAGACTTAGACCTGCTTGAGGATTTTGAATGACAAACAGTGCAGACCCTTATCAGAGGGCTTCTCTATGAGGCTTCTGATCTAGGTCTACACTGTTTGCATGCCCTGGGCGCTGAACGGGTTAAACACTGATAAAGCATATTAAATTGAAACTAGAAAATTGTGCCTGTAAGACACAGTGATGCCCCCGTGGTGGTACTTGACAAAGAATGAAAAAACTCTGAAAACTAACTGCATGCATGTACAAGCGTGACAGACAGATGGACGGACAGGTGCAAAACATAATGCCCCTGACTATCGTCAACGGGGGCATAAAAATTCTAATTTTCTATCCTCTTGTTACCTCAAGAATCAAAAGAAATGTACATGTATATTCAAAACATTACCAGTGTTGTATATAAAATAGATTTCTTGCAGAATTATGAATTACAAGAATCACATAATTATTTTATAAATGAACACTGACAACTCTTCACAATTGTTGGTTATATTGACAAAATTTATTGTTAGTATGTGTCCATCAAACGACTTTACAGATAGTTTGGGAAACATACATGTATTATCATTAGCATGTTAAGTAAATTGCCATCTGCACCAAATGGTATTCATTTTAGTAATTCATCTAATAATTTTGCAAGATAAAAACTCTCATGCCAGCCTTTAACCCTTTCCTTCATAAATACGCCTTTCTACGCCTCTGTAATAACCATTTCTTGAAACCATTATGATAAATACAGCATTTGCTCCTATAGGAGCAAATGCTCTATTTATCACAATGGTTTCAAACTACAAAATCCTAAAATTTTACTTTTCTCTAGTAAATGCTCCTTTTGGGCAGATTCATTCAAAGAGGTTGGGTCTAAAAATAGCCTATGGTGGAAAGGGTTAAGTTTCATAGTGAATTATTTCCATTTCTTCAAAAACACAATTAGAGTGGCAAACAATTTGGATTTGTCTATTCAGATGAGTCACTTTGCGTCGACTGTTGTCGTGAAATGTTTACGCTTGTTTGAACAACAATCAGCAGATGTGCTGATGGAATTTCCTTCATCTGTTTGCTGCAGTCGCTTGTGTGATACAGCAGTGTTGAGTGGAGTTTCAGTAGGTATCTGTGACCATTTTGAAACTTGAAGGTATCCAGTATGTTCAGCTGGAGTCCCTACAAAATGATTGATCTCAGGATAGAGTTAACTTCATAGATACACCCTTTCCAAACAGAGCAGACCAAGACCAAAGGGATCCTGTAGGAGCTGTATGATCAAGGTCTGCTCTATTTATTCAAAAAAACCATAAGTCATAATTTTACATGAATATTCATGAAATAAAGGATAAACATATAATATGATATTTAATAAATAAATAACAACAAGAGGCAAGAGGCACATGGATTAAAAACTACACCATTCTAAAATTTTCCTTATTTTTGCAAATGCTCCTTGTTGGTAGATTTATTCAACGAGGTTGGGTAAAAAAATAGCCTTTGGGGAAATAGTTTGATGCATTTAAGAAACACATCAAATGTAAACAAATAGAATGTCATAAGTAATCGGAGCCTATGACAGAAATGAATTTTGTGACTTAAGGTATAAGATATATTAGAGCTGATAAGCACTTCAGATTTGATTATAAACCCTTTATTTCATGAATATTTATGTATATGTAACTATAGCGACATCATAAATATTAATTAAAGAACTTTAGTTCACATACCCCATGCCAATACATTGTCAGAGAAAACCAAAACAATCAATAAAGGTGTAGATGAATACCCCAGCAATGCTGCCTTGATTGCTAATCCAAGTTTGTGATACCAACTATCCATGCAACAGGACGAAATGACAAAAATACTCAAACTTCAAGGGGAGATAATTCTGCAATAGCTGCCAATAAACATATTGCACATGTACTGTTCATGGTTATTATATATGCCAAGTATCAAATCAATAACTTTCAAATTAAAGGAGAAGTTATTGACACCACCTGCCCATCTCTCAAGACAAAATGACAAAAAATACTCAAAGTTCAAGGGGAGATAATTTTGCAATACCCAGCACTAAACATATGAAAATTGTGTCTGGCACATTTATCATTCATGGTTATTATGTATACCAAATATAAACTCAATAACTTTCAAATTAATGGAGTTTACGATGCCATCTACCCATGTTTCATTCAAAAATTACAAGAAATACTAAAATTTCAGGGAGAGATAATTCTGCAATTCACAGTGGTAAACACATGAAAATTGCATCTTGTACATCTACCAATCGACAGGGTGATTCCAGTATACCCCCTCAAACAAGTTTGAGGGGTTCTAGAAATAGTTCCCCATGAGAGATTCCTCTGAAAATCGAAATTATCCAAACTTTTATTCATGTTAGACAATTCTTAAAGCAAATTGGTCAAGAAATGAAAGCGCTAGATGAGCAACAAGGTATAATGATATATGGATGGATTGACAGACTGACGGACTAATGAGTCAAAAACTATATACCCCATCCAACTTCATTGCTTGGATGTGGTTTTTACAATAGAACATGGACATGGGGCTTTTTGGCCATAGTAGAAATTGTAGAATGATACCTATATTATTTCATAAGTAAACAGAGCAGACTCCGATCAGACGATTCCTACAGGAGATATCTGATCTGGGTCAACTCTGTTTGCAAAGATGTATTTATGGAGAAAAGGGTTAAATGTTGAATTTTACCTTAAGAGAATCTGTTTGAGTTTTCCAGAGGAGCTGACGAGGTCCATTCAGCAACTCTAACTCATATTTCACAGTGGTGGAAGGTCCGAAATTAGTCTCTGTTACAAGTTTCTCAATCATCACTGGCACTGCAAGGTCAGTGATTAACAAAGTCTTCTGGCGAAATGTGATTCTTGGCCCGCCATCTGAAAACATGAATACTTTAACCTCTTGCATTATGATTAGAATCAAGTAAGAAATAATGACACTATAAATATTTATTAATATAATTTTTTTTTTATATTTTGTAATCTAAAGTAAAACCTCTCCATAACAACCACTAAATTACATCAATTATTTTGTGTTAAAGGCAGATGGGTGCTTTAAGCAAGGTGAAAGTAAAACAGAAAGCTCCTTTTGGAGCGTTCTGTTTTACTTTCACCTTGCTTTAAGCAGCCACCTGCTCTAAATCCAATTAATTAACACAATTTAGTGGTCATTATAGAGAAGTTTTACTGTTTATGAGGACAGAAATGTTTGATCATAACAGAAATTACAGATTGAGATCTATATCATTTATAAGCAAACGGCAATCTCTGATGATACGGCTCGATCCTACGAGAGCTGAGTCTGATCTACTCTGTTAGGGAAGCTGTGAAAAGGTGGCTCTGTCAGGTATAAGCATTCATTGTCTTGTGCATTCTGTAAGACTTTACCTAAAACATACACCTTTTAACTCCATTGTAAACTGAGCAGACCCAGATCAGAAGGATCCTATTGGAGCCACCTGATCAGTTTTCTGTTTGCCAATGAAATAATATAAATATTATTTTTTAGTTTGTTGTATGGTCAAAGTTCCTCTTGTTTAACTTTTAGCATGCTGAGCAAATTACTTTTGCATAATTTTTAACGTGGATCCAAACAGTTTGCATAGGTATTCACTCATCTGCTCATAGCAGGCTAAAGGTTAAGATGCCATTATAAATTTAAGCTGATTAATTAATATTCATGTTGTCATTACTTCTGAATTAAATAAATATTCATTAGTCAAGTTTTAATTCTGCATGCACAAATTTTCATATGCAAACATACTACGAATTATCATAGACAGTTCTTACCCTTTACCTAATGAATATTCATGAAAGAAATGAGGACATTATGATTATTAATTAACTCTTTGCACGCTAAGAAATTTTTCATCTGCAACATTCGTCGTCTGCTTCAATTCTTAAAATAAACTTTCTCTCATTTCTTTGCAAAAATATGGTCAAGAATGACAGACAGTTTGGATCCAGATGAGACATTGCATAATGCGGCGTCTCATCTGGATCAAAACTGTTTGCATGGGTAATCACAGTTTCGCCGCTAGCGTGTAAAGACTTAATGGTATTATGAACAAGGTGACATTTCACCATTGCAGAAAATGAAGAATCAACCCTATATTGTTATTTAGTCTAAAAGAACATACCCTGATGAGACTGTTCTTAAAGGTGCTGTCTAATCTAGGGTCTACTCTATTTGCAAAGATGTTAAAAGGACTCGATCCTTAACAGGTAATGGTTCAATGTATACCAACAAGATAAGAATTGGCAGAAAAAGCATTTCAACAAGATGTTTATGTGAAACACTATGCCCCTGATTATCCCCAATATAAATTTGACACGTAAATTGACCTATGATCATGATATATGACCTTGCCCTTAATAAGTCACCCCTAAAAATGTTTGCTTCTATAAGTTGCACATGCATGCCAAGTTTGAAGTTTGTATGTGTAATGGCTACAAAATTATCACAAACCTTATAGTTGGGGCCAAACCAGCCAACAGACAGTGAAAAAACAATACCTCCCTGCCTTTGAATGAGGTTGGGGGAAGGGGGGGGGCATAAGAAACATTTGACTCTGAAAACACTACTTGGATGGGGGAAGTGTCTCTTAACTGCAGCACTTTTTGGACAGCAACAAGTGTTGCTTATCTGATGAATGTTTTTGGATAGAACAAAGTATAACCTATTTGGAGCTTTAAACAGTGTCTGTTTCTGTAATTGATCAAGTGCTTCATTTTTACAACACTTTTAAGATAGGACAATGTGACTCTTATCTGAAACAGAATTTTGAATTGGACAAAGTGCCCCTAAGTTCACATGGTTTTCTTTCGTGACCAGAATAAAATGCCTATTATCTGGGGCACTTTTTAGATAGGACAAAAAGTTTGTGATGCTGGGCTTTTTGGACAGAACAAATGCATTTTATCTGGGGCATTGTTTGGACAGTATGCTAAAACAGAGCTTCAGATAAAGGTGCATACTCAAATACTGAAATAATTATTTCTCCACCAAACCCTATACTGTGACCACTCTTTAGAATTGTCTCTTCGAGACGATTCTAAAGAGTGTTCACAACATAGTGTTTGATGGAGTTCTTGAATACGTTTTAATTAAGCATCTTATCTGGACCACTGCTAAAACATCTCTGGGTCCATGCTTATAAAGCTTTTAGTTGAGTCCGAGTTTCGTTCTCAAGTTTTTGATTGGTCAGATTTGAGTTCTCAAACTTTTGATTGGTCAGATCAATCAAAAGCTTGAGAACGTACTCAGACTCAACTAAAAGTTTTATAAGCATGGACCCTGATCTTGAGCTTTATAGATAGAACAATATGTCTCTGATCTGGAGATATAATGATTCTTATCTTACAGTATTCAACAGGAATTACCTGCAAATTGTTGAATGTTCTCATTGAACTTCTTCTTCTCCAGGAACAGAGAAAACGGCTGACCCAATATACCAGTCCTTTCTTTTTCCATCTCGATGCTACCCTTGGCCCATGCTGTGTGGAAGTCTGATATCTTTCTATGCATGTCTGTATACCTGTAAATACAATGTGTGCATCTGTTGTGAAAATTATCAAATTAATATTCATGTTGTAATTATTTCAAAATCAGATACTTAATGCCTCTGACACATATTCTTTTAATGTTGGTTTCTGACATGAATTAAACGTATCATAATTAAGCAATTTAAATGATTACATATTTAAATTAAGCAACTGAAATTAAAGAAGCAAACAGTTTATATACCTTATGCTTACAAAACAACATAAATATGAGAGGAAATGAATTTAAGCATGCATCATACACTGTTATTGCATCACGCATGTACCCTAATTATCCCCAGTTTTCAGATAGAAAAAACTTAGGCAAATAGTGCAGACCCAGATCAAACAACTCATAAAGGAACCATTTGATCAGGGTCTACACTATTTGCTACTATTTCAGTCTAACTTGAAATTATCAAGATGGTGCCAAATTGTATGACAGTATGACCTCTCTGAATGATCATCAAAAGTAGGTCATTGGTATTTAACCCTTTTGATGCTTATTTGTAAAGTGGACTATTCCAAATTCAAACACTGGTCAAGCTTATCGTGAATGTTCCAGGGTTTTTTTTTAAAGAAAAAGCGTAGCATGACAAACAATGCAGACCCTGATGAGAAAGCTCCTAGCGAAGCCAGCTCATCTGGATCTACCCTGTTTGCAAAAGAAATTATCAACTCCTATAGATTTGCAAGAGTTTCTGATCATTGAGGACATCAAATTTAAGGTATAGTGAACCTTCTTTAAAGCAACCACTCAAAAATGTTCTAGCCTAATGTTGGACAAAACTTATGTGAGAAGCTCCAAGAGGGGCTTAAATAGCCTTTCTGCATTTCTCTGCCCTGCTGACTGAGTTTTTGTAATAGCCAATGAAAAAGGGGAATTTTTGACTATTACAGCTAGAAACTGCAAAATCAGATCTATATTGCTTCATAAGCAAATAGAGCAGACCTTGATCAGGAGCCATCTGATCTGTGTCTATTCTGTTTGCAAAGGTGTGAAAAGTTGTTTCAATCAAATAAAGGATTATACTAAGGAACCTGCTGTGGTGACTTTAAAGTGATTCTTTTTTAACCCATTTTCCCTCATAGGCTATTTTCAGACCCAAAATCTCCTTAAATAAATCTACTTAAAAGGAGCATTTACTAGGAAAAAGGAAGAGTTTAGATTTGCGTAGTTTTGAAACCATTGCGATTAATAGAGCAATTTGCTCCTATGGAGCAAATGCTCTATTAATCACAAAGGTTTCAAAAAGTGACTGTTACAGAGGTGTCTAAAGGTTTTAATATTAGGGAATTGATTAGAGAAATTGGATTGACAAGAACTGATATGAAAATATAATTTACCTTTCATGTATGCCACCTGTACCCTGGAAATGTGGATGAAAAGTGAAATGTTTAACTCTTACTTCATGAATATTCATTAAAGGAAAAGTAAAAGTATGAATGTCAATCAACAGCTGAGTCATATCTACATCATTTAACCCTTTCCTTAATATAAACACCTTTTCATGCATTTGCAAACAGAGTAGACCCAGATCAGACGGCTCCTATAGGAGCCATCTGATCAGGGTCTCCATTTGATCAGGGTCTGCTCTGTTTGCTAATGCAATTTGATAAATCTGTTTCTTTACTTTCTAAACTGTTCCATATTGCTTTATAACTACATGTATTTTGAAATAAATTTTAAGTAGGTATTGAAATTTGATCTATATGTAGAATAGGGAAAGTGTTGATAAGCGAACAGAGCAGACCCTGCTAGATCAAACGGCTCCTATAGGAGCAAATACTCTATTTATCACAATGGTTTCAAAAAGTGACTTCTACAGAATCAGCAAAAGTCATCAATATGAGGGAATGGGTTAACAGCTTATTTTGAATGACAAATCTAGGAGCCCCCTGATCTGGGTTTACATTATGTTTGCAAATGACAGACTCCCGGGCATGCATGTCTTGTCATAGCTGTTTAATCAGGTCTGCTCTGTTTGCTTATAAATAGAATATCTGATTCAGTACTAGTTGGCATAGTTACGAGTTCATTTGTTTTTATATAATAATATAGAATAATTAGTAAATCAATGTTCATTATGGGTGGGGTCTGCAATGAATATTCATGAAGTAAATCATTAGCCCTTTACTCCCTGAATATTTATATAAGAAATAATGACATCAAGAATATTAATTAGATTGTTTTTATTAATGGCGCACAGATACAGGAACCTTTGGCCATTGCAGAAACTGTAGAATCATATCTCTATTAGTTCCTAAGCAAACAGAGCAGACCCTGATCAGATGGCTCCTACAGGAGCCGTCTGATCTGGGTCTGCTCTGTTTGCAAGGGTGTAGAAAGGTGTGTGTATGGAGTAAAGGGTTAAAGTATGACAAGAAGAGGAGAAGAACTCAATAAGCCTTTAGCTTTCATTCTAATCCTATAGTGATACTCTGAGGATACATGATTAATGTATACTTTTTCAAATAAAATATGTTTAAACTAAAGTATGAATAGAAACTTAGCAAATATTCTTCCCATTTCCTCAATTATAAAAAAACAACATTTTGACAATACCAAATACAATCTGAGAGTAAAACTACTCATGTATAGACGTATTGGTGTGCACAGCTTTACACATTCAACATAAGCAAAACCAACAGCTTAAAATGATATATACAGTAAGTACATGCTGTTACTTTGAATAAATTCCACAATTGTTAGCATCATGCAGTAATCCTTTACTCCACACAAATATTTATGCCACTTTTGCAAACACAGTAGATCTATGTCAGACAACTCTTGTAGATATCTGATCTAGGTCTGCTCTGCTTGCTTATAGAATGTTATAGATCTGATTCTACATTGCCTGCCATGACAAAAAGTCACTAGTTACAGTCTATTATAAAAAATTCAGATAAATAATATTATCAAGTTATAATTTTTTTACATGTAAACCATGCGTTTTCTTTTTACATAGACTGTTCTGTGTATGTTTTGAAACTGGTAGGGTCCCTTCAAATTGGAATTTAGCTACGATCACGCCTGTCCTGAAAGACCCTAACGCTGAGAAAAGACACCCGGAGAATTATAGGGGTATCGCCGTTACATCCGCGGTGTACAAAGCTTATTGTGCAGTGCTAAATGAGAGACTCACAAAGTGGACGGAAGTAAATGGGAAAATCGCCGATACCCAAAATGGCTTCCGTAGAAATCGAAGTACTATAGACCAACTGTCAACGCTAACGAATATAGCAGAGTCTAGGAAACGACTTAAGAAATCAACATTTGTAGCTTATGTTGATTTTTCAAAGGCGTACGACCGAATAGACAGAAGCATACTGTGGGGGAAACTATTAAAAAGTGACATTAATGGGAAAATGTTGATAGCCATTACATCCCTATACGAAAATGTTAAGTGTTCGGTAAAGCTAAATGGCTATAGAACTGACTGGTTTGATGTATCAATAGGCTTGAAGCAAGGCTGTTTGTTATCAACGTCCTTGTTTAACCTGTATATCAATGACTTAAGTATAACGTTACAGCAATCAGGACTTGGTATTAAGCTCGATGAACTTCTTGTAAACCATCTTCTGTATGCTGATGATTTAGTACTGATCTGTGGAAATGAACGTGATCTGCAGGCTTTGTTAGACATTCTATCCCATTGGTGTGGTATAAATAAAATGGCTATTAATATAAAGAAAACAAAAGTCATGCACTATAGGCCACCGTCTGTGTCATGTACTCAGTATAACTTTACATGTGGTGTTTCGGATATAGAATGTGTGTCTGAATATCGGTATCTCGGCTTAGTCCTTAACGAAACACTTGACTACAGTGTAACTGCTAAGTACGTGGCCCAATCAGCGACTCGTGCACTAGGTCTAGTGATTTCGAAAGTTAAAGCTACAGGAGGCATGCCGTATGATGTATACACGAAACTTTATGACACTATGGTGTGGCCAATAATTGAGTATGGATCGGCCATCTGGGGAACTCAAGACTTTACTTGCATCAACGCCGTACACAACCGGGCATGTAGATTCTTTTTAGGTGTTGGACGATATACGCCAAACGCGGCGGTGAACGGCGTCATGGGCTGGGTCCCTCCAGTGGTCCGGCAGTGGAAGGCTGTACTGTCATACTGGTTCCGACTAAACGGCATGGCTGATGAAAGGCTCAATAAGAGTACTTTTAAGTGGACACATGCAGAAATGTATAACACTAAGAATTGGTGTTTGAGGGTTTTTTCAAAAGTGTTTAGTGTTATAGGTCGTTCTCTATATCCTTGTTATGACTATTCCAAAATTGATCGGAAACTGATTGTAGACCCTTGCATAAATCGTATTTTTTATGAATATCAGGAGAAATGGAAATTAACTGTCAATTCAGATACTGGTCGGAAAATAAGTAGCGGCAACAAACTAAGAACCTACAAACAGTTCAAACAGGTATATGAGCCAGAACACTATGTTAAATTTAGTATTTTACCAAAGGTTCACAGAAGTGCATTATCGAAGTTTCGTAGTGGTGTAGCTCCGCTGAAGGTTGAAACTGGACGTTATCAAGGAATGGCATTACAAGAAAGAACTTGTTTTAACTGCGAAAATGAAGTTGAAGATGAGATGCATGTACTTATGTCATGTCCTTTGTATAATTACGAGAGAGAAACACTTTTTAGGAAAGTAGCTGGCATTAGAGACAATTTTCTTTCACTAAATAGTAGGGATAAGTTTGTTTGCATTTTATCAGATGCTGAAATCGTAAGATATGCTGCCAAAACCTGTCATGATATACTCACTAAACGACGCGCAGTTTTATATAGATGACTTTTTATGATGCAGGCTTACGTGTTTTTATATAATGTTTCTTTTTGTTTTGATTTTAAACCGATACGTTTTAAATTGATATTGTATGACAAAGTGACCCACTTTTATTATTTTTGTTGTCTCTCATAACTCAACATTGAGTGGTTCTATGCATGTCATTTGTTGCTGTTTTACCGTGTTTATATTTGTAAAACATGTATAGAAGTGAGACATAAATAAACTATTGTCTGTCTGTCTGTCTGTCTGTATGAATATTCATGAAGTAAAGGGTTAAAGTACTCCAACACTAAGCAAACTAATGTAAAACTGTTGAAAATGCAAAGACCCACATTTCACAATTTACCTGCTAGATACTAATACAGTAAAATACTTCGAAATTTTAGTAATGAAGAATTGCTGCCTTTTTAAAGAAGCTTTCTGCATGACTTTCACACTGCATAAAGCTGACACCTGTCATAAACACCAAAAATGGTGCAAAAATGTTTCAGTGTTTGAAGTATCAGGTTTTACTGTATGTATAATATGAAATGCCTTCAAAATATTGTTATAATTCAAATTCAAATTGTATACCATGCACAAGATTATTTTTTTTAATAAAATCAGAACAGATCCTGATAAAATGAAATCATGAATATCAATGACATTAATTTGTTATAATAGCACATGGACTCAGGAATTTCCGCCCATGGCAGAAATTGCAGAATCATATCTATATTATATGAAAAGTAAACATAGCAGACCCTGATCGGACGGCTCCAACAGGAGTCGTCTGATCTGGGTCTATTCTGTTTGCAAAGGCATAGAAAGGTGTATTTATGGAGTAAAGGGTTAAAAAAAAGTTTGTACCAAACCTTAAATTTAGGGAAGGGAATATGAGGTGGTTTTGTTTTCTTTGCCCATCTACTGAAGATAAGTCACATTTTATGGTGAATTCACAAAGTTTGAAATATATTATTAACATGTTCTTTATTTTGTAATTTTTCTATTCAAATCCATGAAGAAGTTTCAACTGAAGAAAAGTTGTATGCCAGTTTCAAATTCTGTATTCTTATTTTTTATTCATTAATTCAGCCATGACACATTAAAGAGATTCAAGGAATAAGACAAATTAACCCTTTCCCCCATAAATACGCCTTTCTACGTCTCTGTAATAACCATTTCTTGAAACCATTGTGATATAGGAGCAAATGCTCTATTTATCACAATGGTTTCAAACTACAAAATTCTAAAGTTTTCCTTTTCTCTAGTAAATGCTCCTTTTGGGTAGATTCATTCAAAGAGGTTGGGTCTAAAAATTAACTTTTGGAGGAAAGGGTTAAATAATACAAGATAAGACCAGGTAACTAACAAAAGACATTGGCAACTGAATTTCAAACCTTTGTATTAATCACCGCTATTTAAACATGAGAATACTCGTTTACTGCCATATTTCTATTGACAGTCAATTCTAGCAACAGTGATATGGCACAAATCTAAGCTTTTGTACTAATTTAAGTTAGGAATGTACATATCTGCTGGCAACACTGCATTCCATACTGATTAGTTATTGGCAGGAAACTATCACTTTTTAGCAACACTGACCTTTGATCTTGACCAGATCCACCAAGAAACACATAATCCCAAAATTTCTCGTAATGCAAGCTATCTGTACATGGAATTGACTTGTAGAATCATATAAGCACTCCAGATAATGTGTGTAAATTAAAATATGTTCAAGTATAACTTCTTTATTTCTCCACCTAACCCTATGTTGTGATCACTCTTTAGAAATGTCTCTTTGAGACGATTCTAACTTGAGTGGTCACAACATAGGATTTGGTCGGGAAATGATAATTTTAGTATTTGAGTATGTGCTGTTATCGGATTGTAGCTCTGATCAGATCTTTATTATTTGATAGGCAAACAAAGCCAGCCCTGATCAAAGGGCTCCTACAGGAGCTGTCTGATCTGGGGCTACTCAGTAAAGACATTAAAAGGTGTGTCTATATGATAAAGGATTGACCGTTTACTTGATGACCTAACTCTTGTCCTAAAATATAAAACATCCAAATTTATAGCCATGGCAAACCAGTATAGAATCAGACTTGTAATATACCTGTAATATACAGTAAAACCTCTCTAAACCGGATGATAAATTTAGTATAAATATCTGTCTTGGAGACAGGTGGCAGCATAATACAGGATGAAAGCCATGCAGAAAGCTCCTCTAGAAGCTTTCTGCACGACGTTCACCCTGCATTAAGCAGTCACTTGCCTAAAAGTATCTAAATTCTTCTCTACTAGAATTTCTGCTTCGAGAGGTTTTACTGTAGTAGCACACACAGAGCAGAACCTGATCACACAGCTCTTACAGAAGCAGCCTAATCTGGGTCTACTCTATCTGCAAAAGCATAATTAAATAAGCTGGGCTATCTAGTATCAGGGTTTAGTAGCTACTAAAGAAAGAGATTAATAAAGAAAACTCAAATAAAAAGTTGTCTGCATAACAACTTTAAAACAAGAGGGCCATGATGGCCCTGATATTGCTCACCAGATAATCAGAGGAGAAGATTTCAAAGTTTCCATTATATGTTGCTATAGAAAACTGGCCATCCCTGGGGCGGGCCAATTTTGACCCTAGGGGCTCCTATAGAAAACTGGCCACCCCTTGGGCGAGGCCAATTTTTACCCCAGGGGCATAAATTATATAACTTTAGTAGAAGACCTGAACATGATGCTATGTGCCAAATATGAAAGCTCACAACCTTCCAGTTTCAGAGGAAAGATTTTCAAAGTTTTCTCTATATGTTTCTATAGAAAACAAGGTACCCCACGGGCAGGGCCGATTTTGACTCCAGGGACAAAATTTATATAATTTATGTAGAGGACCTACAGTTAATGCTAGGTGCCAAAGATGAAAGCTGAGAGCCCAGTAGATTCAGTGGAGATTTCCAATTTTCAAAAAGGTTCAAATTATTGATGACGCACGACGCACACCGACCGAAGACGGACATCAGGCGATCACAAACGCTCACCCTGAGCACTTTGTGCTCTGGTGAGCTAAAAACGCAGTCACCTGCTAATAAGGAACCCTATGTTTTATCTTTTATTCACAAAGCGGTCGATTTCAGGTAAATCAAGAAAGGTACAGGTTTAATTTTAGATAATCTTTGGATAAACTAATTTCTCCAATCAGCTATTAACAATATAAACTAAAACTATCACTAAATGTGATAAATACCCCTGCATGGCAGCTTTGATTGCAAATCCAAGTTGGTGACACTAACTTAAACTACCCATGTAACAGGACCATGCAAATCCCAAAAATACTCACAAAGTTCAAGGGGAGATAATTCTGTAATGCCTGCAACTAAAGATATGAAAATTGGGTCCAGCACATCTGCTATTAGTGGTTATTATGTATGGTAAGTATCAATTCAATAACTTTCAAATTGAAGGATGAGTTCGCGACACCAACTCCCCATGTTTCATGCCAAAATGACAACAAGAGCCGCGTGCAGCGCCAACGCTCGTCTGATTTGGTGCTTGTCCAGCTAAATTAAACATTTTTGAAAAAAATAAAGGGCAATAACTCCAATATTTTGAAATCAAGAGTTACGGTTCTTATGTAGGGGCCTTCCCCTCAATGAGATCTACTAACCTATAAATTTTCATGTTGATACCTCTTATACTTTTAGAGTAATGAGCTACAAGTTTTTGCATGCCGACAACGATGACGACACCTACAACCCAGTGATCACAATAGCTCGACTTTTCTACGAAACAGACCAGCTAAAAAATAGTCAAAGTTCAAAGGGAGATAATTCTGCAATGCCCAGTGGTAAACACATGAAGATTGCGTCTTGCATATCTACTATTCATGGTAATTACCTTATTATGTATACCAAATATAAACTGAAAAACTTTCAAATTGAAGGGGGATTTCACCACACCGACTGACCGCCAGACAGGATGATTCCAGTATACCCCCTGAAACAAGCTTGCTTAACCCGTTCCCTCATAGGCTAATTTTATATCCAACCTCTTTGAATAAATCTACCGAAAAGGAGCATTAACTAGAGAAAAGGAACATTTTAGAATTTTGTAGTTTGAAAGCATTGTGATAAAGCATTTGTTCCTGCAGGAGCAAATGCTCTATTTTATCACAATGGTTTCAACATATGACTTTTACAGAGGCGTAGAAAGGTGTATTTATGGAGGAAAGGGTTAAATAATTCTATACTCCATGAATATTCATGTGAGAAATACTGACATCACGATGAATGCTAATTAGATTAATTGTTAAAATAAGACATCAAAGCAGGAAGTTTTGGCCACAGTACAAACTATAGAATTATATCTACATTATACCATAAGCAAACAGAGCAAACCCTGATCAGACAGCTCCTACAGGAGCTGTCTGATCTGGGTCTACTCTGTTTGCAAAGGCGAAGAATGGCATATTTATGGAGTAAAGGGTTAATAATAATATAAATCAATGTAAGGTTAAAAGTGTCTTTTCTGGAAATAGAAATGAATTTACCCTAGATAATTATTAGTGGGAACCTATAGCCAAGAAGTGGAAACCTAGCTAAGGAGTAATATGTTTTCATCATTGTCTCAAAGGCACATGCTATCATATGGAACCATAACTATGAGTTTGGTGGAGATGTAAAAAAAAACTATTATTTTGAGAATGTTTACATTAGATCCTTACCTGGAGTCCTGAAAGCATGAGTGATATAGCAGAAAATGTGAGAGATGGCCGGAGGTCCAGATAAGATGCATAATTGAAACATTTTCAAGAATAACTTCTTTACTTCTCCACCAAACCCTATGTTTTGACCACTCTTCAGAATCGTCTCAAAGAGACGATTCTAAAAAGTGTTCAAAACACAGGGTTTGGTGGAGAAAGGACAATTTTAGTATCTGAGTAAGCACATTTATCTTTTGCTCTGGTTGGCTCAGTATATTAAAGGTGATTGGATCACAGAAGTAACCAGTCTTAACTCATTAGCTCATATAAAAGCCATTTCACATCTGAGTAGGCCCAGATCAAACAGTTCCTGTAGAAACCGTCTGATAAGGGTCTGTTCTGTTTGTTTATGAATTTATACCAGATATGACTCCAAGTTTCCATCCAATACCAACAATTCCAGAGTATGTCATTATAAAAAAATAGTTAATTAATAATCATCATGTGGTTATTTCTTACATGAATATGCAACAGGGAAAGGATTAAGCATATAGGGATTATTACACAGAAGCGTAGACAGATTAAGTAATAGAATCAGAAATCAAGGTATGCCAGTAGCAGGACGAGAGTCTTTATAGTGTCAGCTATAGAATCAGATCAACATTATTCTATAAGCAAACAGAGCAGACCCTGATCAGATGGCTCCAACAGGAGCCATCTGATCAGGGTCTTCTCTGTTTGCAAAGGCATTCATGTAGAAAGGTATGTTTATGGCATACAGAATTAATGAAGAATAAGATGTATTGACACAGACTGTTACGAAGTCATCCTTGTCGTCAGTCTGTAGGAGGTCGACAGTCACAGAGGTCAGCTCCGCCTCATCCTTCCTAAGTCCTGTCAACTCAGCTTCCTTTCCCCTCCAAATCCCTGACAAACGTCTGCTAACTTCCTGTAAAAACAGTTGAATACAAATGATCATTGTTTTCATCATTGTTTTTATCACAAAGAATCAGAGCAGACCTTGATCTGTGTCCACTGTTTGCACAGATGTGAAAGGGAAAGGGTTTATCCATGTAATTCAGATCAATAGGAAGCTGTATCAAACTAAAGTGGAACACATCTAGTATAGCGGACCCCAATTTTTTACCGCAAAATATAATACAATTATGTTAGTTGCGGTAAACATACGATGACGTAACCAATGACGTCAGAATATTTGTAAATGGCAGGATGTTGCTGTTCTGTCGGGGGGCTATCGCCCCCGAACCCCCTGCTTTATTAACCTTTTTCCGTACAGAAAATCAAAGCAACTTAAAGAAATTATATGATGAAACAATTCCCTGCTTGAAATCCGTTTCTTCAAGTAATTATAACCACCAGTTATTGTACAAGAGTCACCGCAGTGACCCTAGGTAAAAATAGAGCAATGAAACAAAATGGTGTCGCGTTTAGCAACATTATTGGCTCAAAAAGGCTCGCGCTGTGCTTTGTTATGATTCGTGATTTCCGGGGTCCGCTATACTAGATTCTTCCCAACTAAAGTTGTCATGTATGTACATGTGGGAACTCATAAAGGAGTATAATAATATGTGTCTGTGTCAAATACTGGCGCATACACAACAAATTTGGAAAAATTACCTAAGTTTTCAGACAAACAAAGGTTCTACATTATTTTTTACTATGTTAAACTACAATAGGATTATCTTTTAAAAGCAGCCATTCATTTATTGAACAAAGAAGTCTTAAAAAGCAGGTGGACCGTGGTTGCTTAATGCAGGATAAAAAGTACTCACAGAAAACTCCCATAGGAGATTTCTGCATTATTTTTTACTTGCATTAAGCTACCACCTGCCTTACAGACAAACAGTTAGACTTCTCTTTGATAGCCACTTAACCTTTTCCTAATACATGTACATATAAATGCTTTTTCACATATTTGCAAACAGAGCAGACCCAGATCAGACAGCTCCTACAGGAATTTTTGCTTTTGACATTATATCGATCTAATTCTACAGTTTTTGTCAAAGAAAACATTCCCTTTAAAATATGCATCCAGGCAAGCCATTGGGCTATCCTAATGTTAACATAGTATCAACAATAAATGTACATTAACACCTGTCTTAACCCATTCCCTAATATTGACTTTTGACGCCTCTGTAAAAGTCACTTTGTGAAACCATTGTGATAAATAAAGCATTTGCTCCTATAGGAGCAAATGCTCTATTTATCACAATGGTTTCAAACTACAGAATTTTAAAAAAATTCCTTTTCCCTAGTTAGTGCTCCTTTTCAGTAGATTTATTCAAAGAGGTAGTTTCTAAAAATAGCCTTTGATGTAAAGGGTTAAACTGTATTCAAAAAGAGGTCTAATAATGGTTTCGCAAGGCAGGTGGTAGCTTATTGCAGGTCAAAGTAATTCAAAAAGCTCCTATAGGAGCTTTTTGAATTACTTTTGCCCTGTATTAAGCCACCAACTGCTTTTTTTAAGACTCCAATGTTTGATAAATGAATATATAACCACTTAAGACAAGTTCTACTGAATTTCAATTAAAAAAAAGGTGAAAACTCACACAAGATATGTTTGTCAAACACTTTGTCCAAACAGGTGCTTTGGCCTAAACATTTGGGCTTTTGATATTAAACTTTGACTTTGGAATACCTCTCATAAAATAAAAATCATAAACATGAGGGTACATGAACTAATTCTATATACAGTAGATCCTGTCTTCAGTGACCATCATAAAGAGATCTAATTATGGTTCTATAAGGAAGGTGGTAGCTTAAAACAGGTCAAATGTAATGCAGAAAGCTACTGAAGGAGCTTACAGCATTACTTTTACCCTGCATTAAAGAGGAGGTCCCTACAATGAACGTGTATTTTCAATAATATCATAAAACTTGGTACATGTATTTGTTATGCTCAATCATTATTATGAAGATTGTCAATTTGAACTGATATCGAAAAATGCCTCTTTGATTAAAAATAAATCAATTTCATCAATACTAATAATTTTTGTTCTACAACAAAGTATTATCTGCCCTTTCAATTCAAATTTTCCGTGTTTTGCCGATGCATGCTCACCCGATCCCCTCGTTTGTTTTCGTAGCATATTTTCTCGGAAGTGGTTGGAGACATGCGAATAGCGCAAACTGATATGCAAAACTAGTACCTGGCCTGATTAAAACTGAAACATTGGGGAATAAAATCGGGATCGTCGATATCAAACACATGGATGTTTTGTAATTTTCAACGTTTATCGGATAGGTTTTCTTGCGATATACTACTTTTCAGCATATAAACAAATCAGTTTTGTATATTTTAAGGTATTTTTGAAACACGTCGAATATAGGGACTTCCCCTTTAAGCAACCACCTGCTTTTTAGATTGATGTGTCCAATCAATTTAAGGTTGCTTAACCAATTCCCGCATATTGACGCCTTTTGACGCTTATGTAAAAGTCACTTTATCAAACCATTGTGATAAATAGAGCATTTGCTCCACAGGAGCAAATGCTCTATTTATCACAATGGTTTCAAAACTACACAATTCTGAAAATTTCCTTTTCTCAAGTTAAAGCTCCTTTTTGGTAGATTTAATCAAAGAGGTTAGGTCTAAAAATAGCCTAAGTGGGAATAGGTTAAGACAGGTTCTACTGTATCTTAACATTTATATTATTCACATCTGAATATGGCAAAGTAATTCACAAAGTCCCTGTGTATTCCTAAACAACTGTATTTCATAATCAATATTGCCAAACAGTGCTGACCCTAATCTGACAAACTTTCTCTGAGGCAGGCTGTTGATCTGATTCTACAACTGTTAGAGAACTTTCCTGATGTCCTCGCTCAGCTTTTAACCCTTTCTACATACAAGGTTCTAAGTACAATTGTTTTCTACAATCAAAAAGTTAAACATTCACTTGATCTAGCTGTTCACACAACAATGTTTTAGAAAGGTTATATTTACACTTGTTTTCTATATTCTAAGGTTAACCCTTTCCTTCATATAAACATGTTTTCACGCATTTGCAAACAGAGTATAGGAGCCGTCTGATCAGGATCTTCTGTGTTTGCTAATGGAATTTGATAGATCTCTTCTTTGCTTTCTAAAATGGCTACAATGCTCCACCTTTCATATTTCATTATAACCATTTTGTGCATGAATATTCAGAAGGTATTGAAATTTGGAATGAACATATAACACAGAAATATTTAATCTAGCTGTTCACACAACAATACTTAAGAAAGGTTATATACATAGAGTAGCTTCGGGTATATTCGACACCTTAAGCTTTAATAATTTGTAAAAATATGCATGTCGAAATTAGCCGACAAATTGCTTCAAAATGGTATATAATGATAAGTTCCAAACATTTTCGAGTGATATGAATGTATAAAACACCGCCAGTTGCCTAGTGATGGGTAGCAGTTGTACATACTGTGCTTCGGGTAATTTCGACACTCAACAGTTCGGCCAATTTCGACACTTGTCAAATTACTTGTCCAGACAGGATTTATTAAACAAATTAAAGACTCCTTATTCATATTTTACAGAGCACATATTTTACATAGCACTATCCGCATATTTGTGTAAACACTTTCGTTTTGAGGCGAGGTCTTGTCGCCAAATAAAGTGTAGCATTTGTTCACTAGAATTAATTAGATGTGGCTTTACCCGAGACGAAGACACGCTCAAAATCACAAATTTTCGTTACAAATGAATCTGTTAAAAAGTTGAGGTAGTATTGGAAGTGCTAAGCAGACGTATTAGTAAGTAGTATAATACATAGTAGTAGTAGTAGTAGTAGTAGTAGTAGTAGTAGTAGTAGCAGTAATAGACTACTACTAGTAGTAGTAGTACATAGTAGTTGTTAGTAGTAGTAGATTTTAGTAGTAGGCTAGTAGCAGTAGTAGTACTTAGAAGTAGTAGTAGTAGACTAGTAGTAGCAGTAGTAGGTAGTACGCGTACATGTAGTAGGTAGTAGTGGACTAGTAGTAGTAGTAGGTGGTGGTAGATGGTAGGTTAGTATGTAGTAGTAGGTGGGTTGGTAGTGGGTGGGTTAGTAGTATTAGTAGTTAGTAGTGATAGTAATTACTAATTATTAGTAGTAGTAGTTAGTAGTAGTTAGTAGTGATAACAATTAGTAGTAGTAGTTAGTCGTGATAGTAATTAGTAGTAGTAGCTAGTAATGGTAATTAGTAGTAATTGTTAGTAAATCTAATTAGTAAGTAGTAGTGATAAATCTAGTAGTAGTAGTAGTAGTAGTAGTTACTTAGTATAGTGATAGTAGATCTAGTTAGTTGTAGATCTAGTATAGTAGATCTAGTAGTAGTAGTAGTAGATCTAGTAGTAGTAGTGATAGTAGATCTAGTTAGTAGTTAGTAGATCTAGTAGTAGTTAGTAGAAGTTAGTAGTAAATCTAGTAGTAGTAGATCTAAGTAGTCAATAGTAGTTAGAATCTAGTAGTAATTTAGTTAAGTAGTAGTAGAGTCTAGTACTAGTTAGTAGCGGTAGTATAGAACGTGTAATAGGTAGTATGTTACTTCTAATAAGCTTTAATTATGTGTCTTAGAAAAAAATAAATTGCCACATAGATATCTAAAAAGTGGATGTGTACTGTCTTACAGTAAGTGACGAAATTACCCGCTTATGCAAGATTATGTCGGCTAAATTCGACACCCCTCTGATCATAGCTTGCAAACGATTACTTTTTGAAAATCAAGGTCACACAGATAAAAACAATGTCTGCGTGAGATTTAACTTGCGAAAAAATGACAAAGAACAGTGAACAGTTAAAGATAGAGCACTCCTGACATACTGTCCCTTCTTATGAAATCTTATAACGTCGTCTAAAAATAGCGTAACGTCACTAGGTCAATATTTGCATGACTCACCTTTCTTCAAAAGAACCCTTAAGAGAATCAATGACGTTCTTATGATGTCATGGAATTTTATTACGTCATAATTTTTGCACACAGAGAAATGATCAGCCCAATTATAATGAAACATGAATGGATAACAAAGTATGTGCCGAAATTACCCGACTGTCGAATTTACCCGAAGTTACTCTATTACACTTGTTTTCTATATTCTAAAGTTAAATTAAACAATTACTTGATCTAGCTGCACACAACAATGCCTTAGACAGGATCTACATACACTTGTTTCCTACATTCAAAGGTTGAACTTTTATCTGTTCAAGCTGTTCACACAACAATGCCTTAGACAGATTCTACACACAACAATGCCTTAGACAGGTTCTACATACAACAATGCCTTAGACAGGATCTACATACAACAATGCCTTAGATAGGTTCTACATACAACAATGCCTTAGATAGGTTCTACATATACGTGTTTCCTACATTCTAATGTTGAAACTTTTACCTATCCAAGCTGTTCACACAACAATGCCTTAGACAGGGTCTACATACACTTATTTCCTACATTCTAAGGTTGAAACTTTTACCTATCCAAGCTGTTCACACAACAATGCCTTAGACAAGTTCTACATACACTTGTTTCCTACATTCTAAGGTTGAACTTTTACCTGTTCAAGCTGTTCACACAACAATGCCTTAGACAGATTCTACACACAACAATGCCTTAGACAGGTTCTACATACAACAATGCCTTAGACAGGGTCTACATACACTTGTTTCCTACATTCTAAGGTTGAACTTTTACCTGTTTAAGCTGCTCACACAACAGTGCCTTAGAAAGATTCTATTGTTAACTCATATCCCAAACTCAAAGGTTGCACTTTTACCTGATCTAGTTGTTCACACAACAGTGCCTCACTATCTATAAGAAGTTCATGGAAGGAAACAAATTCTTGGCGGATTCTATCTCTCTGATACAGTGCCAGCATCTGTGGAACAACAAAACGCAGGAAATCTTTGTGAGTAGAGTATAATCTATTTAACCCTTACAGTGTGGGACACAAGTCACTTTGCAAAAAGTGAAGACTCAGATGAGAGGGCTCCTTGAGGAGCCCTCTCATCAGGGTCTGCATTGTTTGTCATGTTACACTTTTCTTTAGAAATATCCCTAAATATTCACCATAAGCATGACTTGTTTAAATTTTGGAATAGTCCATTTTAAAATTCAGCAGTGTACGTAAGAGTTAAAGAGACCACTCAGAGAAGTCTTATTGTTGGACTTTCACAAACAAGGTGGTTTAACCCTTTCCTCCATAAATACGCCTTTCTACGCCTCTGTAATAACCACTTCTTGAAACCATTGTGATAAATAGAGCATTTGCTCCTATAGGAGCAAATGCTCTATCTAGCACAATAGTTTCAACTACAGAATTCTAAAATATTACTTTTTTCTAGTAAATGCTCCTTTTGGGTATATTCATTCAAAGAGGTTGAGTCTAAAAATAGCCTATGGAGGAAAGGGGTTAATCCTTTATCTGATGGAAACGCCTTTGATGCCTTTGCAAATAGAGCAAATTCAGATCAGACGGGTCATGTGGAAGCTGTATATTCAGTCTGCTCTGTTGGCTTATGGAGTAAATTAAATAAATATAGGTCTGATTCTACAGTTTCTGAAATGGCAAAAACTAATCCCTTATTTGTTGGCCATTGTAAAATTTCAGTAAAGAATACATAAAGTAATAAATCTTTTTGCAAGGACATGAAAAAGTGTTAACATGATGGAAAGGGTTACACCCTTTAAATGCTGAATATTAATGTTAAACTTTTCCCTCATATAAACGTGTTTTCACGCATTTGCAAACAGAGTAGACCAAGATCAGACGGCTCCTAGAGGAGCCGTCTGATCAGGGTCTGCTCTGTTTGCTAATAGAATTTGATAGATCTGTTTCTTTGCTTTCTAAAATGTCTACAATGTTCCACCTTCCCTATTTCTCTATAACTATTTTGTTAATGAACATTCAGCAGATATTGTAAGTTGACCTAAATACAGAACAGGGAAAAGGTTAAACTAGGGTCCATTCAGTATGAAAGGTTTAAATCTGCTAACGGATACTGAATGAAGAACAATGCAGGCCCTGATCAGTAGACTCCTGTAGGAGGCCTTTGATCAGGGTGTACATAGTTTGCAAACGCAAGTTTTCCTGCATTCAAAGGGTTAAGTATTCCCTTTGTTATGCCTTTAACCATTTCCTTCAATTGAATGACTGTCATACCTTTAAAAACAGAGTAGAACCAGATAAGAGGGCTCCTATAAAGTGTAAAGCATAATAAATGTCAGATCAGCATTTTCAGTGTTGTTTCTGGTCTAGAGCTACACTGTCTGCAAAGTATCTGAGCTGCTGCTTCTATTATGACACAGCTTATATATATGCAGTGTTTAACACTTTCCCTGTTCTTTGTTTATTACAAATTTCAATACCTACTGAATATTCATGGCCAACAAGGTTATTATGAAATATGGAAGATGGAACATTGTAGCCATTTTAGAAAGTTAAGACACAGATCTTTGAAACTCTATTAGCAAACAGAGTAGACCCTGATCAGACGGTTCCTCTAGGAGCCGTCTGATCTGGGTCTACTCTGTTTGCAGACGCGTGAAAACACGTTTATATGAGGGAAAGGGTTAACACTTTCCCTGTTCTTTGTTTATTCTAAATGTCAATACCTACTGAATAGTCATGGAAATTAAATTCCATTAGCAAACAGAGCAGACCCTGATCAGACAACTCCTATAGAAGCAGTCTGATCTGGATCTTCTCTGTTTGCAAATGCATGAAAAGGCATTTATATGAAGAAAAGGATTAAGTAACTGAGCATCTGATATCAATCTAAACTGTGTTTGAAAATTGTTGACTTTTCAAAATTAAATGGGACAAAATATTTTTACAAATTCTAGAAATGTCATACTTTTTGTCAGATGGAACTTGTTCAACAGGCTTAACCACTTTACTCCATGCATATTTATGTAAGAAATGTTGATACCATGAATATTAATTAGATATTTTTTTCAATTTTATGGAGTAAAGGGTTAAGCTTAATTTTCTTACCTGTGCCTAAAACCTGTTTTAAATATGTCAAATACTAGAATATTTGTTTTCCCAACAAATCATATTTAGAACTCTCTTAAATACCTGTAGCTGTTTCTAAAGAGTGGTCACAACACAGGTATTAGTGGAGCTTGAACATGTTTTTCTCTGATTGAAATATTCATAAATCCTCAAAAGTCTGGTGTCCTTGGCATGCTTTTGCACCAAAATAACATCAGTTTAGCATTATAAAGATTGATTAATAAATGTCAAGTTTCACAACAAAAGTTGCTGATTCAGAAACGATACAAAGGAACCAATGGGGTTATAGATCAGGTCTTTGGCAATACAGCAGAAGCTCTGTAAAAAAAACTAAGTGAATAAACATGAATATCAGATCAGATAAATGTGTGTACTCAAGTACTGAAATCGTCATTTCTCCAGCAGGCCCTAAGGAGTGGTCAAAACATAGGGTTTGGTGGAGAAATAAAGAAGTTATTCTTGAAAATGTTATAATTTACGATCTTATCTGGAACTCTGGGATATTTAACCCTATACTCCTATACAACTTTTATTGCATTTGCAAACAGAGTAGACTCAGATCAGATCACTCAAGCAGGAACTGTCTGATCATAGCCTGCCCTGTTTGGTTATAGAATATTGATTCTGTAGTCTCTGCCATGGCCGAAACACCCTGTGTTCATTTGCTATCATAAAAAGTAAGCTAATTAATATTCATGATGTCATTCTTCCTCACGTGAATATTCATAGAGTAAAATTTAATGGTTAAGCAAAAGTTTTTTATTAATTAGTCTATTAGAAATATTAGAGCATGCAGTGCACAAACTTTGATTTTTTTTTCTGTACCTCTGTTTCCATGGTTTCGTCATCAACTTGATTTTCATACACATTCAGTGAACCAATTGCTTTAGTCAATTTCTCCATATCGGCAAGTAGAATAGCCTGTAACAGAAAAATTCAGTTAGTAGGAATGAATTACTGAACAGTCTATATGTAAAGAAACATGACAAATGAAGATAATGCAGAAAACTACTTTTGAGCCTAAAATATTACATGTATAGTTTTCATTCTACATTCACCCTTTATTCCATGAATATTCATGTAAGAAATAATTACACCTGCTGACCATGAATATTAATTAGATTATTTATTATAATAGTAAGGAAAGAGTATTTATGCATTACGGTACATAAATAACTTATGCCATGCTAGCGGCAAAATTGTGATGATACATATACAAACACATTAACCCATTACCTCATAGGCTATTTTTAGATCTAACCACTTTGAATAAATCTACCAAAAAGGAGCATTCACTATAGAGAAAAGAAAACTTTTAGAATTCTTACTATATGAGATTTGATGTAAAACTCTGAAGATTTGTCTACAACAAAGTCACTGAGGCCCAGATAAGATACATAAATTAACACATTTTCAAGAACAGTTTCTTTATTTCTCCACCAAATCATATGTTGTGACCACTCTTTATAATTGTCTTGGAGACATAATTCCAAAGAATGGTCACAACATAAGTTTTGGTACAGAAATCTAGACTTTATTATTATTTGAATATGTATACCGGAGGTCCAGATAAGCTGCATAAATTTAAATATGTTCAACAATAGCTCTTCCACCAAACCCTATACTGTGACCACTCTTTAGACTCGTCTCAAAGAGACGATTCTAAAGAGTGATCACAGTATAGGTTTTGGTGGAGAAATGGTGATGTTCTTATTTGAGTACCAGTACCCACTGTTATCTGTTGCTCTGTGTATAGGCTGCCTTGCACCTTCATGTATAGCCCTACAGTCACATGCCTGAGTCTACAGAGCAATATATAAAGCTGCCTATTCAAATACTGAAATTGTCATTTCTCCACCAAACCCTATAATTGTGACCATTACTTAGAATTGTCTCAAAGAGACAATTTTAAGGAATGCTCACAACATAGGGCTTTATGCAGAAATAAAGGAGCAAGTTTTGAAAATGTTTTGATTTATACTTTTATCTAGGCTTCTGGACTTATATTAATCATAAAGCTCCTATGGAGAAACTTAAGAAAATTCCTTAGTTTCTTGAATATTCCTTTATCTTATAAAACCAATATAGTAGAGATATTTAAGAGAATCAAAACTGTAATATACAATATATACTTAACCAAATATTCTAGAAGTCATTGAACAAAAGTTTACTCAATAGTTTTGCTATAAATGTAGACAAAACATTTGTCCTTAAGTTGTCCTAAGGTTAAAATATTCCTAAGGAGCTTTATTAATATAGGCCCTGGTCTACATTGTTTACAAACTCAAAGAAACATTCTCTTGTTGCAGGGATAAATGCACATATAATAATATGATCTGAAATAATTTACCTTTTCTTTATCGATGTCCTTGTTTGTTAGGAGACTAACAAAATGAACCTGGCATGAAGTATTGACACAGTCTACACATCTCTTCCTCATGCAAATACGACAAAACACTTTTTCTGGCAGTCCATGGGATTTACATCGCTGATAGCCATAACTATATGCAAATGTAGCTGGAATCACTATATGACTCTGAAATGGTCCCACAGCTGGATGCAGTGAACCCAAGCTGGCCTCACAGTAATAATAGGAACAATTCTCACAGAAATACACTGCACTGTTCTCACAAAAATCACATCTAGGAGACTCTGCTTCAGAAGACTGATGTTTTTCCTCTTCATTAGAAGGTCTTGACCTTTCAGCTTCTTCAACCTGTAACCAGAATTCATCTAAAGAATCTTGACTAAATTCTGAATCAGGCTTGGATTTAATCATTCCTAATCTCTTGCTTTTAAGTCTATGATTTATTTTGTACAAGTGTCTAAATTCCTGCTGCATGTCACCCTTTTGTGCCTTACATTCTAGCCCAACAGATTTCTTATTGTTCTCCTTCTCCAAAGCTTGTCTCCATCTTGAAAGTTTCCTTTGAGAATGTGTGTGATTTGGACTTCGTGAGATCTTAAATGCTTTTTCATCTATTCCAAACTGTTTTTCAAAATCAATAAATTTGAATGAAATGATCCCTAATACAGGTAATACCGGTACATCTTTCCTAACTTTGTCCAATTTTACAGAGCATTTAAAATACTTGCACATTCTCTGATTGTTTCTGATTGCTCTGTTTGTCTTCATTTTTACAGTAGCTGTTTCTAATTGTTTCTCGAATACTTTGGTTGCACCTTCAAAAGTAATACATTCTTTATCATTGCCACAGACTTCTTCTTGATTATCTTTAACTACAAGTTTTATGATACGCCCGTGAACACATTTTACACTTACTTTTTGTTTCTTCTTATTATTAACTTCTACTTGTTCCTGGAAGTCCTTGGTTAAATGTTCAGCTGTAGTACATTCTTTATTCTCTCCACTAAGTTCTTCATTACTTAAAGCTACAACTGATTGGTAACATGCCTTGGTTTCGTTATCTTTTCTGCATCCTGTCTCTTTGTTGCTCTCATTTTCATCATCTGTTCTTTTTTTATTTATTGCATTTTCTTCATTTGTTCTCTCCTCATGTATTTTCAGTCTATCAATATTTTCATCTTTTAGGTCCCTTCCAGATTCACAAGTGATTTGGGTTTCATCTTTACCAGCTTGAGTATTGGCTGAAATACTGTTGTTCACATGTTCAAGTTCACTTGTCGTTGTACTTCCACAATTATACTCCTCAACACTGGTATGTTTGTCACTGGTGCTATGAGATAGGCTTGCCATTCCTCAAGGTCTCTTAGTCATCCCTGGTAGAGTCAGAACATCATCCAGATACGATGCTTAAATTAAAACATTTTCAAGAATAACTTCTTTATTTCTCCACCAAACCCTAGGTTGTGACCACTCTAGAATCATCTTGAAGAGATGATTCTAAAGACGGGTTATAACATAGGGTTTGGTGGAGAAAGGGCGATTTTAGTATTTGAGTATGCATCTTTATCTGATGCCCTGATCATGGTCAATTTTTTTAAATTGCTACTAAATTTGAAGGTTCAGATATGATACATAAATTAACCCTTTCCCTCATACAAGCCTGTTTTCACGCATTTGCAAACAGAGTAGACCCAGATCAGACGGCTCTCTGTTTGCCAATAGAATTTGATATGTCTGTTTTTTTACTTTCTAAAATAGCTACAATGTTCCACATTCTATGTTTCAATATGGCTATTTTGTCAATGAATATTCAGTAGGTATTGAACTTTGTAATAAACATAGAACAGGGAAAGGGTTAAAACATTTTCAAGAAAAACTTCATTATTTCTCCAGCAAACCCCTTGTTATGACCACTCTTTAGAACTGTCTTAAAGTGACAATTCTAAAGAGTGGTCACAACATAGGGTTTGGTGGAGAAAGAATGATTTAAGTATAAATTTGAGTATGCACCTTTATCCTTTTGCTCTGATAATTGTCAATTTTTCAAATTGCTACTCAATTTGGAGGTCCAGATTAGATGCATAAATTAATACATTTTCAAGAATAACTTCTTTATTTCCCGCTAAACCCTATGTTTTAACCAATGTTTAGAAATGTTTTGAAGAGACGATTCTAAAGAGTGGTCCCAATATAGGATTTGGTGGAGAAAGGATGATTTTACTATTTGAGTATGCATCTTTATCTGATGTTCTGATAATATGTGATATTGCTCACTTAATCCATATACAGTGTACATGTATATAATTATGCCTTTAAAGCCTTTGTAAATAGAGTAGATACCTACCTGTAAATAGTGAAGACCCAGATAAGACAGCTCCTGCAGGAGCTGTCTCATCAGGGTTTGCACTATTTACAAGTTCATTGTGCAACCAGTGCACTCCACAGCAGTGATTGCACAGCGAAATATGTGTACACAGTGAAGATATATGTAATTATACAACAGGGCATGGGTAAAGAAGGAGAAATGTGTTTTAAAATTCAGCAAGCGAAGGGTTAACACTTTCACTTAATTTTCTCTCCATATGTATAATAAGGAAATGATGACATCATGACTATTAATTTGATTGACTGTTAATTTAAATTGATCATGGCAGAAACCGTAGAATCATATCTACATTATCTCATAAGCAATCAGTCTCATTCACCATGGGAGTCGTTTGATCTGGATCTACTCTGTTTGCAAAGGCATAGAAAACCATACTTATGAAGTAGAGGTTAATATTTATGTAGGAAATACTACCATTAATACTTATTAGCTGGTTTTCTTTTATAATAGCATATGAACAAAATATTGTTTGGTATTGGTTGAAATTGTAGAGTATCATAATTGTCATAATTGTCATAAGCAAACCGACAAGATCTTGACTGGACAGCTCTACAGCAGCAATCTGATCTGGATCTACCAGAACTGTAGATAAATATGCATACATGTATTCAAATATTGAAATCATCATTTCTCCACCAAGTCCTATCCTGTGACCACTTTTTAGAATCGTCTCTACTAGACAATTATAACAAGAGGGCCATGGTGGCCCTTAATGGCTCACCTGGTTATAACAGATTATGTATACAATGAATTCATGTAACCTGGGACAGGGCTATTTTTTGTCAAGGTGTTACTATTTGAAAAATCTTGGAAAAAGAACCATAAAAGGCTGCTACACACCAAATATCAAAGGTCTAGGCCATACAGTTTCGGAGAAGAAGATTTTTAAATTCTTTCCTATGGAAAAGAGGGCCATTGGCCCAATATATCCTCATAGATTTAAAGTGATATTATAGCGACAATGTTAGTTTTTTCAGCAGAAAACATTTCTAAAAGATTACAGAAATAAGTGTTAACCCTATCACTACTGAGCATGCCTTTACTGAAATCAGCACATAGTTTGGATTCTGATCTTAAGCATATGTAGAAAACTTAAATAACTTTCAACAAGAAATGTCAACACAACATCTAACTGGGTTTCCTTCACTATTAACTATTTAGGATGGGGTCAAAAGTGATTTCTAAGTTCAAAGGGGCATAGCTCCTAGAAAAATTGCAGAAGGAAAAAACCCTGACAATATGCAATCTACATATTGTGTCCTTGCTACATGCAACGTTTTATGAAAATCTGTTCAGCAGCTTCAGAGGAGTTGTGCTTACAAGGATAGGGTCAAAAGACCTAGTGATTTCTAAGTTCAAAAGTTTAAAGGGGCATAACTCACATAAAAATTGCAGAAGGAAAAATCCACAACAATATGCACAACTACAGATTCTGTCCTTGCCACACACATGGTTTAATGAAATTCTGTTCAACAGTTTGAGAGAAGTTGCGCTTACAAGGATAGGGTGAAAAGACCTAGTGGTTTCTTAGTTCAAAGGGGCATAACTCCCACAAAAACTGCAGAAGGAAAAATCCCCGACAGTATGCGCATCTACATATTTTGTCTTTGCTACATGCAATCTGTTGAACAGTTTTCAATAATAAGAAATAAAATAATTTAAACAGCTAGTTTTCTCAATCTGAAATGAATGTTGGTTACTTATTTGTCTAAACACAATTTCTACTGTGCAGAGAGTAGGGGTCATTAATGACATAACACCCTAGGCCTTACAGTTTTTGACAAGAAGATTTTCAAAAAAATATATTTATTTTTGGACATTCATTGCCATGGCAACCAGAGTCCTGCATGGAATCAAATTCTTTGAACAACTTTTAAAGTCAGGTTGACCCAAGGAACATTCCTGCCATGTTTAGTAAAATCCAGCAAATAGTTTTGGAGCAGATGTCTTTTAAAGAAAAAGTTGACAACAGATGACGACAGACGATGGACACGGCGATTAGAATAGCTCACCTTGGCACTTTGTGCAAGGTGAGCTAAAAAGTAGTTACAACATAACGTTTGTTCGAGAAATAAAGAAGTCATTCTTGAAAATGGTTTAATTTACATATCATAAATTGGCCTCTTGAGAACTCTGTTTGCAAAAGAGTAAAAAGGCATTTATAAATATGAAGGAAAGGTTTAAAATGTCTCAATCCATTACTCCATAAATACTCTTTTCTATGCTTTTGCAAACAGAGAAGACCCAGATCTCAATTTTGCTCGAACTTCGGGATAACTCGAAATAAAAGATCGGTTGTTCCAAAAGTTACAACACAAAATTGTTTTAAAATATAAATCTATGATGGAGCATTCCGCTTTCAATATTCAGCATTCAATTTTGGTTAATGACAACTGAATCTCACATGTGCAGTTTCCCTGATTTAACCCATTACTCTATGAATATTCATGTAACAAGAGGACCATAAGGCCTTGAATCCCTCACCTGAGATAACCCCCAGAGTGGGGCAATTATTGACCCAGAAGTCATCATTTGTACAACCTAAATATAATTGGTAGAGAACCATAAGGCAAAGCTGCATGCCATTAATTAAAAGTCTAAGCCTTAAGGTTTCAGAGAAAAAAATTTTTTTATATTTTCCCCATGAAAAACTGATAAGACCTAAGGCTGGGCCAAGTTTCGCCCTGGGTTCGTAAGTTGAACATTCTTGGCACAAGACAAGGCAAAGCTACATATCAAATATGGAAGGTATTATGGCATTATGGTTTCAAGGTCAAAGATTTTTTACGGTTTTTCTTTAAGTTTAGTCTATGAAAATTTAATAGCCTCCAGGGCGGGCCATTTTTTACCAAAGGGTCATAACTTGTACAATCTTGCTAGAGGACTGTATGGTTAAGCTGCATGCCAAATATTAAAGGGGATGTCCTACATTTGACGCGTTTCATAAACACTTCAAGTATACAAAACTCATTTGTTTATATGTTGAAAAGTAGTATATCACAAAAAGCCCCATCAAATTACCGTTTATAATGACAACACATCCATGTGTTTGATATCACCGATCCCGGTTTTACTCCCCGATGTTTCAGTTTTATTCGGGTTGAGTTTTAGTTTCGTAACTGTTCGCCCTATTCGCGATTCTCCGACCACTTCCGAGAAAGCTATTGCGTAAACAATGGAGGGATCTGGTGATCATCGACAAAACGCGGAATAATTTAACGGAAAAGGCCGATGATATTGTGTTGTAGAACAAAAATTATCAGTTATTGATGGAATCAGTTTATTTGTATCACAGGGGCATTTTTCGATATAAGTTCAAATTTGGAACCTTCATAATAATGATAGAGCATAACAAATACCAAGGTTTATGATATTATTGAAAATATGCGATCATTGTAGGGACCTCCTCTTTAAAGGTATTTGCCTTAAGGTTTCATGCAGAAAAGAATATTTCTAAAGGTTTTTCTATATAAGTCTGTGTGAAACTAATAAGCTCTGGGGTGAAGCCATTTTGGCCTGGGGGTCATAACTTGAACAATCTTGGTAGAGGACAATTATTAAATAATGATATATATCAGATTTTTGAAGATTTTCCTATGTAAAACCATGTTTGGCCCGGGGGTTATAATTTAAACAATCTTGGTAGAGGACCATTAGAGAATGATACATACTATACGGTCATGTCAGACAAACTGGCCTTACAGTAAGGGGAATAACTTGAGCAAAAACTTTGAACACTATTTCATTCCCCCTAGCCACTGATTCTTCTGACAAAGTTAGACAAAAGAGGGTCAGTGATTTTAGAGGAGATGTCGTTTGAAAATGTGGACGAACGCACACTTCTGTTGACTAATCATAGAAATTTACTCCAGTCCATAAGCACACCTTTAGAACTATGCCTTTGTAAACTGGGTACATCTATATAGAGACTAATTAAGCTCACATGTGTAAGACACGTTTGAGTCAGTACATGTATATATGTATGATATATAGAAAGCTTTCTTTATATACATATACCGACTCAAACGTGCCTTACCCCTGTGATTAAGCTCCTATATAGGAGAATTCTGATTTGGGTCTGCTCTAGTTCACATCTGTGTACTCTAAATGGTGATATCGAGCTACTTTCGGTTTTAGCGATATCCCGGAGATGTAAGACGGCGCCTGTCACAAAATTAGCATGCTGTCTTACGGGTCATTAATGAGACTAGTTCACATCTGTGTACTCTAAATGGTGATATCGAGCTACTTTCGGTTTTAGCGATATCCCGGAGACGGCACCTGTCACAAAATTAGCATGCTGTCTTACGGGTCATTAATGAGACTATAATGAGACTAGGTCTGCTCAATTTGCTTATAAGGAATAATATAGATCTGATTCTACAGTTTCTGCACTGGCAAAATATTTTGTGTGTTAATGTGCCATTTGGAAAATTAATCTAATTAATATCCATGATGCCAGTATTTCTTTCCTGAATATTCATGTAAAGGGTTAATTTTTGCCCATAATTAGGGTAGATCTATAGGCTTTAACTTTTGGCCTGGGTTAGATTAGGCTTACAGTATACATGTACACACACACACACACACGCATCTATATAAAGTCAAACTGTGCATAGATCTATCTGACCAAAATAAGTACAATTATAAATAGGCTTACCTTCACTGTTAAAAACAATAGACAACAACCATAGCTATCATACCTAGTTGCAATCAGTGGATATTACCCTGGCGACGTGTTCAGAAATAATAGGTCTAAATGAAGCCCGGATATAATCATCGTGTCCTTAATTGTAGTAGCCTAGGAAACTTACAATTAAACATCATGATCATGTTCTGTTTTATGTGCAGCCTTATCAGATTCTATTCATTGTGTACGTGTTTCAAACAGAATTATACATCAAGTTATTTTATATACGATTTTCATTTTATTAGACGATTAGATTTATCATCATTATTAAATGTATAAGTGTTAAATTACAATATAGAAACTCGTTTACCGCGTGAAGGCTCAGGGGAGAAAGTGAAACTGAAAGTAGGAGAAAATAACTAGAAAAGAAAAGACACCTACTTTATTTTATTCAAGTGTTGGAGGAAGAATAAAAACAAAAACAAGCGTCCCACAGTTCAATACCTTAACATACATAAAAGTTGAATGATAAAACGACACGTACCTTCATTATCTTCTAATTCTAGACCGGATTTAGTGACCGTTCGATTTACAGCAAAATATAATCCGAGGTTTTCAGAAAACGGGAACGGTAACTCTCTAGTAAATTAGGTTACTTCCCTTTGAATACTGCATGTTAGGATGATTGTGGGTTATCGGTAGCCTACTAGCTGTTTACTACTGTGTTTATGTAAAGAGGATATAGTTTGGTATTAGTAGAAACTGCGGGGTCATATCCATTAAACTTCACAAAAAATCCGACAGGAGTCGCCTGATCCGGATCTCCTCTGTTTGCACAGTTTGCACGAAAACGAGTTTGTGTGAAGGAAAGGGTTAACTCAGCATCGGCAAAAGCTATGTACAAAGGTGGGAAAATCTGGCGGGAAGCTAGTCCATGGTTTATATAGCCCTTCCCCATATTTATACGCCTTTTTACGCATCTGCAAACAGAGTAGACCTAGTTTAGAGAGCTCCTATACGAACCGATTAATTAATATGCCTTAAATTTTCCCTTAGTTTCTAAAGTGGCCACAATATATGTCCCTCCTTCCATTTTCCATTATAACTACTGCGCCATGACCATTCAGTCATTTGGAATAACTATAGAACTGCCAAATCAGATGGTACAGGACTCTGGTAATGTTGAGTCATTTAATCTTGATATTGATTTTTTGCCAACACAAGTTGAGAGTGTTCACTCTCAGCTTGGCTTTCATGTGTCCCTGTCGCTTAAAACTAAAATTTTGGCAGGGCAGTATGTTGACCTGGGTGACCTGTTGCAGGTTCAGCCTGGGTTACAGGCTTCGGGCAACAAGCTTGAGCTTAGTGCATCGGGTGCCATTGTGGTGAGACCTGCACAGTCGCACAGGTCAATTACTTCTATAGAAATGTGGACAGATGCTTTTTTAGTTTACACATCAATATTTTTGGTTGGTCATCCGCATAGGGCACAGGAGCTCCTGAAGTACATGTCTACAATTCGGACGGCGGCTAATCGTCACCAGGGGTTTGGCTGGAAGACGTATGATCAGCAGTTCCGGTTACGATTAGCTGCAGATCCAGCTGGAATTTCCTTTTCAACAATTGATTCTGAGCTTTGGTTGCTCTATGTGGGTGGTCCTGCGAGACAAAGTGACTTAGTGGTCACTTCTTTTAGAAAATGTTATGATTTCAATTTCAAGCAATGCATTAAAATGCAATGCCCATATAAACATGTTTGCATGAATTGTAATGCCCCTCACCCTTCTCGATGGTGCATATCTTACAGGGCTTCCACACAAATTAGAGGTGTTGGACCAGCTAGGGCCTCTGTTTCCCAGGGCCAGCGTTGGGGCAGACCATTCCAGAGACCGGCTTTCAGGCCCAGATTTGCAGGGCCAAGATTTTCTTAATCAAAGTTTGGAGATGGGCAAAACTCCCATAAATGTGCAGCTTTTATGTCAATATTTGAATTTGTATCCAAATTTGCATGATGCCAAGCTACTGAAGGATGGGTTTTCTTATGGGTTTAGGTTGGGTTTTGTAGGAACGAGTTCACATACTGTGCCTGTCAATCTTAAGTCGGCACGTCTAAACCCACAAGCTTTGAAAGAAAAAATAATGAAGGAGGTTGCAATGGGCAGGTTTGCTAGCCCCTTCCACACCTCTCCCTTAGAAAATCTTACTATATCACCAGTTGGTTTAGTTCCAAAGTCTGATGGCAGTTACAGGCTTATTACTCACTTGTCATACCCACAGGGTTGCAGTGTAAATGATGGCATCAGTGATGATTTGAGCTCGGTTAGTTATACTTCCTTTGATGTTGTTGCCGACATGATATTTGAACTTGGTTTAGGGGCGGAGATGGCTAAGCGTGACATTAAGTCTGCATTTCGACTTTTGCCTATATCACCAGTAGATTTCATGCTTTTGGGCCTGAAAGATGAAGAGGGGAATATTTACATTGACAAATTCCTCCCTATGGGTTGTAAAATTTCTTATGCTTTGTTTGAGAAATTTGCCACATTTTTACATTGGTTGGTGGCATACAGGATGCGATTGCGTACCCTTGATCATTATTTGGATGATTTTATTTTTGGAGGGACTAAGGGTGCAAACGAATGCAGAGCCATTGTTGACGGGTTTACTTCGGTTTGTGCGGAACTGTCTGTTCCGATTGCAGGTGAAAAGTCCATCGGTCCATGCACCAAGTTGGTATTTTTAGGCCTTGAATTAGACTCCCTATTGATGACCATTATTATTCCAATTAATAAAATTGAGCAATTGCGTACTGCAATTTTGGGTTTGCTTGCACGGAAAAAGGTTACATTGAAGGAATTTCAGTCGTTAGTTGGTCAACTGGCATTCTTTTGTCGGGCAATTCGTTCTAGTAGGGCGTTTTTAAGGAGGTTTTATGACTCCATGGTGGGCATTAAGAAGTCCCACCACAGACTTCGCATTTCTCAAGGTGTTCGCCAGGATCTGAACATGTGGTTGACATTTCTAGATAGTTTTAACGGAGTTACACACATCCCAGCTAATATGTGGCTGGACAGTGACATGTTGCAGCTGTATACTGATAGTGCAGGGTCTCCTGGGTTAGGATGTGGTTGTTATTTTCAAGGGGAATGGTCATATTTTCAGTGGCCCCAGGCTTGGTGTAATTGCATAGTTATGAAAGATATAACATTTTTGGAAATGGTGCCAGTTTTACTGGCAGTTTTCTTGTGGGAAAAACAGCTCAGCAATAAAAAAAAGTTGTGCTTTACATTGACAATGAGGCTTTGGTAGTGGTCATTAATAAGCAAACGACTAAGTCAAAGCGTCTAATGCAGTTGGTCAGACAATTTGTTTTGTTCGCTATGGGCAGTGGAATAGTTTTTAGAGCTAGACATATAGAGTCGCAGTCTAATGGTATTGCTGATTCAATTTCTCGTCTACAGTGGACTCGTTTCCGGCAGATTGCGCCAGAGGCAAAGCAGGAGCCACAAGTCATCCCCGACAGATTTCACTCCATGATTTGCAATCTGAGTCTGGTAGATTGCTAAATTCTTCTTTAGCTGATAATACAAAAGGAGCTTATGGCACAGGGTTGGCTAGTTTTGAGCGTTTTCGTAGGCAGTATGGCTTGGTTAGAACATGGCCACCCACCATTGCAAGCGTTACTTTGTTCATAGCATGACTTTCCTTACAAGGGTTTACACACAATACAGCAAGATTATATGTTAATGCAGTTGGATTTCAAGGTAAAGTACAGAATGTCTGTGACGTTTCGAAAACTTTTGTCATTCAGAAGTCTCTTGAGGGTCTGAAAAGAACTAATGTCAAACGTAGAGTACGACTGCCGATAACGCTGGACCTGTTAAAATCAGTCTTGTCGGTTCTACCAAGTGTTTGTACGAGCGTATATGAAACCCGTTTGTTCGCCTCGGCGTACTGTCTAGCATTTTCCGCTTTTGGCTGTGAAGAGTACAACTTGCACTTCAGATGTCATTGCACGCTCGGATATAACCGTTAAATCCGACGGCAAGTCGGTTTTTATTTTAATCAGGCATTCTAAGTCGGATCAATATGGTTGTGGGAACACTTTGAAACTTAGTCGTACAGGTCAACTTGCATGCCCTGTTTCTAATTTGGAGCGTTATCTTCAGCAGCGTCCCTGTGTCAGAGGGCCTTTGTTTTGTCATTTTAACGGCACACCACTAACACGTTTCCAATTTACTGCTGTATTAAAAAGGTGTTTACGGAATTTACAGTTAGATTATGGCTGCTATAGCTCACACTCCTTTCGCATTGGGGCTGCAACCACTGCGGCCATGGCAGGCTGGTCAGTCGAATCAATTAAGAGTGCTGGTCGATGGCGATCTGAGGCTTACCGCGTTTATATTAAGCCTGACCAGGTCGTAACGCTTCCCACTTTAGATTAATGGTCAATTGTATCGTATAAATATCCATCAGTCATATTCTCTCCCACCTTGTCTTTTTCCCAATTCTAACTTTAAACAAGATATTTTAGGTACAGTAAAGATCTGGTGCCTAGGCTCCTCAATAATAAAGAATGCATTTGCTGTGGCTAGATGTCGACCAGGGGGACTTAATTTGGAACTTGATGATGTGGACATTTGGTGGCAAGGGTACAGTGGCCTATCCTTGCTCCAGGTTACACGGAAATTGGAAACGCTAAAGGCAGTTGGGGAGGAGCCAGATATGATATTACTTCATTGGGGGGGGGGGGGGGAATGACTTGGGTCGCATTACACTTCTGAGGTTGCGTTTTCACATAGACACAGTTCTTGCTTACATTAGGACCAATTTCAGAGCTAAGATTATATGGTCAGAAGTTTTGCCTAGAACCAGTTGGCGTCATTCTAACAATTATCATGCCATGGAAGCTGCAAGGAAACGTTTTAACAATTATGTATCAAACCAGGTTATTAGGGGCAATGGCTTTGTGTGTGTGTGTGTGTGTGTGTGTCATGCTGTCTACCGGTGTTTTGGTGGTGGTTGCGTCTTGCATGTGGCTTTGCCTGCTTGACTTTACTACTTTTCCATTTTACATTAAACATCCCGATTTGCAAGAAACAACTCCAGCATATTACAGAGAAGATGGCGTTCATCTTACATTTCTGGGCAACTGTATTTTCTTAAATCAGTTATCTTCTGCAATTCATGCTTTCCAAAAAGGTGTCAGTTATTTCAAATAAAAATCACTTTTGGTTCCCGCGTCCATCCAGCAATCCTGTTTTGCCTCGCTGTGGCAAAAGTGCCTCTCACTTTTGGCGGTGGCGGCTCACCGATCGCACAGAAGTGCGATCGATGTGTCGCCATTTGGCAGACAGCGAAGCACAAACATAAATCGATTTGTCAGGCGTAATTGCAATATTTTTATTGGATTTGGCATTTCAGTCTATATAGGTCAGCAATTATGAAAAAAGCACGGGTGTTTCGTCATTGAAGATGGCTCGATTACTGATTCCCAGGATCAGCCAGTTGGAGGTGGCGAAATATCCGTTTGCAGTTAATAGGTATTTAATATGGGTGTTTCGTCATTGAAGATGGCTCGATTACTGAATTCCCAGGATCAGCCAGTTGGAGGTGGCGAAATATCCGTTTGCAGTTATTTACTTGGACTGCCTTTGGGCAGAAGACAATTTTGAAATTTGACTAATTCAAAGCCTTTTGTGGCATATTTGATTGAAGCCTTTTGTGGCATATTTGATTGAAGCCTTTTGTGGCATATTTGATTGAAGCCTTTTGTGGCATATTTGATTTAAGCCTTTTGTGGCATATTTGATTTAAGCCTTTTGTGGCATATTTGATTTAAGCCTTTTGTGGCTTTTAAGGATTGCTGTCAAAGGTCGCCCTTTACGACGATTTGTCCGGTGTCCTGTTAACCAATTGGGTTAACAGATGGAAGCGGGAACCATGCCCCATAATAGCCAAACCATGTAAATAGGGTCAGATTTGTTTCTTTGTGAACTTTATTGTATACACCAGTTGAATAAATATTTGTATGTAAATTGAAATACAATGTTGTTGTTAGTTCGGTGGATCAAATGCTGTGTAAAGTGTCGGATGGGTGTGAAGCAATTGCATAATTCACTAAGTATTGGTAAATATATGGCCTTCACCCATGAGATACAGTTTGACATCTTTGCTTGGCACTTGGTTGACCTCGAATCTCCCAATAATTGCGGTTATCAATATGGATAACCAGCTGTTATTGGAGTTCGGATATTTGCGGTCCGGTTTTCGGCGTCTTATGGGTAAATTATTTAGTCTCTGCACATGCCACTTCCTTTCGCCATACAAGATCAGCAGTGGGGTCGGAAGTAAATTTGTTCTCGAAATTTAGTGGTAATCCTTTGTTTTTAAACCCACCCGCCAACACCCATTAGGACGAAAAACTTGTTACATATCATGCAGTCATTTGTTTACCAATTTCTTTGTTTAGTTGCTATACTGACACTGAACGATTGTGCATATTGATCACATATACTTGCATTTTCCTTCATAAATATGAATGTTCCAGTTTGCATTGATAAATGACTTTTCAAGTTTGCTTTGATTGATGACTTACAAGTACCCGACTTGTTCTCTAATCAAGTGCTCGGTTCCTTTAGTGTCAGTATCTATAGGTATATATATATGTCTATATTCATATTTCATTTAGTTTTGTGTTGAATTATTGCTGTGTGCTGTTGTTTTGCTTTTCTTTTCAGTCTCATCTGTAAGGGCATTTCCAGAGGTTGTGTGATAGCATGGGACACTCCTGGATTCTCCGGCATGGTTCCCTCAGCAGAACCTAGTTTTATGGAACATTTGGGAGTTTATAAGGGATCTTTCGTCAAAGGTTTGACTGGCAGACAGCGAAGCACAAACATAAATCGATTTGTCAGGCGTAATTGCAATATTTTTATTGGATTTGGCATTTCAGTCTATATAGGTCAGCAATTATGATAAAGCACGGGTGTTTCGTCATTGAAGATGGCTCGATTACTGATTCCCAGGATCAGCCAGTTGGAGGTGGCGAAATATCCGTTTGCAGTTAATAGGTATTTAATATGGGTGTTTCGTCATTGAAGATGGCTCGATTACTGAACTCCCAGGATCAGCCAGTTGGAGGTGGCGAAATATCCGTTTGCAGTTATTTACTTGGACTGCCTTTGGGCAGAAGACAATTTTGAAATTTGACTAATTCAAAGCCTTTTGTGGCATATTTGATTGAAGCCTTTTGTGGCATATTTGATTGAAGCCTTTTGTGGCATATTTGATTGAAGCCTTTTGTGGCATATTTGATTTAAGCCTTTTGTGGCATATTTGATTTTAAGCCTTTTGTGGCATATTTGATTTAAGCCTTTTGTGGCTTTTAAGGATTGCTGTCAAAGGTCGCCCTTTACGACGATTTGTCCGGTGTCCTGTTAACCAATTGGGTTAACAGATGGAAGCGGGAACCATGCCCCATAATAGCCAAACCATGTAAATAGGGTCAGATTTGTTTCTTTGTGAACTTTATTGTATACACCAGTTGAATAAATATTTGTATGTAAATTGAAATACAATGTTGTTGTTAGTTCGGTGGATCAAATGCTGTGTAAAGTGTCGGATGGGTGTGAAGCAGTTGCATAATTCACTAAGTATTGGTAAATATATGGCCTTCACCCATGAGATACAGTTTGACATCTTTGCTTGGCACTTGGTTTACCTCGAATCTCCCAATAACTATAGAACAGGGACAGGGATAGTCAACAACAAGTTGTCGCTCTTGAAACTATGGCCGGTACAAGACTTAACTGCTTGCATGGGTAACGATGGATGTGACATTGGCAGCAAAAGAGTTAACCCTTCGCTTGCTATTCACGTCAATATAACTACCTGTAAATAGTGAAGACCCAGATGAGACAGCTCCTACGGGAGCTGTCTCATCAGGATCTGCACTATTTGCAAGTTGATTGTGTAACCAGTGCACTCCACAGCAGTGATTTCACATCGAAATACTTGCACACAGTGAAGATATATGTAATTATACAACAGGGCATGGGTAAAGAAGGGGAAATGTATTTTAAAACTCAGCAAGAGAAGATGTAATGATTATGAAAAATATATAGGAGAAAATGGGTTAATTGAACCCGTTCTTTGTTGAATATTCATGAAAGAAATAATGACATCATGAAGATGCAATAGCTAATTTTGAATATGAGTACAGGATATTTGGTATTTGTAAAAATATAGGTCTATAGTATGTCATAAGCACACATGGCAGACCCTGATCAGCCGGAGCCGTCTGATCTGAGTCAACAAATACCAAGTTTTATGATATTATTGAAAATATGCGATCATTGTAGGGACTTCCTCTTTAACATCTGCTGTTGTGAAGATTATAAATTCTGAAGGGTGGTGATCCACCGAAAGCAACAGTTGCAACACAAAAAGAGAAAATTGCAGACTCGGTTTTATTAAATCCGTTCATGAGCAGTAATTGAAAGTGCAACACTGCTCACGTCCCCTAGCACCGGCTTAAGCGGTATTCAATTTCCAGAACAAGAAGTACTGAAATCCATGATCTCGAAGGATTAGAAGGTATAACAACACTGAGAATGAAGTACGGGACGACGTTTTACGGCCGCCACACTAGCACTTAACACCTGCTGTTGTGAAGATTATAAATTCTGAAGGGTGGTGATCCCCCGAAAGCAAACATTGCAACGCAAAAAGAGAAACTTGCAAACTCGGTTTTATTGAGTCTGTTCATGAGCAGTAATCGAAAGTGCAACACTGCTCACGCCCCCTAGCACCGCCTTAAGCGGTATTCAATTCAAGATGATTAATATCCATTATTTCTTGTATGGATATTCAGGGTGTAATGGGCTAAAATTAATATGCCATGACAGCATGTTCTATGAAAGCATTGCCTGTTTAGACTCCAGTGAGGTTGATGATCCGGACTTCCAAGAACATGTCCCAATAAGCATAGAATTTGAAACTCTAATAAGTCATTTTGTGAATACATTGAAATGGAATTTAGACCTGTCAATTCGACTCAATTGTATAAAAACATATATATAGCAAATGAATTAATGGCGCAAAAACAGAGTCCAATCGTTCAGTATGGATCGCAGGAGGGGAACGCATAGATAGACGGAATTTTAAGGAGGAAACACGTACTGTGGTAAGAAATTTGTCTAATATTTCTTTGATAATGCATATATCAGATAAAGATATGGCCCAAGATGATCTCCTATGATAACTTTACCCGATGGTCATTTCAAATTCGCCAAAGTTTCGTTAACTTCTTAGATCATTCTCGACAACTGCACTAGAAAATCCCCAAAATCGATAAACTCTCTGTTTGAATGTCAATATTTTGACAAGGATACAAAGTTCTGAGGATTTGGTTCGTCCTATAGGTCCGTTTAAAACATGTTCTCATATGCCAAAAGCCTCTACTAATGCATATAGCAGATAAATATATGGCCCACGATGATCATCTATGATAACTTTATCCAATGGTCATCTCACATACGCCAAAGTTTCGTTAAAAACGTCGTAACGTTACGTTTAATTTTCCCGCCATTGTTTATACGATGACGTCACTTCCATATATTATAGTTGTTATGCACTGATGAAGATGTAAATCGAAATATGTATGCAGTAAAATAAAAAACGTGTTGGTTGTTAAATTATCCCATAGTTATTTTCTTAGATCATTCTCGACAATTGCACTAGAAAATCCAAAATATCGACGAACTCGCTATTTGAGTGCCAATATTTTGACAAGGATACAAAGTTCTGAGGATTTGGTTCGTCCGATAGGTCCGTTTAAAACATATCCTCATACGCCAAAAGCCTCCACTATTTCTGGACCGTACTTAGGGGAGTTTAAAACCATTTTAGAGAAGTTTTAATATGAACGCATGGGTCGAACTTTTCATAAGTTTTCATCGGTTTGCAAACTAAACGCATGGGCAGGAGGCATTTTTGAAAACCCCGTTTCTTCATGGATATTTCGTATAAATCGATCATTTGACTGTAAATATTCCAAATATTCGTTCATAGTGTCTAAAAGCTTATAGATTAGTCCCCACTTTAGTATCCTAACTACGTACTGCTAATAAGCAGAGTACTATATCTACTTGGTTAAATCAACTTCAACTTGTCACTTTTTTTATAAGAATAACTGCTATTCTTCCCATGACAAATCATTTCTCCGTTCTAGATGTAAAATAATACATTCCCATACAAAAAAAAGTTTGGCATTTTAACCTGACATGAACGTGGCATGCCTAACTAATGCTTAATTCATGTCAAAACATGCAAATAAGCTAGTCTGACATACTAGTGTGGCAGAAATTAAGCATTGTAACATTAAGACAGTAACCTGGCATTGCAGTGCCAGACTAATACATACCATACTTTGGTATGAATAAAGCATATGCCTAATTCATGCCAATCTTCAAGAAGTGTGGCATGGATAAAGCACAGTGCCAAGTTAATGGCAATCTACATGAGGCTTGTGTTATTTACGACGTCATTCAATAAAAGTGTATGTTACACGTGCATGCAATATATGTATCTATTAAATAATGCTTATTTCGAATTATCAATGACAACGCTGTCATTTCTCTTAGAAATATTTGTGATAACAAGGACCGGGAATGAAGCTCACTTATGTTAAATCAAATGAGATGTTGTTTGCCACAGTTTTGAGTTAACTGCATTTTAAAATGGCCTAAAACTTAAAACTGTGGCAAACAACACCTCATTTGATTTAAAATTTGTGCTTTAGCTCCATTCCCGGTCCTTTTGTAAAATATGCTAAAATTCTGTCCATCAGATTTTTTTCCTATAACTGCTTATGCAACATGATGCATATTATACCCTTTTTCATTACAAATGCTGTACATCCACTAAGTAAGGCATAGAAAAAGTTTTGTTAGGTAGAATTGATTTAAACTTTGCATAATGATGAAAATGAAATGATAAGAAATAATAAGAAATAAAATAAAATGTTGGTTTGCTTGATTTTGAGTTATCTGCTCTTGAAAATGGCCTAAAACAGCAAACAATCACATTCAGGGGCAGATAACTCATAAATTAGCACGGTGATCCACATTTTTTCATAAATTTGCTTCAATTATGAATCTCTATAATCATGCAAAGTTTGAGAAGATTCTGGACATAAATATAGACCTCCATGAAACGGTCCAGACCCCTGTGTTATCAAACAAATTCGAGACGATTTTCTTACCACAGTACCTGTTTTCCTCCTTAAAATTACGAGCCATACTGAACGATTGGACTCGGTGAAAAATGGTTGCACGTTTTTAACAGATTTCTTTGATCAGGGTCAACATAGTTTACAACAACGTTTCTTTAAATGGAAAAGTAGTAAAGTCAAGCAGGCAAAGCCACATACAAGACGCAACCACCACCAAAACACCGATAGACAGCATGACACACATACACACACACACACACACAACCACACACCCAAACGCACACTCACACACGAGATGAACACAGAAAACACCAAAAGACGCACAAGAACCAGAGACAAACGTTTCACACATGAACAAAATCACAAGCACAAAGACGCAAGGCAAACAAAAGGAAGAGTGACAAAGAAAGTACCGCCTTGGCACGGTCAGTAGCAAAAACACCACGGGGGTTTAAACCGGTTTACGGACGTCCTAACCTCACATTTCTCTCAAAGACACCCTAGATTTACAAATAGTGTATATAAAGGTATCCCCGCTGGACGTACCCACAACATAGACGACGGTGAACACATGATAACATGTAAAACATAGCATAATAACTGTGACAATCCGTCAAATATGTACTCAATGACCTTTTCTGAAGTCAGAGCACCTGCGGGTAAGCCGTTAAGGGCACGACAGGGAAAAAGTAATACATGAGTCTGGTAAGCTCATCCTGTATCCAAGTTTAAGAGTATACCATCATAGAGTACTACCCTCGGCCTGTCATCGCGCAGGGAAGCGTAGCTACCGACTGTAAAAGGGTCGATAACCAAACGTGCAATTTGCGTTGCAATATAATAGGATCATAACCTTTCTTCTTAAATGTTTTAATGCGTTTAATAAACAAATCATAAAAATGGATATGACCCCGAATTTTCCTAAATTTATAGATAACATCCCCATAAAAGTCTGGTTGAGAAATGCCTTGTTGCAGTAACGTCCGTTGATTGCAATTATATTTACTAAAGAGTGGTAAATTTCGATAATACAAGAAACCGCCAATGTCGGAATGGCCGGATTGCTTGCACTTTTGTTTTGTTTGTAAACCATATACCCATTAATAAACCTTGCCCCTAGGCAATATCCACAATTTATTTTTCCAAAAACACTAAGTTTATCTAAGAAATATTTTACTTTAAAAATCAACTTCAAAATTCTCTAAGTCACTGAACCTTAAAATCTAGGTCATAGTGGGGCTATAGTAAACTGTTAAGCTATAATCTGCGATGTGACCCTCATTATGAACCCACATGCCAAATTTTGCAACTGTAGGTGAGTGAGTGAGTTGGGTTGTATGTCCGACCAACAGTATTTCAGTTATTTGCAGACGGCACCCGCATGAGACAAGTTATAGTGCTGTCTCACTGGAATACTCCTGCCGCAGGTACATGGCAAGGGCACCCCACCCAGTCACATTTTTCTGACACCGGGCCGACCAGTCCTAGAACTACATCTTTATTGTCGAGCGTAGACAAAGGAGCTACTAGTACCAACTTTTAACGACTTTTGGTCTGTCGCGGCCGGGGATCGATCCCACGATTTTCCGTACCGCAACTGTAGGTGTTATACTTTGGCTATAACTAACATAACTGCTATACTGGGTGTAACCAACACTAACAACTGCAGTATTTGTACCTATCAGTATCCCAATACCATTACATGTGTGCTAAATTGGCGGTAATCAATTACATTACATTGTATAAACTCATTCACAAATCATTTTGTAATTAGTCCATTCTTTTATACATTTCGAATTGTACAATGTAATTGGAAAAGGATAAATAGTGCAGCTCCTGATCATAGAGCTCCTGTAGGAGCCCCATGGTGAGGGTCTACACTGTTTGTATAAGACTTTCCACTGGTAAACTGTCGGTAAATGATGAGTATAGTCATCGCTAGGGTTGAAATGTGTTAACACTAACCCTGCTGAGTATTCATAAAAGATTATTCAATACAAATATCTATCACCTGAACTGTTCCACTGGCTAATAAAATATTTTACCCAAGGGAAGAGTGCAGACTAATGTCAATAAGTTCCTATATATAGACAGTGCAGACTCTATTCAAACAGCTCCTTCATTAGCAGTCTGATCTGGGTCTACATTTTTCCAAATGCATCAATATACTGCTATACGGGTTAACAGAAAGTGGTTAATTACACCTAATAGCCACTTTTGAAGAAAGTATCTTAGGTTGATGCATTGAAAATTATTTATGATATTCCTTTGAATATCCGCAGTCTTTACCTGATCTTCCAAATATTTCTATACAATTCAAAAGCTCATCCAGGTCATTTTATGATCACTCCAGTATGTTTCGACAACCCCTGATTTCAAATTGGCAATGGCTGTTGTGTAGATATGGTCTGTCCCAGTGTGATAGTCTGTTGTTTCTTTTTTGAAACATAGTTTTAAGTTGTATTTTGTCCGTAATGTTGTTGGGTTCCATTATATCAATATTAAAGTCTCCAATTAATATTGTAGGATCTGTATTAGCAGAGCTTTTCATAGCGTGACCAACTAGTGATAAAAATTGTGACAGTGATGTTGTAGAATGTTTATACACAGGTATTATTTTCATTGCTGAACCATCCTTTAACCTCATCTGAAATGATAGCACCTGACTACTACCAACCCCACATCGTCTCACATTTTGTATTACATGTTTGGAATAGACCATGATTCCACCATGAAGTCTTATATTAGTTTTTCCACAAGGTGCATCTTCTCTTAAAGTGTAAGGAAAGCCATCAATTCTGTAATTGTCGGTTTTATCCGTATTCTTCAACCAAGTTTCCAGTACCACATACAGTGAAGAACATAAAACATTATGATCGTGCTCTATATCTGTTATATGTTTATGCAGGGATCTGGTATTGTGGCATGCAATCTTTACATCACATTATACAGTGGAACTGGAAGACACTCTATTGTTCTGGTTGTTCGGAGTCGTTGCATTTCTGTTATTACAGAGGAATCAACTTTTATGTGTTTTGAATCAAAGTCTAGTAACTGTAAACCATGTTTATGTGTGACTCGACTTAATGCGACATATACCATGTGTGGGCCTGGTGCACGTTTTCCTGAAAATGACACTACAGCTTCACTTAATGGGCTTCCCTGTGATCTATGAAGAGTTAATGCAGCACACAACTGTAATGGAAAATGACATCTGATAACTTGAACATCTCTGTTCCATCCAACTTGAAATTGTTTAGTGACTGTCATCAAAGGAGTATATGATCTATTAATATTCTTTCTGTATAAGCCTTGTTTGCTGCTCCTGTATTTCTGACCAATGTCCGATTTCTCAAATTTGACCCAAATTACATTTGCAGGAACTGTATCAAAGTCCATTACCTTGCACAGAGCTCCATTAGTCAATCCATCGCTGGTGTCAATATTGTGTGCTAACATGTATTGTGCTCCAACTTTGATTTGGATAGCCTGTCTGAGATTTTGTGTTTTCTGAGGTGGTAAATCTCTAGCAACTGCTAATACAGATTCCTTTGCTTCCACTGGTATATCGCCTATAGCATAGTCTTTAGCATATGCAATAAATGCATTTGTTTGTAGCTTCTGAACACTAATAGAATTGAATTCATCTAATTTCTCATTAGTTGAATACAAATGAATCATGTCAAATGGATACTGTGGATCATTTTTGGAAATAATTCTTTGTTTCAAGTCTTTTATATCCTGTTCAGTTGTTTTTCCTTCTCGTATTCGGTTTAGTAAAGAAGCAAATAAGGCACCATCCTTCTGCCTCATTACATCAGTTAGTTCAAATACAGTTATGTACTGTATCAACTGATTTTCAGCTTAAATGCTATAGGCTGTTTGAGGAATTTCAAAGATCCACCGATCCATTACAGGGCGTAACAGAAATAGATCACCCACCAATAATAAACTCTTTCCCCCAAAAGGTGTCTATACATTGAAAATTTGTTGGAGTCTTTGGTCAAGGAAATTCAACATATTACTGCCAACCATGGAAATCTCATCAATTATTACTATCTGTAACCGTGCATATTGAGATCTGAGGGTATTGAGTCTGCTGTTGTCAAGATATGTGTAATTAGCCAATGAATGATTAGCAGGAATTGCAAACAGAGAATGCAGGGTTGATCCTCTGATGTTATACGCTGCTTTTCCAGTAGGTGCTGCAAGAATAACTTTTGTTTCATCTTGTGTTTAACCAGGTACAGTGTCGAAATATCTTGGCGGTGCTTGATAGATAACGTTCAGCAAAAAGTCTAACCAACACCCGCTCCTTCCTCCTGATAAAAAGAGATGGAACGAAGTATCTGAATATTTTATCAAGTGAAGAATGTGATATAAAATTCCTTTTGCTTTTTGTTGAGCTTTTGTGCTGCCGTACAGAACTCATCCGAAGAAAGTCTGTGTGGAATAGTAATTTGCTGGTTAATCTTATTGCCACAATTTATTTCCAGACCAAAATCATATTGCGCATTTTCCTCATTGGTTGGATGTAGGAAAGCATGTGAATCTGCATGTTTTATTTTCCAATCCCTCTTCTTCTGAATGTCTTACTGAAGGAGCAATTGTGTCAATTGCATTGAGAACATCTTGTTCTTCAAGTTCTTCTGAAGCTGCAGCAAGTTCATCCCCTAGTTTGTCATACAAGTGTTTATTACTTTTTATTTCCTCTATAACCTGTCCATATTGTTCTTCATATGTTGTTGCATTACCCATTAAGCTAGAATCATCTCTCCAAGGGTGAAAGAGAACAATATGTTCTCTGTAAAAGTTGTCTTCATCTTTCTCTTTACTGAAATTGACATAGCGGATTACTCTTGGTGTCCTTCGTTTTGTCAACCTATCTCCATTTGGCAGAAGCAAAACATTGTCTTCTGATTCATCATTTGCAGGATTATCTACATGATCCAGGTCCTCTCCAGGTCCTTTGTGTTTCTTTGGTTTGTGTTGGTAATTTGCAGCAAGTCCTGCTAAGCACAAGCTATCTAACTCTTGTGGTCTGTTGGCATATCTCTCCAGCAATCCATCACAAGTAACTTTGGTACAGTCATCAGATAAACTTTCCAACACATGTTTAGGCTTTAAAATAGATACACGTTGGGATGGAGGGGATGTGTTTATGAAAATAATATCTCTGGAAGACTGAGTAAGCGGCATTTGAAGAAGTAAATATATAGCTTCTTGTACCGATACTTCATTGTGATTAAGGAACTTATTGGCTATCACTTTCATTTTTTCACGTACTGTATGATTTCCTTTTTTGACTTCCTCAACTGGTTGTTGCAGCAATAAACTAATGCCTCGTTGAGATTTCATGATGTAGCTAGAAATATATGCACAAATAGCATAAGGGTCAAGTACATATTGAATGTCTGTGTTCGCTTGCCAAATACCTAAGACGTCAGGATTGTATGCATGTATGTGAATATCTGACGGATTTCTTTTAAGAAATGTTTTTCTCTTCTTTATGGTTGATCTCACTGCATCTACATATTCATTTTCACTCATGGAACACCTATCTAAGAATTCTTTGTATGACATATTTTGTACTGTCTTGTCATTTAACACTGACTGGATTTTATTGTATCTACATTTGTGCACCTGAATCTCAGTCGCAGGAATACTGTCCGATAAAGGCTCCAATATACATGTTTGCCTCATTGGTGGTATAGGAAAACCAATTTCCCATTTTCTTGCATGACTTTGAATGTTTATGTGTTTGAAGGGGTATAAATTCAGAAGTTGGGCTAGAGCCTTCAATGCTACAAGAAATGTGCTTATCTATGAAGTTGATGACATCTATATCTGTTGAATTGCCATACACAGGAGCATTTTCTATCCAAAATATACAATCCAGGTGCGGGGATTCTCGTTGCTGGAACTCTACTCTATAATAAAAGTCTACTACCTTGCCAATAGGACTTAGAGTTGACAATAATATGTAATGAAAGAAGAGATGAGTTCTGTATTGAAAATGCCGATCACAAGTCACTGGATCTTTCTGGATTAGTTCACATCGTTTCATCAATGTCAACTTTGTAATTTCATCATTACTCAGCCTCTTGTTGAACACTTTTTGAGCTAAAATGTGCAACAAATCTGTCCATCGGGTTTCTGCTGCTGAAAATGTTGTAAAAAAGGTTGGCATGCCAAGCTGTTTGATCATTGCAAACCGATCTTTCTGTTTATTTTGAAGATAGGGTGGTGATGATCGCAATTTTTTTAAAATGCTATAACTTTCATCATGTCTGATTATATTTTGTAGGGTTTCTGGTTTTCTTAACGCTCCTGCTGTAAGATATTGTGTCCCTTAAGTTTTCCTCAAAGCTGTCAGTACTGAATCTCCTACTTGAAGCATTTGAAGTTTCATAAGCTTGAAAAAGATATTAGGAACTGATGTTGCGAATCTCCTATCTGTGTTTCTCCATTCTGCTTTACATATTGTACTATAAATAACAAGTTTACTTCTATTGGTGTTTTCAGATCTACGATTGCCAGCAAACAGCAGTGGAAATGATTTTTCTGATACAAGCTAATTGGTGTGCTCCCTTCGCCTGGGGCTATTTTCAAGGCATGTTTCCCATCATCAGTGAAATCCAACGTCTGCATGAGTGTGTCTTTATTTCCATTCGCATATAAATCCTCTTCAGTTAATTCACTCCATTCATCATCTTGTTCTTTGCTTTTTTCTTTGTGATTTTCTGTTCCATGTGCTTCTGTTTCAGCTTCATCTACTTTAAATACAGCTTCGTTCTGATTTTTGATACCATTTAACCAATTCTCTGTCAAGGTTACTCCTTCTTCTTTCTACAGTGAACTTGTTTCAATGAAATATTTTGTTATATTATAAATGTATTTTGGTCTCACAGTCTCAAAAATTACAGAGCGCTTATTTTATAACTGTCTCATAAACTGCAGTTGGATGGTTTCAGTTTCTTCAAACCTCCTTGGAAGAGCATTAACTACTTGACCAGGATTCATAGGGACTTTCACAGTATTGCCAAATATACCAAACTGCTTTCCAACACCCAACTGTTTCACTTGCATAAATGGAATTCTGAGAGCACAGCATCTTTCTTCAGTACTTGTTGGCTTCCATTTTCTAATGTCATCATGTAATATTGGCAGTGAAAATCCATTTGCTGATGCCATTGGTGGTATTTGATTTAGGAGTACGTATTTATGACATGTTTTACATATCCATTCTGCTCCACTACAGCTCATAATTTCTGTAAGACACTTCTGAAGGATAGTTCTCACTACATTTTTTTTTTCTCGTAGTACGGTTTTGATACAGCACATACACTGTGTTGGTAAAATATTTGAGAACAACATGTACAAATAAAATCATCACCCCGTTTCAATTTATCTTGGAATATACTAACAACATTTTGCAGAGAAGAAATTGAGTTTTTCTTGACAGTTTTATAAAACCTACGTGAATGCTGCTGTTTTTCTTTCTCCAACAGTCTATTTTTTCTGTCTGATCTAAATATATTTTTCCTTGCTTTATCTGCCAGCATTTCAGACATCTTTTTACCAGGATCTGTTTCTTTTTACATGCTTTCTCTTTCATTTGTTCATTTCTCTCAGTCTTGGATCTGTTCTCCTTTTTCTATGACATGTTTTCTCTTTTAATTGCTCCATTTCTCGTATTTTGGGATCTGTTCTTCTCTTTTCATGACCTGCTCTTTCTTTCACCTGTTCAATTTTATACGCCCGTTTGAAACAACGGGACGTATTATGGAATGGCGCTGTCTGTCCGTCTGTCCGTCTGGCTGTCTGTCCGTCTGTCCGTCTGTAACATCTCTAACTCAAGTTCCGCTTGGTGGATCCTTCTCAAATTTTAACACAATGTTTATCTAGACATTTTACAGTAGCCTGTCTAGTCCCAGTTTGTTTATCAAAGGTCAAGGTCACTCAATTGGACTTAGAATTTGCGTTTAGCAAAATTGTTAACCGGTCTGTCTGTCTGTAACATCTCTAACTCAAATTCCGCTTGGTGGATCCTTCCCAAATTTAACCACAATGTTTATCTAGACATACTACAGTAGCCTGCCTAGTCCCGGCTCGTTTATCCAAGGTCAATGTCGCTTAATTGGACTTAGAATTTGCGTTTAGCATTTGCGTTAAGCAAAAAAGTTAACCTCAATTTACGTGGGACAAGTCCACTTATTTACATACCACTTTGTGATAAAGCTTTGAAACTTGGAACACTTGTTCACTGTCACAACCTTCACCTGTAGGCAAGAGTAAATAACTCTGTCAAGCATTTTGACCGAATTATGCCCCTTTTTAACTTAGAAAATTTGGTTGAGGCTTTGTTAAAGTCCATTTATTTACATAACCCTTTGAGATAAAGCTTTTAAACTTGGAGCACTTGTTCACCATTACAAGCTGCACCTGTAGACAAGATTACATAACTCTGTCAAGCATTTTGACAAATTATGACGCGTTTTAGCTTGGAAGTTTTGGTTAAGGTTTTGGTGAAAGTCCACTTATTTACATAACCCTTTCAGATAAAGCTTTTAAACTTGAAACATTTGTTCACCATCAGAAGCTTCATCTGTAGGCAACAGTAAATACAATGTAACTCTGTCAAGCATTTAGACACAATTATTGCATTTTTTAATTTAGAATTTTTGGTTAAGTTTTTTTGGTAAGTTTTTTTGTTAAAGTATGCCTATTTACAACCTTGAAACTTGGGCGCAAAATTGGACTCTGAGTTTAGCAAATACTTTAACCCCAGTTTATGTTGAACAAGACCTCGACGGGCGTATATTGTGCCCACTGGCACTCTTGTTCGTACATTTGGATCTGTTCTCCTTTTTCTATGACAAGTTTTCTGTTTTAATTGCTCCATTTCTCGTATTTTGGGATCTGTTCTTCTCATTTTATGACCTGCTTTTTCTTTCATCTGTTCAATTTTTCGTACATTCGGATCTGTTCTCCTTTTTCTATGACATGTTTTCTCTTTTAATTGCTCCATTTCTCGTATTTTGGGATCTGTTCTTCTCTTTCTATGACCTGCTTTTTCTTTCAACTGTTCACTTTCTCTTACTTCTATATCAATTCTCCTCTTTCTATGACATGCTTTTTCTTTCTGTTGCTCAAGTTTTCGTTTTTTGGGATCTGATCTTCTCTTCGTCTTACTTTCCTTTTCCTGTATTCGTTCAAGCTCTCGGATCTCCGGATCTGACCGTTCATATTCCTTAATTTTTGGATCCATCCTTCTATTTCTCTTTCTTTGTCTGAGAATTTTTGGCATTGTTTCTTTGACTCATTAATTGTGTTCCCCTTTTGAATGTTGCTTTCATCCTGTTGCTTGTGTTTCTTCTTTTGGAGACTTTCTTCACACTTTTTATGATGAGATAAATATCTTGATAACCAATCATGTTGTTCTGAACTTTCATATCTCTGTGTTTCTACTTCACTCTGTATAGTTTTCACTTGGTCTTTGGGCTTATCTTCAATATTTCTTATCACTGGTTGGTTTGCTGTACATATGTTTGTAACAACATCGTAGAGGTTTCCTCTTGTATGCTGAATGTACATAGCATAAGTTTCAATTTCAATATCGGACTGTATTAACTGTGCACTGTATTTAAGCCATTTCCAGGATTGCCCATGATTTGTATATATGAAAATATCTCTTTTAAACAGATGAGCTGAGGCAATAATTTCCACTTCAGTGGCCCAGGTTCCACTAAATTGCATTCTGCTTGTATGTAGATATTCCTGTATATCACAGTTATTTGTTGTAACTAATTTCATCAAATTACCATGTATTCTCATGTGTGTAATAAGAGAATTTCGATATATATGATGAGATCCATCATCACCATATACCAAATAACAAACAGATCTGAAGAAACAGTTGCTATCGCCTTGTATATTTTTTATATATGCTGGAGGTTGAAGAGTTTCCGATGATATAAAATTATATAGATTTTTCACAGCTAAATTTAACATTCTGCAACATTTTTGTTGCCAGGCTGGTTTAACTGGTGTAAATTTGAACTGTTCTGTTTCTTCTGATAATATGACTATATCGTTGCATTCAACATCTTTGCCATCTGACTTTTGTTTATGTGGGTATCCAGAACAATTATGTGCTAGTAACTTCTGATTTGAGCTATAATTCTTTTGGCAAAGGAAACAGTATGTACAGTGATGTTGTTCCAATCGCTTTTCAGATGTAAAATATCTTCCACAGTTAAGACGGTCATTGTTGTTTCCGCATGTGTGTGTTTGTAGTCGCTGTTTAGATGAGAATAGTTTCTGACATTGAGGACAAAAAATGCAGTGGTGATTCCTCAAACCTCTTTCTGTCTTGTAATTTTCCCCACATTTACAGCATGGAATGTTGCCATTGTAGATATGTGCTCCTTTGTTCCCCACCAGAAAATGCATGTTTTTGAAGGATAAAATATATACCTCAAAATCATATTAACAATAAGACAAATAAATTCATTGTGGAAAACTTCCTTTTTTCAGGAAACACAAATAAAATTTCTGTAAACGTCATTTCATGTTCTTTTAGCAAATTATGTTTATAAAACGCATTAAAACATTTAAAAAGAAAGGTTATGATCCTATTATATTGCAACACATTGCATGTTTGGTTATCGACCCTTTTACAGTCGGTAGCTACGCTTACCTCTTTGCTTGCGTGATGACAGGCCGAGGGTAGTACTCTATGATGGTATACTTTTAAACTTGGATACAGGGGGAGCTTACCAGACTCATGTATTATTTTTTCCCTGTCGTGCCCTTAACGGCTTACCTGCAGGTGATCTGACTTCTGCAAAGTCATTGAGTACATATTTGACGGATTGTCACAGTTATTATGCTATGTTTTACATGTTGTCCTGTGTTCACCGTCGTCTATGTTGTGGGTAAGTCCAGCGGGGATACCTTTATTTACAATATTTGTAAAGATAGGGTGACTTTGAGAGGAGTGCGAGGTTAGGACGTCCGTAAACCGGTTTAAACCCCCAGTGGTGTTTTTGCTGCTGACCGTGCCAAGGCGGTACTCTCTTTGTCACCCTTCCTTTTGTTTGCCTTGCGTCTTTGTGCTTATGGTTTGTTCATGTTGTGGAACGTTTGTCCCTGGTTCTTGTGTCTCTTTTGGTGTTTTCTGTGTTCATTTCGTGTGTATGTGTGTGTGTGTGTGTGTGTGCGTTTGGGTGTGTGGTTGTGTGTGTGTGTGTGTGTGTCATGCTGTCTATCGGTGTTTTGGTGGTGGTTGCGTCTTGCATGTGGCTTTGCCTGCTTGACTTTACTACTTTTCCAATTGAATGATATTTGCTTTTCCACCATTAAACAGTTAATCAAGTAACTATATTCAGAACTTTTATATAAAAGATGCAGATAAAAACTTAGAAACAATATGGCTATTTAATGTAAGAATAAGATGCATTTGTGAAACCTTTGCCCCTTAATGGCTAAGGTTTGACTCCTAAACAACATTGAAGTTTATTTACATTGATAATTTAAAATTATAAACAGTTTATGTGTTAGTACTTATCTAAACTAGACCTATGTATTGTATCCACTTTAAAATGCATCAACTTGAAACGTATGAATGGCTGCTGCTTGGTATGGTGAACAAACTGAAATCCATTTCCACATGCAAGGGCACATCCCAATGGCCTTCCTTAGAACCATGATTTATTGGACTGGGTGTGACACCATTAAAATTTTAGTATCAACATTGTAAACCTCATGTTATATCAGCAAACTGATATTGGTGATGATGATAATGATGATTGTTGAAACTGCTGTGCTGTTTAAACCTTTACTCCATAGCTTGTTTTCAGTATTGGAGACAAATGGTTGCTTAAAGCAGTTTTTAAGTAAAGCAGAATGCTCCCTAAAGAACACTGTTGTTTTATATTTCAGCCTGCTTTAAGCAACCATCTTCTAGGCTATAAGAAATACTTCTTATGGTGCATATTCATGACTGTATAAAGTGGAACTATTTTCTTGAGTGGAGGAATAAATGATATGTGTTAAACTGTGTATCTTTAGAGTTAAGAGTTAAATAAACAATAGTTGTTATTTGGATTTTGGATAAAGCAGATGAAGATGGAAGTGTTTCATAACTAAATACGTACTTACATACTTGTATAAGGAACCTGTAAGATTTTATTCATTTTTTATATATAGAATCATAACAAAATAACAACATATCCCAAAATACTAACAGAAGATGTTTCTTAACTATGTATGCCCCTATAGAAAGCACTTGTAATGTGTAAAGGCTGCCATGGCTTACAACCAGTGTTCTACAAATAGTGCCACTTAACGTTCTAGTAAGTTCTAGAAAAGTTCTAGGACATTTGCCAAACTGTTTTGTAGTTTTTGTACTAGAACAATTTTAAAGTTTAATAGAACTATTTCTATAAATGTTCACAAGGTATAACTACATGTCCTATAGTACTATACACTTAAACCTTTAGTCCATAGCATGTTTACAGTATTCAAGACAAATGGTTGCTTAAAGCCGATTTAATGTAGAGCAGAATGCTCCTTAAAGAGCATTCTGCTTTACTTTTAACCGGCTTTAAGCAACCATTTTCTAGGATATAGGACATATTTTTTATGGTACTACATATCCCACAACACTAAGAAGAGATGTTTTTAAAAACATGTATGTCCCCTAAAACACTTTAATAATGTGTACAGGCTGTCATGGCTTTTGAGTTAATGAGTATATCATCATATTTGTGGTTTTTTTGGCTAGAGTTTCAGGTGAGGGAGCAATCAGTGACTGAGACGCAAGGCATAATTGTGAGTCCTCTAGCTGTTCTCTAATGTCCTTAAGTTGTTTAGTTTTTTCGTTTAGCATCATCTTCTGACTTTCGTCAATCACTCTTTTTCTCTTAAGTTCTTTATTTTCTTTTTCCAGTGTAGCAATGTCGTCTCCCATTTTCTTTACTTTAAATTGTGCAGATTTTGATAAAGCTTTTAGTTTTCTTGCACTGGCTTCGAGGTCCTTAATGCCCTCTGATGATGTTTTGGTTGACAGTTTATGAGCTACACCAAGCAACTGCAACTCAATCTATTCAATGTTTTTTAATGTAACGCGAATACTGTCCATGATTACGGTTTAATCTGAAAATACACAGAAATATATATTTAATGTATTTGGAAGTGTCTGGTAAAAATCCAAAACAAAAAGCTGCATGAACTTGGAGTTTTGGAAAATAATACTAAATAGCTATACTAAATGTAGTGTAACCTTCCTTCACTCAATAACCAAGAGACAAGATATTAAGTTTTATGTTAGATTTTATGTTTTTAATGGCCGAATTCAGACAGCATGCTTCCAAAAAAAGCATTTGAAAGGTGTTGATTTTCAAGAATGCTTATTGAAGTGAAGTGACACAATCATTGTTTATAAGTAAATGTGAAATAACAAATTAGTTATCAGTGAAGATTACCCACAATAAAAAACAAGACTGTATTTAACATTTGCTTATTACCCCGATGGTATCATTGACAACATATTCTGAATCTTTTTAGGCCCAATTAAGTCAAGGTTAAAGTCATATTTAGGTTTGGTGACAACAACTGCATGAGTATTAAATTGTTTTAGATGAAACAGTGAATTTAGTTAATCAAACAGTGATTGTTACTCAGGAGGCAAGGGTTGTAACAATTCCCTTTCAGTTTAATGTGACATGCCAACTAATTTATTTCCTAAATTTAGTTTCATACGGATTTTTTTCTTATATGAAATCCAAAGAATGCAAACCCTAATCAACTTGAGAACTTAAGAGCAGTTGTTTGATATAATTTTTTCCCAATTTTTTAGGTCAATTTAACAGTATTTCAGTCATAGCACGACGTCGAGGTTATTACTGGTGGAGGAAGACCCCAGATGCCCATTACAAACTTTTTACAGGTAAAAATCGGCAACTGAGTAAAACCACCAACCTTCCATAAGCTCACATTTGAATTAAATACCCAGAATTAAAAAAAATATGTTTTACAATAAATGCCCCTGAAGGCATCCTTGACAATATATTCTGAATCACATTATACTGCCTTAACCTAAATCAGAAAAACATACTACTGTGCTCCCTCCCTACAACGGCCCTCTCAATAACGATTCCCTTCTTACAACAGCGCTTGTCACTGTTTCCGAAACAACAAGGATCCAGAAACAACTTTTTCCATCGTATTTTCTTTATGCCTCCATCAAATCCTATGTTGTGACCACTCTTTAGAATCGTCACTTTGTGACGATTCTAAAGAGAGGTCACAACATAGGGTTTGATAGAGGCATAACGGTTTTAGTTCCCGAAATACACCTTATCTGGGGATCTGCAAACAAGCTAATTGTGTTTGATTTTCCCTCCCTATAACAACTCCCTCTGAACAACACAGACAATCTTCGTATCCCAAAGGGTGTCGTTGTAGAGGGAGCACTGTATATAATGAAAAAGATAAATGAAAATTTCTGTACTTACCTCAAATAAGTAATCTATTTTCAAGACATCTTTCAGTAATCCACAGCAAAATACCGATTAAAGTGATATAGATGAGCAGTCAATCATTATACATTGCTGCATCAGCATATGCTGAAGGCATATAAAATAGTTAAACATATTCCAATTGCATGAAATGAGGTCCTCATTATGACTGCACATGTTAAAAAGGTCAACCTTAAAATTCATTGAAGTGTAAAAACAAACTAGGTCACAAAGGGGTCATAATAACCTGCTAACCTATGACATGTAATGTGACCCTCATTCTGAACCCACATGCCAAGTTTGGTTACTGTAGGTATTATACTTTGGCTATAACTAACACACACAATAAGGTCAACCTGGAAATTCTCTAAATGGAAAAGTAGTAAAGTCAAGCAGGCAAAGCCACATGCAAGACGCAACCACCACCAAAACACCGATAGACAGCATGACACACACACACACACACACACACACACACAACCACACACCCAAACGCACACAGACACAGACACAATGAAGCGTAAAAACTAGGTCTAAAAGGGGTCATAGTAACCTCCTAACCGATGATATGTAATGGGACCCTCATTCTGAACCCACATGCCAAGTCTGGTTACTGTAGGCATTATACTTTGGCTGTAACTAACTCGAACAAAAAGGTCAACCGGACGGACGGACGGACTGACGGACGGACGGCATTCGCCAATCTATAAGCCTGGATTGCGAGCCATCCGGCCAAAAATTTAGAAAAAGTTTTCCGAAGTTTGTGATATCTGTAACCTTGCTTAAGAAGTTTATCAGTTATAACTAAATTACAAATCTACGTCTGATAATATCTTCAAGCAAAGAACAGACTCGGGCAAACCGAATAAGTTTAGAAATATAAACCCCATAAGAGGTAGAACGTTGCATATCTCCATCTAGAAAAGGATAATTAACAATTTTAAAATTAAAATCTTCTCTTATATCGTATATTTTGGACGAAACTTTATCATTTGTAATTGAAAGATTCCAATCTAAAAATGAAGCTATAATGTCAGATTGATTCGCTTTGTTTAAAGACAGTTCTTTTGGGTAATTGAAGAAATCATAGTTTCAAAATAAGGCCTATCTAAATTCAAAATATCGTCTAAATACCTTGAAGTTGTATTAAAAGCATTAACAATATCGGTCTGTGTATCAGGTTTTAAGCTAAGCATAAAATCCCTCTCATAGCATTACAAAAACAAATCTGCAACAAGAGGGGCACAATTTGTACCCATGGGTATACCAACAACTTGATGACATATGGTATCCCCATAACGCACAAGTATATTATCTAAAAGAAAGGTAAGAGATCTACAAACATCAAGGCAAGTCCACATTGTTTAATGTTCAACTTCTGAATTCGAAAAGAATGAACGTTGAACATTACAAGCAATGAACATTTTGTTTTCTCTGGCAAAGGTTTTTCCTGTTAATTTAATCCGTTTATTCTTTATAAGATGGTGTTGTATAGTAGTATAGAGTGTAGAGAAATCATAAGAGCTCAGTAAAGAAATGTTATACTGTTCATTTTCAAGATTTGTTAAAACATCACTTGAACACAATGTAGTCAAATCTGAGAATAGTAAATTAATTACTTGGTGAAGTCTTAATTGTCAACTACATACCCCATCTATCTATCTTCGGTTACTGACTACCCCTCTTTCGAGTGTTACAGTCAGGAAAGTGCACGTCGGAGTATTAGTAAGTAAAAGTGAGAGTTTAAGAAACCTGGCAATTGATACTGTCAGGTAGGGTGAAGCTTAATAATAAGTGTCGGGTTTAAAATGTCACTGAGTGTAGGAAGAATAAAAGGGTAGGTTAAAAACATTGCTCTCAAGACTAGTACTGGATATTTACTACTGCTCTTTTGAACTGATCCAGATCAGAGAGGGTAGCAATATCACAAGGAATTTGATTCCATAACCTGATACAATGGGAGTAAAAGGAGAACTTATGGTAATCTGATTTTACTTGGATTAGCCTGAGGGAAAGTGGATGCATGTGTCGGGTAATGCGTGTAGGTGTGTGAATGTATGGTGGGAGTGTGATAGCTACAATATTATGATATATTTTATAAAACATTATAAGCGAAAAATCTATTCTCCGGTGTTCTAGTGATCTCCAGTTAGAATCTTTAAGCATGGCTGTCACACTCGAAAGGGTAGAAATGTCATTTTGTACCCATCTGATGGCACATCTATGGATCTGTTCAATTTTATTGATGTTGGATTTTGTATGAGGGCTCCAAATGGTAGAAGCATACTCCAACCGTGGCCGGACCAGGGACTTGTATGCCAGCTCTCTTACTCTCTGATTTTTTGTGGTTATGTTCTTTTTAATGAAGCCAAGAGATCTATTAGCACTGTTGGTGATGTTGGAGATGTGGATGTTGTAGTTTAGAACAGAAGAAAGAGTAAGTCGAAGATGTATTCAACTTCAACTTCAACCTCAAACTTCAACTTCAACTTCAACTTTTTCTCAACGGTTCCGATTACTTGAGACAGGCGCTTGTCAGGAGACAGGTTGTTAGTCTGCAAGATGTTATATGCATTGTTAAGAAAGTAAAATTAGTCATAAACAAGAGATGTCACAGTCACGTGACAAATGCCCCCAAAATTATACCCTGTGACCTTGACCTTTGACCCATGGACCAGGGAGTTGACACATCGTCTTTGTGTGGTGAACATTTGTGCCAGGTTCCTTTGAAATCCATTCACAGATAAACAAGTAATTGTACCCTGTGATCTTGACCTTTGACATATGGACCAGCGAGTTGAAAGCGACACATCATCTTTTGTGTGGTGAACATTTGTGCCAAATTATATTGAAATCCATTGATACATAAAGAAGTTACAGACCGGACACGAAATTTGTGACAAAGTAATTGTACCCTGTGACCTTGACCTTTGACCTATGGACCTGGGAGTTGAAAGCGACACATCGTCTTAGTGTGTTTAACATTTGTGCAAAATTATATTGAAATCCATTGATAGATAAAGAAGTTACAGGCAAAACACAAAATTTGTTACAAAGTAATTGTACCCTGTGACCTTGACCTTTGACCCATTGACCTGGGAGTTGAACGCGACACATTGTCTTTGTGTGGTGAACATTTGTGGCAAGTTATATTGAAATCCATTGATAGATGAAGAAGTTACAGACCGGACACGAAATTTGTGACAAAGTAATTGTACCCTGTGACCTTGACCTTTGACCCATGGACCAGGGAGTTGAACGCGACACATCGTCTTTGTGTGGTGAACATTTGTGCCAAGTTATATTGAAATCCATTGATAGATGAAGAAGTTACAGACCGGACACGAAATTTGTGACAAAGTAAATGTACCCTGTGACCTTGACCTTTGACCCATGGACCTGGGAGTTGACCCCGACACATCGTCTTTGTGTGGTGAAGATTTGTGGCAAGTTATATTGAAATCCATTGATAGATGAAGAAGTTACAGACCGGACACGAACTTTGTGACAAAGTAATTGTACCCTGTGACCTTGACCTTTGACCCATGGACCTGGAAGTTGAACGCGACACATCGTCTCTGTCTGGTGAACATTTGTGGCAAGTTATATTGAAATCCATTGATAGATGAAGAAGTTACAGGCCGGACACGAAATTTGTAACAAAGTAATTGTACCCTGTGACCTTGACCTTTGACCCATGGACCTGGGAGTTGAAAGCGACACATCGTCTTTGTGTGGTGAACATTTGTGCCAAGTTATATTGAAATCCATTGACAGATGAAGAAGTTACAGACCGGACACGAAATTTGTGACAAAGTAATTGTACCCTGTGACCTTGACCTTTGACCCATTGACCTGGGAGTTGAACGCGACACATCGTCTCTGTCTGGTGAACATTTGTGGTAAGTTATATTGAAATCCATTGATAGATGAAGAAGTTACAGACCGGACACGAATTCCGGACGGAAGGACAGACGGACGGACGGACAGACGGACAGACGGACAGACGGACGGACGGACAGACGGACAGACGGACAGACGGAAGGACGGACAATGCGATTACTATATGCCCGCCTTTGGGGGCATAATAAAAAAGAACTACAGTGCTAATAATAAAAATAAAAACATGAGTCCACTTGGTTTACGGACAGTATGAGAGCCTGTCAGCAGGTATTTGTATGCTGGAATCGACAGAATGTGCATCGGTAGACTGTTCCAAAGCTTAATAGTCCTTGGGAAGAAGGAGTTGGAGTGGTACCCAGTTGGAGTGGTAATTTCTTTTCGAGAATGGAATTAGGTAATGCAAATTTCTAGTTGGGTTCAAGTGGTGATGGTTTACAATCACGATGTTATTTCTTATTTTATAGAGCATTTGGAGGGATGCAAGGTTTCTTTTGGCTTCTAAGGTTTTCCAGTTAAGAGTTCTGATCATATGTGAGGCACTGCTAGTATAATTGTAATCATTCAGTTTTATTTATCAGGTACTTTTGCCATGGGCACCAGACTGTGGAACAATATTCGAGCTGAGGTCGGACGTATGTTTTATAGGCAGTTTCCTTTACTTTTTGATTTTGGGTTTTAACATTTCTTGCCATGTAGTTCGTAGGGGAAAATAATTGGGGTTCTCTTTCTGTGGATTCTCAATACCTCGCATTTATCAGGGTTAAATTCCATTGCCCAGTCAAGTTCCCAAGATTCTAGTGCGTTTATGTCATTTTGTAGATTCTCTGCAGATTGTTCGGATTTTATAGTAAGGTATACTATGGTATCATCAGCAAATAAACGGGCTCTACCTTTGATACTTGATGGTAGGTCATTTATATATGAAAGGAATAAGCAGGGACCCAAAACTGAGCCTTGGGGGACACCCGAAAGAACCGGCAGTATGTCTGATCTCGTACCCTCAAAAAGTACCTGTTGCGATCTATTTTGTAAGAAAGATTTTATCCAGGAAGTGACTTTCATGTCTATACCAAAATCTTGGAGTTTGTGGATTAGTTTGTGGTGGTCAACTTTTTCAAAAGCTTTACTAAAATCCATGATAAGAACGTCAGTTTGTTGACCGACCCAGCTCTTAGGAATCAGCCATTTCTTGAGTAAATCCAATAAGCTGGGTCTCACAACTGTGTTTTGATCGAAATCCATGTTGCTGAGGGCTGATAGTATTATTCAAGTAAAAATAGGTCATGATACTAGAAACCAGCATGTGTTCCTCTGGAACAATACCTGTGTCTAAGGACAATTGATATATCTTTGTCAATATAGGGGCAACCTCAGAGTGTAATTCCTTTAGTATTTCATCATGGCCTGATGCTTTATTTGGATTTAGATATGTCAGTAATTTATCCACACCTTGAAGTGAGATGGTTATAGGGGCCATGTGGGGGTGTTTCAGACTTGAAGAGGCACTCTTTGAAAGTTGTTTCAGGCTCAGAGGTTGCGGCCTAGAAAAGACAGACTCGAATAGCTTATTCAGTAGGTTTGCTTTAGTTTCTGGATCTGAGTGGATCTTTCCGTTATTGCTTAATGGGGGATACCCGCGCTCTCTGTCTTATTGTGTTTTATAAAGGAGTAAAACTTTTTCTTCCCACCAGTTTCTGAGCAGTCTGCAAATATGATAGGGTCCAAATATGACCTATAGGAGTTCCTGATTTTGTTTTGTACCAGTACTTTTAGAGATTTGAATTTGGAAATAATTTCATGTTTTACGCGAGAGGAGTTTACTGTTCATTGCTAGTAGATTTTAATAGTCGTAATTTAATTATAACTCATAAACTTCTTAAGCAAGGCTACAGATATCATAAAATTCGGAAAGCTTTCTATTATCGAAATTTACCCCTCATTAGTAAATATAACTGCAATCTACGGACGTTAATGCAACAAGGTATTTCTCATCCAGATTTCTATGGTGATGTTATCTACAAACTTAGGAAAATTCATGGTCATATCCATTTTCACGATTTGTTTATTAAACGCATTAAAACTTTTAGGAAGAAAGGTTATGACCCTATTATATTGCAACACACTGCATGTTTGGTTATCGACCCCTTTACAGTCGGTCGCCAGGCTTTCCTCTTTGCTTGCACGATAACAGGCCGAGAGTAGTACTCTATGATGGTATACTCTTAAACCCAGAAATGGGATGAGCTTACCAGACTAATGTATAACCTTTTCTCTGTCGTGCCCTTGATGGCTTCCCTGCAGTTGCTCTGTCTTCAGCAAAGTCATTGAGTACATATTTGACGGACTTTCGCAGTTGTTATGCAATGTTTTACATTTTGTACAGTGATTACTGTCTTCTATGTTGTTGGGAAGTCCAGCGGGGATACCTTTATTAAGTTTATTTACAATGTTTGTTTAACTAGGGTGACTTTGAGATAAGTGTGAGGTAAGGACGTCCATAAACCGGTTTAAACCCCCAGTGGTGATTTTGCTACTGACCGTGCCAAGGCGGTTCTCTCTTTGTCACCCTTACTTTTGTTTGTCTATTGTCTTTGTGCTTGTGTTTTGTTCATGTTTGTCTCTGGTGCTCGTGTATTTGTTGGTGTTTTATGTGTTCTTCTCGTGTGTTTGCGTGTGTTTGGTTGTGTGTATGTGTGGCATGCTGTCTATTGATGTGTTGGTGGTGATTGCGTCTTGTATGTGACTTTCTACTGTATGTTTGTGTATGGGTAAAAATTGCTATGCTTTCTGTAGGTGTTTTGGTGATGGTGGCGTTTTGTATGTGGCTTTTCCTGCTTGGCTTTACTACTTTTTCATTCTTGATTTTACTGTACAATTTGTCTCTTTTGCGAATTAGTCTCACAATCTCATGGGAAATCCATGGAAGGTCTTGTCGGGATTTGCTAGGTCTAGATATTTCGCTTGGAGACTAAGTAATTTTGTTTTAAAACTTTCCCAAGAAGAATTTGGGTCGGTATTAATGACTCAGCAAACCTACCTAAGTCCTTCTTGAGGTTTGGCCAGTCAGCGTTCTAGTAAGATTTGATCATCCTTTTGGGCTGGAATGGGCGTCCTCTACGAAGATTGAGCTCATGAAACACAATATCATGGTCTGACGATCCCAAACTTGGTAGAGTCTGTGTATTGTGTCCTAGGGATGGATTGTTTGTTAGGAAGAGGTCTAAAATGTTTCTCTCTCTTGTTGGAATTTTGACAATTTGTTCTAGATTGGAGACGGTTAGATTTTCTGAGAATGATTCATACAGTTCTTTGAATTTGCATGTTGGTGATGGTGACTCAGTTTCCCAGTTCATATCTGGCATATTGAAATCGCCAAGAATCCACAGGTTACTATTTGGGGTTATTTTCGAGATTGCTGACCACAACTCATTCAAGGAAGTTTCATCATTTTCATGTGGCTTGTAGAAAGATGATATGTAGATATCTTTTATACCTGTTCTGGAGATTTTAGTCCAGCCAATATTACAATTTGTTTTCAGTTGTGGGTGCTCTTGGGAAGTATCCTATTACTTACTGCAATAAGGACACCTCCTCCTTGAGTATTAGTTCTATCATCACGGTAAATTTGGTAATTTAGGTGGATTGGAAAAAAATCTGCTGTGTTAATGTCAGGCTTCAGCCAGGTTTCAGTACAACAGATGACATCAGGTTTTGTTTGGTAGATTGCTTGATGGATATCGGGAATATTGTTTCTAATTGATGTACAATTAATGTAGAGAATTGTTATGCGCTCGTTTTTTTATTTACTTTTTGGTCTTTTTGGGGCCATAATTATTTGTCGATTTTGGAGTAGAGGAGGCTTTCGGCGGCTTCATTGGAGAGGGTGATTTCTCAGTCTGGAATGAAGGTGCCGAATTAGTCTCGTCTCCTGATGTGCATTCTAGTGGACTGAAAAATGAGCTGGTACTGAGCGAATTTAAAGAGTCAGACAGGGTGACAGAGAAATTTTGACTATCGCAACAAGCACATCTCCATGACAAACTTGTGGGAAGTTCATTATAGGTCTCATTTCCTATGCCCTGACAATCTATGTGGAACCACTTTTTGCAGTTAGGGACTGATTCTAGGACATGGCCACGGAGATAGTAATTGTTTTTTATGCTATTTCTGTTCCTGGTGATGTGGAGCACCTGACATTTTGAAGGATTGAACTCCATGTCCCAGTCTTTCTCCCATACTTGTAGTCTGTCAAGATCCTCTTGGAGTGCCTTAATAATACCCTGCACCAGGCACGTACTCAGGTGGGGGGCTCGGGGACCCCCCCCCCCCCCCCCCCCAGCTGGCTGCCAAGATACCATTTTTATTAATGGGCCCTTTTTACTTTTCCCTACCGTTTTGAAATTTTACCATGGCAATTTTTTAATGACCGATATTTTCCGCCCTGTGGGAGATAATCTGTTAGTTCTCTACACAGACAGACCACCTTTAGCACGCTGTCATGCTGTGATACACGCTTGGCCTATTTTGGTATGGACCAATCAGGGTAATCCCCAGCGGAGAACACCCGAATTACGTAATCACGAGTTGGTTCCGGTTTTCGCTATACTTGAGTTTAGCAAATAAATTGTTCTGGAACCAGTCGTGACAAAATGCAAATTTCTACGTTGTCCAAAAATACTACATGTGGCACTCAAGCGTGGAGACAATGTCGCAAAACGAGGGGACGGGGTGACATATCAAGACGCTAAGCAGTATGCACTTCGACCGATAAACGTTTTACTGTATTGATCAATAACTAGTAATGAAAGAATAGCTCCGAACATTCCGGATGATAAAAAAGTATTAATGATTCGTCCCCAGACCGATTGTACTGATTCAATCGAGGTCTGTTAACGTTTTTCTTCGATTATTTTTTTTTGTAAATTGAGATTGTCCTAAAAATAGGTGAAAACACACCTTTTGCCATTGGGAATATTGCCAATTAAAAAACCCTGAAACTTTTATTGTAAAATAAGATAAAAATGGAATATATTTTTCATTGTACATGTATACATATTTCTGTTATAACCAGGTGTGCGATTAAGGGCCATCATGATCCTCGTGTTAACTCTTACATTTAATGTTGAAGTTTTGATCAGGTTTGTTTTCACATTTAGAAGAAAGAACTAGTGTGATGCTATGGTTAGTTGGGTGTATATTTAATACTTGGATATTTGGCTTTTTTATATAATTTGGTAATGTTCAGAAAAAAACAAAATAATCTATGTATTTACATTTCAGTTATTTATACTTACAGAAAATCTTTTTTTCCTTTACCCAATCTTGAAAATAATAGTTTTTTGCATAAAATCAATTAATTTTGAAAATTCAAAAGGAGTTTCAATATGATCAATGAATAAAAGAATGGTCATATTCTTTTAAAAGTAAATATATTTATATAGACAACTGATATACTTATGTTTTCTTATTTTAATAAATAAATGGAGATGATTTTCAAAAAAAAAATGTTTTCTTTATTACTTTTAGTTGTGTTCTTGCCAATCTTGGTAGATCAACATGCATGTCCTTAAATAAAGACATAAGCAGACGTTAGTTCTGAGATTAATAATGCCGCGTTTGTCCATTAGAATCATGATCAAATGTCTGTCTGTTTGTCAAAGGCAAAACTTTAATCATGTGTCTGTCTGCCTGTCTGTCAATGGCAAAAGTCTTTAGTCATGATCACATGTCTGTCTGTCAATGGCAAAAAACTTCAACCAAGATCACGTCTGCCAATGGAAAAAAGGCATGCTCACATACATGTCCGTCTGTCTGTCTGTCAATGGCAAAACACTTTAGCCTTGATCACAACTTGTGTGTTAGGGTGATTTGTACGAAGTCCATACATTGAAACATTGGTGATCATTCATATGTATGAAGTCTCTGCACCTAAACCCAGGTGTAAAAGGAGTCGATTTCCTATATTATAACATAAAATTATATATTAATAGAGTGATCCAGATAGCAGGAAATAGCGCCATTCAATGCGGCATACTAAAACAAATCGGCTACCGGGAGGGGACACCCCTCCCGTACCATCCCCAACTCCCCCCCCCCCCCCCCCCCCCCCCCCCGGACAAAAAAATCTGGGTACGGCCCTGCTGCACAGTATAGTATGTAATCTAATGCATGCGAAAATAATGGCGTTTGATGTTACAGTTTTGAATTCCTGCAGTCGTAATTGAAAATTTATAAAATCTTAGGATTTTTTTCTTATTATGCTCATTATGGCCACCCTGTACTTTTTACAATAATTATTCTGCTAAAACTTTCCTTCTTTAATGTATTCGGCAAAGCACTTCCGCGTTTTAGTCTGCGCCCATAAAGGGAGATCACTGCAAATGAGTTTGACCTTGCACAATGGCCGACATGTGAAATATTTTTGGAGACTGCGAAATTTGTCGTTATCTTTTTTTGTCAAACATGACATCTCTCAAGCTCACAAGATTGGTTCTAAGAACATGCAGTGCTGTTCAAACTCAAACCAGAATGTTCGGCGTATCGACGTCATTTTGTTCATATAATAACCCCTTGTTTTTGAAAAATAAGTTTAAAATTTGGAGGAAGGATAAACAAATTATAAAAGAAACAGAACTAGAACTACAGACTCCGCAGAAGCATGGTACACGCATACGCCCTGCCGTAAGAAAACCCTATATTAGGCCTGTTATACAACCGTGGAGAAGTTACCAAGAAATACCCTATCATTACCGTGAAGGTGCCAATAAAGCTTTGATCATTCCGAAAATAAAGAAAAGGCACATTAAAAAATACAAAAACAAATATGAGGAAAGACCTCATTACAGGTCTGCCTTTCAGCGTCTTTTAAATCGTGGTAGATCGTTAATACCTTATGATAAAAAGATCTCCGCCATCACAGGCAAACACACGGGACCAGGCGTTGAAGGTGGAACAGAACTTGCCCAGAAATTAGCAGCTTTACATTGTAAGTAATCCTTCTCTGGATAGGCAAGTCCACATTCAGTATGTGTTAATCCTTTACTTCATATATATGCCTCTGCATTCCTCTATGCATTTACATCCAGAACTTACGAGACCAATCAGACTTCTTCTGTAGTGACAACTTACCAAAGTAGGAGACGATCTACCTTGTAAGTCGTTTGATTTTATATTGTACCTATGTTCAGAATCAGGTCAGAGACAGGATGTAATAGCGATTAGCAGCTGATGCCTGTTGGAGAAAAGGAAATTGAAGTGACACTTGATAAATCAGACAATTTTTTCAGCAACTGATATGAGCAGTGTTGCAGCCAGGATTTTAAAAAGAGGGGCGATTTTCCCCTCTCCCTTTGAAAATTAGGGGCGATTTGTTCAAATTAGGTGGGCTGATTTTTATTTCACAACAATATCGATGCAAATCTAGTGCAATGGGTTCGTCATGGTCTATTTCGTCGCTTTCTACAGGACTAATCTGTCTCCGACTCATAGAAGATGAATAACTCGGTTACGTATATTTGACACTTGAATTTGGGCTGAATTTGGTTATAGGAAGGGTACCTACCTCAAAGTAGTTGCTAATTTTTCTTAAGATAATGTTTTTTGACGATTTTTACAGCATACACGTTTTTAATGTTTTCATTTGGTTACAGGCATAGACTAAAAGTCGGACCGGGAAAGGCAAACATTACTTTACTCAACGAGTTATAAATTATCAGTTGTGAGTGATGTTTTATTGTTTTATCATAAGGACAGTTAATTAACAGAGTAGTCACAAAAAACTGTAGATCTTTGGCAGACAACTGCTCACGTATCTTGAATTGCCGAGGTCCCATAGAATATGATAGCTAAGTTACTGTACCAAACCGTGTTTTAGCCTTACCTATACATGACAGTTGACAAACATCCGGTTCTGATTCTATATGAATTGAAAGCTTTACCGGTACTCGCTACAAACTGTTTCGACAGCCTGAGGGAGGGAATTTTTTAGCAAAGTAATATTGAAACTTTAATGTGCGACTAGGCGCTCCCTCCTGTGAAAACAAGGGGGATTTTTCAATAAAAGGGGAGAATCGCGCGTCCTGGCTTCAACACTGTCAGATGAAGATATGCATGAAGGAAAATCTTTATGGTCCAACAAATTTCAGGGCAGATAATCAGACAAGGATTTATTCCAGATATACATGTAATTAAGTTTAACTCCTCGTACATGGGTGCAGTTAATCATGCAACATTTTTTAAAAGGCGTATAAGTATGGGCTGCCTTTCGGCAGCCCAATAAAGATATTTGAAATTAAGTCAAGGTCACTATTTTGACAAGTTGGCCATCATTGAAAAACTTCAACATTTTGTCTAAACTTCTGAACCGCTTTTGCTAGACAATTCATATATATGGTATAAAGATAGCTTTGGTGAAGGCCTTTCAGTTGATACAAGGATACATGAAATTGGGTCAAGGTCACTGTTTTAAAGACTTGGCTGTTTTAACAAACTAACAATTTGCTATATACATGCATATAACTTCTGATCCACAAATGCTAGGCAATTCACCTTTGTAATTCAGATATAACAGATGACAAAAATACCTGAAATCAGGTCAAGGTCACTATTTTGAAAACTTGGCTGTCATTAAAACTTTGTTATAACTTCTGAACTACGTATGCTAGACAATTTATATTTGTTATGCAGATACTGGTAGCTTCGATGAAGTTCTTTCAGTTGAAAAATCTGGCTTTAATGCGGTTTCCACATTTTTTGCTTTTTAGCTCACCAGAGCACAAAGTGCTCAGGGTGAGCTTTTGTGATCGCCTGATGTCTGTCGTCCGGCGTCCGGCGTCAACAATTTGAACTTTAAAAGTCTTCTCCTCTGAATCTACAGGGTTCTCAGCTTTCATCTTTGGCACATAGCATCACCTATAGGTCCTCTACAAAAGTTATATAAATAATGCCCCTGGGGTCAAAATTGGCCCCGCCACGGCCCGAGGGGTGGCCAGTTTTTTCTAGCGGACTGTTGTTTTCTGTACAAGTAGCAGAATGCTGGCCTCACTTAGGTTAAGCATGGGGAAAACTTCAAAAATCTTTTTGTCAAAAACTACATGTCACAGAGCTTAGATATTTGGTGTATAGATTTACTTAGTATTCCTTATTGACATTGGTAAATATCATAGTTCTGAGGTTAAAATTGGCCCTGCCCAGTTGGTTATACTTTAAAATATTATTTTACACTATAAAGGTTCCTCTGAACTAGAGGGATTGAGGTCACTCCATCTGTGTTGCATAATCACTGAATAGGTCAAGTTCCTGGTCAAAACTCTATCAAGTTGTCTGCTTCAGAATTAGTCTCTGTATGCTCACACTGTTTTTTAACCCATTCCCTCATAGGATATTTTCAGAATCTGCCTCTTGAAAAATTTCAGAATTGTGTAGATTTGAAACCATTGTGACAAATAGAACATTTACTCCTATGGAGCTTTTGCTCTATTTATCACAATGGTTAGCAAATGCTCATATATGGTTTCATAAAGTGACTATTTTACCTCTTTGAATAAATCTACTGATAAGGAGCATTAATTAGAGAAAAGGAAAATTTCAGAATTGTGTAGATTTGAAACCATGGTGATAAATAGAGCATTTACACCTAAGGAGCAAATGCTCTATTTATCACAAAGGCTTTTTTCAGATCCTACCTCTTTGAATAAATCTACTGATAAGGAGCATTAATTATAGAAAAGGAAAATTTCAGAATTGTGTAGATTTGACACCATTGTGACAAATAGAACATTTACTCCTATGGAGCTTTTGTTCTATTTATCACAATGGTTAGCAAATGCTCTATTTATCACAAAGGCTTTTTTCAGATCCTACCTCTTTGAATAAATCTACTGATAAGGAAAATTTCAGAATTGTATAGATTTCAAACCATTGTGATAAATAGAGCATTTGCTCTATAGGAGTAAATTAACTCATATACAAACCACATATAAAGTTACATACCGGTCTGTGTCAGATCAGAATCCAAACTGTGTGCTAATTTTGGTCAAGTCATGCTAAGCAGTGATAGGGTTGTCATCTGTTAGAAATGTTGTCTGCTTATTCAAAGAGGTAAATCTGGGTCTACTCTTATTTGCAAATGCGTGAAAACATGTTTATATGAGGAAAAGGGTTAATTAGAGAAAAGGAAAATTTCAGAATTGTTTAGATTTGAAACCATTGTGATAAATAGTGCATTTACTCTTATGGAGCAAATGCTCTATTTATCACAAAGGCAAAAAATGCTCTATTTATCACAATGGTTTCATAAAGTGACCATTATACCTCTTTGAATAAATCTACTGATAAGGAGCATTAATTAGAGAAAAGGAAAATTTCAGAATTGTGTAGATTTGAAACCATTGTGATAAATAGAGCATTTACTCCTATGGAGCAAATGCTCCATTTATCACAAAGGCTTTTTTCAGATCCTACCGCTTTGAATAAATCTACTGATAAGGAGCATTAATTATAGAAAAGGAAAATTTCAGAATTGTGTAGATTTGAAACTTTTGTGATAAATAGAACATTTACTCTTATGGAGCTTTTGCTCTATTTATCACAATGATTAGCAAATGCTCTATTTATCACAAAGGCTTTTTTCAGATCCTACCTCTTTGAATAAATCTACTGATAAGGAGCATTAATTAGAGAAGATGAAAATTTCAGAATTGTGTAGATTTCAAACCATTGTGATAAATAGAGCATTTGCTCCATAGGAGTAAATTAACTCATATACAAACCACATATAAAGTTACATACCGGTATGTGTCAGATCTGAGTTCAAACTGTGTGCTAATTTTGGTTAAGTCCTGCTAAGCTGTGATAGGGTTGTCATATGTTAGAAATGTCGTCTGCTTATTCAAAGAGGTAAATCTGGGTCTACTCTGTTTGCAAATGCGTGAAAACATGTTTATATGAGGAAAAGGGTTAATTAGAGAAAAGGAAAATTTCAGAATCGTGTAGATTTGAAACCATTGTGATAAATAGTGCATTTACTCTTATGGAGCAAATGCTCTATTTATCACTAAGGCAAATGCTCTATTTATCACAATGGTTATTATCACCAGTTATTCTTAACAAGTTTTAATTTTCCATTTCCATAACAATTCCGTTTGTATAAATTGTTGAAATCGTGATTTTTATACAATTTCTGCTTTGAAACAATCATCAGTACTCTAATTCTGAAGGGGTTCGAAACGTTCAGGTGTGAACTGGTTTTGTTACGAAACGTGCTCTACAAGGGTTGTCGTTCGTTTCTAAATACGCAATATATCAAGGAGTTGTTAGGTTATGCATAGTAAAATGTAATGGAAAATGAAACTTTTCCACATATTTTTTGTGCGATATATGCTTTCCAAGTTAACGGTCGGTAAACGTTCGGTATTGGACTTAGAAAATATTTATAATAAAGCAAATCATCCCAGAAAGCTTGCCATTATAATTATACAGAGAAAGGGTCAAATAACACCCCACAAAACAGGTGTCCAGTTTTGTTTAGAAACATACATGTAGTTGAAACTTTAAAAATCTTTCCCTCTGGTGAGCGATTTCAGGGCCATCATGGCCCTCTTGTTTTGTGCATCTTTTGGGATTTTTTCTCAAAAATTTTGAAAAACTAATTTACATTGCAGGCCTTTATCTGACTTACACATGGGTCCGTTTAAAGGACCCATTCTCGAAATAGGTTTACAATTTTTCCAATTTTATTGTTAAAAAGATGTATGTATCCCTTTCCCTCATATAAACGTGTTTTCATGCATTTGCAAACAGAGTAGACCCAGATCAGACGGAGATCAGATCAGAGCCGTCTGATCAGGGTCTACTCTGTTTGCTAATAGAATTTCAAAGATCTGTGTCTTTACTTTCTAAAATGGCTACAATTTTCCATCTTCCATATTTCATTATAATCATTTTATCTATGAATATTCAGTAGGTATTTACTAGTAGCTCCCTTGTCTACGCTCGACATTAAAGGTGTAGTTCTAGGACTGGTCGGCCCGGTGTCAGGATAATGTGACTGGGTGGGGTGCCCTTGCCATGTACCTGCGGCAGGGGTATTCCAGTGAGGCAGCACTATAACTTGTCTCATGCGGGTACAGTGTGCAAATAACTGAAATACTGTTGGTCGGACGTAAAACCCAACTCACTCACTCAGTAGGTATTGAAATTTGGAATGAACACAGAACAGGGAAAGGGCTATGAGGTAAAGGGTAAATAGGGTCAGTTAGTTTTGTGAATGTTGCCATCACCTGGGGTATTGCCAAACTGAAAGTAGCTCTAATATCTATACAACTATTTTGAATACACATATTTATGTGGATCGAATTGACATGATAAACACTACATGTTTTGATGTACAGTGAAACCCCGCTAATGCGACCACTTAATAAACAGCCACTGATGTCGTCTAAAGCAGGTGGTTGCTTAATGCAGGACGAAAGTTATGCAGAAAGCTCCTCTAGGAGCTTTCTGCATAACTTTCGTCCTGCATTAAGCTACCACCTGCCTATTCCACCCAGAATTATGCCCGTTTTTGGTGGTCGCATTAGCCGAGTTTTACTGTATATCCCGAGCTACAGATAAAGGTACATACCCATGCAAATAGTAAAATTGTCATTTCTCCAACAAACCCAATATCAAAATTGTCTCTTACAACATCGGGTCTGGTGGAGAAATAAAGAAGTTAGTCTTGAAAAAGTTTGAATTTACCAGTACACATCCCATCTGGACCTCTGACTTTATATATTCTACAAAAATTCTGAAAGTAGGAAAACAAAAAACAGCAATGGGAAAAGAGAATATTGCAGACTCAGATTTATTTAGTCAGTTTATAAGCAGTTATTAAAAGTACAAAACTACTTGCATCCCCTAACATCAACTTAAGCAGTAATCAATTTGCATAGATCAAAAAGCTTTGAAATTCATGATCCCCAAGGACCTTTAAATATAACAACACTGATAATGAAGTATGGAGAGAGTTTTTATAGCTGCCACACAAGCACTTAACACCTGCTGTTGTGAAGTACATGCATTCTTAAAGCAGAAGATTCTTCGAAAGCAAAAACAGCAGTGCAAAAGGAGAACCATTTATCTGAATAAAAATTAACTTTTCTTATTATTAACCCATTCCCTCATAGACTATTTTGAGACCCAACCTCTTTGACTAAATTAATGTACTTAAAAGGAGTAGTCACTAGAAAAAAAGAACATTCTAGAATTGTATAGTTTTGAAACCATTGTGGTAAATCGAGCATGTGCTCAAATGGAGCAAATGCTCTATTACTATGGTTTCAAAAAGTGACTTTTACAGAGGCATCAAAAGGTATATGTAGGAGGGAATGTGTTAACCCTTTCCCTGTTCTATGTTTATTACAAATTTCATTACCTACTGAATAGTCATGGACAAAACAGTTACGGTATAAAGAAATATGGAAGTTTTAACATTGTAGACATTTTAGAAAGCAAAGAAACAGATCTTTCAAATTCTATTAGCAAACAGAGCAGACCCTGATCAGACGGCTCCTCTAGGAGCCGTCTGATCTGGGTCTACTCTGTTTGCAAGTGCTTGAAAACACGTTTGTATGAGGGAATGTGTTAAGACAGCATACTAATATTGCGTAATACCAGTTCATTATTGAAACTTGAAAGATTTTCATATTTTCTAATTTCATGTTTGTGTATTCAGAGCTACAGATAAGGGTGTGTACCCAAATACTAAAACCGTCATTTCTCCACCAAACCCTATATTATGAACACTCTTTAGAATCGTCTCAGAGAGACGATTCCAAGGAGTGGTCACAGTATAGGGTTTGGTGAAGAAATATAGGAGTTATTCTTGAAAATGTTTTAAGTTATGCATCTTATCTGGAGCTCTTGGAATATTCTGTAGTCAACATAATGTGTAAATTTGCAAACAGAATTGAATATTCCAGGGCTCAAGATGGAGCCCTCTATCAAGGAGAAGTTTCGTGGTATTGAGGGAGAAGTTTTGGTCCTGATTTTGCGTCTCCCTGTTATGTTCTATTTATTAAAACTTCTCCCTTAGCGAAAAACAGGGAGAAGTCAGCAAGGTTAGGGAGACTTTTTCTCCTAATCGCCCTCTTTGCTTGAGCTATTCATGTTAGATCTAATGATATGATCAATTTTTATAATGGCATGTGGACTCATAGCTGTAACTGCAGAATCAGACATATATTATACCATAAGGAAACAGAGCAGACCCTGGTTAGAAGGCTCCTGTAGGAGCTATCTGATCTGGGTCTACTCTGTTTGCAAAGGCATGAAGCGTTTATATGAGGGAAAGGGTTAACTCTATTTTCTTGTGGTATTATATAGATCTGATTCTTCATTTTCTGCCATAGTAAAATATTCTTGTGTTTATGCACCATAATAGGAATTTGGTTAACCCTTTCCCTCAGATAAACATGGTTTCACACACAAACAGAGTAGACCCAGATCAAACGGCTCCTATAGGAGCCATCTGATCAGGGTCTGCTCTGTTTGCTAATGAAATTTGATAGATCTGTTTTTTTAGTTTCTAAAATGGCTACAATGATAAAACTTCCATATTTCATTGTACTATTATGTCCATGCATATTTATTAGGTGTTGAAACTTTTGAACATAGAGCATGGAAGGGGTAAATTAATATTTATACATACATATATATATGGTTTCTTACTGTTACACGACTTTTCATGGACTATTTAAAGGGTATAACTTCTCTTATTCACAATGAAATTTAATATAATAGTTTTGCTTGAATGATGCTGTAGCAATGCCAGTGCCAAATATAAAACCATATTGTTTTCAGTAAAACTTAGTTTCTTTGCCTCACATATACTGTCAGATATGAAAATACAACATTTTTGTACATTCTTATATATGCTTTATATTTCAGTGGTTCAGCCAACAGGGTATATAAACAGGCTTGGCAACTTCAAACAAGTGAAGGAGATGATACCAGAATTTGTAGTCCCAAAGCTAGAAGATTTTAAAGTAAGCTGTTTAACACTTTACTCCATATAAAATACTATTCTATGCCTTTTGCAAACAAGAGTAGACCCAAATAAGACAGCTCCTATAGGAGCCGTCTGATCAGGGTTTGCTCCATTCGTTTAAAGGATATGATATAGATAGGATTCTGTAGTTACTACTTCGGCAACATTTCATGTTTTAACCCTTCGCTTGCTATTCGCGTCAATATACCTACCTGTAAATAGTGAAGACCCAGATGAGACAGCATCAGTCTGCACTATTTACAAGTTGATTGTGCAACCAGTGCACTCCACAGCAGTGATTGCATAGAGAAATTTATACGTGTACACAGTCACGATATATGTAATTGTACAACAGGGCATAGGTAACGAAGGAGAAATGTATTTTAAAATTCAGCAAGAGAAGGGTTAATATGCCATTTTATAAAGCAATCAAATTAATATTCATGATGTAATCAATATTGGTCCCAAGTCTCTGGTTGTGAGTGGTCTTTCCCATCAACTTTGGATTGTGACTTCGGAAGGCTGTCTCGTTTTTAAGATATTGCCATTGTTTGCACTTAACTCCTATGGTCACTTTAGGGTGCTCATTCACTTGGGCTACTGTATGCACCAGATTCCATAATTATATTTTCTCTGTTTTGTGTATATAATGGCTCGAGTGGTATTTGAGTCGTTTCATTTTGCTGCCCATTGCCATAGAGGGAATCATGTGGTTCCCTCCAGCTAGTGATTTCATGTATAAATATATATCTATTGTATATCTTTTATTGTCCGGATAGATAATCATGCGGTTCGTTCCGGTGATTTCATCCATGTGCAGCACTTTTGAACGCACATATCCTGTGTGAAAAGAGCGCTATATAAATGTGGTATAATGATAATAATAATAATAGTAATCATTTCTTTCATGAATATTCATGATGGATGGGGTTAAACAACCATTACCTTGCCTCTAAGATTGACCATTATATAAAGCTTGGTTCCATATGAAATACTGAGTATTTGAACATCTCATCACAATCCAAACGACATTGCATGCACATCAACTTCTTGAAAAATATTGAAAGGAGTCGGCATTGAAATCTTTACTGGAGAAAATATGCTTATTAACCATTTCCTTCACTTGTTTTGACATATATTCAAACCGAGAAGATCTAGATCAGAATGTTTCTATAGGGTCTTCTCTGTTTGCTGATGGCATAATTTAAATTTGATTCTACAGTTTTTGCCTGAGCTAAAACATCTTGTGCACATATGACACCATAAAACCACAGGGGTCTGGACCGCTTCATTGGGGTCTATATGTACTACATTATATAGTACATTTAGACCCCAATGAAGCAGTCCAGAGCCCTGTGCATAAAACATCAGCTGATTAACCCTTCGCTTGCTGAATTTTAAAGTACATTTCTCCTTCTTTACCCATGCCCTGTTGTATAATTACATATATCTTCACTGTATACAAGTATTTCGCTGTGCAATCACTGCTGTGGAGTGCACTGGTTGTACAGTCAACTTGTAAATAGTGCAGACCCTGATGAGACAGCTCCTACAGGAGCTGTCTCATCTGGGTCTTCACTATTTACAGGTAGGTATATTGACGCGAATAGCAAGCGAAGGGGTAATATTTATGATGTCATTATTCCTTTCATGAATATTAAACACGGAATGAGCTAAACTTTTGTCTCTGCATGTAGTTCTAGATGTTTGCTCTACATCGGATCTTTTAGAGCTCTAGATAGGAGGAGTATTCAATCCTCTACTCCATTAACCCTTTCCTCCATAGGCTATTTTTAGATCCAACCTCTTTGAATAAATCTACCGAAAAGGAGCATTTACTAGAGAAAAGGAAAAGTTTAGAATTATGTAGTGTTTAAACCATTGTGATAGATAGAGCATTTGCTCCTATAGGATCAAATGCTCTATTTATCACAATTGGTTTCATAAAGGGACTTTTACAGAGGAGTAGAAAGGCGTATTTATGGAGGAAAGGGTTAACATTTATGTAACAGAGCAACAGATAAAGATGCATATTCATATCCTAAAATCATTCTTTCTCCACCAAACCCTTTGTTGTTACCAGTCTTTAGATTGGTCTCTTCGAGACGTTTCTAAAGAGTGGTCAAACAAAGGGATTGATTGAGAAATACTGAATGATTCTTGAAAATATTTTGATTTATGCATCTTATCTGGACCTCTGTGTAAAAAATAGTGTATTGTTCATGGACAAGAAAAGTTTTCGTCAGTCCCTGGTAAAAACTGCAGTATGAAATCTAAACTGCATATTTTAACCTACTCCCTCATATTGATGCCTCTGCAAAAGACACCTTTTGAAACCATTGTGATAAATAGAGCATTTTGTGAACTTCTGTTCATGGCCATATCTTTTATCACAGTAAGCTTAGGTTGAGCTTTGCATTAACCCTTTCCCCGTTACATATTTATGAAATAGTTATGAAATATGGAAGGTGGAACATTGTAGACATTTTACAAACTAAAGACACAGATCTATAAAATTTCCTTAACTAACAGAGTAGACCTTGGTCAGACGGCTCCTGGGTCTACTCAGTTTACAAATGTGTTTAGTTTAAACATATTTATTTACATGCCATAGTAACATGTGCAAAGGAATTGGGCTACAGTGCCATGAATTAAGCTAAATTATACCGACTAATATGGGCAAATAGTACAGATCCATATTAACCCTTTACTCCATAGATTCATATTTCAACACTTTTGCAAACACAGTAGATCCAGATCAGACGGCCCCTGTTGGCGCCATCTGGTCAGGGTCTGCTGAATTTGCTTGTTAAATAATATAGACATGATTCTACTCTTTCTGTTGGGGCCAATAATTCTTGCGTTCATCTGCCATTATAAAAATAATCTTAATATTCGATGTCATTATTGGTTCGATTTTGACCCATGAGCTGCGCCCTTTAGGACCAGTCCACCCGTAGGGGTAAAACACGTCACAAACCATGTATTTGTTCCGGAGTTACCTGTGGTAATACAGACAAGTAATAAGCATATACAGTAAAACCTCTCTATAACCGCCACTAAATTGTGTTAATTGGATAGTATTTACGGCAGGTGGGTGCTTAAAGCAAGGTGAAAGTAAACAGAACGCTCCTATAGGAGCAAAATTTAACACAAAATACTTGATGTAATTTAGTGGCCGTTATAGAGAGGTTTTACTGTGTATGGTTTTACTGTGTATATACTAATACTGCACGATTATTTCGAGCTTCTTGTGACAACCATTGTCCACTTACCCATACATTAGAATGGTTGTAACTTCTATAAATAGAAAAGTGCAGTCAAAGCTCAGCACTCGAAAATCGAACTATAAAGGGTTAAACAGCCCCAGAAGGAGTTGTTTAGTTCAAAATCCACTCTACTTTCTGCTCTGTCAGTCAATCTATATTGCACCAAATTGAATTACTTGGTTTTTAAAAAGCAACGGAGGGGGAAGAAGGGTGTCTTGGGGTAACTAGTCTAGAGTAGTTTCTGTGAGTTGTTTTTGTTATAGCTGATGTTTTATTTTTTCCAGCTAAAGCCATATGTATCATACAGAGCTACAGAGATAAACCAGTCAAAGTTCACGGCAAGAAATCTCTACAGTGCATTCTACGGTGAGGAGGCAAAAAAGAAGTTTGAGGAAGAAACCGGAATTACAACAAACCTTGAATTAAGACCAGTTGAGAAGAAGAAACCCAAATGGAGTCCCTTTAAAAAAGCGAAGGATTGATCAGAATCCATTAAATTTTGTGTTTGAATAATAGTTATCAAAGAAGTTTGAGGAAGAAGCCAACCAGAATTACAACAAACCTTCAATTGACCCTTTCCTCCGTAAATACGCCTTTCTGCGCCTCTTTAAAGTTACTTTTTGAAACCATTGTGATAAAGAGAGCATTTGCTCCTAAAGAGCAAATGCTTTATTTATCACAATGGTTTCAAAACTACACAATTCTGAAAATTTCCATTTCTCTAGTAAATTCTCCTTTTTGGTGGATTTATTCAAAGAGGTTGGATCTAAAAATAGCATATGCTGGAACAGGTTAAGACTGATTGAAAAGGAAAAAAAGTCTCTTTAAAAAGGAGAAAGATTGAATAGAATCCAGTTATGTTTCAATAACAATAGTTATATATAAAATGAAAAAAATAAGCAGATTTGGATTTTATTTTATTTTGCATGTATCGAGTCTAGAAGACTTTACAGCCGACTCCATCTACTTTAAAACGTAATTTTTTGGCGTTATTTCTTAACCCTTTCCCTCAGATTTAAAGTGTAATAGTAATGTTTTAGCGTGCTTGTGCATTTCGTGAATATTAGTCATTCAGTAATTTTGCAATATCAAAATCTGAGGTCTGCCTACTTTAATGAATATTCATGGAGTATAGGGTTAAATCTCTGAACACTTTGAAGCTGATGTCATGTGCTTCAATATAAAAGGTTATTGTTCAGACTTGTGTTATTCAGAGCTACAGATAAAGGTGCTTGCCCAAATACTAAAATCGTAATTTCTCCACTAAACCCTTTACTGTGACCACTTTTTAGAATCGTCTCAAAGAGATGATTCTAAAGAGTGGTCACAGTAAAGGGTTTGGTAGAGAAAATTTCAATAAAGGAGCTGTCCTTAACACATTGCCCCCTAGTGAGGCATTTTTGTGCCTCTATAAAATTCACATTGTGAAACCATTGTGATAAAAAGAGCATTTGTTCATATAGGAGCAAATGCTCTATTTATCAGTTCACAATGGTTTTAAATTACAAAATTCTAAAAAAATCCTTTTCTCTAGTTAATGATCCTTTTCGATAGATTAATTCAAAAAGGTTGGGTCTAGGAGAAAATGAGTTGAAAATGGTTAGATTTACCTATCTTATCTTTACCTCTGTTATTTATTAACCCTTTCCTTTCCATGCCGTTTCACACCTTTGCAGATAGAGTAGGTCCAGCTCAGGATCTACTTTATTTGCTAATAAAATTGTAATAGATCTGACTCTACTAACAATTAAATACAATTTATTACCCTTTACTCTATGAAATATTCATGGCAGGCTCTACCCATTTTGAACATTAACTAACCCAAGACCTCATATGGAGACTCTACCCATGTACATTAATCAACACTTTCTCTGTTTTATAATTATTCCAAATTCTAATATCTACTGAATATTTATGAGCAAAATAGTTGTAATGATATATGCAAGGTGGAACATTGTAGCCATTTTAGAAAGTAAAGAAACCGGTCATCAAACGCTTAGCCAACGGAACATACCATGATCAGACGACTCTTATAGGAGCCATCTAATCTGTGTCTACTCTGTTTACAATGCATGAAAACGTTTATATGAAGAAAAGGGTTAACTTTTTAATTGTTGAAAAACAAAACGAGGGATATCTTCTTTTGTTATATGAGATATGAATATATAACTATGGCCAATAGCATAGAGTCAGGTCGGAGATATTCAGTAAGCAAACAGAGTAGACCATGATCATAAGACTTCTACAGGAGTCATCTGATCTGTTGCTACTCTGCAAAGGCATCGAATGTGTTTCTGTGGAGATAGCGTTAACAACAAAACTGACCATAAAATATTATCATTTATACTCTATACTTATAATGTCTTGATTTCTAGCACATCAGTGATAGTGTCACTGCTCAACATGTACATGTATGTGTTGTTTCACGGCTAGAGTTTACAGTTTACCTGATGAATCTTCATGTACGAAATAATGACACCAGGAATTTTAAATACGGACAGAAGAATGTTTGGCCATGACAGAAACTGAAAAAAACAGATAGATCTGGTCCTATAAGCAAACTGAGCAGACCCTGATCAGATGACTCCTAGGAAGACGCCTGGTCTGGGTCGTGTGTGTGTGTGCAAATGCGTTTATAGACATTCAGTGGTGTAAAGGATTAACCCTTTCCCTCATATAAACGTGTTTTCACGCATTTGCAAACAGAGTAGACCCAGATCAGACGGCTCCTACAGGAGCCGTCTGATCAGGGTCTACTCCGTTTGCTATTAGAGTTTGAAAGATCTTTTTTTTCTTTCTAAAATGGCTACAATGTTCCACCTTCATATTACATTGTAACTATTTTCTCCATGAATATTCAGTAGGTATTGAAATTTTGAATAAACATAGAACAGGGAAAGGATTAAACTGGTGATTCTACCTGTAAGGAGAAGTATTTAGCTAGTCTACATAAAGGCCATCGCACTTTGGTTCAGTTGTTGAGAAAACGTGTGCCTTTAACAGCAGATGACTTTTTTTCACGCAGACCAATGGTAAACAGAAAGTTGTTAACCCTTTCCATGTTGAATATTCATGTTAGGAAATATGACAGCTGATATTAACACCCCCCCCCCCCCCCCCCCCCCATCACTTCCGGATCAGAGCGGGGGCATAATTTTGCTATGTCGGTTGGTTGGTTCGGTAATTTTGTCGCCATTGCACATACATACTACAAACTTGGCGTGCATGCGCGTTTCAAAGAAACTGCTTCGACAAAACTGTAGAATCAGATCTATATCAAGTCAAAATCAAACGGAGCAGACCCTGATGTAACGGTTAACTCTTCCCGCGCTGAAGAAATAATGTCTTCTCAAAAGTTTTGTCAGTTACTGACTAAGGGGAAATTACTCTGTATCGAATGTCATTATATGCACATTTATTTCCCTTTATGGACGTTTACGCTTCAGTTTACCGTTGTGGGATGCAGGGCTACACGTGCCTTCGACAAACAAAACTGGAACACTAAAATTCTGTTTTTTAGCTCACCTGAGTATACTCAGCGTTGGTCCTTCCGTCCGTCAACATTTGCTTTAAACAGACATACACAGATACATATGTATATGTCTACTTTAAATGACATCTCTGGAAGCATGTGTTTGGCAGAATGTAACCAAACTTTACATAAACGATCTTTATACCAGTCTGTATCAAATTTACCTTGATCAGAACCTGGATCCATTTAAAACCCTGGCTGTAACGGTAACCAAGAGAACATAATGAAAATACTGCTCCAATGCCAGTAGTAAGAATAATATATTTCAATAGAATTTGGTAGGAATAGGTCTTCTTGTGACCCAAAATTGCTGAAATCTTTTTGGTATCTCAAACAACATGGCGGTCAGGGTTGAGTCTAGATTTCCTTACATAACTATATAGGAAACCTTAAAAAATCCACAAAACATCTACTGACCCTTTATTAGATCGCTAAAACCATGCTGATATCTAAAAAAAACATGGCCACCAGGGGCGGGACAATATTTGAATTATTAGACCCCCGTGACGAAGCTGTAGGGGTATACTGGAATCAGGTTGTCTGTCTGTCTGTAGACACAAAACTTGTACACCCTACTCCTCCACGGTTTATGTATGGATTTTCATGAAATTTTGTACACATGTCAATATGATATGATCTTGTGCCGCTGTGAAACCCATCTTGTTTCGTGAATTTTTACCCGATCCCCGTACACTTATAATGGGGTCGGGGCCGACACCATATGAACCTATTTCCTCAAAAGGAGATCAGTTACAGTAAAACCCCTCTAATGCGACCACCTAAAAGAGGTATAATTCTGGGTGGTAGAGGATGGTGGTAGCTTAATGCAGGACAAAAGTAATGCAGAAAGCTCCTAGAGGAGCTTTCTGCATTACTTTTGTCCTGCATTAAGCAACCATGCACCTGCTTATAAAGGCAGCCATGTTTATTCATTAAGTGGTCGCATTATAGGGATTCTACTGTACTTGTGTAATGCTCTGAAATGGTTAAAGATGCTATATTTCAATCAGTTTGACTCCAGATGAATCCCTTTTACTTTCAAAACTGTTGCCTTTTTGTACGCCAGTCTTCAGACGGGACGTATAATGTCGTGGCGTTGTCTGTCTGTCCGTCCGCCTGTCTGTCAGTCTATCCGTGAACTTTCGCTTGTTCGCTCTCTAGCTCAAACAAGTGTAATCCAATCCTTTCCAAATTTGGTCAGCATGTATGTTTACCATAATGTCTCAGTCAAGATCGATAACCAGCAAGATTGACCCCAGACTTATCACCCCTTTATGAATGTTCGTGAACTTTTGCTCGTTCGCGCTCTAACTGAAACAAATGTAGTCCAATCCTGTTCAAATTTGTTAGACAAGTACCTGATATGGTGTAATTTTTTTTCATTTGACGGACATATTTTATGATATTTTGGCACTCTTGTAGTATAGGCTTGCGAATGCATAACATGTATATATAAGTTGTATGGATCTCTTGTTACCAGAGAGCTGGCCCTTGATGTCAGTTAATGAAATAGGACGAATGCATTTATAATAGTATTGCTATCAAGTCATCGGTTGTTTTGTTTGTGGTGTTATGTCCCAACGTTTGGCATGCCGCAGCAGGAGTGGGGGTATAGATCTGATTCTTCAGTTCTACCAGGACAAAACATGTTTTTCATAAAGCTAATAAATATTCATACAAAGATCTACATTATTTATTACATGCGGGTTGTTTGACATATTTTCTGAATCTGCATCCCGATTCTTTCTCGTTCCTTTTATTTATGAAACAAATGCGGTAAAACCCCTTTAATGCGACCAGCAAAAATGTTTAATTATGTGTCTTAACTCATTACCCCATAGGCTATATTTAGATACAACCTCTTTTAATAAATCTACCGAAAGGATCATTAACTAGAGAAAAAAATTTTTTACATTTTTTTTAGTTTGAAACCATTGGAGCAAATGCTCTATTTATCACAATGGTTTTACAAAGTGACTTTTACAGAGTCGTCAAAAGTCGTCATTATAAGGGAATGGGTTAAAGGCAGGTGGTAGCTGAACGCCAGACGAAAGATATCCATAAAAATCACCACGTACTGTGATAAGCAACCGCATGCTGTTAACCCTCGCTGCCAATGTCGCATCTGTGATTACCTATGCAAATAGTTTAGCGTCTCATCAGGATCCAAACTGTTTGTTACTGTGAAACAATGAAGAACAAAATGAAAAGTGTAGCAAACGACAAAGTTTGCAGACGACACAATTTGGTAGCTGAAAAAACTTCATCGACTCGTGCCTGAAAAAATACGCTGTCAAAGGTTAAGGCCACAAGGTCTCGGCCTTGTATACTACAAAATACATTCTTGCAGATCAATAGTTAATGACAAGGACGATTCCTACCAAAGGTCAAGGACACAAGAAAGATCTCTCTTCTTTTACAAGTAGAGTTTGACCGTATTTACCCCAAACTTCCGGAATATCTAGTTCGCCAGTTTTTATACCCCCACAACGAAGTGTAGGGAATATACTGGAAACACTCCATCCGTCCGTCTGTCTGTAGACGGACATTTGTCCGGAGCTTTACTCTTCCATCATTCCCTTTTCGTAATTCTAATATATGAAATTTAGTCCTGGGCTTTACTCTGTCATACCCCAACATATCTTTTTTTTTAATTAAGTACTATTGTTGAACACCATCTGAGATTGTGCACATGCGGTTTTGATTTTATTCTTCATTCAATAATTATCTCCCTTTTTTTAATTTTAACAAATGAAAATTTAGCGGTCCGGAACTTTACTGTCATACCTCCACAGAACCTTTTTAAATTTTGAAGTATTGTTGAACACCATCTGAAGTTGTGCACCTGCGATAAGGGTTTAGATTCGTCTCTTCTTTTCGTTATTTATCTGCCTTTTCATAAGTTAACAAATGAAAATGAAACAATTGGAACGCACACACTTCAAATACCTACACACACATATGTTTTCATAGGTCTTTGCTGTAATGGAACTTTATTTAAATTGTACTCCTGTGATTTTGGTTTTACTTCATCACATCATTATTGAATTATCTCCCCTTATATTTAGTTACAATTGGACCATGATATAGATATAATAAAAATATCTCATTTGATGGGTAGACTACGGATTGAAGTTGTCCTGCATTGAGTAGATGGGTAGTGCTACAGATTGAAGTTGTCCTGCATTGAGTTGATGTGTAGTGCTACGGATTGAAATTGTCCTGCATTGAGTTGATGGGTAGTGCTACGGATTGAAGTTGTCCTGCATTGAGTAGATGGGTAGTGCTACGGATTGAAGTTGTCCGGCATTGAGTAGATGGGTAGTGCTACGGATTGAAGTTGTCCGGCATTGAGTTGATGGGTAGTGCTACGGATTGAACTTGTCCTGCATTGAGTTCATGGGTAGTGCTACGGATTGAAGTTGTCCTGCATTGAGTTGATGGGTAGTGCTACGGATTGAACTTGTCCTGCATTGAGTTGATGGGTAGTGCTACGGATTGAAGTTGTCCTGCATTGAGTTGATGGTTAGTGCTACGGATTGAACTTGTCCTGCATTGAGTAGATGGGTAGTGCTACGGATTAAAGTTGTCCGGCATTGAGTAGATGGGTAGTGCTACGGATTGAAGTTGTCCTGCATTGAGTTCATGGGTAGTGCTACGGATTGAAGTTGTCCTGCATTGACCCTATCTGCGTCAAATGTGCTAATGTGGGTATTATTCACCTTTAGTGATAGTTCAGGGTCCATGCTTATAAAACATTTAGTTGAGTCTAAGTTCGTTCTCAAGGTTTTTGATTGGTCAGATATGAGCCAATCAAAAGCTTGAGAACTCAAATCTGACCAATCAAAAGCTTGAGAACAAACTAGACTCAACTAAAAAGCTTGATAAGCACGGACCCTGGTTAAATCTGAATAATTCATTGAGTCTGACGGTAACAACTATTGCATACCCTGATCAAGCATATACTTAAGGAAGCACTTTGATCAGGGTATACACTACTTGTTAATGTATGTCTGTCTGTCTGTCTGTCTGTCCGAATATTTAGGGGGATTTAGATTTGTGGTAATCTCAGCTTTATCTTAACATTAAGTCTGTCGTGATCGCCAATTTTTAGATGTGAATAATTCAAGTTGACACCATTTTCAATAATTTAAAACCAGTCAGAAATAGTAGTAGGCCTAACTGGTACAGACCCTGATCAAACTGCTCTCTCAGAATCAGTTCGATCTTGATATACACTATTTGCTAAGGTCTGCGTGTCCGAATATATAGTGTATCAAGGGTATGTGCTGATCTCGGCTATTGTTTTATGCAATATAAACGACAGTGTTATACGATACCATTACCTTCAAATCTTTAATCTGATGAAAAGTTGATGTCTGCTCAAAGTTTCTTTTCTGTATATTTTTGTCTTTCTTCCGGTTCATTCAAGCTTTTAAAGTATCTGTTGTCCGAGTGCCGAACAGTCTGGATCCTGATGAGACACCGCGTCACTCGGCGTCTTATCTGAATATAAGCTATCTACAAAAGTAACACCGATCACCTTGAGCAGGATGAGGGTAAAAGGACTGTGTGAATATTTATCTGTGTCATGGTTCCTGCATTTGTATTGGTATGACTAGGAGCTACTGTCACACTCGACGGAAAATGCACCCCTTAGCCCGCGCTATCCGCGAGCTGACACGCATTTGCGAACAGCTTGGACCCAGATGAGACGCCGAGAAACTCGGTGTCTCATCAGGATCCAAGCTGTTTGACACTCGGTCAAAAGTTTCTCAAGAGCATAATCTAATCAAAAATGAACAGATCTGAATTTGAGCGGATATTTTTTACACAACGGGACAAGGGATCAGTCTAATATGTATACGAACTTAAGTTAGTATAGCATGCGTACAGTCCAAGCTAAACAGATATGGCATGTAATGAATTGCTTGCAGGGAAGAGGTGCCCATATATTGAGAAATTACATTAAAACCAGCAGACGGTTGTCAACATTAAAGGCAAGTAATCTGATTTCGCAACTATTTTGATATTCTTATCTCCGATTATTTCATAGCCACTCTACGAGAAGAACTGTGACTATACGGGCCTTAGAGTTTTGTACAACCCTTTACTTCATACCTTCATAAAAACGTTTATCTATGCCTTTGCAAACAGAGTAGACCAAGATCAAACGGCTCCTAGTAGTCTCATCAATGAGCTGTAAGACAGCATGCTATTTTTGCGATGGTTGCGGTCTGCCGTGATATCGCCAACACGAAAGTAGCTCGATATCACCATTTAGAGTACACAGGTGTGAACCATCTGTAAAGGAGCCGTCGGATCAGGGTCTGCTCTGTGCTTGCGGCATAATATTGGTCTAATTCTACACTTTCTGTCTGGATTAAATGTGTGCGTGTTCATGTATTATTTTAAAAGTAAAGCTAATTCACATGCATGGTGTGATTACCTTTTACATGAATATTCATTGGGTAAAGGGATTACGTATAGATCCTTGTCTGATCAGGATCTACATCGTTTGCAGTGAATAAGGAATATCTGTAGATGCTGATTTGTGTCGCACACTACAGACATCGATCAGTTTCTAGGTTTGCAAAGCAATATGGCACATGTGTACAATGTACTCATGTATACTCCATAAATACATAATTATGCCTTTAACTCATTATCTCCTAGGCTATATTTAGATCCAACCTTTTTGAATTAATCTACCGAAAAGGAGCATTAACTGGAGAAAAGGAAATTAATTTTTAGAATTTGAAACCATTGTGATAAATAGAGCATTTGCTCCTATAGCAGCAAATGCTCTATTCATCACAATGGTTTCACAATGTGAATTTTATTGAGACACAAAATTGCGTCACTAGGGGACAATGTGTTAACTGATTTGCAAACGGTAATCCTAGATCAAACGGCTCTTTTCTGCAATACAATAGAACATGTCTTAAGCATCCATCAAAAAGAGAAATATGGGTATATGTAAAGCAGGTGGCAGCTTGATGCAGATCAAAAGTAATGCAAAAAGCTCCTACGGGAGCTTTCTGCATTACTTTTGCCCTGCATTAAGTAACCAGCATGCTTTTTTAAGATTCCTGTGTTTAATAAATGAATGGCCGATTAGGACAGGTTCTGCTGCACTATAGTCTTGTATTAGCCAACCACCTACTTTTGAATACAGTCAAGCCTCTTTATAACGACCACTAAATTGTGTTAATTAGTTGGTATTTTGGACAGGTGGTTACTTAAAGCAAGGTGAAAGTAAAACAGAACGTTCCTATAGCTTTAATCATCCCTCTGCCTTTAACACAAAATACTTGATTTAATTTAGTGGTTGTTATAGAGAGGTGTTACTGTAATTTTGTTTATTCATAACGTGGTCTCCGTATAAGGGTTTTCATGTACACGACTGAATAATAAGCAATGCATCGTTGACGTCATCGTCTAATGACTTAAAAAACGGCCATCGGTAGATTTAGTGTTATGTTTGCCAAGCCAACGTCCTATTTAGTCAATTAAACCCAATGGTACGTTCCAGAGGACGGCGGGCGTATTCGAGTGGTTAACGCGCTCGACTACAATACCAGGGTTCCTTGGTTCGATCCCCGTCGGACCAAGTCCTCTTGGTGAGACTTTATAAACCGAGGTCCGGTGTGCCAGTGCTTTACACTAGCCAACTAACAGAACCAGAGAAACTCTAGCGATGATAAAAAGGTTTTTTTGTATCCACCCCGCTCTCTTTGGGGCATCCAGTTAGCCCATGGTTTACAGGAACGGGCGTCAATCAACGCAGCCAACCAACGTCCCAGAAAGGGTCGATGCATGCTAGACCCTTATCCATTAACATTAAATTTGGAACCTACATTTGAGACTCGGACTCAACAAAATTCAGTATTAAATGTTGTATATTGTTTAAAGCATGTATATTTAGATTTTGCTATTTATGCATTATTGCATTGCAATCTTTAGACGGGCAAGTTAGAGAATACTGAACTAAATTTGCAGTTTATGTGTCTATTTCTCAAATTTAGACTCGAAACATGGGTTAACATGGTAGAATATGGCTCCATGTGACCATGTCTATTATTTCCCCTCTCTTTAACTCATCTTCTTATAAACGCTCAGTTGGCTGTTTTCTCTGAACGCTGAATTTTCGAAGTAGAATGGTCCATAGAGCCCATTCAATATGAAAGTCTAAAATTGGCAAGAGGACTTTGAACAACAAACAGTGCAGAACATGATCGGGGGTTCTCGGGAAACCCTCTGATCTGGGTATACACTGTTTGGAAATGCCAGTACACTCGTTTCCGCAAAGGGCTAAACTAAGACACGATACAAGGTGGATGTAGTACGAGTCTGTCTATAGAAAAAGTTCCGACAAAATAACAGTTGGTTCGGTTTTAGCAATTACTGAATACTTTCTAAAGGCGTCTCAAATTATATGGAGTGTATGCTAAAGGCTTGATTAAGATCGCAGAGAAACCGATTAAGAGATTTCCATTAATATTTAGTCAAGTGTAATGTTATTTTCTCCCCCATCAATTTGGTACAGGCCCGTATCCTTAAAGCTCTTGACAAGAAAATTAGAAAAGTTGTTTAGTCCCTCGAATATATACTAATATCATAAAATCAATACAGCTGAAATTATTCTTTACAAATACAACTTAATATAAAGATATATACAGTAAAACCCTTCTAAACCGGAACTCTTGTAGAGAAGAATTTAATTACTTTTAGTCAGGTGACTGCTTAATGCAGAGCGAAATCTATGCAGAAAGCTCCTAGAGGAGTTTTTTTCTGCATGACGTTCACCCTGCGTTAAGCTTCCACCTGTCTCCAACACCGATATTTATATTAAATTGAACGTCCGGCTTAGAGGGGTTTTATTGTATTTAACCATTCGCTTGCTATTCACGTCAATATACCTACCTGTAAATAGTGAAGATCAAGATGAGACAGCTCCTGCACTATTTACAAGTTGATTGTGCAACCAGTGCACTCCACAGCAGTGATTGCACAGAGAAATATTTGTACACAGTGAAGATATATATAATTATACAACAGGACATGGGTAAAGAAGGAGAAATGTATTTTAAAATTCAGCAAGAGAAGGGTTAATATAATATTCGAAGAGCCATAGCAATACATGTATACACGGCAAACAATTACTCAATAGTTTTGCAATACAGTAGAACCTGTCCTAAGTGACCATTGATTTATTGAACAGAGGAGTCTTAAAAGCAGGTGGTTACTTAATTCATGACAAAAGTAATGCATGCAGAAAACATGTATAGGAGCTTTCTGTATTGCTTTTGACCTGCATTAAGCTACCACCTGCCTTACATACCCATGGTTAGACATCATTTTGGTGACCGTTTTTAAATAAGTTCTACTATAATTCTATTTACTTGGTGAAAAATATGCTAGAAATATTGGGTTTATGAATACTAATTAACTGGCTTCCCTGATGAATATTAATGTAGGAAATAATGACGTCATGAATATTAATAAGAATATTTATTATAATGGCATATCATGGACACAGGACATGTTGGCTCAGACAGAAGCTGTAGAATCAGATCTATATTACACCATAAGCAAACAGAGCAGACACTGATCAGACGGCTCCTATAGGAGCCGTCTGATCTGGGTCTACTCTGTTTGCAGATGCGTCAAAATGCGCTGACATACGGGAAAGTGTTAACTGGCTTTGGTAGTGGCACATAAGCAAGATACTGTTGGGTCCTTGCAAATACTGTAGACTCATAACTATATTAAAGTATAAGCAAATACAGCATACCCTTATCAAATAGTTTCTACAGGAGATATCTAATTTGGGTCTACTCTGTTTGCAACAGTTGTCTCATCGGGGTCTACTATGTTTGCTTATTAAAATAAATACGTAATATGGAGCAAGTGTTAGAGAAGGAGAAAAATACTGACACAAAGTGCTATTGCAGTAATCAGAATTTCGTTTCTAAAACACATTTACCATTTCATCGATGTACAAACAGCGTAGAAACGGGGAACATCTTTTTATTTTATCAGAGCAACATATAAATATGCATTCTCAATGCTAAAATAAATCGTACTTTCTCCACTAAACTCGAAGAGACGATTCTAAACATGGTCACAATCTAGGGTCTGGTGGAGAAATAAAGGAGTTATGCTTCAACATGTTTTAATTTACGCATCTTATCTGGACCTCTGTTTTATTTTATAGTGTAACTCGGTCTCTCACCAGGATCCAAACTTTTTGATACTGTGGTTATATATTTGAGAGAAAAAATCTTTATTAAAACAGGCTTCGATTATTATTTTTCATTGACATTGCTTCTGTGATTTGTATTTTTAGGGGTAACTTTCAGACTTTTCAGTCGGAAACCTTGGACACAATGATGCTAAACAAATGGCTTTCATCGGTTCTGACATTGACCGTTGCATTGATGCATACGACTACGTCAGACACCAAACAGCGCTGCACCGATGGTATCTGCACAGACGAAATAAATGACATGTACATCAAAGATAAACATGAAACGTTACAAGCCGAAAACATCGAAGGCGTCAAGCATGATATAGAGTTGGACAATACATTCAGTTACAAGATATCGGTTAAGCAGTATAGTTTTGATGATGATGATGATGATGCAAAATGGCATAAAAGAAAAGAAAGAAAGTCATCTGAATCGCTGTTAGCTACAGAAAAGGGGACTTACGAATTTCCACCGCTAACCAGAATCCGTCCTGGAAAGGTTGGTGAAGAGAAAGAATTAGAGCTGGAACCTGGAGTGACTTACAAGCGTATAACAAGAGCCGTGAAACCACCTGTGTTTGGTAAGTACCAGTCCCTTTATCTGATAAACATTCATAAAAAAGTAATGACATCAGAAATATTAGATCAGTCCCTTTGTATGTGACTTGGCGGCTGTTCTGCATAGAAGCCTTTTGCATGCCAATTATGTTGCGCATGGGTGATCTCATGGAACTGCACATGCCCTTCCATTTAGGGGTATTTTAATGCCCCTAGACACAGATCAAACAGCTCCTTTAATCCTTTCCTCCATAAATACGCCTTTCTATGCCTCTGTTAAAATCACCTTTTGAAACCATTGTGATAGATAGAGCATTTGCTCCTATAGGAGCACATGCTCTATTTATCACAATGGTTTCAAACTACAAAATTCTAATTCTTTCCTTTTCTCCAGTTAATGCTCCTTTTCGGTAGATTTATTCAAAGAAGTTGTATCTAAAATAGCCTATAAGGTAATGGGTTTAAACATAGATGATGATGCGTATTTTAGTGTTCGGATAATCCAGCTTTTACAGTACATGCATTGTTAAAGCAATGATAGCATTATGCTTCACCCTTCTAATGCAGAAATACCTGGATTCCTTTCCCCAAATGAATGTGATTACATTATACGCACGGCGACGGAGGTTGGTTTTGAGCCGAGTTCTTTGTTTGGCAAGGACTTGCAAGACCAGTCTGGATCTGAAGTGAACCGTTCAAACATAGCGAGGATCAGCGAAAACACGTGGGTGAGAGCACAACATCTAGCCCAGACATTCAGACAAACGTTGCACAGGAGGTGAGACAACAACAACCGTGCGTTCAGTAAATTCTTTTTCAGCCAACTAACGTTCGTCTGCACTGCCGTCTGCTTCAAGATCCTTCAATTTTTTTTCTAAAATGCAAGTACAACGCACTATGTCAAACTGTCAGGACTTCAATGAGACGCCGAGTTACTCGGGGTCTTATCTGGATCTAAAATGTCTGCGAAAGTTATCACAAAGCAGCAAGCCATGTGAATCACTTTCTAGCGTCTACGACGTTGTAAGAGTTACCTTTCACCCGCGTCTTTTGACGCCTTTGCAAACACAGGGAACCAAGATCAGACGCCCCATGTAAAAGCTCATGGAACAATGTACAGTTGAACATCGATATTTCGAACTCGGATAACTCGAACTTCGGATAACTCGAACTTCGGGATAACTCGAACTTCGGGATAACTCGAACTAAAAGTATGCAAAATTTACATAACATGATTGTTCTAAAATGTATCATCTAGACATCTAGAAACACATGTGACAGCTTAATGCAGGTATCCTATAGGAGCTTTCAGCATTACTTTAGTACTGCATTAAGCTGTTAACTTGAGAAATTGTTCTAATTGGAAATCGGATGATTCGAACCTCTGTTATCTGTAAGTAATTTGTATGGTCACTTCAAGTGAGATATCGAAGTTTAACTGTAGACCTGATTCTACAGCTTCTGCCAAAGCCAAACAATGTTGTGTGTACGCGCCATTACAGAATTTCACTTAAAATGTGTATGATGTAATTATTTCTCACATTATCACATACATATTTATGATGGATGATAACGCTTGTGGGTGTTACTTGGCATTGTCAACAGGTTGAAAAGTTTGAAAATGGACAGTTCAGATGAAAACCTTATCGAGCTGTTGCTAACAGTTGTAACCATAACCATTTGCTTGATGAATATTCAAACAAGATCCGCATTACCTAACTACGAATAGTAACTAGATAATAAAGATATAAAGACAGGGGAAATTATTGTAACGGCAAAGAGAATAAATTCGGGTCTGTGATAAATAAACAGAACGCACATTGCTCAGATACTATAAAACCACGCTAATGGGAACATAGCTGATCCTAATATCGCTTATCCGAACGTCGATAATCCGAGCGTCGCTTATCCGAACATCGCTGATACTAATGTCGCTTATCCGAACATAACTAATCCTAACGTTGCTTATCCAAACGTCGCTAATCAGAACGTCGATCCAAGGGGAGCTTTTTTGCATGACTTCACACCTGCATTAGCCCATTCCCTTATTTTGACGCCTTTTGACGCCTCTGCAAAAGTCGCCTGTTGAAACCATTGTGATAAATAGAGCATTTGCTCATATAGGAGCAAATGCTCTAATTATCAAAATGGTTTCAAACTACAAAATTCTAAAAAAAATCATTTTCTCTAGTTAATGCTACTTTTCGGTAGATTTATTCAAAGAGGTTGATTCTAAAAATAGCCTATGAGGGAAAGGGTTAAGCTGCCATCTGTCTCAAAGACTGATAATGATTCTTATGTGAGTATTCGGATCAGCGAGGTTCTTACTGTAGCCTCGGTAGGCGCTACATGATCGGGGTCTACTCTGTTTGCAATGACACAGAAAGGCAGGAATATCTGAAAAATACTTAAACCATGTGTGCCCAGTGGCCCTAAAATGACATAGACAAACAGTGTAGACCCTGATCAGAGGGCTCCGAATCCGACGCCTGTTGACATCTTTAGATATACCAGTAAACACTCGATACTACGAACACTCAAATACGTACCATTATTGATCTTTAACACAGGTGGCAGTTTAATGCAGGGTAAAAGTCATGCAGAAAGCTCGTTACTAAAATGTCGTAGTATCGCGTTTCTACTGTATATACAGCAATAAGTAATATATAGCCTCTTAATGACTGTTTAACCTTTCACATGACAGTAACGCAGTTTGTTATCTTTAGAAACCGAGACGACTTAGATCAGACGACTCGTATCGATGTCGTCTGATCAAGTTCTACTCAGTTTGCTTATGGAATTGCTATAGCCAAACATTCTATGCTCATGGGTCATTATAAAGTTTGTCTATTTAATATCCATGAATCCACGTTTTCTTGCATGAATTTTCTTGAGGTAAATATTTAACAATAGTCAACTCTGTACACCCACTCCTGTTTAACCCTTTACTACATAAATACGCCTTTGCAAACAAAGTAGACCCTAGTCACACGGTTCCTGTAGAAGCCTCGTGACCAGGGTGTGCTCTGATTGCTTGTGAAATACAGTAAAAAACCCTCTATAACGGCCACTAAATTGTGTTAATTAGCTGGTATTCGGGACAGGTGGCTGCTTAAAGGAAGATGAAAGTAAAACAGAACGCTCCTATTGGGGCGTTCTGTTTTACTTTCACCTTGCTTTAAGCACCCACCTGCCTTTAACACAAAATACTTGATTTAATTTAGTGGCCGTTATATTTATATAGAGAGACTTTACTTTACTATAGGTATGATTTTACAGTTTCTTCCTTGGCCAAATATTTCTGAGTTCATGTGTCCTTATACAATATCGTCTAATTAATATTCATGATACCATTAATTTTACATGAAAAAATAAATATGAAGGGGTTGACCATTATTACGAGTACTAGAGCGCAACCTGAGAGTTCAGAGCTCCAGATAAGATGAGTAAATTAAAACATTTTCAAGAATACATGTACAGTAAAACCCCTCTAAACCGGAATGCTAGAGGAGAAGAATTTACAGTGAAACCCCTCTAAACCGGACGTTAATTTTGGTATAAATATCGGTCTTGGAGACAGGTGGCAGCTTAATGCAGGGTGAAAAGTCATGCAGAAAGCTACTCTAGGAGATTTCTGCATGACTTTTACCCTACATTAAGCAGCCACCTGCCTAAAAATTGCTAAATTCTTCTCTTCTAGAATTCCGGGTTAGAAGGGTTTTACTGTAGCAACTTTTAGGCAGGTGGCTGCTTAATGTAGGGTAAAAGTCATGCAGAAAGCTCCTAGAGGAGCTTTCTTGCATGACTTTTCACCCTGCATTAAGCTGCCACCTGTCTCCAAGACCGATATTTATACCAAAATTAACGTCCGGTTTAGAGGGGTTTCACTTTCACTGTAACTTCTTTATTTTTGCACTAAAACGATTCAAAAGAGTGGTCACAAAATTGGATTTGGTGGCGAAATGGCGTTAAGTACTTGAGTACGCACGTTTATCTCTTGCTCTGTAAAAATAACAGGCTGGCATTTGTAAACAGCCTGGATCTAGAAGAAACACAGAGTATTTCGCCGTCTCGTCAGAATGTAACCCTTTCCTCCATAAATACGCCTTTTTACGCCTCTGTATTAGTCACTCTTTAAAACCATTGTGATAAATAGAGCATTTTACTTCATAGGAACAAATGATAGGAGCAAATGCTCTATTTATCACAATGGTTTCAATACTATACAATTCTAACAGTTTCCTTTTCTGTAGTAAATGCTCCTGTTCGGTATATTTATTCGAAGAGGTTTGATCTAAAATAGCCTATGAGGGAATCGGTTAAGTTGTTTGACATTCGATCTGTGGCTTCAGAACGAACCGAAAGTAAGCAATAACAACAACATATCAGAAGTGGAGCAAACATTACATTTTTCTGCTGAATTAACTCATTCCCTCCTAGACCTCTCTGAATATATCTACCGGAAAGGAGCATTTGCTAGAGACAAGAAAATTTTAGAATTTGTAGTTTTTAAACCATTGTGATAAAAAGAGCATTTGCTCATATGGAGTAACTTTTACAGAGGCGCCAAAACCCATCACTTGGAGGGAATGTTACGGTATGTTCAAATGAAGATGAATCTGATAAAATACAAGAAACAAGTGCCATATATGTTTTGATTTATTCACTTCAGACTGTCCAAACTGACGGAGTTGCCAGTAGGGATAATAGAACGGGCAGAACCGATACAGGTTTGTTGGCTTTCCATTGTATGGTTTGTATATTTCTGCCACCAGTTATCGCCTAGTTTCGCGGAAAGCTTCCATTTGATTCCTCACATACTTATATGTTGAACCGCAAATTTCACACCACCCATTTTTCACACGTGTGAAAAATGGGTTGACGCATTTTTCACACGGGTGAAATTTGCGGCCCATTTTTCACACGTGTGAAAAATGCGGCCCCATTTGTCACAAAACCGTGCTGTGAAAATTTCGGCACCCCTTTAACCCCCTTTTCTGAAGACCTACTAATACCAACGCATTTTTCACAGATATGTCAATAGATGGTTTAGCTATTGTTGACATGCTTATGCACGAGCGATCTTAAACAGTCATCAGGGCATTGAATAAATATCGGATAGGGTAGCTTTGTCCCTGAATTATGTTTATGACAGTAATGCCCCCCTGAGTCGACTCTCGTTATCTCGAAATCGGTTAAGTAGAACTTCTGTTTATGCCGAATCCACTCTAAGTCCCTGCCATTTGAGCTGTTTTTGAATTGCAAGCAATTCTGATCCAGACCAGATGCAGAGCGACTCATCGTCTGGTCTGTATATAAACTGCTTGGGATTCTGTTTTCATTTTCAATAATGGAAATAAAGCATGTGTTTTGACCAAAAAGAAATTTTAAAACGTAATGTGGTACCCGTGTATTGTGTGTATAAAATATTTAAAGTTCTTTAAAGTCTTATAGTGATGCTCGCAAAGAGTTCAAGCTAATGAGTGTCGACTGTACTTTAGTATAATTTTATGGTGACAGAAATTATGATTTAAGGAATTATCCAATTACCTTATTTAAAACCGACGTAGATGATAAGAATGTTTTGTAAATATACATATATAAAATTTGACAGGGCACTGAGAATAAACTGAGAGTGAAATGACAGCGCATTGAGAGTATACCGAAATGAAAATAAAGTTAAATTGACAGTAAACTGACAGTCTACGGTAGAGAAGCTTTTAGTAATCTGTCTTACTAATGAATTAATGAAGATAATATTTTTGTAATGCTGTGATGTGGCGAAATAAATAAATGAATAAATAAATAAATAAATAGATAAATACTATTATCATTATAATTATTATTATTATTTTATTATTATTATTATTTTATTATCATTATTATTACTATTAATGATAATATCGCAATAAATAAGGTACATGTAATTATTAATTGATTAATTCAAAATAAATTAATAAAACAAAAATAATAAAACAATGTAATAAGTATAATATTTTCCATCCAATTGCAGTCATTATAACCCTAACTATTCAAACAATTTGCTTCATATATGTTCAAGTTATGGAACGCCAAAATCGCCAATACGTTTCATTACGCTACAAGAGTCGAAATGATATAAGGATTTTCAAAACAATCAATGCGGGAATTTTTCTTCAATGTTTTTCCTCAATTTGCTGAAAATTCTAAAATAGTATATTATAATATAGATCCAGATCAAAGGCTCCTAGAGGAATAATCTCTTTCGGCGCCAATGTCGCCTGCTGGCACCATTGAAAACAGTGCAGTCCCAGGTCAGATGCCGCCTTTTCAAGGCGGCATCTGACCTAACCTGGGACTTCCTGTTTTCTTTATTATTTTAGCCCAAGCATACAGGTTTTTAAAAACAATTTTTTTACTAATATACCTTTATTATTTTAGTTTAGAATTATATTTAATATGAAATTATTATTGCAGACGACACTTTTAAATTTGGCACCAAAAGAGTTATATGTAGGCCTACAGTTCCTGCTATGGCAGACAGTAAAAACAGTACAGTAGAACCTGTCCTAAGCGGTCATTCATTTATTTAACGCAACAGTCTTAAAAAGCAGGCGGTTGCTTAATACAGGGCAAAAGTAACACATAAAGCTCCTCTTGGAGCTTTCTGCATTCCTTTTGACCTGCATTAAGCTACCACCTGCATTACATACCTAAAATTAGACATCAGATGTACGGTTTTTAGGTGAAATCGAGAGGGAATAACATCGAATTTTCAGTATAAACCCTGTCCTTCATATAAACACTTTTTCACGCATCCTATAGGAGCCGTCCGATCAGGGTCTGCTCTGTTTGCTTATGAAATTATAATAGATCGGATTTGTCAGTTTCTACCAAAACCAAAACACTCTGTGTACATTATACCATTATAAATTTCAGCAAATAAATATTCATGATGTCATTTTTTCTTTCATGGATATTGAACAGGAAAAGGATTAACCCATTCCCTCATATTGACGACTTTTGACGACTCTGTAAAAGTCACTTTGTGAAACCATTTTGATAAATAGAGCATTTGCTCCTATAGGAGCAAATGCACTATTTATCACAATGGTTTCAAACTACAAAATTCTAAACTTTTTCCTTTTCTCTAGTTAATGCTCCTTTTCGGTAGATTTATTCAAAGAGCTTGTATCTAAAAATAGCCTATGAAGTAATGGGTTAAACCATCGATCATTGAGTAGCTCAGCATATATTGTCTTTGATCCTATGTATTCCAGGTAGTACATTACTTGCCAGGGGGTCACTACCATGCCCACGTTGACTCCATGGAGAACTCGGGTCTCCCCTGCTGTTTCCAAAAGTACTGTGGCAACAAAGAGAAGACAATTCACTGGGCGTCGTGTTGTCGTTTATGCAGGTACACAATTCAGCAAACCCCTCTAACGTGACCACGTAGTCCTTTAGAAAGAAAGATTGACGCCTTTTCAGACAGAGTAGACCCAGATCACACGGCTCCTGTAGGAGCCGTCTGATATGAGTCAATTCTATTTGCCTATAGGCCTGATTTTATTGTTTCTAGAAGAAATATCTTGTTTATGATGCCATTATAAAAGTGATATGCATACATTATTACTTTCCTACATGAATATTGATGAAGGAATGGTTGACCTCTACCTCCACAAATACGCCTTCTTTCTACAAAAGAAAAAATAACATCAAGGATTTTAATAAGATTTCTTTTTAAGCTGTTTTGTCCATGACAGAAACTGGAGAATCATATCTATATTATTTCATAATCAAACAGAGCAGACCCAGATCAGACGGCTCCTATAGGTGATGTCTGATCTGGGTCTACTCTGTTGCAAAAGGCATAGAAAGACGTAATTGTGGAGTAAAGGGTTAAAACTCAATGCCAATCTACCATTTTGATACGCGATCTATATCACTTAGAAATCTTCTGGACAATGCACACCCTCTGATGACAGGTCTGATTCAGAAAATACAAATTCCCAGTGTTTGATAATAAACGTAGTTCCTTGAATTTTATACTACAATAAAAACGCTCTAAAGCGACACATACTTTTTAAACACATATTGAGGTACAGTAGAACCCCTATAATGCGACCACTTAATAAATAAACATGGTTGTCTTATGAGCTTTCTGCATTATTTTTGTCCTGCATTAAGCTACCACCTGCATCTAGCACCCATAAGTATACCTCTTTTAGGTGGTCGCATTTGCGGGGGTTTACTGTAATTTGAATAGGTAGCGGATTAATGAAACTGAAAGCATTAACACTGTTTGCGAACTTTCTGAATTACTATCTTAATGTGTTGAGTTTAATCATTTCCCTGTTTAATATTCATGTACGGAATAATAAAATCATAAGCTGAGATTTTATGACGTCAGAATGTTTTGGCACAGATAGAAACTGTAGAATCAGATCTATAGTATACCATAGGCAAAGTGAGTAGACCCTGATTAGACGGCTCCTATAGAAGCCGTCTGATCTGGGTCTACTCTGTTTGCAAATGCGTGAAAAGCGTTTATTTTGGCACTGAGTTATAGATTGAAGTGGCCAGAAGAAAGGACAAATAACATCCCTTGTATATATTTCACTCCAAATTTTCTGAACATGAATGTTTTCTGTTGATAATCTGAAATGTTAAACAAACCGGTTACTCAGGGAGCCAATGGTGCCTACCGTGCACCCCCCCCCCCCCCCCCCCCCCCTAGACTTTTTTCATGGGTACCAAAATGTTCAGAAAAGTGTCCTGAATCAGAATCGCGAATGTACTCAAACTTAAATTCTTTTCGGCTATGTGTATTTTAGCCGTTTCCATGGCAACTCCCCAGTTTTCGTAATGATGACCCATACCTACGAATTCGCCTATATCACAGCCAGTTTTTGTCCTAAAACTATAAAACTGGTACCAAATGGAAGATAAAACATTGTGCTTTTATTTCCAACTTGTTTTTTTTCTTAATTATCTTAGTAAACCTTTCATTTTTAATCCTACAAATATCAGAAAATAACATCAAATGCAGTTTCACATAAAAACAAAAAACCCAGGAAACAAAAACTTGGTTTTTTTAATTATCTTATTTGCATACTTATGAATATTAATGAAAACATTAAAAATAGTAAAAAAAAGTATAGAAATAACGTAAACCTTTCATTTTTGTATCCTACAAATATCAGAAAATAACTTCAAATGCAGTTTAACATGATGACAAAAAACCCAGGAAACAAAATATCCAATTTGAGGACCATACCATTAACTTTAAGTACCATTTTCACCGTTTCCATGGCAACACCCTAGTTTTTCGCAATAATGACCTGTACCTTCAAAACCGTACATATCACAGCCAGTTTTTGTCCTAAACCTATAAAACTGGTACCAAATTGGAGATAGGACATTGTGCTTTTATTTCCAGATTATTTTTTTTAATTACCTTATTTGCATAATCATGAATATTAATGAGAACATTAAAAATAGTAAAAACAATATAGAAATAACGCAAATAATGTAAACTATTCACTTTTTATCCTACAAATATCAGAAAACAATTTCAGATGCAGTTAAACATGATGACAGAATCCTCAGAAAACAAAATATCATATTTGAGGACCAAAAATTTAACTCTAAGTAACTTTTTAACTGTTTCCATAGTAACCATTCATTTTACTCTGTTCACACTTTTTTGTCAACATTTATCAATAATATCTATGAGGATGCAAATGAGGTAATTTGCATAAAGTGAACCAAACATTAAGATTCATACATCAACTACCGGGTATATGGTTATATCATTTATAATTATCGCCAAAGTAGGCCGCAATATCTTTGTATGTTGCAGGTATTTAAACACTCTGTAATATGAACAATGAGGTTAGAATGGTTGCCTAGGAAACAGATATATCACCATTAGTGCTATATGATTTGTCCCAAATTTATTTATCTAACAATCTTGGTGATATTCAGTGATCATAGTAAACTTTAGCTAACCATTTTGCATTTTTGTTTGCTTTATAAGAGAAAGACTGGTGTCTGTCGAAAATTTCAACATCTCTTACTGTTCTCATAAATATTCATACATATGCAAATTAGTTCATATCAGAAAAGTAATATTTACTATTAAAGCAATACCTCATATCTATGTTTGTAATAATTGATTTCATGATTCATAAAAATAACTGAGATCTAGCGGAGTATTACAGATGGATGTCAAATATCCAAAATTTGTGAAATGATCGGTTAACATGGGAACCGTTAAATGCTACTTACAGTTCATTGTTTGGATATCAATTTAGATACTTAGCTTTCTTAGTATTTTGTCATCAATTCAAACTACATTTAAAGTTGTTTTCTGATATTGGTAGTATAAAAATTGAGAGGTTTACGTTATTTCTGTATTTTTTGCTATTTTTTAATTATTCTCATTAATATTCATGTTTATGCAAATAAGGTAATTCCTAAGTATAGCCTTTAAACCAAAGCACAAGGTCTTACCTGTAATTCGGTACCAGTTTTATACAGTTAGCACAAAAACTTCCTGTGATATGGAAGATTTTTGCAGGTAGATGTCGACTAACAAAAAAGTGTGAACAGAGTGAAATGAATGGTTACTATGGAAACAGTTAAAAAGTTACTTAGAGTTAAATTTTTGGTCCTCAAATATGATATTTTGTTTTCTGAGGATTCTGTCATCATGTTTAACTGCATTTAAAATTGTTTTCTGATATTTGTAGGATAAAAAGTGAATAGTTTACATTATTTGCGTTATTTCTATATTGTTTTTACTATTTTTAATGTTCTCATTAATATTCATGAGTATGCAAATAAGGTAATTTTAAAAAACAATCTGGAAATAAAAGCACAATGTCCTATCTCCAATTTGGTGCCAGTTTTATAGGTTTAGGACAATAACTGGCTGTGATATGTACGATTTTGAAGGTACGGGCCATTTTTGCGAAAAACTAGGGTGTTGCCATAGAAACGGTGAAAATGGTACTTAACGTTAATGGTATGGTCCTCAAATTGGATATTTTGTTTCCTGGAGGTTTTGTCATCATGTTAAACTGCATTTGAAGTTATTTTCTGATATTTGTAGGATACAAAAATGAAAGGTTTACGTTATTTCTATACTTTTTTTTACTATTTTTAATGTTTTCATTAATATTCATAAGTATGCAAATAAGATAATTAAAAAAAACAAGTTGGAAATAAAAGCACAATGTTTTATCTTCCATTTGGTACCAGTTTTATAGTTTTAGGACAAAAACTGGCTGTGATATGGGCGAATTTGTAGGTATGGGTCATCATTACGAAAACGGGGGGGGGGGGTTGCCATGGAAACGGTTAAAATACTTATAGCCTAAAAGAATTTAAGTTTGAGTACATTCGCGATTCTGATTCAAGACACTTTTCTGAACATTTTGGTACCCGTGAAAAAAAGTCTAGGGGGTGCACGGTAGGCACTATTGGCTCCCTGAGTAGGTCAACAACATAATACTTTCTTAGCCAGACATTTCTTGTGACGCATGACGTAATTGGTGTCTGTTATATGTGTCACAACGGATTCAGAGACACCGAGGTGAACGACCTATAGTCATGCAATAAACTATTTGGGCGCTAACTCAAAACCATTTAGACAGATGGTACAGTAACACCCCATCCCCTCCAACCTAATGTGACCACATAACGACCTAGCCATAGTTTTGCAATAACCTCTTTGGGCGCTAACTCAAAACCATTTGGACAGATAGAGCAGTAAAGTTTCACTAGAGCGACCACATAACGACCTAGCTTATTCATACAACAACCTCTCTGGGCGCTAACTCAAAACCATTTAGACAGATGGGACAGTAAAATCTCGATAATATTTTTACATAGGAGTTTATAAAAGCTGTTTTTGCTTAATGCAAAACAAAGGTAATGCAGAAAGCTCCCATAATGAGTTTTCTACATATATTATGCCTGCTCTAAGCTACCGCCAGCTTTAAAATCCTGAATTACAGTAAAACCCCTCTAAACCGGAATTCTAGAAGAGAAGAATTTGGATACCTTTGGGCAGGTGGCTGCTTAATGCAGTGTGAAAGTCATGCAGAAAGCTCCTAGAGGAGCTTTCTGCATGACTTTCACCCTGCATTAAGCTGCCACCTGTCTACAAGACAGATATTTACGCTAAATTTAGCGTCCGGTTTAGAGGGGTTTCACTGTATACTTCTTTAGAGGTCGTATTAGCGAGCTGTCTGCGTTAATTTCGTCCTGCACTTAACAAGCATTTATTCTGTGTTACAGGTGCCCTTCGCATGCTATGTCTCAAAAACAACAACAACTCCATCACAAATACATTATTTTCTAATCACATGTCATAAGTATCTTAAACATACCAAAAGATTTTCCTGACTAAACACCCCTGCTCTATGTAATAAGTAAAAGGTATTCAACTCCGGCCGAAATCTGCTAAAAGTCGATGGGTTCATTCACTGCGATCGTCCTTGAAAGCTTATTTCGCCACCGATTTCCATAAACTGTGTCTTATTAATCAAAGAAACCATCCCTCTTGATGTGCAGTCATCTATTTTTCTCAGAATATTAACACGCTTTTAAAACGAGTCGCTAAAGTGACAACCAACCTTTCTAGGACACAGGTTGACTCTGATGTTCGAAATAGAAACACCATACAACTGATCTATCAGGCATTGCCCGGTTACAGGCGTTAGGCTCATGAAATATGTCTAAAATAAGTTAAAATATCCCTAAATTGACGTTTTGTAACATTTGGAGCCGAAAAATAAAGCTTAGGGCGTTTTGAGACAAAGCTGAAATTTCGTATATTCGATATAAGAGAAAGGCAAATAACTCTCGGGCCATCCGATCTACGGGTGCTCCACTTCAACTGCAATTATTTTCGACCGGAGGGGAATTTTCCCACAAAACAAAGATTATATAGAAAGAAAAATGTTTTATCTATACATAGGCTTGTACCAAATATCCCATACTTTGTCTCCGTTTTAGCGAGTACGAGGGGCAAGTACCTTCAGAAAACCATGTTTTTTATTTAGTCGGAAACGATATAGTTGGCGACAAAGTGCTCGATTTCACTAAAATCCCTACGTGTATACGTGCGTGCGTGCGTACGTGCGTGCGTGCGTGCGTGTGTGTGTTAAACTTGTTAACTAGCTATCTGTGGTTACCTATTAAATCAGTTTGGATCCAGATGAGACGACGAGTAACTTGGCGTCTTGTCAGGATCCAAACTGTTTGTAAGTGTGACTGTTTGTTGAAACAAAAAATGAAAAAATATACATGGAAAATTATGTTTGCAAAGGAAAATATTTGCAAATGACAATATTTGGCTGTGAAAGAGTTCAAACTTCAGTTTGTATGCACCGAGATGACGCAACCCATATCCTGGTACATGTAGGTGCGGCTTGGCTGACATGAAGAGACATCCGGTACAGTAAAACCCTTCTAAACCGTACCTTTAAATAAATAGCTGTCTTTGGAGACAGATGACAGCTTCACGCAGGTTGAAAGTCATACGAAAGCGTTCTGCATGATTTCCACCCTGCATTAAGCAGCTACGTGCCTGAAAGTATCCACATTCGTCTCTATTAGAATTCAAGTTTAGAGAAAGTTAACTGTACGTAAAACCCCGCTAATGCGACCACATAAAAGAGGTATAATTCTGGGTAATATATGCAGGTGGTAGCTTAACGCAGGACAAATGTAATGCAGAAAGCTCCTATCTTTCTGCATTACTTTTGTCCTGCATTAAGCAACCACCTGTTCATTAAGACACATATGTTTATTCATTAAGTGGTCGCATTAGAGAGGTTTAATTGTATTCAGATGAGATTGTGACTAACACGGCATCTCATCAGGATCCAAATGGTGTGTCACTCGGACTCTAGTTTCTCAAACGGATTGGAAATATGTAAACAACATATTTGAACAGGCAGCAGCTTTTCAGTGTAATAACTTAAAAAGGTTTAAAAGATTCCCGACATTATGACAAAGAGAAGCCATTCAACACGTACTCGTAACCGTATTACCTTAAAACACGAAACTCGTCCGCTGCTAAAGGAGTGTTACACTTAGCATGTGGCACAAGCTTATGAGAACGTATGTGAAAAAATAATACGATCGCATTAACAGATATTCGCTACATTTTGTGTCGTATGCATTTCAGGTACATTGCGTATACGTACGTTCTTATACGCAGAGGCTAAAAATATTTTTTGAACATGTTCAAACAAAATTTTAGCGTATGAATTATACGCCATGTATACGCCCATCAAACGCTAGACATGCGTTGGATATACTAGACTGTCGGTAAAGGTACCTTACTTGTAGATCAAATACGCTTCAGACACGTTCTCATGAAAGCGACCAGTATATCGTAACAATGACGTCTGCAACAAAATTTCATTCTTTTGATTTTCTTCATTTTTGTTTCAAAAACATAGTAACAGTAACAACCAGTTTAGATCCTAATGAGACACCGAGTTACTCGGCGTCTCATCTTGATCCAAACTGTTTGCATAGGTCATCACAAATCCGGCATTGGCAGCGAATGGGTTAAACGCATCCCTGGCTATTCAAACGCTACTCATGAATACGCTCACATGCATTACGCATACGTTACTCACATTATCGCATACGCTAATCATACGCTTGTAAACGCTACACTGGCGGTTACATAATTGACATACGCTCATATACTAGTATACGTTTCTCGTGCGCTGCCTGTAGATACGCCAGATACACGATACACATAATATGCTATTATGGATGTGCGTATGACTAGTTTTTCGAAAGGTTTCATACGCAATTAATACGTTCCTCTCATACGCTAGAGTGTGACAGGGGCATACAGATAATTGCAATTAGATTTGATGTAACCCGGCGACTCACCAGGATCTAAACTAAATTAATTGACACTCTTGGTCGCAATTTTGAAGAGACGTAATAAAACATATCACTTTCAGAACTTCAGCATACGAATTTTCGCAGACGCATGTATATTTTCACAAAACTTTGAATTATAAATACAGTAAAACCTCGATTATTCGAATTTTCGGTATAGAAGAATTTAGACCCTTGTAGGCAGATGGCTGCTTAATGCATGGTGAAAGTCATGCAGAAAGCTCCTAGAGGAGCTTTCTGCATGACTTTCACCATGCATTAAGCTGCCACCTGTCTTAAAGATCGATAATAATACGTATTTTAGTGTTCGAATAATCGAAGTTTTACTGTACGATACTTTTCTTGTGATGACGGTGATGTTTAAGCCCGATTAAGTGTTTTGTGAATGTGATTTATATTCAGTAAAATCAAACGGCGATGTCTGCCGTTAAAACGGGGAGGCTGGTATTTATGGAAGGGGACATCCGCCAGTTCATTCATTATGCTATGTTTATGCCATTATGCTCTTTTGTATGTCATCATTTGTATTATTATTTCAAATTTTAACTTTTTGTTACATGTTTGTTATTCAATTTTTGTTCGTATTCTGTGTTTTCATTTTATAAATTGTTGTTTGTTATTCATTTTTTGTTCGAATGTTGTGTTTTTATTTTAAAAATTGATGTCATAAAATATTATCTTGTTCGGCGTTCTAATTTTGTCTTCTCATTTGGAAATAATCTAACGTTGGCTAAACAAGCAACGACTGATTTGGGTGTACTGTTTATTAGTTAATTTGACATCAACAATACTAAATCGAATAAAAGAAAATCAATTAGAAACCAAAATGTCGATGAAAAGTCAAAGTAATCCACTAGCATTCTCATTACAATTATGGCATTAAAATTCCATCGTCCCAATAGTAATTTACAAGTTGTCATAATGTGAAGCGGGGAACCAGATTAAATTATGACGACAGACGGCGCTACGATAACAAGCGAAAACAATAACCGCTCCCTTTGCATCCAGGACCCGGGAATAGCTGAAGTGTTCCGAATGCTCAATAAGGTGATTTATAAGAAGATAATATGAAGATTATATATGAAGATAATGTGTAATAATAAGACACTCGTGGAGTGTTCTTTGAGTAAGAATTCGGGACGAATTCTTGTGTAGAGGGGGTGTGTGTAGCCGGGTAGAGATTGTGGTGAAATAAGTTGATAGGCTTTACTGTGTGGCTTGGTAGCTCAGTCGGTAGAGTGTTGGCATGGTAAGTCAGAGGCCTTGGGTTCGAGTCCCAGTCGAGTCACAACTTTTTCACCATGTTACAAAATTTTAGCCAGAATCAGATCCACAGGGGGGCCATTTCGTGGGTCTACATGGTCTGAAAAGTAAAAAAAAATGTTTGGGTCGATTTAGTGTTATATAATATAACACTACTAGACCCAATCAATTTTTTTCGACTTTTTAGACCATGTAGACCCACGAAATTGCCCCCTGTGATCATCAGATCTCTATTATTCCACAAGCAAATACAACAGGTCAAAACCCGATTAGATTGTTCCTATATGAGCAGTCTGATATGGGTCTACTCTGTTTACAAAGTCATAGAAACGAGTATTTGCGGAAGAAAATGGTTATTTAAAAGGAGATTAAAGGCAATTTCTCAAACAGTTTGGATGTTGCATAATGAGGCATTTAATTTACACACAAATTGATAGCCATAGTCGGAGAACCTTAAATTCAATATTACATTCAACATCGCTTAACCCTTTACTCCATGAGTATTCATGTAAAAAAAGATGGCATCATGAATATTAAAAAATCAGTTTTAAAAATGGCCCAATTAGAGCAATTAAAATTACAGCCAAAGTAGAAATTACAGAATCAAATCTATATTATTCCACAAGCAAACAAAACGGACAATAATCTGATGGTGCCTATAGGAGTGGTCTGAATCTGGGTCTACTCTGTTTGCAAAGGCATAGAAAGGCGTATTCAAAGGAACGGGTTAAAGGCAATTTGGCAAACGGTTTGGATCATGATCAGACGTGACACACGTGTTGATAGTCCCTGTCGGATTACCTTAAATTCAATATTGCGTGTTAGGCCTATGTCCATTGAAGAAAATTTAAATGGCTATCATGGTCATCAACAATTCATGATGTTAAAAACAAATAGTACTTTGACGAAACCACCAACACCCCACAACTCCAACCGGGCCGGCGTTCACCATCACTTCCATTTACAAGTGTGAAAACGCTTTCCTCCAATATAAATGTCTTTTAGACGAAACGTCAAGATTTCATTAAATACATAAATTAAGTTGACGATCTGATAGTTATTCAAAGGTCCGTAACATAGTCCGAAGAGTCCTTGGTCCGAAATGTCTCAGAACTGGCAAATTAATAGGTCTATCTACAGTAAAATTTCTATATGTATATATACTGAGCCATACTTTTCTAATGGGCGGCTGTCCATTTTGGGAGCTATTGCAGTTGTTCCAATCAAACGCGCGGAGTAACTGTTTAAGCCGCACACCGTTTATAAGGGAGCAGTCCATCATTTTCTAAATTGTAGGAGTTGCGTCCCCTATGTTAAAAGGGCCCATTGCTGCTCAAGAATTTGAGCGCAGACAATGACATTCACATTCTCAGTGCAATTAGTAAATTGTAATTTGACTTTTTTAATTACTAAAATTGAATTATCAACGTAAGATTGAAATAAATTAATCAAATTTACAGACAGAATTAGGAATAATAATTGCAAATTGAGGATATGATATTAGAACCGTTATATAAATATTTGAATGAAAATATTAGATCTCACGATAAAAGACAAATTCTTAAATATCATTTAAAACGGTGTAAACAACATTACAACAAAAGTGTGCCAATTAACTCTTTATTTCATAAACGTAAATGTAAAAACGAAAATGCAATTAGAATGTGCATGTTTAATTAACAACAAACACAAGGAATGAAATAAGCAAATGGCATAACTATGTTGAAATATCAATAAGCCTACTGAAATATCAATAAGCATAATGAATGAACAATAAGCATAATGAATGAAATGGCGGATATCCCCTTCCATAGGTATTACTTCCGTTGTGAACAAATAGTAACGCTTGGTAATTGTATATACGCGTACATGTGTATGTGCGTGTATGTGCGTGTATACACGTATACACATGCGCGCACGCGTGGGTGCATACATATGTATATTTACATATATATGTACATACATGTGTGTGTATGGAAGTGTATATATATTTGTGTTTATACATGAATATATATGTATATTAATATGTATATGTCCGTATTCATTCCTACTAACTGTATGTCTTGTTCTGTATATTCATGTATTGCATTGCTTCTTGTTTCACGTTGCTGATCTAAATGTATGTCTGTTTGCACAATTGTTTATATTACATGTTGTACTCTCCTATATTGGAGGAAATAAAGGAATATCTATCTATCTATCTGTATGGCTTTGTTATTAATTATGTGCAGCGTGTCATAATGTTTTCTAATTTATCTAGAGCGAAGCTCTGCAATACGCATGTGCCATTCTTATGTGATGCAATTTCTTTATTTTTCAAATATTTCTTAGCATTAATTAACCGATTCCCTCATAGGCTATATTTAGATCCAACCTCTTTGAATAAATCTACCGAAAAGCAGCATTAACTAGAGAATTTTTTTTTAGAATTTTGTATTTTGAAACCATTGTGATAAATAGACCATTTGCTCCTACAGGAGCAAATGATATATTTATCACAATGGTTTCAACAGGTGACTTTTACAGGTGCGTAGAAAGGCGTATTTATGGAGGAAAGCGTTAACACTTTACACTTTAAACATTACTTTACACTTTGCAAACAGAGCGGGCCCAGATCAGGGGGATCTTGTATGACATTTCCTTATATATGATTCTGTAGTCGAATATTCCATTGTTCATGATAAGTCAGCTAATATACATGTATATTGATCTATTCAATATTTCTTGAATAAATAAGCATCAGGCAAATGGTTACTATGGCCTCAACCGTTTCTGTTAACCATTTTATGCCAGAAAACACAAAAAGATAAAAAAAAAAAAAAAAATTCCAAAAATTATAAAAGCGCCATTGTTGTTGAACCCTTTCCCTGTTCTATGTTTATAAATACAGTAAAACCCCGCTAATGCGACCACTTAATAAACAGCCACTGGTGTCGTTTAAAGCAGGTGGTAGCTTAATGCAGGACGAAAGTAACTTTCGTCCTGCATTAAGCTACCACCTGCCTCAGCCACCCAGAAGTATGCCCCTTTTTGGTGGTCGCAGTAGCGGAGTTTTACTGTAATTTCAATACCTACTGAATATCCATGGACAAAGTAGAGCTAGTTATAATGAAATATAAAAGGTGGAATAGTGTATCAACTTTAAAAAGAAAATAAACAGAACTATCAAATTCCATTAGCAAACAGTGCAGATCCTGGGTCTGCTGTGTTTGCAAATACGTGAAAACACGTTCAGATGAGGGAAAGGGTCAAGCTCTGCAGATCCAGACCTGTAGCTGTCACTGCAGATTTTTATTCAACATTTTCACACCATGTAGACACTGGTCAGGTTATGAGTCTTTATACGCCGCGGTTGCTAGTGAATAGTGTAAAAAACCTCTCTGAACCGGACGTTGAATTTAGCATAAATATCGGTCTTGGAGACAGGTGGCAGCTAAATGAAGGCTGAAAGTCTTGCAGAAAGCTCTCTTAAGGAGCTTTTTGCGTGACTTTCATCCTGCATTGAACAGCCACCTGCCTAAAAGTATATAAATTCTTCTCAACTATAATTTCGGTTTAGTGGGAGTTTACTGTATTCAGTAAGCTATCAAAACCAACCTGAGTACACATTTTCATGCGATTTGTAAAAACCGAATCATAGTTGTTGTTACAACGTTTTCTTAATGAAGCTTTTATCCTGTTAGGCACAACCTTACCTAGCATTTGCAAACGGGGTCCATGCTTATAAAGCTTTTAGTTGAGTCTGAGTTTCGTTCTCAAGCTTTTGATTGGTCAGATTTGAGTTATCAAGCTTTGGATTGGTAAGATTTGAGCCAAAGGCTCACATCTGACCAATCAAAAACTTGAGAACGATCTCAGACTCAACTAAAAGTTTTATAAGCATGGACCCAGGTTGGATACAGATGGGACGCCCAATGACCTGGCGGCTCACCAGGGTTCACGGTTCAGACACCTTTTAGTCTGAGGCTGAGATCATTCTTAACCCTTCGCTTGCTGAATTTTAAAATGCATTTCTCCTTCTTTATCCATGCCCTGTTGTATAATTACATTAGTTACACGGTTATTTGGCAGGGTGTACGGGCTGGTATGACCGGGTTAGATCCCGTATTTCCTTCGGCGTGGTCTAACCCGGTCATACCAGCCCGTACACCCTGCCAAATTACCGTGTAACGAATTTATTACCAGTCAGAGATCCGATTTACCTAATTAAGAAACGAATAGCTCTTATTTTGCTGACATTCTAGATCTCTAATTGTATGACGACATGACAAAGAAAACATGACGTCATCACAGAGCAAATATGACGTCGTATCAGAGCAATTTCGAAAGAGGAATTGAAACTTCACTTGTAAACATCAACGGTAACACGTTGTACTGATAAGTTGATCGTGTTAAATTGAGGAACGTATGAAGTACAGTTTTTTACGTTTATTATCGATTATTTGGTCGTAATCCATCCACAATTATTGGAGTAAGGACGATATGAAATTTCGAATCGACGCTAAAAATAAAAACAAAACGAATGACGTCACGCGTCAAATTTTTGAATAATTATGTATTCTCCGTGGAAGCCGCTGAATACGGTACTGTACACCCCGGCAGTTTTTGGCAAACTGACCAATCAAATTCCAAGGATTTACTCTGACTGGTAATAATATCTTCACTGTGTACAATTATTTCGCTGTGCATTCACTGCTGTGGAGTGCACTGGTTGCACAACAATTTGTAAAATAGTGCAGGCCCTGACGAGGCAGCTCCTGCAGGAGCTGTCTCATCTGGGTCTTCACTATTTACAGGTAGGTATATTGACGTGAATAGCAAGCGAAGGGTTAAGTATCAGAAACTGATACTTGAGAATTATCTCAGAATCAAGCAAAATGTTTTATTGCCTCGGGATAAATCAGTGGTGAAGAGTCACTTCTAAAGTCATTTGGAATTAAAGGTAATCATTCAAAGGTTCAGATAAGAAGCGTAAATATTTTCAAGAATAGCTCCTTAATCCCCCCCCCCCCCCCCCTAAAACCCCTACACTGTGACCACTCTTCAGAATCGTCTCTTCGGACGCACAATACGCATCTGCAAACAGAGTACAGTAAAAAAAAACTCTAAACCGGAATGTAGTAGAGAAGAATTTAGATACTTTTAGTCAGGTGGCTGCTTAATGCAGGGTGAAAGTCATGCAGAAAGCTCCTAGAGGAGCTTTCTGCATGACTTTCACCCTGCATTAAGCTGCCACCTGTCTCCAAGACCGATATTTATATTCAATTTAACGTCCGGTTTAGAGGGGTTTTACTGTATGTCCAAATCAGACAGCTCCTATTAGATCTGATCAGGGTCTATAATACATGTACTACGTTTGCTTATTAAATGGTACACTACAGATTTGATTATACAGTTTCTGTCATGGCAAATATCCTCTATTTATACAACATTATTACTAAACGCTAATTAACAGTCATAAAGGCATCATATGTTATATGAATATTCATAAGGTAAAGGGTTAATTAATTTATGTCAAAAGAAATGTGTCTTTCCCATGCAGTTGGTATATCAATGCAGGACGAAAGTGTTTCAGAATGGACCTGTTGCTATACCTTTATTCCGCACTAATGTGTCGTGTTCTTTTAAATACCCCTTTGTGTAATTCATCGAGTATCCACTGTAAGAGATTCTATTCTGTTTACGTGTCAGGTTCATGACGGTGATGATTTACCTGAATGACGTAGATACTGGTGGTCAGACAGCCTTCCCATTGGCTGATATGCCCGACAAACTATATGAGGTTCGTTTGTACCATTTGTAGTTATTATCCGTCTTTTCCCACCACTCAGTGTGATAAATATTATCTCAATTTTGTCTATTATAGTTCGATTTCAAGTGCTGAACCGTGACTGCACTTTTCTATTTATAGAAGTTGCAACCATTCTTATTTATGGGTAAGTGGACAATGGTTGTCACAAGAAGTTCGTAGTAATCGTACAGTATTAGTACATGTATATACAGTAACACCTCTCTATAACGGCCACTAAATTACATCAAGTATTTTGTTTTAAAGGCAAGTGACTGCTTAAAGCAAGGTGAAAGTAAAACAGAACGCTCCGATAGGAGCGTTTTGTTTAATTTTCGCCTTGCTTTAAGCAATCACCTGCCCTAAATACCTCCAAATTAACACAATTTAGTAGTCGTTATAGATAGGTTTTACTGTATATGCTTATTACTTGTCTGTATAACCACAGGTAACTCGGAACAAATACATGGTTTGTGACGCGTTTTACCTCTACGGGTGGACTGGTCCTAAAGGTCACAGCTCACGGATCAAAATCGAACTATACCTTCCTTTTCCCTGTTCTACATTTATTTCAAGTTTCAGTACATGTATACCGACTATTCATGGACAATTTAGTTATAATGAAATATGGAACATTTTAGACATTTAGAAACTAAAGAAATCGATTTATCCAATTCCAATTCCAAACAGAGCAGACCCTGATGAGACGGCTCCTTTAGGAGCCGTCTGATCTGGGTCTTCTCTGTTTTCAAATGCGTGGAAAGGCGTTTAACTAAAGGAAAGTGTTAACCCTTCCATTCCAGCATTGTGGTCTGCTTGGCGCATTGTCGTCTGCTTGGCGCATTGTCGTCTGTTTGGCGCATTTTCGTCTGCTTCAAGTTTCAGAGTGGGCGTTTCTTCAATTTCTTTATTTAAATAAAGGTTAACATACATTTTGGATCCTGATGATACCCCGAGTCAATCGGCGTCTCATCTCAGGCGCGGATTTAGAGAGGGGGGGGGGGGGGGGGGGGCGGCGTACCCTCTAAAATTGCCAAAACATTTTTTTGTAATATTTTAGATCTATATACATTAAAAACCTCTCTATAACGACCACTAAATTGTGTTAATTAGTTGGTATTTAGAGCAGATGGCTGCACAAAGCAAGGTGAAAGTAAAACAGAACGCTCCCATAGGAGCGGTTCTCATAGGAGCGTTCTGTTTTACTTTCACCTTGCTTTAAGCAGCCACCTGACTTTACCACAGCTCTTTTTCAACATGTATTACAAACACACTATTTATTTATGTCATCAAACATCAAAATCTACGCCCCCCCCCCCCCCCCCCCCTCCAAAAACACTTCTACGCCCCTCTAATCTGAAATCCTATATCCGCACCTGCATCTGCATCCAAACTGTTTGCACATGATACCACAGATCCGTCGTCATGTCAGTGAAATCGTAGCCAAAACACCTTCTCATATTCAACATATTATAAAATCTCGCTGATCTCAAAAACAGGTTTTTTTCAATTTTTTTTTATTATTTTAAGTAAAACAATACAGACCCGAACTACATGTACAGCAAACCCCCGCTGATGCGACCACCAAAAAAGAGGTATAATTCTGGGTGCTAGATGCAGATGGTAGCGTAATGCAGAAAACTCCTAGATTGCCTTTGTCCTGCATTAAGCAACCACCTGCTTATAAAGGCACCCATGTTTACTCATTAAATTGTCGCATTAGAGGGGTTCTACGTGTAACTTGCAAACGTTGTAGATATAACAAATATGTACGTGATCTGGAAATATCTCTGAATAGTGTCATGATTGTGTATCTGCGCTTCTATGTTCTACCCACAGGGGCTAGACACGTTTGAGTTAATATATGTATATACTGTAAAACCCCCTCTAATGCAACCACCAAAAATGGGCATAATTCTGGGTGGCATAGGCAGGTTGAAGCTTAATGCAGGACAAAACTTATGCAGAAAGCTCTTAGAGGAGCTTTCTGCATAACTTTCGTCCTGAATTAAGCAACCACCTGCTTTAAACGACGCCAGTGACTGTTGATAAAGTGGTCGCATTAGCGGGGTTTTACTGTATATACATATACTGACTCAAACGTGTCTTGCCCCTGTGGTTCTACCTAGGGTAATTCATCAAATCAATCAAATCGATTTCGTAATAATGAAATTTGGATATTACAATTCGTAATAAGCGAGTTTGTAAAAGACTGAAATGTCCCTTTGTTTTAGGAAAAGTTTGTCAATGTTAAGCAACAGAAGTGGTACAACCTTAGCCTCTACTGCCACAACTCGTCACTTACGCTGACTCCTAAGAAAGGAACTGCCATTATGTGGTATAATCATTTCGTCGACGAAAAGGTTGGTAGAAGTCTTACATGTATACAATGCCTTCCTTACTAGATACTGCACTAGTTTTGAGACACTAAATCACTTCTTAGAACTAATAACTGTACTAGTTTTGAGAAACCAGTATTTATTTGACGTAATATTGACCCACTTCATTCTTTACGCGCTGCGTAAGTGCCATAAGGTGAAAACAACAGAGTTATCGAAATAAATAAATCTACCAGCAGTATTGTGTTAAATTTCTTTTCATTACCAATTTCTAGATCCATTTATCCGCATTTTAATACCGTTGAAGGTACATAACTCAAGCTAACATTTTATACTAACCGGACATCACGTGATTGGCAGCGGAGCTTTTGAAAAATACAAGCAGTCGCCATATTTACTTTGCTTAGTTTGATAAACTCTGGATAAATTTAATATTTATACAGGTTACTATGTTCTCGATTGATATATTCTAACATTTTATAGATAATGACACTTTTGAGGTTTCATACATTCTAGTAAAATTAATGTACCTTTTCGTTATTTAATTTGTATTAAGTCGGGTGTTTATAGCTATGCGAAACCCGTACTAAAATCATTATTGTACAATGTGTATGTTTATCATCGTATTTATGTATTAATTTGTGTGTATTCTTATTAGTGTTATTTGTTATTTCAGATGATCATTATGATTATCATGATTACCATGATCTGGATTAGTCGAGGAATAGATATATGACATAGACATTAGTGTAGCTCCTCAATGCTTCCCGAACCCCACACATATACAGTCAAACCCCGACATAGGCATTATCTGATAAAGTCTTCACTCTCCTAACCTTTTACCCCATAGATATAGCTCAAACAATTTGACCTGGACCTCACCTATATGCAGAATACATAATGAGATAGTGGACACTGTATAAATAAAATTCCGGCGGTAAATCGTTAAGTCTATTCTCGCTGAAATTACGGGAGAGCGATAACCCTTGTACAGTAAAACCTCTCTATAACGACCACTAAATTGTGTTAATTAGTTGGTATTTACGGCAGGTGGTTGCTTAAAGCAATGTGAAAGTAAAACAGAACGCTCCTTTAGGAGCGTTCTGTTTTACTTTCACCTTACTTTAAGTAGCCACCTGCCTTTAACACAAAATAGTTTATGTAATTAAGTGACCGTTATAGAGAAGTTTTACTGTATATGTGAACCATACAATCACGAGTGTGTCCATGCTTAGTTGCTCATCGGGACACGTGCCGAGGATAAACCCGTGCAATGTCGATGATAGAAATAGAAAAATTACAAATTAAGCTGGTCAGGGTCCAGGTCAAATTGTTCGAGCTATACGCATTTTTACGCCTTTGCAGGAGCCGTTTGATCAGGGTCTGCTCGGTTTACTTTTAAAATGATACAAATCTGATTCTATATAACCTGCCATGACTAATATATGCCATTACAAAATTTCAGGTAATACTGTAAAGCCTCGCTAATACGACCACTCAAAAAAGTGTAATTCTGGAGAGAAAAAAAAGATGGTTGCTTAATGCAGGACAAATGGTATTCAGAAAGCTCCGATAGGGCATTTCTGCATTACTCTTGCACTGCATTAGCCCTTCCCTTCATATAAACGCATTTGTATACATATGTAAACAGAGTAGAACAAGAACAGACGTCTCCTATAGGAGTCATCTAATCAGGGTCTGCTCTGTTTGCTAATAGAATTTGAAAGATTTGTTGTTTAACTTTCTGAAATGGCTACAATGTAATGAGGTAAAGAGATGAATCTGTTTTATTGTTAAACATATTGCCATAATGCTTTTCGAATTACTTATACATGTATATTCACAGGGGTATATAGGACCGATAGACCAAAGGACTATACATGGAGGATGTGACGTATTCAAGGGTACGAAATGGATCGCTAACACTTGGATCTCCAGCCCAAAGTATGAAGCCCGATTACTTCCTAGCCATTTTTATTATGCCGGCTAAACACATGCAGAAACGTGTCTGTCTAGAGTATGCGTCTCCCACACTGCAGACTTCTGTAATTGAAAAATATTGCTGTCATTACATAGATGCAGATACAGGAATAATTAGAACTGTTTGCTGGAGTCTGAGATCATTCTCAAACATCTGATTGGTCAGATACTTAATCAGATACTTGGGAATGATCTCAGACTCAGAAGTTTTATAATTCTGTGCCTAGGCTATCTATTTCTCAGCTAAACCGTTTCCTGCTGGTCTAGGAGAGACGATTATGTCGCCCGTTGTATGTTAAATATCGTAAGTCCTAATCTACGGCAGTCACAACTACTTGGACATCCGAACTTATCGCGTTTGCTATTGTACAGCAATAAAACATAACATTATTTTTGTATTGATTTCTATATACACCAATATGCATGTAAATGACAAAAAAGTAGAAATGTCACACCGTGACGGATAGGAAATAAGTACAACTTTAGGATTTTTCATGGAACTAATTCAATGCACGGTTACGCCTTATTCAATTGTTTTTAGCAGTAAACAGTGTTAACCCTGTACTTCATGATATTCATGCAAGAGATAATGACAGGGATATACATACAGTAAAACCTTTAAGCGGACATCAATTTATTGAACAGAGTAGTCTTAAAATAGCAAGCGGTTGCTTAATACAGGGAAAAGGTAATGTAGAAAGCTTCTACATTACTTTTGACCTGCATTAAGCTACCAAGTTACCAACTGCCTTACAGATCCATAATTAAACCTCTTTTAGATGACCGTTTAAGACGGGTTCTTCTATAACTAAATGTTGGTATAGTGGCAAAAGATAGGGGCATTTTTAACCATAATATTAACTATTTAATCTGATATATATACAGTAAAACCTTTCTATAACGGCCACTAAATTATATCAAGTATTTTGTGTTCTATAGGAGCGTTCTGTTTTACTTTCATCTTGCTTTAAGCAGTCACATGCCCTAAATATCAACTAATTAAAACAATTTAGTGGCCGTTAGATAGAGGCTTTACTATAGATGCAATTTAATAAGCAAACAGAGCAGGCCCTAATCAAACATCCCCTGCAGGAGCCGTCAGATCTGGAACTACACTACACTATTTGCGAATGCGTTGAAAGGTGTTCTTATGGAGTAAAGGGTAAATCTTTTTTTTCTATAAGAGTGACGTAACTATATATACACATATATACCATGCACGTGTTTTAACTCTTAACTCCATCAATATCTTTGAGGAAAATAATAGTTATTAATTACATTTAGATTGATTGTTATAATAGCAATTGGACAGGTGAACTGTTTACCATGACAGAAACTGTAGAAGCATATCTCTACATTATATCATAAGTAAACCGAGCAGACGCTAATCAGACGGCTCTTGATCAGTGTCTACTCTGTGAAGGCATAGAAAATCTTATTAATGGAGTGAAGGGTTGGTAGCGGTATCTCTGTGTTGTATGAGGAAGTACTCATGAAATGTCTTTGATTGAGCCCTAACACACTGTACATAGTGTTTGTTATCATATAACTGATAAAGTCACAGTATCTGCTCAAAGTTGTATCTGGTGCATTCGCTACTTCTCCCGACTCAATCAAGTGTTTGAGAGACTATTGACCGAGTGTCAAAGAGCTTGGATTCTGATGAGACGCCGAGTTACTCGGCGCCTTGTCTGGGTCCAAACCGTTTACAAACGCGAATCAGGTCATTATTAGCAGGAGAAATGTTAAATGCCTTTGCACCGAATGAACCACTAAACTTAATCTCAAAAGGGGAAACATTTATCCCCCTTTGAATGCGGAGAACGCGTGCATTGTCATTTGCAAAAATAGTAGACCCAGGTCAGAGGGCTCCTGTAGGAGCCCCTCTGATCAGGGTCTGCACTGTTTGTCATTCACAATCTTCTAGCGGAGTATACCATTTGATACAATTAATACTAGAGTATACCGTTGCATTATATCATTAAACAAGGATGGAAAATTCAACTTCAGCATTGAAGGTTATTTATGTACAATATCGCCTAATGATAAAAGTGCACTAGGATGTGGACATACAAAAACTAAATACAGTAAAACCTCTCTACATTGGACGCTTAATTTACTATAAATATCGGCATTGGAGACAGGTGACAGCTTAATGCAGGATGAAAGTCATGCAGAAAGCTCCTCTAGGAGCTTTCTGCATTACCTTCATCCTGCATTAAACAGCCACCTGCCTAAAAGTGTCTGAATTATTCCCTATTAGAATTCCGGTTTAGAGGGGGTTTACTGTACAATAAAATCTAGCCAACCCGACTACAGAATTGTGATTCATTATCGATCGTTAAGATTATAATTTCATCATGAATATTAATTGGATTAAATGGCATACTTTTGCTGTGACAGAAACTATGGACACATATCTGTATTATTCCATAAGAAAATAGAGCGGACCTTGACCAAACGACTCCTACATGTACGGGGACCATCTGATCTGGGTATAATCTGTTTGCAAAATGCGTTAAAGAGCGTGTTTATGGAGAAAAGGGTTAAGAATATCATATTAGGTGCAGTTATCCCGTAATATATATACCTTTAGCCTGCTATGGGCGGATGAGTGAATACCTATGCAAACAGTTTGGATCCAAATGAGACGCCGAGTAACTCGGCGTCTCATCAGGATTCAAACTGTTTGACACCCTGATTGCATTTTGGTAGACAAATTGATTATAGTTTGAATTTGGAAAATGTAGTAGATGAGATATTCTGTAAAAATAATTGCTTAGCAGGCTAAGGGTTAAGGGCATATTTAAACGTATTTGCATACAGAGTAGACCCAAATCATACGGGTTCTGTCTGCGGCGTCAGTTTAGTGTCCGTTTTTTTGTAATAATAAAGATTTCATTACATGTATATAGTTTCTGTCATGTTTAAAATTCTTCATATCAAATTAGTATACACAAGTATTTACAAGGATAAAATACATAATCTTTTGGATAAGGTATTAAAGTACATGTAGATTTATTTTGCGTTTTTCTGACCAAACAGAAAAAAATCTCCCCCCCCCCCCGATTAAGTGGTCACCTCGCTTAAGCGGTCAATTTAGCCACTACCCTTGACTGGCCGCTTAACACAGGTTTTACTGTACATGATGAATTACATGTATTCTGGTGTGGTTTGATTTGTTTTTTATCGGATTTTTACATCGTTTTAACCGTATTTCAGCAATTTTACGAGGCCCAGCTAAATACAGGTGGAAGCAGATCTCAGAGGTTCTTCTTGCACGAAACAATGTAATTTGTTTCGTGCAAGAAGTACATCCTGGTAGAACCACGGACCTACCGCAAGCCAGCTTCCTCTCATGAATTATATTTTGCATTGATATACATGTACATATAAAGGGTTATAGCATATAATGTATTTTTATGTTTTCTCTTATAGAAATATACATCATATTTATAGTAGGAACTGTCTTAAGTTAGGATTTATGGATGGAACATTATGAATCTGAAAAAATACAGGTGGTTGCCCTGAGAGCTTTCTAAATTAATTTCCAGCTACATTAACCCATTCCCTCATACTGACGACTAATGACGACTCTGTAAAAGTCACTTTTGAAACCATTGTGATAAATAGAGCATTTGCTCCTATAGGAGCAAATGCTCTATTTATCGCAATGGTTTCCAAACTAAAACATTCTAAAAGTTTCATCTTCTCTAGTCAATGCTCCATTTTGGTAGATTTATTCAAAGAGGTTGTATCTAAAATAGCCTGTGAGGTAATGGGTTAAGTTACCACATGTCTTAAAAACTCAGAAATTGGCCACTTTTTTATGGTCGCTTATGACAGATTTTACTGTTTATTTGGGGTAAATAAGATTAATGCGTTGGTGCACATGTACTCAATATTATTGATTTAATTTATGCGCTAGGACCGCTAGGAGGTGTTTCGTGAGATTCACGCTTACGTTTGATTTATGTACACATAATATGAAAATACGAAACCTTAGTAAAACTGTTTCTTTGAGTTATATAGAATCTAAATATGTAATGTAAAAAAAAAAAAATGACTTTAAATGGTTTCTATATTGCGTTTGTCATGTTCCTGTTTGTACAGTAAAACTCCTCTAAGCCGCACTGATAAACATTAGTACCGGTCTTTCAGACATGTGGCAGCTTAATGCAGGTGGAATGTCATGCAGAAAGCTCATCTGTGAGCTTTCTGTATTACTTTCACCCTGCATTAAGAAGTCACATACCTTAATACACCTACATGTTCCTCCTTAGAATTCCGGTCTAGAGTTTTATGCCCCCAGGTCAGATCGGGGGGGGGGGCATGTTGTTTTTGCCTGTCTGTCTGTTTGTCTGGTTGTCAGTTTGTCTGTTGGTCAGTTTGTTTGTCAGCAACTTTAACATTGGTCATAACTTTTGAGCCAGTACAAACAGATGCTTGGTATTTGGCATGCATATGTATCTCATAAAGCCGCACATTTGAGGGGGTAACAGGTCAAGATCAAGGTCATCCTTCAGGTTCAGAGGTCAAATATTTAGGTCAAATCACCGACTTTAACATTGGCCATAACTTTTTAACCAGTAGAGATAGAGACGTGATATTTGGCAATGCATGTGTATCTCATGAAGTTGCACATTTTGAGGGTGACGTGTCAAGGTCAAGGTCATCCTTCAGGGTGAAATGGGCGGGGTCATAGAGTTTCACGAACACATCTTGTTTACCACATGCTATTATTAACACTTATCCAGTTAAGCGTTCCCTGACTTCGTTTGTAAACAGTTTAGATCCTGGTGAAACGGCGGACAACCCGGCCAAATAAAGTTAAATCTCTCTAAATCGGAATTCTAGTACAGATGAATTTAGATACGTTTATGCAGGTGGCTGCTTAATGCAGGGTGAAAGTCATGCTGAAAGCTCCTAGAGGAGCTTCCTGCATGACTTTCACCCTGTATTAAGCAGCAACCTGTCTTCAAGACCGCTATTTATACTAAATTTAACGTTCGGTTTATAGAGGTTTCCCTGTATTGTGTTTTAAACTAAGTAGTGTCTCAAATGCTTAAACAAATCGAAAGTAAGAGAAAATAGCCACTGGTCTGAGCTATAGTGCTATACAATGTAGTATCAGTTTGAATGTCTTGCATTACAATGTATACAGCTGATTATTCCGAGTGGAATAACCCATTGGTAGAGTCCATACAGTAATAAAGGGTAGAATTTGCGAGAGGATATTGAATAACATACAGTGGTCAAATAGCTTCTATAGAAACACTCTGATCCGGATCTACACTGTTTGCAAATGACGGTGCACTCGTTTTTCGCAATCAAATGATTAATGAATAAAACACCACAGACTTGTGGGACAACACTAATACAGAACGCCCATGTAGCTTTCTGCATAACTAATATTGAATCTTTGACCCATCTGTAAAAGTCATTTTTGAAACCACTGTGATAAATACAGAATTTGCTCCAAAGGAACACTTCTCTATTTATCACAATAGATTCAGCTCTACACAATTAACATGTTCATTTTTAAAGTAAATGCTCTTTTTCAGTAGATTTGTTAAAACATATTGAGTCTAAAAATGTCCTATGAGTGAATTGGGTTAAAGACCTAGAATAACGATCATGGTTTGGTGTTCGATTTAAAAAAGTTTACCCTACATTGTCATACCCCTACAAACGAAGTTTTTTTGTTGGTGTTGTTTTTTTTTGGAGGGGGGGGGATCGGGAGTATACTGGAGTCACCATGTCCGTCCGTCCGTTCTTCCGTCTGTCTTGTCCGGATCATAACTTGCAAAGTATAAAAGCTATTGACTCCAAACTTCATATACAGTTCGATCACATTGACCGCAAGTGCAGTGCACAAGGTTCGTAACTCTGTCTTCAGTATTTTTGGAGTTAAAATACCTTTGTATTTTTTCTCAAAATCCGGCTTTCAAAGAATAAAAGCTGTTTACTTTAAACTTCATATACAGATAAATCACATTGACCATAAGTGCAGTGCACAAGGCTCATAACTCTGTTTTCAGTGTTTGTGGAGTTATTCTCCTTAGTTACTTTTCAGAAGCAATTTTTTGTCCGGAGCATAGCTTCTCAAGTATTGTAGGCAACTGTGAAAATTTATATATGGATAGAGGGTGATGAGAAGAGGTGCAGGCAACAAGGGTTGTAACTATAAATTCGTTTTTGAGGGAGTTATTCCCCTTCGTTACTTTTCAGAAATACGTTTTTATCCGGAGCATAACTTCTCAAGTATTGTAGGTACAACTGTGAAACTTTATATATGGATAGAGGGTGATGAGAGGATGTGCAGTCAACAAGAGCTGTAACTCTTAACTAATTTTTGAGAGAGTTATTTCACTTTTTTACTTTTCATAAACAATAACTACTTCTACATTTCTTCACCAATGAAGCTCAGTTTTTTGCATATGCATTTATAATGAAGTGTAGATGTTGATCCCATTAATTTGATATGATTCATACCAAGTATTAGCGTTATTTCCCCTGATTGAACCCTAAACAAAATTGTGACGCAAAATACTACTTCTACATTTCTTCCCCAATGAACCTCACATTTTACATATGCATTTATAATGATGTGTTGATGTTTGTGACATAATTTGCATGGAATTCATTCCCTGAATGGATTTTAAAAATCTTCTTTTTCACAAGTGTGGACAAAAGGATTATTGAGCTATTGTCTCTTGTATTGAAGTCATTTGATCTTGTTACAAGGTGGTGGGAGGGGGTATTAATCACTCAGTGACACAGGGGGGCCATTTCGTGGGTCTAGATGGTCTAAAAAGTCAAAAACAATTGATTGAGTCGATTTAGTGTTACATTATATACTGTATATAATATAACACGAAATCGATCCAATCAATTTGTTTGACTTTTTAGACCATCAAGACCCACGAAATGCCCCCACTGTGCTCAGTGATATGTCTAGTTGTGTTTATGGAAGTAAGAAGGAACCAGCCAATCAAAGTCAACAGGAGTATCATCAATACGAGTATACCACAATTCCCAAACCAAACGTGGTTACCTCTCTTATTTTTATTCTTTTTAATACAATGAAGCACTGTAGGAGCACATTGGTCTCGGGGTACATTTGTCTTACGTAAGACGGATGCGGTCGCATTTGTCTCAGGTAAGACAAATACGACCTCAATTGTCTCACCAAAAAACACAATTGTGTGACAGATATGCTCCGATCAATTTTTTTAAGGGACAAGAAAGCACAATTGTCTCACGTCATTTTTTTATGAAATACAAGCACATTTGTCACATATTTTTCAGCGGTAGAACATATCTTAGAATCGAGGTTCGCCGTTTTACCTCATGTAAAGTGTGATTATCAATAGGTCTGCTAATGATTTTCTATATAAATTCTTAAACCTAAAAACTGCAGTGGAACTATCAATTCCAAAATCTCTAATTCAAGAAATTTGATTAGCTAAACCTTAAGGTTTACACCGAATCATACGGAATCCTGTTAGTGTCATATGGAATATCGTGTCTCGCATCCTTATACGTCTGAGGTGGCCGATACAAGTGCTGGATGAAGTCCGTGTGTTCCCAATGCCGTAGGTCCGACAAAAACACGGACTTCAGTTAACTTCAGAAATATTTGCGGCTTAAAATTCGGCATCCCCGAGAAAGAATACGCAGCCAGAACAGCTGGATGAAGTCTGTGTTTTACTCACTCCAATAGATCTGACAAAAACACGGACTTCAACTTCAGACAAGAGCACCGCTGTGCAGCAAAATACGCCCGTCGGCAAAGTCAGTGATAAGCCAATTTAATAGGAAATTGAATCTGTTACAATGTGAAACTATCATTGGCAACTGCCTAGTAGAGCTATATATATAATATAGACCTGTTGTAACCAAATTAAATACTTAGCTTCATCACCATACAGGGAAGACAGCTATTGATTTTGTGACAAGTCCAATGACTTTTCCTGCAGTAACCCCCCTTTTCATACATAGATTTTTAAAAGAAAATAGAAAATACACTGAACGTTTCCAGGTGTATCGAACTTGACCAAGTCATTTTGACTATATACATGCTGACTAAGTTTGATGAGGATTGGATTTTATTTGTTTGAGTTAGAGAGCGGACAAAAAACGAATTTTGTTTAAAATTTGTTAAAAAGTTAATAAAAAAGGGGAGATAATTCAGAAGTGTGCAGGGCGATGATGCTGATTATCGAACTTAGCCGAGTCATTTTGGCCATATACATGCTGACCAAGTTTGAAAAGGATCCGATTCAATTTGTTCGAGTTAGAGAGCGGACAAGAGAATTTTGTTAAAAATTTATTAAAAAAGGGGAGATAATTCAGAAGTGTGCAGGGCGATGTTGCTGATTATCGAACTTAGCCGAGTCATTTTGGCCATATACATGCTGACCAAGTTTGAAAAGGATCCGATTCAATTTGTTCGAGTTAGAGAGCGGACAAACAAAAGTTCACGGACGGACGGACGGACGGACAGACAGACAGACAGACAGACGGACGGACGGACGGACGGACAACGCCACGACATAATACGTCCCGTCTGAAGACGGGCGTATAAAAAATATGCAACCAAACATTCGGCATCCCCGAGGAAAAATCCACGGCCGGAAAAGTTGGATGAAGTCCATGTTTTCCCTAACGTCATAGGCTTACAAAAACACGGACTTCAGAAAAATATGCGGCCGAAAATTCGGCATCCCCGAGAAAGAATCCGCAGCCAGAAAATTTCGATGAAGTCCGTGTTTTTCCCTTAGCCATATGTTCCAAAAAAGCACGAACCTCAGATTATTATGCGGCCCAAAATTTGGCAGCCCCGAGAAAACATCTGCAGACGAAAAAGCTTGATGAAGTCCGTGTTTTACCTTAGCCATAGGTCCGACAAACGAACGGACTTCAAAAATATGTGCGGCCGATAATTCGGCAGCCCCGAGAAAAAATCCGCAACCGGAAAAGTTGGATGAAGTCCGTGTTTTTCCATTAGCCATAGGTTCGACAAAAGCACGGACTTCAGAAAAATATGCGGCCAAAAATTCGGCAGCCCCGAGAAAATATCTGCAGTCGGAAATGTTGTATGAAATCCGTGTTTTTCCCTACTCATAGGTCCGACAAAAACACGGACTTCAGAAAAATATGCGGCCAAAGATTGGGCAGCCCCGAGAAAAAATCCGCAGCCGGAAAAGTTGAATGAAGTCCGTGTTTTTCCCTTAACCATAGGTTCGACAAAAGCACCGACTTCAGAAAAATATGCGGCCAAAAATTCGACAGCTCAGAGAAGATCCGCAGCCGGAAAAGTTGGATGAAGTCCGTGTTTTTCCCTGAACCATAGGTTCGACAAAACCACGGACTTCAGAAAAATATGCGGCCAAAAATTCGACAGCCCCGAGAAGATCCGCAGCCGGAAAAGTTGGATGAAGTCCGTGTTTTTCCCTTAGCCATTGGCCGACAAAAACACGGACTTCAGAAAAATATGCGGCTAAAGATTCGGCAGCCCCGAGAAAAAATCCGCAGCCGGATAAGTTGAATGAAGTCCGTGTTTTTCCCTTAAGCATAGGTCCGATAAAAACACTGACCACAGAAAATATGCGGCCAGAAATTCGACAGCCCCGATAAAAAATCAGAAGCCCGAAAAGTTAGATGAAGTCCGTGTTTTTTCCTTAGGCATAGGTCCGATAAAAACACGGACTTCAGAAAAATATGCGGCAAGAAATTCTGCAGCCCCGAGAAAAATTCCGCAGCCGGAAAAGTTGGATGAAGTCCATGTTTTTCCCTTAGCCATAGGTCCAACAAAATCACGGACTTCAAAAAAATATGCGGCCAGAAATTCGGCAGCACCGAGAAAAAATCCGCAGCGGAAAAAGTTGAATGAAATCCGTGTTTTCCCTTAGCCAAAATTTCTACAAAAGCACGGACTTCAGAATATTATGCGGTCAAAAATTCGGCAGCCCCAAGAAACAATCCGCAGCCGGAAAAGTTGGATGAAGTCTGTGTTTTTCCCTTAGCCATACGTTCGAAAAAATCACGGACTTCAGAAAAATATGCGGCCAAAAATTCGGCAGCCACGAGAAAAGATCAACAGCCGGAAAAGTTGGATGAAGTCCGTATTTTTCCCTTAGCCAAAGGTCCGACAAAAACACGGATTTCAGAATATTATGCGGTCGAAAATTCGGCAGCCCCGAGAAAACATCCGCAGCGGGAAAAGTTGGATGAAGTCCGTGTTTTCCCTTAGCCATAGGTCCGACAAAAACATGATCTTCAGAAAAATATGCGGCCAAAACATCGGCAGCCCCAAGAAAAATTCCGCAACCGGAAAAGTTGGATGAAGTCCGTGTTTTTTCCTTAGCCATAGGACTGACAAAAACACGGACTTCAGAAAAATATGCGGCCAAAGATTCGGCAGCCCTGAGAAAACATCCACAGCCGGAAAAATTGGTTGAAGTCCGTGTTTTTCCCTTAGTCAAAGGTTCGACAAAAGCACGGACTTTAAACATATGTGCGGCCGAAAATTCGGTAGCCCCGAGAAAAAATCTGCAGCCGGAAAAGTCTGTGTTTTTCCCTTAGGCATAGGTCCGACAAAAACACGGACTTCAGAATAATATGCGGCCAGAAACTCGACAACCCCGAGACAAAAACCGCAGCCGGAAAAGTTGGATGAAGTCCGTGTTTTCCCTTAGCCAAAGATTCGACAATAGCAAGGACTTCAGAATATTATGCGGTAAAAAATTCGGCAGTCCCGAGAAAAAATCCGCAGCCGGAAAAGTTGGATGAAGTCCGTGTTTTTCCCTTAGGCATAGGTCCGACAAAAACACGGATATCAGAAAAATATGCGGCCAGAAATTCAGCATCCCCGAGAAAGAATCCGCAGCCGGAAAATTCGCAGCCCACATATCTATCTAATTCCATAAGCAAACAGAGCAGACCCTGATCAGACGGCTCCTATAGGAGTTGTCTTATCGGGGTCTACTCTGCTTGCAGATGCATGAAAACACGTGTTAACGGGTTAAGTAGAATTTTAGTAGGATATGACAGAATGTAAGACAAATGTGCTTCGAGTGTCCTTCCTTTAGTATGTCGAATACATCTGTCTCATTTCCAATTTATCGCAAATATGAATGTTTACGAGCACACCGGTCAAACCTCGTGAGACAAATGTGCTCCGAGACAATTGTGATCCTACAAAGCACAGTCTATCGGTACCTGCTGGCACTACAGGCAGTGCACACTATAAAACCGTGTTTTAATTTTTAAGCGACCAATTACTGATTTAACGCTCGCGTCTTAACGAGCATGTGGTTTCTAAATACTTGGCAAAAGTAACACCGAAAGCTCATGAAGTTTTCTGCATAATTGCTATGCATTATGCTACCTGTCTGATATGATGCCTCTATCAGTGATGTCTTTATGACATGTATATCTGTCTGATATGTATGTCTATATCCAATAGTCATGTACAGTGCCAACTAAGCTAAGGATAGGAATGGCTTTCAGCCAACCTATTAAGCTAACAGTTGACCCAGTAGTCATGTACAGTGGCAATTGAGTTCAGGATAGGAATGGCTTTCAGCCAACCTATCAAGCTAACAGTTGACCCAATAGTCATATAAATGGAATGATTTTCAGTCAGCCCATTTATTCTAATTTATGATATTGATGAGCATGGCTTTCAGTCAACTTGTCTGTATCAAGTTTGTTAATATAGATTATTCTAATTTGTGATATTGATGAGCATGGCTTTCAGTCAACTTGTCTGTATCAAGTTTTGTTAATACAGATTATTCTAATTTGTGATATTGATGAGCATGGCTTTCAGTCAACTTGTCTGTATCAAGTTTGTTAATATAGTTTATTCTAATTTGTGATATTGATGAGCATGGCTTTCAGTCAACTTGTCTGTATCAAGTTTGTTAATACAGTTTATGCTATTTCTTGCGGATAGTGATTTTATATCTATTGTATATCTTTTGCTTATCTTTCACTGACCGGGTGGAAAATCATGTAGTTCCTTCCGGCTAGCGATTTCATATATATTGTACATCTTTCATTGTCTGGATAGATAATCATGCGGATGGTTCCGGTTAGTGATTTTATCCATGTGAAGCGCTTTTGAACGCACATATCCAGTGTGAAAAGAGCGCTATATAAATGTGGTATAATAATAATAATAATAATAATAATATCAGCGATGTCTTTATGACATGTATACCTGTCTGATATGTATGCTTATATCAGTTATATAATTATGACATGTATACCTGTCTGATATGTATGCCTCTATCAGCGATGTATTTATGACATGTAATCGTGTCTGTTATGTATGACATCCGCGGATACTTTATGACATATTTACGTGTCTGATATGTATTTATTTTAAAAGAGATTTCATTTTCCTCACTGTTACATGTTATACGTTTCATGATGCAATACGATGTTAGTATTGGTTTTACTTACCCCTTTCCTTCATATAACCGTGTTTTCACGTATTTGCAAACAGAGTAGATCTTAGATCTGGCGGCTCCTATAGGAGTCGTCTGATCAGGGTCTGCTCTGTTTCCTAATGAAAATTGATAGACCCGTTTCTTTACTTTCTAAAATGGCAACAATGTTCCACCTTCTATATTTCGTTACAACTATAGTCTGTCCATGAATATTCAGTAGGTATCGAACTTTGGAATAAACATAGAACAGGGAAAGGTTAAAAGGGGAAGTCACTACATTTGACGCGTTTCAAAATTACCTAAAATATACAAAACGCATTTGTTTATATGCTGAAAAGTGATATATAGCAAGAAAATTTATCCAATAAACGTTGAAAATGGCAAAACACCCTTGTGTTTGATATCGACGATCCCGGTTTTATTCCCCGATGTTTCAGTTTTATTCGGGTTGGGTTTAGTTTCGTATCTATTCGCGCTATTCGCGCTCCTCCGACCACTTCCGAGAAAGAATGTTACGTAAACAATGGAAGGATCGGGTGATCATCGGCAAAATGCGGAACATTTGAACGGAAAAGGCCGACAATACTTTGTTGTAGAACAAGAATTATAAGTATTAATGATCTGTTTATTCTGTATCACAGGGGCATTTTTATGCCCCCATAGACGATAGTCGGGGGGCATATTGTTTTTGCCCTGTCTGTCTGTCTGTTTGTCTGTTTGTTTGTCAGCAACTTTAACATTGGTCATAACTTTTGAGCCAGTATAGATAGAGACTTGATATTTGGCATACATATGTATCTCATGAAGTCGCACATTTTGAGGGGTGACGTGTCAAGGTCAAGGTCATCCTTCAAGGTCAGAGGTCAAATATATGGGTCAAATCGCCGACTTTAACATTGGCCATAACTTTTGGACCAGTAGAGATAGAGACTTGATATTTGGCATGCTTGTGTATCTCATGAGGCTGCACATTTTGAGGGGTGACATGTCAAGGTCTAGGTCAGAGGTCAAGGTCAGAGGTCAAATATATGAGGGGGCATAGTGTTTCACAAACACATCTTGTTCGATATAAGTTCAAATTGACAATCTTTATAATAATGATTGAGCATAAAAAAGTACCAAGTATTATGATATTATTGAAAATATGTTTTCATTGTAGGTACTTCCCCCTTTAACACTTATCGTGCTGAACACCTTATGTATGATAGAACTCCGATCTATTGCACTTTTACTTAACCCTGGTTCCCTGTTCTATGTTTATTACAAATTTCAGTACCTACTGAATATTCATTAACAAAATAGTTATAATGACATATAGAAAGTGGAACATTGTAGCCATTTTAAAACGTATAGAAATAGATTTATCAAATTCCATTAGCAAACAGAGCAGACCCTGATCAGACGGCTCCTATAGGAGCCGTTTGATCTGGGTCTACTCTGTTTGCAAATGCGTGAAAACACGTTTATATGAGGGAAATGTTAAACCAGATTCGTACAATCATTTGAGAAATTATTTGCCGAGTGTCAAACAGGTTGGGCCATGATGAGACGTCATATTACTCGACGTCTCATCTGCATCCAAGCAGTTTGCAAATGCGAGTCTGGTCGTGCGTAACCTTTTCACCGCCAATGACGCAAAAAATGCACTACGATAAATAGTGCAGTCCCAGATCAGACGCCGCCTTTTGAAGGCGGCGTCTGATCAGGGACTTCACATTTTGTCTCAAATTCTATTTCTATATACATTGTATGTGTTTTATTCCTTTGAAATTTGCATTTATTTATCGCATTTCCTTATTTTACCGAATGATTTGACAACATTAAATTGCAGACGACAATTAGAAATTCGGCGTCGAAATGGTTAATAGGATACGATTTAATACATGTGTTGTGTTTTTTATTTACCTGCATGAGTGTGTATTTAAATACATTACGTACATGTATATATTTTTACACCTATAGTTTTCTTAAAGCTTAGGGTATATGCTAACAAGTTACGGTTGTTGGAAGAGTAGGGGATGCTGAAAAAGGAAGCGGTAAGCATATTTCCATGGCAACCACCAACATTTCGAAGTCTTTGCATTAGCGTCATTAAGATGCAAAAATATAATTTATATTGTTTATAAAACATCCAAAATAGTTTTAAAATAATATCAATATATCTATTACATGTCAGGCGTCTTTTATGTATATTTTACTCATTTGCATATTCATGAATATTAATGAGAATCTAAAAGAAATGCTTAAATTGTTAAACAAATACCTTATTTAGCAAATGAGTATGTTAATATGTTTATTCTTTTTTTTATATTAAAAGGTTTTAAATGACACATAAATGTAGTCAGGTTATTTATTTATTCATTTTCTGTTCCATAGATTCACAGTATTGCTTCAGTATAGCAAAGAAAGTCGGTGGGGTAAAATGACCCCACAAAATGTAACAAATGCTACTCTGTCAATAAGTGGTTTTTAGATGAATGACAAAGTAAATGTGCACATGATAATTACAACAAGGTTCTCTATGCATATAATTGTCCCACTTTGAGAACAAACTACTATCGTGTCTGTTTCTGTGCTTTATACCCTCAACCCCAAACGAAAATGTGATGTTATACCAATATCATCCTTCCTCTTGAGGGCCGCCGGCAGGCACTCACTGCCCGGAACCAGCAAGACGCGCATTGTTGGCAGCCCGACCAGCAGGACCATGGGATCCCCCATTCCCTTATCCTGCTGGGGCTCCTCCTGGCTTTGCCCCCCCCCCCCACCCAACACAGACACACACCGACCCAACGGCCTGTCTGGCCTCTATACCGGTCAGAGAAGGTGATGAGTTCGACTCAGGGAGCGACAGTTCTCTTCATTGCCCATTTACAGTCCACTCTTCAGTGCCTCTCCTCAGGGTACCACCGTCGGCGACAGTCACCAGGGTGTAGTCTGAGGGGGGGGGGGCAGGAAGTCCTGTCAATAATGGCTCCTAGGGGCAATCTTATTTTCAGGGAGTCGGATCCAACCGGATCGTCGTACCTAGAGGAGGTTCAGTCGATCGTCGACGAATCTGAGCCGTCATCGTTTGCTTTTGATAAAACTGCTTTCGCCTGCCTCCCGCCTTCCATATGCCACAGGCCCCTAAGCCGACTCACAAGGGCTTGCTCTTGTTCTTTGAGCTGCCTTTAGCTGAGCAGGGAGAGCTTCCGAATATCTCTAAATCTCGGGAGTCTCTGTTTCGAATGGCAGCCCTGGACAAAGATTTCCATTTCAGGCTTGTAGTTGGTTGGACCATATCCTCAACACTTTTGAGATCCATGGCTTCTTCCACATCTCTCAGGCCTCCAGCCTCTTCTGACAGCCACCTTGGTCTATTGGTCCGGGCCCCTTACTGGATGCCGACAGCCCCAGGGTCTCGTTGTCTCTACTCAAGTGGTAGGAGCTGCGTCAGAGACAACCATGGGAGTTGCTTCTAACATAGGACGCTCTCTATTGTAGAGGCAGGCTGTCATATCCCTCTGGTTCGGCAGACTCTTATTTCCAGGGTCCCTATTCATGTCGTCGGATCATGCGAACACACCGGACTCTGAGTCCTCGCTTCTTGCAAAAGGGATCGCAGAAAGTCTACTGAACGAGAATTCGGTGGGCTTTTACAGCAGTCTCTTTAACGTTCCAAAGGAAAAGGGCACCTTTTAACTGATCATCAACCTTTCTACTCTAAACAAGTACGTAAAGGTCGAACCTTTCAAGATGGCGACCATCGCTTCCATTCGGCTGGCTATCAAACCCGACAAATGGGGCGTTTTCATGGATTTCTCGGATGCATATTTTCATCTCCCGATTCATCCAACAGACACCTCCAGCGCTTCTGCCATGGTGGTATCGTTTACTGGTTACGGGCTCTGCCCATTGGCCTCTTTACGGCCTCTAGAGATTTAACCAAACTCATGGTGGTCATAGCGGCCTATCTCCAGCAGAGTGGTGTCACTTTGATTCAGTACTTCGACAATCGGCTGCTTCACCAGTTCATTCGTCATTCTCTTCTCCTTAACATCCACTACAGCTGGGGGTTTAGTCTTAGTTGGAACTAGTATTAAATCCGGAGAAATCGGATATTACCCCACCGAAATATTTCATCTTCGTGGGACTGAATTTCCTTACGGACTCCAACACGATCAGGATCTCTCCCTCAACGAGTGGCGGATACCCTGCATCTGTTATCTCTTTTCGGCCAGAAGGGCCACTGCTCTGAAGCAGGCCCTATGAGCTCAGAGCCCTATCCACGTCCTATATATTTTTCATTCACGCCCCGTTGGGTGAGATCCTTCGGGCGGCTTCCTTGAAGAATAGCTCTACCTTTTCTTCCTTTTATCTACGCACTTTCGCAAACCCACAGAACAACCTACCGGTATGTTCTCTAGGTCTGCTTGTGACCTCTCAAAAAGTGGCATAACTCCTAGGGCTAGCACTTTTCTAATGGCCGTCGGTGCGACCTTTTGGAAAGTTATTATTCAGAAGAATCTACTAGCATCAGAACTTCTAAGATAACTGCCCTAGAATCATTTGACAAATGACCAAACAAAGTGCTGTAATAGGGAATAGTTTTATGAACGCATTGATTATAACATGTACATTTGCAGTATCAGAAATTATAAATAAAATTATGTTAAGAAATTGTTTTATGTTGCAGATATTATCTAAATGATTATATTCAGTGCCTTATGCAAAATGTTTCCCCATATATTACTGAAATACAGCTGGCCCTGAATCTACTATGCCTACTGCACAGACATTGCATTTACCAATTACCTTATTGAGACGCATTATAAGAAAACATCCAATAGTCAATATTCAATTTTTCTTACATGAATATTTATTAGATAAAGGGTTGATACAACTTTCTTTGGAATGTCAACCGCTTTCACAACTACTCAAACTCAAGCTCAAACTGTTATTGCGATTTAGGCCACCAGTCCATACACAAGATATCAACACACATAAATACATAATTATGTCTACGTAACACACAAAAGAGCATGACTAACATGAAACATTACCTAGATGTAAGATTTCCTCAACTGCATACGATGGTATATAAATGTGGCAAGTCCATTTATAATTGATTCGTTTTGAGATGCCATTAAGATATTGAATTTATGTTAAGAAGGATTTTCATAATATTTTCTCGTAATGTAAGTTTGACGTAGTAATGTATACAACCGAGATGCCAATAAAAAGTGATTCTCTGTTTCAATAGCATCTCGACAATGATTACATTTTCTACATTGCCTTGTGATTCCAAGGTGTCTACCTTTCTCTATCATTAATTTGTGGGATGAAGAACGAAACGCCACCATTGGTATCTAAACTTGCTAACATCTAACACTTCAAGATACGTTTCATAATTAAGCACAGTTTTATAAAGTCTATATGGCTCTAACTTTGGACTTGTATTACAACTTTCAGACCAGTTTTGAAGATATTGATCTTGCAATCTTTGTGAATAAACAGCTAAAAAGAATGGTACATTACCAACATTTTGATGTTCCCACACACATCCAAAACCGATACCATATAAGTGTAACCTCAATTTTGTGACCAAATTTCGATAGCCGATACTATTATAATATTTAAGCATGTCATACCACTTCCATACACATCTTTTACTTGACATATTTTTAGCCAATATTTAATGCATCGTTTTGATGCAATACTAAACATGGGGTGTCTTCCACAGTCCCCATAGATAACTGCACTGCATACCCGTAAAGAGGCATACATAAACCGTTTACACGCATACAGATGCACCCGTTCAAATTCTTGCATATAGTCCAGGCCCCAGATTTCAGATCCATACATCAAAATATGAGCTATTTTGGAATAAAAAATACTGATCGAGGCATGGGCATCAGATGGTTTACATAATTTAAAAGTGCCACCAGTACTCTTTTTTACTTTATCTGCCAAACACTCTGACATTTTATACATCGATAGTTTACTGCTAAAAAATAAACCGACATAACTAAACCCATTAACGACCTCTATCTTTTCACCATGTAGCATCCAGTTCTCATGTCTCGACAATTTTCCACCATTTTTAAACACAACGACTTTTGTTTTCTGGATATTTACGTCAAGTTTCCAGTCAATACAATAATTTGATAACATATTTAACTGTCTTTGCAGTCCAACAACTGTATCTGAAAGTAACAGTACATCATCTACAAACAGTAAGATAAAGAATTGGACTAAATCGGGCATTAATTGTATACCAGTTACTCCAGTACTAGATATATTATCATTTAATTCATTGATAAACAAAGCAAATAACATAAGACTTAATTTACAGCCCTGTCTTAGTCCCAAAGGACAGTCAAATATATCACTTAGTGACCCATCATTTCTTACCATACCTGGTACTGATACATATATGCTTTTAATTGCTTCTATGAGGTGCCCTCTAATTCCACGTTTCTTGAGTGGTTGAAATAATTTGCTTCTGTTGACTCTGTCGGACGCCTTCTTGAGATCAACAAAAGCAACATAAACTGGTTTACGTTTCTGGCATAAATATTTATTTACAACAGAGTACAAAACAAAATCATTATCCACAGTGGAATATAAATCTTACTGAATGTCTGTAAAAGCTCTATTCACCTATAGTTAGTTATCAGGATCGTTTGTCGGACCTTTTGTATGCAAAGGGATAATAAACGACAATGACCATTTTTCTGGAGAAGAATGGCTAGTTAACAATCTGTTAAAAGGAAGGCGTATATAAGGTAGTAAAAGATCACTACACAATTTAAAATGTTCAGGTATTAAACACTTTGCAGACGCTTTATTTTTTATTCAGATCTTTAAATGGCACCTAATATCTCATCATCCGTTATCAAATCATTCTGTATATTGCTATCAACCTCATTATTACTACTGTTTTCTACAGCATCATCAGCTCCAGCTATATCAATATCAGCTACATCGGGTGGTTGAAAAACTGATTTGAAATGATCACACCATTCTGACATAGGAATGTTTGTTGTCACCCTTTCACTGCCTTGGGCATGTCTGACATTATTCCAAAACCTCTTTTGGTCCGTGATTGAACCATCACCCATTTTCAGATTATATGTACTTCACAACAGCAGGTGTTAAGTGCTTGTGTGGCGGCTGTAAAAAGTCGCCCCGTACTTCATTCTCAGTGTTGTTATATTTTCTGGTCCTTCGGGATCATTAGTTTTGATGTTAATCGTTTTGAAAATTGAATACCGCTTAAGCCGGTGCTAGGGGCGTGAGTAGTGTTGCACTTTTAATAACTACTCATGAACAGACTCAATAAAACCGAGTCTGCAATTTTCTCTTTTTGCATTCTACTTTTGCTTTCGAGGGATCACCCATTTTCAGATTACAATTTTATGAAGAGTCTTCTTGTCATAAGACCTCTTTTTAAATTTACAAGTTCTTTGAAAATTCATTTAGTATCAATATATCTATGTAAGTCACAAGGAAGTTTTGATTCTCTAAATTGTCTCAACCTTTTGTTTTTCTGTTTTCTTAGTACTACACATTCTTTGTTAAACCATGTACGACCTCTCCGAAGGAAACCTTGTTTATATCTACCCCTTTTCTTCTTAACATTCTCACTACAGTTTAAAACCAGCGTTTCATTATCATTCATTATCTCATTAATATCAAACGACTGATCTCTAATCTTTGAGTCTAGTACGTCAAAGTCACCATTTAAGATACTATTCCGGACATTTACTCTAAATTCCATTTCTTCATTATCATTTCTAAACGTATAGTATACCGACTCAGTATTTTCCGATGACTCTTCATTCTGACACACAGTATCTGAACAAAGTGACTGTAAACTACACGCCACTGGTAGATGTCTGCACTCTGACCTGTTTTCAATAGTAAAGTCGTGGATTAGGATGAACACATTCTTAGTCATTATATAATAATCTATAACACTACAACCTGCAGTATTTACATATGTGAAGTCACCTTTATCACTGTCTTGGCCAATTCTGCCGTTAGCAATGGAACAGCCATACGATTCGCAAAAGTTTAAAAGCTCTCGGCCACATCTATTAACTCCTTTGTCACATGAGCAACGGTTCGATGTCACAGTTTCTCTGAATACGTCATCATATTCTGCAAACAGACGTATATGGCTTTCAATTATAACAAAGTCATCAAACTCCGCTGTACGCGCATTAAAATCACCACAGAGCATAAGTTCTAAGCTATGCAAATTCTCTACATAATTATAATATGTTATGTTCAAGTAATTATGTCTCCCCCATTTATGGGGAGATATATTGTTTTTGCCAGAGTTGTCTGTCTGTCCGTCCGTCTGTCCGTCCGTCCGTCCGTCCGTCTGTCCGTCACAAACTTGTGTCGCGCGTATCTCTGAAACCAGTTGGGCTAGAGTCACCAAACTTCACAGGAATGTTCACCAGCATGAGTTGTTGTGCACCTGGGTTTTTTGAATTGTCTCCCCCTGATAACTTCGGAGTTATTGCCCCTGATGACTTAAAATTAGAAAAACTTTGTGTCGCGCGTATCTCTGAAACAGCTAGTACTAGAGTCACCAAACTTCACAGGAATGTTCACCAGCATGAGTTGTTGTGCACCTATGGTTTTTGAATTGTCTCCCCCTGATAATTCTTGAGTTATTGCCCCTGATATGAATACTTAAATTTATACAAACTTTGTGTCACGCGTATCTCTGAAACCAGTAGGGCTAGAGTCACCAAACTTCGCAGGATTGTTCACTAGCATGAGTTGTTTTGCTCTTGGGTTTTTTGAATTGTCTCCCCCTGTTAACTTTGGAGTTACTGCCCCTGATGACTTAAAATTAGACAAACTTTACTTAGTGTCGTGCATATCTCTGAAACCACTGTGGCTAGAGTCACCAAACTTCACAGGAATGTTGACCAGCATGAGTTGTTGTGCACCTGGGATTTTTGAATTGTCTCCCCTTGATAACTTTGGAGTTATTGCCCCTGATATGATTACTTAAAATTAGAGAAACTTTGTGTCATGCATATCTTTAAAACCACTAGGGCTAGAGTCACCAAACTTCACAGGAATGTTCACCAGCATGAGTTGTTGTGCACCTGTCTTTTTTTAATTGTCTCTCCCTGATAATTCTTGAGTTACTGCCCCTGATATGATAACTTAAAATTAGAGAAACTTTGTGCAGCATGTATCTCTGAAACCAGTAGGGCTAGAGTCACCAAACTTCACAGGAATGTTCACCAGCATGAGTTTTTGTGCATCTGGGTTAATTGTCTACCCCTGATAACTTTGGAGTTACTGCCCCTTATGACTTAAAATAAGAGAAACTTTACTTTGTGTCACATGTATCTCTGAAACCACTAGTACTAGAGTCACCAAACTTCACAAGAATGTTGACTAGCCCGGCTTTTGCGACCTGGGGCTTTTGAATTGTCTCCCCCTGACAATGTTGGAGTTATTGCCCCTGATGACTTAAAAATTAGACCCTGATAAGTTTGGAGTTACAGACATTACACTTGTGAATTGGAAAGAGGTTGGGAGGGGGGGACATCTGTTTTTGTGACAAAAACAAACCTCTAGTTGCATTCCTGATTCAGTGTGTTCTGTTAATAGTGGCGAACCAACATGTGGAAGGTAAACACATGCATACAGAATATCATTTAAAGCACCAAAAAGCTCTTTTCGGATCTGAAGTAAAACGCCAAATTTAAAACTGTCATTAACTCTTTTGATATAATGGTCATAGCAATTTCGAATTAAAACCACCACACCACCCATATTTCGACCGCCTTTAGTCGATCGTTTGGCTAGACAAATATATGTACTGAAACCTTCAAAAATTTCTCACAAACCTGTGCTGTAGTTTCCCAAGAAGTTTCTACCAGACCAATTATATCAAAGGATTTTTTATAATCAATTAAGTCATTAGCATCTGCCTTTTTCGACAGACCTTCAATATTCCATGTAAGAAATTTAAGTGGACTACGTGTATTCGGTATTGCATGTGCATTGCCTTGGCCTAACCCCTCTGAAGAGTTCGTGTATGGATTGTAGCTACAATTTTCTGTACATGCCCGATATTTGCGACCACGTCCACCCTGGAATAGTCCAATTCTAACCCTGTATATCGCTAGATCAATCCCCATTCTTATATCAGTGTGATGACACCTTTCGCCTTCCATAGATTTATAGAGGCAACCGGGTATTACATAATATATTGTCAGTACAGCGAACAGCGAACAATAGATATGCAAATTTCAATACGAAGGGTATCGTACGAAAGACCGGCGGTGACATTTCCATTTCAATATTTCACACAAAGTAATTCATGATTTCACGATTTCACGATTTCACAATTTCACGATTTTACGATTTCACGATTTCACTTCAAAATTTCACGATTTCACGATTTCACAATTTCACGATTTCACGATTTCACTTCAAAATTTCATAATTTCACGATTTCATGATTTCACAATTTCACGATTTCACTTCAAAATTTCACGATTTCACAATTTCACGATTTCACAATTTCACGATTTCACTTCAAAATTTCACAATTTCACAATTTCACAATTTCACGATTTCACAATTTCACGATTTCACGATTTCTCTTCAAAATTTCACAATTTCACGATTTCACAATTTCACGATTTCACAATTTCACGATTTCACTTCAAAATTTCACGATTTCATAATTTCACGATTTCACAATTTCATGATTTCATGATTTCAATTTGTCCATTTGAATTGTTATGACGTCATCAAAACGCACATGTTGAAGTAAAAGCCACGATGAAAGAAACGGCGGAAAACTATGACAATCTTCCCTTCCAGAACTGTAGGGCCGAGGGCCTTCATATTTTGCATGTAACTTGTGCTCATGGTCCACCATCAATATTGGTTAATCCTTTCCTGCATGAATATTCATGCATGAAAATTGACAATATTGTGTTTATTATGTTAAATCATTGTCTTATGTTTGTAGGACACTGCATTGGAGGAGAATGTAATTAATAATAAACTGTAAGAAATAATGACATCATGGATTTTAAATAAGATTAAATCCTATAGGAGTCGTCTGATCTGGGTCTACTCTGTTTGCAAAGGCGTAGAAAGATGTATTTATGGATCTCCAATCGCCATCTTGATTTCAAGGGCGAGAGCCACTCTGTTGCCTTATTTACGTCAAGCGTGTCACGTGACTAAAATATTTTACATGAAGTTAAAATTGCGAAATCGAGAAACTGTGAAATCGTGAAATTGTGAAATTTTGAAGTGAAATCGTGAAATCGTGAAATTGTGAAATCGTGAAATTGTGAAATCGTGAAATCGTGAAATCATGAATTGTATTGTGTGAAATCTTGAAGTGGAAATGTCACCGCCGGTCTTTCGTAGTATCGCTACCGCTAAACTACATTTCACTGTATTGTTCTCAGAAAAATTCAAATAACTCACAAATAATTTGAATAATCCAGCTGTCACATATACTATCCAACAGTCCGCACTTTTATGACTATTTCCATATAAATTTTATCCATGAAAGTTAAACAAATATCCATGACAACTTGAATTATATCACCACGCCATAAACACGACTTGTTTACATTTTACCGTTTTTTTTACTTAAATATTTTATTGAGCATAAATGTCATAGACCCAAATAGTCCGGCAGAGAAACTGGATTTTTGGACCTAACCTTGCATTGTGGTCTAAAGAACAACCGTTAAATCATAGTTGCACATATGGACGAGTGGAAATCCTTATTTCTCCATTAATTTATGCTTTAGAGTTACCCCCCCCCCCTCCGCCCCGCATGCCTAGATAATGTGCTCATCCCAATTACCAAACTCCCTATCAGTCTGGCAGAACTATATCTCTGAACCTTACATTGTGGTCTATAGTTTTTTCTTTGCATATATTGTTAATCTGAAGAGTTCTGAAGATAATAGGACCGGTTCCAGTCTGATACCCATGGTCATTTTGAGTTATTGAGCATTTTCCCCCACCCACCCGTTTCACCATTGCGAGAAACTGAAATTTTGCATACTGATAATGTTATTGCTTTGTGTCTTATATAAACGCTTTGTGAGTCCAAGAACAACAGTTAAATGATAGTTGCAAATATGGACGAGTGGAAATCCTTATTTCCCTTAATATAATGTATGCTTTAAAATTCGCCTCGACCCCACTCCCACCCCACCCGCATGCCTAGAGAATGTGCTCATCCCAAATACCAAAATCCCTACCCTAACTGGATTTTGGACCTAACCTTGCATTGTGGTCTATAGAGCTTTTTTTCCTTTGCATATATTGGTAGTGTGAACAGTTCTAAAGATAATGGGCATTTTAATTTATTGAGCATTTTCCACACCCGCCCATTTTAACATTGAGAGAAAATGAAATTTGGTTTATTGGTTATACTCTTAGTTTGTGTCTCATATATCCTAAATCCTGAATGACCCAATGACCAGGGGAGTAAATGTACAGTCGGTTGAGCGTTCATTCGGAGTGAAAGCATACACTAACTAGGTACCTTACTTTTGTATGCTGAAACTCTGAATCCCTGATTAAATGGATAGTGGGCATTATTTAGTCAAGAGATACGATGCTTGACAGTGGTGGCGAAGACAGGGATTAACTCAGCACGTCGGTTCAGGTTTTGTCATAATCAGGTGTGTTCTGCAGCTATACAAGGTGGCTCAGGATCTAAAATGGGCTTACACATCCTTCAGCTTGACGAGGTGCATTTTCTAATGAGTTTTCATTGGAGCAGTTTGAACTCAGATGTCAGATAGTGGTTTAGACGTTGCAAACCAAGTGTTCAGAGTAGTACCAAAATGACTGGTAAAAGGTTTTCTCTGAATGCAAGAGCAATGCAATTGGTTGCAGAAGAATGTTGAAGATCGTCAACCTAAAGCAGGAGAGGATATTGTGATTTTTTGTAATCAAACAGTGTCACAAAGCAAGACAGTCAAATTTTGGGTAGACGTCTTCAAGACGGTCATGTTCATTATGATGATGTACCAGTATATCAGAGAAGAGTGAGAAAGTGACTGATCTCTTCACATGGCATCATGCAGTAGAATGCTGCCTTATTTCTTTTGCTGCTAGAAAGGTTCATTATGCCAGATACAGATTTTCGACCTTAACACCATGAAGTCTCTTCATCAAGTTGTAGTTGGTACATTCTTGAACGAGGAAAATGTTGTAATACATGAACGAGGTCTATACAATGGCATATGGAGTAGCATTGCCTATGAAAACACTTTGATGAGTTATATTTATGATCCTGGTGGAATAATTGGCATCGCCTTTAAACCGGAGACATTGAAATTATGGTATTAGAGGCTTCATGAATGCAGTCAGCTCAGCTGGAAGCATGCTTAGATGGTGATCAGGCTTGATCATGGAGCCAGGAGCCAGTGGTAAAACACACAAAAAAGAAAGTACCTCACCTCATATAGAAATGAATGCATGGGACAGTGTAGTTCTTCAAACATAAACTGAAAGCTTGCATCGACGTTTTAGATACGGAAAAGGATCAAACTACTATTGTAAGTGGCGACGTAGCTGCTGCTGATGTAAATGTGTACAATAGTGTCACAATAGGCACAATAGGCAACAAATGGCTGAGTTTCAAACCAAACTACCAGAAAGCTTTTTAAGACTAGAAAACATGTCAATCTTGGATAGCCCATGCTGTTTGATACGGATATTATATATTTTGGATTTCTTACCTCGCCACTAGTCAATGTCATATAACAAGCATCAACATTTAAATGTCTATGTGCTATGGACAGACTATTTACAGCCTACGAAACTTAGTAACAGATCACCATCCAAACTTCGTACCTTACCTCCAACAAGGGAGGCATTTGCTGAAAATGTCAAAGGAGCTCACTTACGAGCCAACGTACGACAGTCTGTGAATGATAATAACCAGCGGGATTTTGACCCAACAGGGTTTTGATGGAGGAAAGATTCTGAAAGCAGTTTCTCTGCCTGGCAATGACAACTTTGCAGTGGAATTAATTCTGAAACTCATAGTGTGTAGTTGTCGGAGTGCTACGGCATGTAGTACTAGAATATGTAGTTGATAAAATGCACATATGAATTATACACTAGTCTGCAACTATACAACCAATGGTGTAATGTAGATATGTATAGTACATGATGAAATGTAGTTTCAAGTTAATATTTATGATTTAATCAGAAAGGTCAGATGTTTTAGAAACTAATAGCTTTGCCCAAGTGTATCATCATTATATAAAACATAATCATTAGTCAGGTCTCCACCAATGGCACTGACTTGGTCTACATTTTATGATATAAGCAACACACTGCATGTTTGGTTATCGACCCCTTTACAGTCGGTCGCTACGCTTCCCTCTTTGTTTGCACGATGACAGGCCGAGAGTAGTACTCTATGATGGTATACTCCTAAACCCAGAAATGGGATGAGCTTACCAGACTCATGTATTATCTTTTCTCTGTCGTGCCCTTGACGGCTTCCCTGCAGTTGCTCTTTCACATGGTTATGCTATGTTTTACATTTTGTACTGTGATTACTGTATTCTATGTTGTGGGGAAGTCCGGCGGGGATACCTTTATTTACAATGTTTGTTTAGCTAGGATGACTTTGAGGTAAATGTGAGGTTAGGACGTCCGTAAACCGGTTTAAACCCCCAGTGGTGGGTTTGCTACTGACCGTGCCAAGGCGGTTCTCTCTTTGTCACCCTTACTTTTGTTTGTCTTGTGTCTTTGTGCTTGTGTTTTGTTCTTGTTTGTCTCTGGTGCCTGTGAATTTGTTGGTGTTTTCTGTGTTCTTCTCGTGTGTTTGCACGTGTTTGGTTGTGTGCGCGTGTATGTGTGTGACATGCTGTCTATCGATGTGTTGGTGGTGATTGCGTCTTGTATGTGACTTTCTCCTGTATGTGTGTATGTGTATTAATTGCTATATAAATTGCTTTCTGTCGGTGTTTTGGTGATGGTGGTGTTTTATGTGTTGCTTTTCCTGCTTGACTTTACTGCTTTTTCATATGCGTTTAATTTAAAAACTGTGTCCATATGACACAGACCCCCTGGCGATATGTCTCTAAATAAAGTACTTCTCACTATATGATTTAAAGTAAAGATAATTTCACAAAGTCCAATAATTCTGGTAAAAAGATTCAGAGCAAACTTTCCCTTCTTAACGTACATCTTCACATCAATTTTGTTCATCTGTGAACGTTTGAAGTAAATCCTTCCATTAATGGTTGAGGAGTTGGACATACAATATTCTTTTCACTATATGTTATTTTTAAATAGTGAAGAGAAATTCAAAGTCCCATAACTCTGGTAAAATGGTCGGAGCAAACATTCCCATATTTACGTACATCTTCACGTAAACGTTGTTCATCTGTGAAAAATGACTGTATTGGACATCTCTGTTCAGTACAGTACATCAACCACAGGACAATATAGGGTAGAATCTTTTTTCCATATATCGGATTTTCAATGCCATTTTGGCGGCCATTTTGCCAACTATATTTGTCCAAACATTTAACAATTTCTTCTTCATATCTAATATTAAAAGAAAAAATATGCATGTACTACACTAAACATTTTCCGCCTTGTATCAAATGCAATTGGTGATTTTACGTCATATTGGCCGCCGTCTTGAATATCACAAAATGCCCAAGGGTAACAAAGTGGAACACGGTCTATTGTCAGTCCATATAACCCCTTTAACAATAATTAGGCAGGAGAAAACCTATAGACCACTATGCAAGGTCAAACTTATTCTCTGGTTACACTAAACATTATCCATCAGATAAAAAGTGCAATTTATGCATGATAACGCTGTATTGGCCGACATCTTGAATATCATAAAATGCCCAAGGGTAACAAAGTGGCACCCGACCTAGTATCAATCCATATGACCCCCTTAACAATAATCAGGCAAGAAAAAGCTATAGACCACTATGCAAGGTTCGCCTTATTCTCTGCTGGACTAAAACGAACTACGAGTATATGGAAATTATAGTATTGCATTTTCAACAGCAGAACCTCTCATGCGTATAAGTATTCGCTTTCGAAGCGGAAGAACACGAATTCGATTTCCACCAAATACTAGTACTCTAAATAATCCTAAGTATTCGGACGACACAAAAAAGCAAAAACTGTAGACCTAGATCAAACGGCCGTTTGATCCAGGTTTACACTATTTGCTACATGTACTATGTCTAATTGAAAGTTATGTTATAAAAATGGTTATTTATATAGTAGAACCAAGCAGCCTTTCATTGGGAGTGTCAAAAAGCATGTGGTCGCATAATGCATGGTAAAGGCAATACAGAAAGTTCCTATGGGAGCCTTTGTATTACTATTGATCTGCATTAAGCTTCCACCTGCCTTACATACCTATAATTAGACCTCATTTTGATAACCGCTTAAGACAGGATACACTGTATACAGCTTTACAAATCGGCAGAAGGAGGAGACGTGGTGACCTTATACTTGAGGTAAAAAGGCTTCTACTCCTGGTAACCCAAAACTGATTCTTCTGTATCGAATCTCAAACCCCTATCCTTTGAAACCAATAATTTCCTCATATGCAGTGGCCCCTATTAATTATGTCTACTTCTCTAGTGATGTCTCCCATAGTATACTCGGGAGATATATTGTTTTGTGGCCGCGTCCTTCCGTCCGTCCGTTTGTCTGTGTCTTTGTCTGTGTTTGTCTGTCTGTGTTTGTGTCTGTGTCTATGTCTATGTATGTGTATGTCTATCTGTCTGTCTATCCGTCTGTCCGATTTTAATTTGTCCGCGCGGTTTCTCCAAAACCTTTGGTCGGATTTTCATGAAACTTCAAAGGATTGATCAGCATAACAGTTGTGCATATCTTATTCCTGTTCCGATTGAATGGTTTTCTGCAGAGTTATGGGGCTTTGAACTTTTACAATTTGTGTTTGTGAGTGTGTGTGGGGTCAGTTTTTGTATAAAAAACAATCCTAGTTTTTGTCTCTGTCTTCAAGACCAACCTCTTAGTGTACTTATAATTTCCTGCGCCTCTGAGCTACTCTACTCTTTCAGTCACCAAAAAGTTCAGTTGGAAACAGTTTGGATTCAGATGAGACGCCATTTTTCTTGGTCTGTCATCAGGATAAAAAAACTGTTTGGCGCACCATTTACGTTTAACCCTTTTCCCTAATATTGACGACTTTTGACGGCTCTGTAAAAGTCACTTTGTGAAACCGTTGTGATAAATAGAGCATTTGCTCCTATAGGAGCAAATGCTCTATTTATCACAATGGTTTCAAACTACAAAATTCTATTTTTTTCCTTTTCTCTAGTAAATGCTCCTTTTCGGTATATTTATTCAAAGAGGTTGTATCTAAAAATAGCCTATGAGGTAATGGGTTAAGAGAATAGTTTGAAGGTAAGCCAGTGCTGCTTTCTGCACCAGACGAATATGTGATTCCTTTTTCCAATAGTATGGATACAGATGTTACGCCGAGTGACACGGCGTCACATCAGGATCCTTACTGGTTCACACAACACTTACGTTTTAGAGAAGAAACTGAAAGAACGTCAACTCTGAACCTTAAAGCAGGCGACATTGTTTGTAGACGAAAGTTATTTGGCAACAAGATAAATTTAATATTTCAGGACGCTGCATGTATGATTGTTTTAAGCAAGGGAGAGAGAATGCCTTAATTCAATATTTCTGCAGATCTCATCGCAGCAGACGACAGTTTAGTCACGAGGGCTTATAATTACCATGCCTTTATTTCCTTTCAGGTCTGTATTTAACCTGCTTAAGAAGTCATTATAATCATTTACAGTAAACCTCGTCTAATACGACCATATTATGAACAAACATAGAAACAGTAAAAACTCGATACTACGAACACTCAAATACCTACCATTATTTATCTTCAACACAGGTCGCAGCTTAATGCAGGGTGAAAGTCATACAGAAAGCTCCTCTAGGAGCTTTCTGCACGACTGTCACTCCGCATTAAGCAGCCACCTGCCTACAAAGACATAATGTTTTCATTATATTTCGTAGTATCGAGGTTTTGCTGTATCTTAAACAGTAGGTGGCTGCTTAATGCATAACAAAAGTAATGCACAAAGCCCCTGTAGGAGATTTCGGCATATCTTTCATCCTGCATTAAGCTACCACCTGCCTTTAAGACCCAAACTTTGACCTTTCTTTCGTGGGTTTTAGTTGATTGAAGTTATTGCACCTCTACATGAAAATGGATTGGTTCCAAATTTGATATTGACGAGATCACCATAGATAATTTGGAAGTAAATGGGTATACCACCTACCTTATAAATATGAAAAAAGCATTGACTTCATGTACAGTTGAACTTCGATATCTCGAACTCGGATAACTCGAACTTCGGGATAACTCGGACTAAAAGTCCTTCCAAAATCTTACATTACAGAATTGCTGTAAAATGTATCACTACGCATATCTAGAAACACATTTCACAGCTTAATGCAGTTCTACAGTAATGCTGAAAGCTCCTGCAGGAGCTTTCAGCATTACCGTAGACCTGCAGTAAACTATGAACTTGAGAAATTGTCCAGATTACAAATCGGATAACTCGAACTTCTGTTATCTCGAACTAATTTGTATAGTCCCTTGAAGCTCGAGATATCGAAGTTCAACTGTATGATAATTAGAATTGTTTTATTATTGCGCATGAACACATAATCTTTTAGCCGTAGCAGAAACTGTAAAATCAGAACTACTCGTACATGATCCAATAAGCGAACAGAACAGAGCTGTATCAGACAGCTTCTACAGCAGACGTCTGATCGTGGTCTATGTTTTTCATAAAATGCATCTCTATGGAGTAAATGGTTAAACTTTTTGTCGAATTCGTAAAAAAACCCACCAACATGACACATCTAGGCTTCCATATCTAGCAGAAAGCCATTGCCTTGGCTGCTTTGTATTTGGTATACTGCAGAAGTATCGATTCTTCCTGAATCGTCTGTCCTTTTAGATGACCCACTTTCTTTGTATTGGTTAATGCGGCATACCAGGAAGTGAGAGCGCTGACAATGTGTTTCTAAGCCAGCTTGTACATTTAAATACTGGTTATAAATATCTTGGTAAACAACGGGAAAATGTTTCTATTGGTCGTCGGGTGTCATGTGCATACGGATGTTTTATTGCAAGCCTTGTAGAAAATAAGGTAAGTGGGTTTTTAGCGTGCATGCTATCCATAAGCAATCCTTATTCAGCAAAACCGCGACTTGACTCGCAATGTGCAAACAGCTTGGATCCGGATGAGACGCCGAGTAACTCGGCATCTCATCAGGATCCAAACTGTTTGACACTAGATCAAAAATCTTTCTTAAAGGCATATTTAAGAAATCCAAAATTGGGCAGAATATGTTTTAGTCCCAGCAGAGTAAAGGTTAAAGATTGTGCATTGATCAACTAGCATTAGCGCTTCGTGTGAATTTCCTGGGTTTTTCGGTGCACATGAATACAACTGTATCAACTTGTTAAGAGATAATGCTCATTATGGAGATGCAGATAAAGATCTGGGACCCCTTCTAACTCAAGATCGTACGTCCCACATTTATCGTGAGTCATAGATTAAGACCATCACTACTCGGATAATTTCCCATCACTTTAGTTGTAACAATTTCGGCTTGCCTCGTACGACAGCTGGAAGTATGTGAGAATTCATGTTAATTTCAGTCGCACGATCTTAACCCTTTCCCTGTTCTATATTTAGTCTAAATTCCAAAACATATTGAATATTCATGGACAAATTCGTTAAAATGAAATGTGGAAGGTGGAACATTGAAGCCGTTTTAGATACTAAAAAACATGTCTATCAAATAGCAATCAGAGCATCAGAGCAGACCCTGATCAGACGGCTTCTATAGGAACCGTCTGATCTGGGTATACTCTGTTTGCAATTGCATGAAAATGTGTTTATATGAAGGAAAGGGTTATGGGATAATGCACATTATGGAGATATAGATAAAGATCTGGGTCTAGTTGAGTCTGAGTTTCGTTCTCAAGCTTTTGATTGGTCAGCTTTGAGTTCTCAAGCTTTTGATTGGTCAGATTTGAGCCAGAGGCTCAAATCTGACCAATCAAAAGCTTGAGAACGTACTCAGACTCAACTAAAGGTTTTATAAGCATGGACCCAGGGATCCTTTCTAACTCAAGCTCGTTCGTCCCACAATTATCGTGAGTCATAAATTACGACAATCAGTACTCGGATAGTGGAATTTTATCTCACCAAAGTTGTAACAATTTCGGCTTGCTTCGTACGACCGCTGAGAGTACTGATAGCAATCGTCGTACGTTAGACGTTGCGTTAATTTCAGTCTTTGACGGGGACAATAAATTGATTCTTGTTTATGGGGATCTGAAAATACAAAAACAAAATCAGTCGCACGGTCTTAACCCTTTCCCTGTTCTATATTTAACTCTTCGCTTGCTATTCACGTCAATATACCTACCTATAAATAGTGAAGACCCAGATGAGACAGCTCCTGCAGGATCTGTCTCATCAGGGTCTGCACTATTTACAAGTTGATTGTGCAACCAGTGCACTCCACAGCAGTGATTGCACAGCGAAATACTTGTACAGTGAAGATTTGTGTAATTATACAACAGGACATGGGTAAAGAAGTAGAAATGTATTTTGAAATTCAGCAAGCGAAGGGTTAATCCAAATTTCAATACCTATTGAATATTCATGAACAAATAGTTACAATGAAATATGGAAGGTGGAACACTGTAGCCATTTTAGATACTAAAGAAACAGATCTTTCAAATTCGAATAGTAAACAGAGCAGACCCTGATCCCATAGGAGCCGTCTGATCTGGGTCTACTCTGTTTGCAAATGCGCGAAGAAACGTTTATATGAAGGGAATAGTTAAGTTAGACAGGTCAATGATTATTGGTACTATACGGGTGAGTTAGTGATTAACTGATTATATGTACAGATGAGATGTCGGGTGTATATGTACAGATGATCTGCCGGGTGTATATGTACAGATGAGATACCGGGTGTGTATATGTACAGATGAGATGCCGGGTGTGTATATTTACAGATGAGATGCCGGGTGTGTATATGTACAGATGAGATGTCGGGTGTATATGTACAGATGAGCTGCCGGGTGTATATGTACAGATGAGATGCCGGGTGTGTATATGTACAGATGAGATGTCGGGGTGTATATGTACAGATGAGATGTCGGGGGGTGTATATGTACAGATGAGATGTCGGGGTGTATATGTACATATGAGATGTCGGGTGTGTATATGTACAGATGAGCTGCTGGGTGTATATGTACAGATGAGATGCCGGGTGTGTATATGTACAGATGTGATGTCGGGTGTATATGGACAGATGAGATGTCGGGGTGTTATATGTACAGATGAGATGTCGGGCTGTATTATGTACAGATTAGATGTCGGGTGTTTGTGTGTGTGTATGTACAGATGAGATGTCGGGTGTATATGTACAGATGAGATACCGGTGTGTGTATATGTACAGATGAGATGTCAGGGGGTGTGTATATATGTACAGATGAGATGACGGGTGTATATGTATAGATGAGATGACCTGTGTATATGTACAGATGAGATGACGGTTGTGTATATGTACAGATGATATGTCGGGTGTATATATGTACAGATGAGATGACCTGTGTAATATGTACAGATGATATACCGGGTGTATATGTACAGATGAGATGCCGGGTCTGTATACGGACAGATGAGATGCCGGGTACCTCTACGTCTGTATACATACTGTTGGCCATCCACATTGTTCCTTTGGGGATACAATGACTGAAAAATATACGTATAGATTGAAGCAGGTAGTATTTTAGCAGATAACAATTGCTTTCAAACGGCCTAACCCTTTACTCAATAAATACGCATTTTTACGTCTTTGCAAACAGAGTAGACCCAGATCAGACGGCTCCTGTAGTAGCCGTCTGATAAGGATCTGCTCTCTTTACTTATGAAATAATAAATATATGATTATACAGTTTATGCCATGGTAAAAAGTTCGTATGTCCATGTGCTATTAACAACTAATCTTATTATATTGAAGACGTCATTGTTTGTTACATGATTGCCCTTATCCCGCTAAATGCAATCTGACTCGCACTTGCAAATACATGTACAATGTAGCTTGGATCTTGATCTCATCATGATCCAAACTGTTTGTGACTCGACCAGTAGTAGATCCAATCTCAGAGGTTTGATCGAATCGGAATTTGCTTGAGATGTAAATTTAAGCAGACATCATTTTTAACAGTGGATTTATAGCGTTTAAAATATCTCATATGTATTCGACGTTATAATCAGTTTTGATATACATGTATTATATTGTACATACAACTATTTTGCTTTGTCCCAGATAGAGCAAAATATGGTGAAATATATTTAATATATTCATGCTGATACCATTTTGTACATATTATCCCCATGTGTGTAGTATTTCATGAATGACTTATATTTATATATGACATATATTGTATTATCAAATCTTTCCTCTATGAGTATTCATGTAAGAAATAATGGCATCAAGAAATTAATTAGATTAATTTTTATAATAGCACATAGACACAGAAATTCTTGGTCATGATAGAAACTGTAGAATCATATCTATATTATACTAAAAGCAAGAAGAGCAGACCCTGATCAGACGGCTCCTACAGGATCTGGGTCTACTCTGTTTGCAAACGCGTAGAAAGGCCGCATTTATGGAGTAAAGGATTAAAGTGATAGGTTCTACCTGCAATGCGTACAGTAAAATGATTAATAATGACATAAAGTATGTGTCTGTATGTTTAAAAGTAGTATATCGCTAGAAAACCAATCGAATACTTGTGAGCTGAAGAAGACAAAGCTTTGATGTGTTTGAAATCGATGTTATTCACGGATGTACAGTAAAACCTCTCTATAACGGCCACTAAATTACATCAAGTATTTTGTGTTAGAGGCAAGTGACTGCTCAAAGCAAGGTGAAAGTAAAACAGAACGCTCCTATAGGAGCGTTCTGTTTTACTATCACCTTGCTTTAAGCAGCCACCTGCCCTAAATACCAACTAATTAACACAATTTAGTGGCCGTTATAGAGAGGTTTTACTGTATTTGGTATTTATTCGAGTTTCGCTATAGTTTAGTTAACCCTTTCCTTCATATAAACGCTTTTCACGCATTTGCAAACAGAGTAGTCCCAGATCAGACGGCTCCTACAGAAGCCGTCTGATCAGAGTCTGCTCTGTTTGCTTTTGACATGTAATATATCTGATTCTGTAGTAAGTGTCAAGCGAAATGTTTCCTTGAAAAGTTCATATTATTAAAAGTCTGCTTATACATGTAGTAACTATTCCTGATGGCATTATATCTTACCTGAATATTGAACAGGGAATCTGGTAACTATTCGAAACAGGCCAAATTTAATGGTATATTTTGTACCATAGGAGCATTTTTCGATATAAATTCAACCTACGATTGACAACCTCCATAAGATTAATTGAACATAACCAACGCTATGTTTTATTAGTTTATCGAAATATGCGTTTATTGTAGAGATTGTCACTTTTAATACATCTATATCTGTCACATATATATTGGATGTTCACGGCTGGGAGTCATACGGTAATACAGCAGTGTCCCTCTATTGCGACCATTTATTGAATAAACATGGGTGTCTTTATAAGCAGGTGGTTGCTTAATGCAGGACAAAGGTAATGCAGAAAGCTCCTAGAGGAGCTTTCTGCATTACTTTTGTCCTGCATTAAGCTACCACCTGCATCTAGCACCCAGAATTATACCTCTTTTAGGTGGTCACATTAGAGGAGTTCTACTGTATGTGATTTCTTGCAAAGCTTAGTAAATCGTTTGCTTGAAATTCCAGAGCAACAGTTAAAGATGCGTGCTCAAATACTAAAATCGTCATTTCTCCACCAAACCTTATGTTGCGACAAGACGATCGTAAAGAGTAGTTACAACATAGGGCTTGGTGAAGAAATAAAGGAGTGCTTCAATTCTCAGTGGTTATTTTCTTCCACTTATTTTCAAATATGCAAAATTGTGTGACAGGACGCTAATTTATTGAATGTATGGTTTGGATTCAACTGATCTTTAGTATCGGAAAGGCTAATAGGCTAATACCCTGTGAGCCGTTATTGTAACCCCAAAATAGTTGTAAGAAGCATAGTTACACTTAGATACAGGGGTCAAGATATTGTGCGTTAATTAACACATTTTCAAGAATAACTTCTTTATTTCTCCACCAAACCCTATGTTGTGACCACTCTTTAGAATCGTCTCGAATTTTAGTATTTCGATACGCACCTTTATATGTATCTCTGTACCACTGGACGACTTTGCAAACAGAGTAGATGTAGACCCAAATACTTTGGGAAGCAAGCTCCGGGGTCTTATCCGTTTGCTTATATCATGGATCAAAACTTTATTATCAAGCACAGCTACCAAAAGCTTTCTTGATATAGCTCTGACGTTGCGGTTTGTGTCGCGGCTAAAATTTCTCGCTCATAATACAGTAAAACCCCTCTAAATCGGACGTAAACTCATTCCATTCTGGACTAAATTTAGACCCAATCTCTTTCAATAAATCTACCAAAAATGAGCATGTACATGTACTAGAGAAAATATTTTTTTAGTATTGTGTAGTTTGGAAACCATTGTGATAAATAGAGCATTTGCTCCTATGGAGCAAATGCTCTATTTATCACAATGGTTTCAAAATGTGACACTAGAAGGGAATGTGTTACAATCAGTATCGGTGCCAGTCTTCAGACTGGTGACTCCCGGGAGAACTTTCTGCATGACTTTCACCCTGCATTAAGCAGTCACCTGCCTAAAAGCACTTAAATTGTTCTGTATTAAAATTTCGGTTTAGAGAACTTTTACTGTATTATTAAGAATTTAAATGATTAATTTCCGTACAGGCATTAGTTCGAAATTATTTGCTTATAAACTAATATAGATTTGATTCTACAGTTTCTGCCGATTATTCCTATTTTCGTATGTCGCTATAAACGATCCATCCTATTAATTATCATTGTAATGGTCTCATTGGGCTTTACATACATGTTTATTAGGCAATGCGTTAACCCTTTCGCTGCCAAACTCTGTCGTCTGCTAACTTTGTTGTCTGCTACAAATTTTCACTTTTTTTCATTTTCTTCATTTTTATTTCAAAAACAAAGTAACAGTAACAAACAGTTTGGATCCTGATGAGACGCCGAGTTACTCGGCGTCTCATCTGGATCCAAACTGTTTGCATAGGTAATCACATATCCGGCATTGGAAGCGAAAGGGTTAAAAACTAATACTCCTTAAACAACTTGTTTATGCAAAACATTGCATACATAAAACTGCTGATTATTTCTAGCCCTATAGATGAAAAAACATTTTAAAGTGATATACATGTAGTCCTATGTGTTCTAACATCTGGCCACAACACAAGGATTGGTAGATGATATTGAACTCGATTTATGTAGGGCAATATCCATTTTACCCTAAGAATCCGCCTAGACACATACAGTTGAACTTTCGATATCTACAACTTCAATGGCTCATACACATTACTTCGACATAAAAAAAAAGTTCGAGTTATACGGTTTCTCATATGGACAATTCCTCAAGTTTACATTTAGTGCAGGTCTAAATTAATGTTGCAAGAGCTTTCAGCATTACATGTACTTTAGACTTGCATTACGCTGTCAAGTTAGTTTCTTGGTATGCGTAGTGATATATTTTAGAGCAATTTTGTATTGTAGAATTTGGCAGGGTCAAACTTTAAGTTCGAGTTATCCGAAGTTCGAGTTATCCTAGTTCGAGATATCGAAGTTACACCGAAGTGCAGACAGAGATAAAAAGTATTGCGGAATGAGCCGTTTGATTAAGCATCATTTCTCTTTGCTTCTACAGTAAAACCTCTCTCTATAACGGCCACTAAATTACATCAAGTATTTTGTGTTAAAGGCAGGTGGCTGCTTAAAGCAAGGTGTAAGTACACTCCTATAGGAGCGTTCTGTTTTACTTTCACCTTACTTTAAGCAGCCACTTGTCCTAAATTCCAACTAATTAACACAATTTAGTGGCCGTTATAGAGAGGTTTTACTGTATATCACTCTATATTTAGAGAAGAAATTGAAGGTACATGTACTTACAGCAAACGAAATTTGTGGGAGGCGACAACTCTTTGGTGCAAATAAGTAAAACACGAGGAAACATACGAACATATTAACCCTTTCTGTGCTAAATTTCCAAACTTCAAACACTTCAAACTTACCTAAATATCCAGAGAATGGTGTTTTAAAAGAAAAGTGCAACATAACAACCAGTGCAGACAGTGTAGACCCAGATGAGAGGGCTCCTAGAGGAGCCCTCTCATCTGGGTCTACACTGTTTGCAAAGAACATTATTGACTCGATTCCCCCACTGAAAAGGTTAACATTTAGCTCGGTGAGCAAACCGTTGTGAGCAAAATGTTGTGAGCAAACTGTTTTGGGCAAACTGCTGAACACATTAATTTGAAACCATTACCATTCATTTATAACCAGTGTCTCAAACAGTTTAGGTCCCAGTGGGACTCCGAATTACTCGGGATCGAATCTGCGTAGAACATTTCTGTTTATCAGGACAATAACACATACTTCCGCATCCCTTTAACATACGAATGAGGAAAACGATGCTATCAGACACTAATAATGAGGAAACCAAATTAAATACGTTGCTTGTTTGTCAGAAATACATAGAGGATATTTCATGAGTGTGCATAACACATTGATTTTATGAAACAAGTTTACTATAATTTTATGACGCGAGCTTTAGCGAGTGTAATATTCATTATAGTAAACGAGTTTCATGAAAATAATTTGTAATGAAACGGTTGTAAGATTCTTTTTTTCACATAAGTGACAACGAAAGTAAAACATACTATATATGACGTCTGTTTCGGCCATTGTTTACACTGAAGCAGGATTCAAACAGCTTATTTGCATAAAAATACACTAGTGCAATTCCGCAATTTACCGCACTCAGTTTCGGCACTCCCACACGGCAGATTATGTGACAAATATATTTACCACATGCTTGAAGCCAAGTAGCATACAATAACCAAATACGCATAGGCCTTACACATGGCATAGCCAAATATAGCTATGTGTCTGAACTTGCTGTATCATTGACAGAGACAACAGTTTCTTAGCGCTTACCTCAGCCAACAGTTAACGCTTTACATCTAGACTATTTACATTTGAAATAATGACTGCTAGAATTTCAGTTAGCCGAGTTTTTATAATGCCACCGTTAACAATGACATTTTAACCATGCCAGATACAGTCGAAATGGATATATGTATGTCAGTTCATAAGCATATAGAGCAGACCCTGTTCAGACGTTAAACAACGTAGACGCCGAAAGGTTGCGGTGTGGGTTTTTTGCTATTGTTGCTTTGTTTTATTATTATTTTTTTTATTTTTTTTTTATTTTTTTATTATTTTTTTATTATTATTTTTTTTTTCGGGGGGGGGGGGGGGGTTAGAAACACAGAACACTTCTAAACATAATGTTATGTATTATGTTCATTACTGTATCAATCGGGTACCTCAATATATAGAGCACAGTCTTAACCCTTCTCTTGCTGAACTTTAAAAAACACCTCTCTTTCTTTACTCATGCCCTGTTGTATAATTACATATATCTTCACTGTGTACAAGTATTTCGCCGTGCAATCACTGCTGTGGAGCGCATTGGTTGTACAATCAACTTGTAAATAGTGCAGACACTGATGAGACAGCTCCTACAGGAGCTGTCTCATCTGGATCTTCACTATTTACATGTAGGTATATTGACGTGAATAGCAAGCGAAGGGTTAACCCTTTCCCTATTCTATATTTATTCTAAATTACAATACCTACTGAATATTCATTGACAAAATAGTTTAATGAAATATAGAAGGTGAAACAGTGTAGTACATATTTTATTTCCATATGAGAGGAAATTGGGTCGGGTCACAAGTTCTTACACAATTAGATTTGACCCTCCCCATACCAAGCACTCACATATACATGCCCTTATAAGGGCAAACAAAATATGAAACTTAATACAATGTTTAGAGAGTGAGAGAGAGTGTGTGGATGAGAGAGAGAGAGAGAGAGAGAGAGAGAGAGAGAGAGAGAGAGAGAGAGAGAGAGAGAGAGATGTGGCGACAGATATCCTAACGATAGTAGTACGATCAGAGGACACTTAGACATCTTAGCACAAGAACATACCGTTATAAGTAAGACATCTTAGCATATTCTTAGAACAAGTATAATATTAAACTAAGAGTTAGAACACATATAAAATGTTACAATCAAAAATGTTTTCTTTTTAACTTTAACGCTGATCCAAAGGGATTCAGTACAAAATTGTTCTAAATCAGCTATTATTTCGCAAATCAGATTAGAAGCTGCATAAACAAGTAATCCCCCTCCACGATTAGTTCTATCTTTACTATATGGCGTATCATATCATTCAGACAAAAATAATGATTCATCAGAGACAGACATATCCAAGTGAGTTTCAGTAAAATATAAAATGTCAAAATCAGCGAATGTGTCCCTGATGAAATCTAATTTATGTCTGATGCTCCTTATGTTACTATGCCAAATAGATAGGCAACTTGGTGCAGTTGTGTAAAGAGTTTTGGGTCCGGGATTAGATTCAACATCTCCAGCTTGTAATAACAAAAGTAATACAGTAAATAAAAAGTGAAAGTCAACATAATATTCTCTAATACAAAGCAACAGCTTCCATAGCAAGATAAATGCATTCCGTAAGATACTAAACATATCAACTTGACTTTTGTCGTACTGAAAAAACTATATCTCCCGCTGTGGAACAGATCAGTGTACAGTGTAGCCGTCTTAGAAAATAAAGAAATATATCTTTCAAATTCCATTAGCAAAGAGAGCAGACCCTGATCAGGAACCGCCTGCTCAGGGTCTACTCTGTTTGCAAATGCCTGAAAATTTTATATGAAGGTAAGGGTTAAACACCATTTGGCCACTTTAATATGTTTTTATGTTCCTAATGAATATTCATGTTAGAAGTAATGACTGTATAAATATTAACCCTTCCTCCGTGAATATTTAAGTATATAAGATATAATGACGTCATGAATATTGATAAGCACATGGACACGTGCATTTTTGGCATTGACAGAAACTATAGAATCATATCTACATTATACCTTAAGCAAACAGAGCAGATCCTGATCAGACGGCTACTATAGGAGCCGTCTGATCTGGGTCAACGCTGTTTGCAAAGGCGCAGAAAAGCGTATTTATTGAGTAAAGGGTTAATTGACTGATGTAAAGTAACATAAATGTATCATGGTGCGTGCTCATGTACTAACATCGTCATTTCTCCACCAAACCCTATGTTGTGACCACTCTTTAGAATCATCCCGAAGAGATTACGTTGGTCTTGCATTAACCCTTTCCCTCATAGAAACGTGTTTTCACGCATTTGCAAACAGAGTAGACCCAGATCAGACGGTTCCTAGAGGAGCCGTCTGATCAGGGTCTACTCTGTTTGCTAGTGGAACTTGAAAGATCTGTTTCTTTTCTTTCTAAAATGGTTACAATGTTCCACTTTCCATATTTCGTTATAACTATGTTGTCTATGGATATTCAGTAGGTATTGATATTTGGAATAAATGTAGAACAGGGAAAGGGTTAAGCAACCGCCTGGTTTTTAAGTCTCCTATGTTCAATAAATGACTGACCGCTTAGATTGACAGATTCTTCAGTATGCTTTATCTGTCTTCGGTGAACGAGTGCAGTATATGTATATCGGACCAGTGATCTGCTTTCCAATACGATGAAAGACGAACCCCTACAAATCGTCCAACTAACTGCTACGTAAATAGCCCCAATCTTTTGTCTCATGCAAAAAGAACATGTTTTATGCTATTTGGAGAATAAGATTAGCAGAATTCATGTCGTGTTCCACGTATTGCATTGTGTTCCACATATCCATTTGTCTGCCTTTAGTTGGTACGGTTCATCCAGTGAAACGTATTGCAAACAGCCTGGATCCAAATACGACGTCGTTCGACTCATCTTAATCTTCAGTAAAAACCTCTCTATAACGACCACTAAATTGTGTTAATTAGCTGGTATTTAGAGCAGGTAGCTGCCTTTAACACAAACTACTTGATGTAATTCAGTTGCCGTTATAGAGAGGTTTTACTGTAGGCTATTTGACACACTGGTAGTAGTTTCCAAAAACGTTTGAACGATGCGTTAAAATTGTACCAGGTTAGAGTTGAAGTCATTTAACCCTTTTACCGCCAATGTCGCATAAATGCACCACGACAAATTGTGCGGTCCCAGATCAGACGCCGCCTTTTCAAGGCGGCGTCTGATCAGGGACTTCACTTTTTGTCTCAGTCTCTAGTTCTATATCTATGGTTTATTCACTTAAAATTTAAATTTATTTATATGATTTCCTTAATTAGCCGAAATGTTTTAAACAAACCTTGGTCGCAGACGACAATTAGAAATTTGGCGCTGAAAGGGTTAAAGGTTAGTTACTGCTCGCTAACTCTTTTCTTCATATAGACGACTTTTGGAACATTTGTAAATATTTGTTTTACAATATTTTTTTTAAATATGGCATTTGAACAGAAAAAAAAGTTACCCCATTGTACTTTATATAGATTCAGATTTGAAACAGAGCAGACCTTGATCGTACGGCTCATGTCTGATATGGGTGTACTCCGTTTTGCAAAGACACCAAGAGTAAAGGGTTAGACCGCAATCATGGTACTGTAAAATTATCACTGTCAGCTATCCGCATCCACTCCTTCTCGTATACAGCACTGTTCTTGTCGTTTTGAAGTGTTATTCGTGTTGTGTCTGTGCTGTTCTTGTCGTGTGTTTCTTATTTTGTCTCTCGCGTTTCAGAAATAGTTTGTGATATTAACCAGTCTGGTTCTATGTTGTCTCAAGTTCGTTCATAGCTCTAAACCTGTTCCAGTCGAGCGCAACCTGACTGGTGTTTCACAAACATCTAGGATGCAGATAAAGTGCCGAGTAACTCGGCGTCTTTTCATGATCCAAGCTGTTTGACTTTCGATCGACAGTCCCTTAACTCTTTACTCCATAAATACGCTTTTCTACGCATTTTCAAACAGAGTAGACCCAGATCAGACGGCTCCTATAGGAACCGTCTGATCAGGGTCTGCTCTGTTTGCTAATGAAATAATATAGCTCTGATTCTAAAGTTTCTGCTATGACCAACAATTCCTGTGTCCATGTGCTATATTAACAAATTAATGTGATTAATATTCATGATGTCATTATTTCTTTCATGAATATTCATGGAGGAAAGGGTTAAGCTTGAACAAATCGGCAATAAGTAAAATATTGCTAAAAGGTGAAATTAGGTATAAAATGCTATATATCAGAGTTTTGGAAGATTTTTTTTATCTTAACGACAGTATAAGGGCGTGGATGTGATAGATTTTCGACAAGTGCTGATGTGTGGTCGTATCTCTGTTGCTAAGCAACATGAATCCGCAAAAGAGGAAATGATATTCAAAACACGAATGGGTAAAGCGACATGTCATTCAAAAACAGAAACGCCTCTCTATAACAACCACTCAATGAGTCAACATCGCTCTCTTTAACCCATTACCTCATAGGCTATTTTTAGATCCACCCGCTTTGAAGAAATTAACCGAAAAGGAGCATTTACTAGAGAAAAGGAAATATAGAAATGTGTAGTTTTTAAATCATTGTGATAAATAGAGCATTTGCTCAATAGGAGCAAATGCTCTATTTATCACAATGGTTTCAAACTGATTTTCACAGTGACGTCCAAAGGCGTCAATATGAGGGAATGGGTTAACCCTTTACTCCACGAATAATCATGTCAGAAATAATGACACCATGAACATTGATTTGATTATTGTTATAATGGCACATGAACATATGACGTTTTGACCATGACAGAAACTGTAGAATATCATATATGTTTCGTTTCATAAGCAAACAGAGCAGACCATGATCAGACGGCTCCTACAGGAGCTGTCGGATCTGGGTCGTCTACTCTGTTTGCAGAGGCGTAGAAAGACGTATTTATGAAGTAAATGGTTAACCCTTTCGCTGCCAATGTGATAGCTGTGATTAATTATGCAAAGTCGGTGTCTCATCAGGATCCAAACTGTTTGAAACAAAAATGAAGAAAATTAAAATATGAAATTGTAACACACGACAAAGTTAGCAGACGACAGAATTTGACAGCGGAAGAGTAAAAGCAGAAGACTGTTCAACCCTTTCTCTCATGAAAGTACAGTAAAACCTCTCTTAACCGGCAGTTAAATTTAGTACGAATATCGGATCTTGGAGACAGGTGGCAGCTTAATGCAGGGTGAAAGTCATGCAGAAAGCTCCTAGAGGAGCTTTCTGCATGACTTTCACCCTGCATTAAGCAGCCACCTGCCTAAAAGTATCTAAATTATTATCTACTAGAATTCCGGTTAAGAGAGGTTATACTGCACATACAAACAAGTAAAGTATAGGTAAACCTCTGATAACCGGACACCTTCGGACCGGACAAAATGTTCGGTTTTCAGAGGTGTTCGGTTTTCAGAGATTTCTCTTACTGTGAAACCTGAAGGTAATGAATGTGATCTTCTTTATATCGTTCACTTCTTTTGATCATATCAGAATAAGATACAAATATCAGTTTCTACTATAGATGAGAGTATTCAGTAACAAGAAAATAATCATATTGTAATACTGTTTTATCTAATTTATACTTTGCCACATATGGATGAGATCGGAGCAGAATAAGGAGCAGGCATTATTGTGTTAAGTGTTTACATCAAACTGACTGTCAGATTCACTGCCTGGTTGATTTTATTATCTTTTATTATTTTTCATAATCAAAAGGTTTCTTCATGCAGAATTACTCTAAACTTAATTTTCTCCCCTCAGATAATGAAGTTATGTCAGTCAATTGAAGTGCTGGTAATATGTAGCATTAACATTTAAGTACGTAGGCATCGTGCGGGTGGGAGACACTGAAAAACGTCTCTGAAATTTCGACCTGGTCCAGCCGGGATTCGAACCCCTTGGTTATCAGCTCAACGCTCAACCACTAGGCCAAGCCACCACCACAAAATATGAGAAATAGTTACTAAACCAAATTTCTAAACCGCCACTAAGTACATGTACTCCTGTAAATTATCTAGTTCACTTCCAGTCTTAACTTTGAACACGTACAGATATTTCATTTTCCTGAAATAAAACCATGTTGCAACATTCAAATGTGTTATAAGTGTACGTGCGCAATGCTTGACTCATTCAAAAGTGGACCACCTATTTCGTGGTGGTTAGAAATTTGGTTTATTAACTTTTCAAGGCGGCGTCTGATCAGGGACTTCACTTTTTGTCTCAATCTCTATTTTTATATCTGCTTTATTCCTTTGAAATTTGCATTTATTTAACTCGTTTCCTTATTTTACTGAATGATTTAACAAACTTGGATTGCAGGTGACAATTAGAAATTTGGCACCGAAAGGGTTAATATCTATTTATTACCTGGCCATTAACACTTTTATCTAATAATTAAAACATTTTTTTTTTTATACATGTATACTGGCGTACGAATAATGACATCATGAATATCAATTAGATAAATTGTTATAATAGCTCTTGGACACAGAAATCTTTGACCATGACAGAAACTGTAGAATCGTATCTATATTATCTCATAAGCAAACAGAGCAGACCCAGATCAGACGGCTCCTACAGGAGCCGTCTGATCTGGGTCTACTCTGTTTGCAAAGGCGTAGAAATGCCGTATCTTATGGAGTAAAGTATTAAAATGATGCATCAACACAGTCAGCAATTGCAGACTTAAATTATCATTTCATAAGTAAACAGCGTATTTCCTGATCAGACGATCCACAAATGAGTTGTCTGGTCTGGGTCTAGCTTGTTTTCAAAGACGTTAGAAGACGTCTGCATGAGGTCAATGGTTAATGCAGAATTGAAGTACATGTAATACTAGAAGCTCCACATAAGTTCGTCCTGCATTAAACATCCATCCGTCCTAATCCTTTCCTTCATATAAATGTGTTTTCACGCATTTGCAAATAGAGTAGATCCAGATCAGACGGCCCCTAAAGGAGCCGTCTGATCAGGGTCTGCTTTGTTTGCTAATAGAATCTGAAAGATCTGTCTCTTTAGCTTCTTAAATGGCTACAGTGTTCCGCCTTCCATTTTACATTATAACTACTTTGTTCATGGATATGCATTAGGTACTGGAATACATATAGACGGAGAAATGGTTAACCTGTGTCCTACCGAACAATAATGTCGGCTCGACTTCTGATATTAAGTACAGTAAAACTCGATTATTCGAACACCCAAATGCGTATGATATTAAGTACAGTAAACTCGATTATTCGAACACTCAAATACGTATCAATAGTGCCATTTAACAATTTCCCTGCTCTATATTTATTCCAAATTTCAATACCTACTGAATATTCATGGACAAAATAGTTACATGTAAATTGAAAAATAGAATATGAAACATTGTAGCCATTTTAGAACGTAATGAAATATCTTTTAAATTCCATTAACAAACAGAGCAGACCCTGATCAGATGGCTCCTATAGGAGCCATCTGATCTCTGTCTACTCTGTTTGCAAATTTGTGAAAATGCGTTTATATTAAGGAAAGGGTTAAGACAGGTGGCAGCTTAATGCAGGGTATAAGTCATACAGAAAGTAGTTCTTCATCCTGCATTAAGCAGCCACCTGTCTATAAAGGCATCAATTCTTCATTACAATAATTTCAAAGTTTCGAGTTTTTACTATACGTTTGCTTGCTTCTGGTTCGTTAAAGTTTTTGGGCTACTATTGACAGGGTGTCAAACAGATTGGATCCTGATGAGATGCCAAGTTACTCGGTGTCTCGTCTGGACCTAGGCTGTTTGCAAATGTCTGTTAGGTCGCGCTTACCTGGCTAAGGGTTAACTAAAACTAAACGTGCATTTTAACTAAAAGTGCATTTTATGGATTGGTTCAAGGAAACAACCAAATTATTCGATATTTGAGCTCAATCTGCCGCAACTGTTTGCAGTAAAGAAACGGACTTTGCATATTCAAATTATAAAGCATTTTGAAACAGGTTTCAACTGCAAGCCTTGCTGATCTAGATAAGGTTCAGTCGCTGATACTTACCGATCTGTCTCTGCACTGCTTGCGCTTACAAGCGCCATTGAAACTATGAAATATTATAAAAGAAAATGCGAATTTAGATGTATTAGATCTATGATACGCTGATACACAATTTGTCCGCCATACATTTTTCATTTCTCATTATTTTCTTACTATTATATTATTTGTATAGATTTATTCTGTGCTTTTCTAATGTTCTCATGTTCGATTTACCTTGTAAATCTCTGTAAAAGAGGAAATAAAGAGTATATATAGCCAATAGTCCTTAATTAATAATGGAACAAATTTTATAATGCTTATAAAATAAACACGAGAATTGGAGCAGACTATAATTTTTATATTATGAAAACAATCCAATGATGGCATCTTCTGTGACAGTAATATGATATTACACGGAAGCGGTGTGTTTGTCACGCAGTTTGTTACCACGGCAACGTAAACACGTGGGGTTTTCGATAAAAAGTGACAGATATTTTTCTCGTTGAAAGATTAAGGGATAGCCGACATAATATTTGTTATTTGTAGACCTTGTTGTTGTTTATCAGTCCTTCTTGTATTTCACATATACAGTAAAGCCCCTCTAAACAGGGCGTTTCTTTTAGTATAAATTTCGGTCTTGGAGACAGGTGGCAGCTTAATGCTGGATGTAATTGATACAAAAAGCTCATCTCCGGGAGACAGATGATAGATTAATGCAGGGTGAAAGTAATGCAGAAAGTTCATGTAGGAGCTTTCTGTATGACTTTCACCTTGCGTTAAACAGCCACCTGCCTAAAAGTATCTCGTATTTGCTCTTTTCTGGAATTCCGTTTTAGAGGGGGTTTATTGTACATTAAACTCTTCTAACGCGACCGCCAACAGAGGTCTAATTCTGGATCTGGATCTTAAAGGCAGATGATTGCTTAATGCAGGATGAATGTTATGCAGAAAGCTCCTGCAGGAACTTAATGCATTACTTCTGTCGTGAATTAAGCAATAGCCTGCTTTTGAAGATACCTCTGTTAGTCATGAAGTAGTCGCTGTAGAAAGTTTTACTGTAAAGGCTAGCCTAAAGCTGAATCGGGCCACATCATTATCCATCATCATCATCATCATCATCATCATCATCATCATCATCATCATCATCATCATCATCATCATCATCATCATCATTGTCGTCGTCTTCGTCTTCATCATCATCATCATCATCACCACATTCGTCGTCGTCGTCATCGTCATCGTCATCGACATCATCATCATCATCATCATCATCATCATCATCATCATCATCATCATCATCATCTTCGTCGTCGTCTTCATCATCGTCGTCATTACCATCATCGTCCTCGTCATCATCATCATTATTTATTATAAACTGCTTACATAGCTCAGTCGACCGAGCGTTCTCTTCGAAGCTGGTGGTTGATTCAGTACCTGGCCAAAATGGTTTTAGTGGCGCCATCATTAAGCGCTCATCATATGGGAATCGTACTTGGACCGACTGGCTCGATTTCAGAATAATGTGCCTGTTCATTAGGCGTACTCGCACTGTATACAGTAGAACATGTCTTAAACAATCATTCATTTATTGAATATAGGAGTTGTAAAAAGCAAATGGTTGCTTAAGGCAGGGCACACGCAATACAGAACTATCTTATCATAGGAGCTTTCTGTATTATCCTTGACTTGAATAAAGCTACCACCTGCCTTACAGACCCATTATTAGACTTTGTTTTATGACCGTTTAAGACAGGTTATACTTTATCATTACACTGGGAACGTAAAACTCTTTTAACCCTTTCCTCCATAACTACGCCTTTCTACGCCTCTGTAAAAGTCACCTATTGAAATCATTGTGATAAATAGAGCATTTGCTCCAATAGGAGCAAATACTCTATTTGTCACAATGGTTTCAAATTACAAATTCTAAAAAAAATATTTTTCTCTAGTTAATGCTCCTTTTCGGCAGACGCATCCAAAGAGGTTGGATCTAAAAATAGCCTATGGAGGAAAGGGTTAACCCATTCTCCCCAACTAACGCCTTTTTTTGCGCCTCTGTAAAACTCATATTTTGAAACCATTGTGAGAAATAGGGCATTTGCTCTATTTATCACAATGGTTTCAAAACTACACAATATTAAAATTCCCCTTTTCTATAGTTAATGCTCCTTTTCGGTGGTTTCATTCAAAGAGGTTGGGTCTAAAAATAGCTTAGGAGGGAATGGGTTAATTCACTGACAGAGGCGCCTTACAGCTGAGATTTGTCAAGTATTGTAGAAACTACTAACCGTGTGTCAAACAGCTTTCATAACTGATCACATATCTGGATCCGTACTGTTTGCAAATACAAGTCAGATCGCTTTTGGCGGGATATGATATAACCCTTTTAACAATAACTCTCGTCTGCAGCAACTTGTCGTCTGCTTCTACAGCAGAACCTGTCTTACACGGCCATCTATAAGGGGTCTAATTATTGGTCTGTAAGGCATGTGGTTGCTTAATGCAGGTAAAAATAATGCAAAAAGCTCCTACAGGAGCTTTTTGCATTATTTTGCCCTGCATTAAGAAATCCTCTGCTTTTTGAGACTTTTATGTTCTATAAATGAATGGTCACTTAAGACAAGTTCTACTGTATTATAGAACCCCTCTGAAGGGACCACAGAGAATAGGTCTAATTCTGAGTTTATAGGCAGGTGGTAGCTAAATGCAGGAGCTTTTTGCATTCATTTCGTCATGCATTACTCACCTACCTGCTTTAAAAGACACGTACATTCATTCTTACAGTGGTCGCATTAGAGGGGTTTACAGTATTCTAATTTTTTATCACAAATATTCAGTAAAAACTCCTCTAAACCGGACATTAAATTTAGTATAAATATATGTCTTGGAGACAGGTGGCAGCTTAATACAGGGTGAAAGTCACTTAGAAAGCTCATCTAGCAGTTTTCTGTATGCATTTCACCCTGTATTAAGCAGTCACCTGCCTAAAAGTATCTAAATTCTTCTCTACTAGAATACCAGTTTAGAGGTTGTTTACAATAATCAAGTAGTTTAGATCCAGATGAGACACCCAATTACTCTGTGTCTCATCTGGATCTAAGCTGATTGCAAAGGTCATCACGACCTAATCAATTAGGCGGAAGGAATTAAAATTCAATCTACTTTCTAATAGCTTCGCCTCCTACTAATTGTTTTTCCTCTATAAACAGCTCGACGGTTTCAAATAACATCATATGATGTTTATCTCTGACATTTACTTGTTCTGATCAAGGCATTTTATGACATTTATTCAATGGAACGCACATGTCGCCCAATTAAAGCAGTTCTGATCCAGATCAGAAATAGACATTCTAGAACGGTACATATATAAGGTATATATACATTTATATGATATTTCACAAAATAATTTGAAAACAGCTGTTAAATATTGTTAGTTCTGGCGGACTTCAATTTTACGCGATAGTTGGTATTTCTCGCTACATAAAGGCACTAGAGCCATCTGATATCCATATGGATTTGGCGTTTGTTTACTTCCTGCTTGAGCTGATGTCGCAAGTGAGAAATCGATTCGGCGAAATACAAATAGTTCTGACAAGTGATGTTTTAACCCTTTCCATAATGAAGATTTAGGCATGAATTAGTCCCTTCATGAATTAATTTGTATAAAGTAATTGTATTTTTGGTCTAGACAAAACAAAACTGTAGGACCTCGAACCATATTCATAAAGCTCCTTAGGAACATTTGAACCTTAGGGCAGCTTAAGGAAACTATGTCTGTCTACATCTATAGCAAAACTATAGAGTAAATTATTCATTCAATGACTTCTAGAATATTTAGTTAAATATATTTTTTGATATATATATATTTTATATACAGCTTTATTTTTCTGAAATATTTTTACTTGTATAGATTTTATAAGACTAAGGAATATTAAAGAAACTAAGGAATTTTCTTACGTTTCTGCTTAGTAGCTTTGTGGATACGGGCCGAAATCTATATAAGCCAACAGAGCAGACTGATCAGTAGGCTCCTGCAGGAGCCGTCTGATCTGGGTCTTATCTGTATGCAAAGGCGTGAAAAGGCGTTTATATGAGGGAAAGGGTTAACATCGTTTTACAATCTTGGAAATCACTGCGATAACATAATGCAAACATGCTGTTGAAAATGAAAGTCTTAATAAATCAGCCTTTAATATTTTCAAATGTCTGCTCAAACTTAGATCTGATGATATTTAACCCATTCCCTCATAGGCTATTTTTGGACCCAACCTCTTTGATTCAATCTACCAAAAAGGAGCATTTACTAGAGAAAAGGAACATTTTAGAAACTTGTAGTTTGAAACCATTGTGATAAATAGAGTATTTGCTCATATAGGAGCAAATGCTCTATTTATCACAATGGTTTCAACAGGTGATTTTACAGAGGCGTAGAAATGCGTATTTATGGAGGAAAGAGTTGAACAAGTTCAGATTCGATAAAGCTTTGGAGAAGCTATCTCTATGTCTCATCTGAATCCAAGCTGCTTGCAACTACTAATCAAGTTGTGCTTAGCGGGAAATGGTTAATCATCATCAACTTTACTTCGTAACTATACGTCTTGTTCCGTCAGTGTTCGGAACATAGAAGACAATAGCCGAGGTTTCGAGTGACACTTTGGTACTGTGCTGGGGCATTTTGTCACTTACAGTTGCAAAGCACTCACTAGAACGTCTTAAACGACCAAGAAAATGGTGTCAAATTATGGGTATGTAAGGCAGGTGGTAGCTTTATGCAAGTCAAAGTAATGCAGAGAGCTCCCACTTGAATATAACATTCATAATAGCTGTGTCATTTGGATATTGATACATAAGATATGGGTCAGTTGAATAATGATACACACGACCTGTTTTAATTCAGTATGACATGTAATACATCTACATGACATCTTTATCAATTGAATATGGAAACAAATGATCTGTGCCATTTGAATATGGATAAGTAAGGTATTTGTAAATCAAATAATGCAATCAGAACAGTTGTGTCAATTGAATATTTATACATAAAAGTTGTGTATTGATAATTATTATACATAAGATCTGTTTCAGTTGATTATTACTTAAATATGAGCGATGGCAATTGAAAATTGAACAAGTCATAGTTTTAAATACTGATACGTAGGATATGTTTTAATTGAATATTGACAAAAAACAATCTGTGTTAATTGTATATTGATATAAAAGAGCTGCATTAATTTAGTATTGATACGTAATATCTGTGCTGATTAAATATTGATAATAAGACCTGATTGAATATTGATACAGTAGATCTATCAATTGAATATTGATCTATATGAGTCGTGTGGATTTGATATTAATAACAATATATGTGCTAATTGAATATTGATACATAAGATCTGTGTTAATTGAATACAGTAAAACATCTATATAACGGCCAATAAATTACATCAAGTATTTTGTGTTAAAGGTATGTGGCTGTTAAAGGCAGGTGGCTGCTTAAAGCAAGGTGAAAGTAAAACGGATCGCCCCGTGGCTGCTTAAAGCAAATTGAAAGTAAAATAGATCGCTCCTATAGGAGTGTTCTGTTTTACTTTCACCTTGCTTTAAGCAACCACCTGCCTTTAACACGAACTACTTGATGTAATTTTGTGGCCGTTATAGAGAGGTTTTACTGTACATATATAAGAGCTAAGTCAATTGAATATTAATACATACTATATTCCCCAATTGAAAAAGTCTGTATTGAATATTGCATAAATAAGTTCTATGCCAATTGAATATTAAATACATACGAGCTGTGTTGATTGAAGATTACATTCATAAGAGCCATGACATTTGATTATTAATTACATTTGAGCTGTGTCTTCATTAGAGCTGTGTCAATTAAATTTTGAATATTGATTACTTAAAAGCTGTGCCGATTGAAGACTACAGTCATATGAGATGCGTCTGAATATTGATACAGTACATACGTTCTGTGACAATTGGTCTGTTTTAACCCATTCCCCCCTACTGACGTCTTTTTGCGCCTCCGTAGAACTCAATTATTGAAACCAGTGTGATAAATAGAGCATTAGCTCTATAGGAGCAAAAGCTCTATTTATCACAATGGTTTGAAAACTACACAATTCTAAATTTCACCTCTTCTATAGTTAATGTTCCTTTTCGGTAGATTAACTGAGAGGCTGGGTCTAAAAATGGTCTATGAGGGAATGGGTGAATATCGCATGCCTGAGAGCACAACTGCACACTAATATACATTGTCGAATAATTAGCTTAATTTAAAACTTCTAATTATCTTCAGCAATGTTACCGGTGCTGTGTTCATTTTTACAAAAACATATCAAATATCCAATATTGGCAATGGTATTTTGATATTTAGGCACTTTAACCCATTAGATAATGGGAAAGCCTTTTAACGAATTTGTAAATAGAGTAGACTCAGATCAGGCGGCTGATTGAGCTGTGTGTTCTTAGAATTATATACAGAGATCTTATTCTACAGTTTCTACCACGCTAAAAATATTGTTCATAGGGCCATCATATTAAATGAGCTAATTAATATTTGTACATTCATTATTTCTTAATGTTACCTTTGAATTTGAGAATCCGTGAATATCTGCGCAGATGGAGTACCTCGGCACCTCATTGGGAGTACCTCAGTGTCTCATTTGGAGCACCACGGTGTCTCATTTGGAGTATCTCTGTCTAATTCGAGTCGATTTATGAAAATAATTTGAGTAAAGTATGGTTCGATTTCGAGTGCTGAGCCGTGACTGCACTTTTCTATTTACAGAGGTTGCAACCATTCTAATTTATGGGTAAGTGGACAATGATTGTCACACGAAGCCCGTAGTAATCGTGCAGAATTAGTGTATACAGTAAAACCCCGCTAATACGACCATCTAAAATAGGTATATAATTATGGATGCTAGATGCAGGTGGTGACTTAATGCAGGACAAAAGTAATGCAGAAAGCTCCTCTAGGAGCTTTCTGCATTACTTTTGTCCTGCATTAAGCAACCACCTGCTTATAAAGACACCCATGTTTATTCATTAAGTGGTCGCATTAGAGGGGTTCTACTGTATATGCTTGTTACAGGTATGTATAACCACAGCTAACTCCGGATAAAATGCATGGTTTGTGACGCGTTTTACCTCCACGGGTGGACTCGTCCTAAAGGTCACAGCTCACGGGTCAAAATCGAACTATAACTACTTTGAGATATATAACAGAAAGAAAAATGCATGAACATGAGGAGACGATAGTATTCACATAATTATATGGGTAGACACGGATACCACGTGAAAACCTTGCACCCCATGGAGTGCTGCACCGTCTTCTTTTCCATTGAGTCTTTCACTGCCAAGTACATGTAGTATACCTGTTTAAGTACATTCTAAATACAATTTATCGAAGCATGTTTTACCCATTTTCGGACTTTTCCATTTGATTTTGTCGATTTTGATTCTCAACAATTTATCGGTTGACTGTAATCTAGACGATATTATCTGATATAGTCAGAATTTGATAAAGTATACCCTTGTTTAATTAACCCTTCTCTTGCTGAATTTTAAAATACATTTCTCCTTCTTTACCAAAGCCCTGTTGTATAATTACATATGTCTTCACTGTCTACAAATATTTCGTTGTTCAATGACTGCAGTAGAGTGCACTGATTGCACATTAAACTTGTAAATAGTGCAGACCCTTGTGAGACAGCTCCTGCAGGAGCTGTCTCATCTGGGTCTTCACTATTTACAGGTAGGTATATTGACGTGAATAGCAAGAGAAGGGTTAACCCTTATCACGGTAACTATCGACTCTCAATTGCAAACAGCTTGGATCCTGATGAGAGGCCGAATAACTCGATGACTCAGCAGGATCCAAACTGTTTGGCAGTCGGTCAACTGTTTCTCAAACGCTTCTACGAAACAGAAGTAAGTAAAACATTCAACAGATCATAGTTGTTTCAGCTCTATTATAGGCTTAACGTTTTGACAAAGCGATATGGTATACCTCACTCGAGTCGAGATACAAAAAATGTATTATGAATGCAATACCAAGAATACAGTAAAACCCCGCTAATGCAACCACCTAAAAAGAGGTATAATTCTAGGTGCTAGATGCAGGTAGTAGCTTAATGCAGGACAAAAGTAATGCAGAAAGCTTCTCTTGGAGCTTTCTGCATTACTTTTGTCCTGCATTAAGAAACCACCAGCTTAAACGGACATCCATGTTTATTCATTAAGTGGTTGCATTAGAGGGGTTCTACTGTATTATGAATGCAATACCAAGAATATTTAAATTAATCGAAGAAAGAGATTTTTCCACGAAATCATGTCTGAAGTTCAAAGTTCAAAGGGCAAACGCAGGACTAAAATGTGGAACATTTTCAGCCCTTTTATGCCTCTCAGCAACGCTATTCGAAAAAGTTGCTCGTGTAATAAGTTATATTTGATTCTGCCGTTTTTTGCCCAGGCCGACCAATCTTATCTTCATATTCCATTGCAAATTAAGCTAATTAGTATTCATGACGTCATTACTTTTTACAGGAATATTCATAACCTAAGGAGTTAAATAACGTAAGATTATATATAAAATGGTACCTGTCTTAAGCGGCCAAAAGGAGATCTAAACTGTTTGCCACTATCTTTATCTTTTTTATAAAGCAATTGAAGAAGTGCGCATTCTTAAATTCGAAGTAAATGAAAATGTGTCCAGCAGACGACAATGCTGTCACTGAAAGGGTTACGCAACTGCCTGATTTAACACATTCCCTCATTCTGACGCATTTTGACGTCTCTGTAAAGGTCACTTTTTGAAACCATTGGAGCAAATGTTTTATTTTTCACAATGGTGTCAAGCTGACACAATTCTAAAATGTTCCTTTGTTTAGAACATTGTTCTATTCAGCAGATTTATTCAAAGAGGTTGGATGTAAAACAACCTGTAGGGGAATGGGCCAAAGACATACAGTAAACTCTATCTAAACCGGACATTCAATTTAGTATAAATTAGTCTTGGAGACTGATGACATATTAATGTAGGTTGAATGTCATGCAGAAAGCTCCTCTAGAAGCTTTCTATGTGACTTTCATCCTGCATCAAGGAACCACTTGCCTATACGTCTACATTCTTCTCTACTATATTCCGATTAAGAGGGGGTTTACTCTTTACAACAATAGGGTAGTATTCGGCCTTTGAGGTACAATGACCTCAATTCTTGTTTAACACTTTCACTGCCAATATCGCATAAATGCACCACGACAAATAGTGCAGTGTCTGAAAAGGCGGCGTCTGATCAGGGACTTCACTTTTTGTCTCAAGCTTAATTTCTATATATGTGCTTTATGCCTTTGCAATTTGCATGTATTTATCTCATTGTCTTATTTTACTGAATGATTTAACAAAATTGGATTGCAGACGACAATCAGAAATTTGGCGCCGAAAGGGTTAACCCTTTGCCAAATAGAGCTGTCTTTAAACACTGAAAATACCCAGATCAGACGGCTCTTGTAGAAACCGCATAACATGGTATCATCCTTGTTCAACCCTTAAAGACGCCATGTGACATCTTTGCAAACAGAGAAGACCCAGATCAGACGGCTCTTATAGGAGCCGTCTGATCAGGGTCTGCTCTGTTTGCTTATGGAATTCTATAGAACTGCTTCCACAATTTCTGCATTGGACAAAGACTGTCGTGTTCATACGCCATTATAAAAAAAGGTCAGCAATATTATGTTCAAGGTGTCCTACAAGAATAATCATTGAGTAATACAAAAGTCAGTTATTCTGAGAGACAACGAGTACATGTAGTAATTGTTTGAAGTTATGTTGTGTGTGTCTACACTTGTATGTATTCTTTCATAGAACTGGCAAGTCAATTCCTAGATATTTGTATCGATTCTGCATAAACGATTAACAATAAATAGCACACCGACCCAATTTCCCGACTTGCCTAATGTTTTACATAATAGCGCAACTTGCCCTGTGGCGACCCTTAGACGTTTAAAAATCTTCATGTTTTTAGAAGACACGCAGCAGCTTTTAAAACCATTTACTCAATGAATGTTCATGTAATAAATAATCAATATTAATTGCATTAATTGTTATATCGCACATGTAAACATGAAATGTTGGCCAGGTAAAACGCTACAGAATGGCATCTATATTATAAGACTAGCAAACAGAGCAGACCCTAATTAGACGGCTCCTACAGGAACCGTAGCTGGCCATAACTCCGAAACGACAAATCGAATGAACCTCAGAATCAAATCGACTTTAGACCTTGATGAATTAAATATTTTTGTGAAGTTTCATTAATATCTGTCAAATAGTTTCCCCAGAAAACAGCGGACAAACTGTCCGCATTATTTTTAAGTGCAAGGGCCATAACTCCGAAACGACATTTGTCAACTGAATCTCAGAATTGGCTCAGCTTCAGATCTTGATGCAATAAACATTTCTATGAAGTTTCATTAATATCTGTCAAATAGTTTTCCGAGAAAATAGCGGACATACAAAATGTTGACGGACGGACGGACGAACGAACAAACGAACGGACGAACAGGGTCACTCCAATATACGACCACCTTTATTAGGTGGACGTATAAAGACGACAGGTCACTCTTTTCATTTAGAGTTCAGAAATAGGCTGATAATATTTTGTTGTACAACACAAAAATGATAAATATGTTGTTGTGCAACATAAACGGTTTATTATGTATCACAGGAGCGATTTGTTTTCAACATAAGTTCCAATTAACAATCTTCATGAGAATGCTTGAACATAACCAGCACCATATTCTGTTGTTTTGTTGAAAATATACAGCAAATCCGCTCTAAACCGGGCATTTAATTTAGTATAAATATCGATATTGCAGACAGGTGGCAGCATAATGCAGAGTTAAAGTCATGCAGAAAGCTCCTCTAGGAGCTTTCTGCATGACTTTCACCCTGCACTAAGCATCCACCTGACTAAAAGTATATAAAGTCTTGTTACTGTAGAGACTGCCACTGTATGCTGACAGCTATTTACACTTGTACCGATGTCCGCAACTTGTCCCGATGTCCGCGAGCTTGAGTCCAGATGACACGCGGAGAAACTCGGCACCTCACCATGACCCGAGCGATACGCCGAGTAACTCGGCACCTCGCCATGACTCAAACTACATTTAGCACTAGGCCAATACTTTCTAAAAGTTTGATTCAATCCGAAGTACAGTAAAAACCGTCCTATGCGATTTTCAAAAAAGGTCTTAATTATGGGTCCGAGGGGCAGGTGGTAGCTTAATGCAGGTCAAATCGTAGCTTAATACAGATCAAAAGCAATGTTTTCTGCATTTTTGCCATGCATCTGCATCAATATATGACATTAATAGTGACTGGATCTTCGAGTTTTTGATGTTTTAAGAAGCATCATGAAGCATCATGGTCAATAAACATTAATTGTGACTGTGTAATTGCGTTGTGATGTGTAAAGAAGCATCTTCGCCATTTTACTCGTGACTGGGTCTTAGAGGTTTGAAGTGTAAAGAAACATCTGCATTAGTATAACCCTTTCCTTGTTCTATATTTATTCCAAATGTCAATACCTACTTAATATTCATGGACAAAATAGTTATAAAATAAAATGTGGAAGGTGGAACATTATAGCCATTTTAAAAATTTAAGGAACAGGTCTATCAAATTCATTTGCGAACAGAGCAGTTCCTGACCAGACGGTTCCTACAGGAGCCATATGATCTGGTCTACTCTATTTCCAGATGCCTGAAAAGGTGTTTATATGAAGAAAATGAAGCATCTGCATCATACATCACTCGTGACTGTGTCTTAGAGGTTTGAAGTGTAAAGAAACATCTACATAAATATGTATTACTTGTGACTGGTTCTTAAGGGTTTAATGTGTAAAGAAGCATTTACACCAGTCTTGACTAGATTTAGGAATTATAATGTTTAAAGAAGTATCTGCATCAATAGACATTACCCGTGGCTGGGTCTTAACCCTTCGCTTGCTATTCACGTCAATATACCTACCTGTAAATAGTGAAGACCCAGATGAGACAGCTCCTGCAGGAGCTGTCTCATCAGGGTCTGCACTATTTACAAGTTGATTGAGCAACCAGTGCACTCCACAGCAGTGATTGCACAGCGAAATACTTGTACACAGTGAAGATATATGTAATTATACAACAGGGCATGGGTAAAGAAGGAGAAATGTATTTTAAAATTCAGCAAGAGAAGGGTTAAGTGTTTGTTGTACAAAGACGCATGCATCAGTATACATTACTCGTGACTGGTTCTTAGGGTTTTGATGTGTAAAGAAACATCTGCATCAATATACATTACTCGTGACTGGTTCCTAGGGTTTTGATGTGTAAAGAAACATCTGCATCAATATACATTACTCGTGACTGGTTCTTAGGGTTTTGATTTGTAAAGAAACATCTGCATCAATATACATTACTCGTGACTGGATCATAGGGCTTTGATCTTTAATGATCGCGACTAGGTTTTGGAATTGTTAAGTGTAAAGAAGCATCTGTACCAATATACATTAATCATGACTGGGCATTGGCATTTTGAAGTGTAAAGGGTTCGATGTTAGTTTTTTCATGACCGGGTCCTTTAGAAAAATCAGCATGTTTAGAACTTGACTTCACGTAGCCCAAGCATTAGAGAACCTAAATTGGGCTAATATGATACCCAGCTAACAGTTTAGTGCTGCTTGCAGTGCTGAATCTTACAATGACGTAGATTGGTGACAACACCGCATTTACTTCAAAAGTTCAGAGATGCTGATCAAACTGCTCTTATAGAAATGGTTTGATCAGGGTCTGTACTATTTGCTGTTCCGTTGATTTTATTCAAAACAGATGCTCCTGTATTTTATAAGCGACCATCAAAAAGGTCTTATTATGGGCCTGTGTGGCAGGTAGGGCTTTCTGCATTACTTTTGTCTTGTATTAAGCAGACATCTGGTTTTTAATCACCAGAGCACAAAGTGCTCAGGGTGGGCGTTTGTGATCGTCTGATGTCCGTCGTCTGTCGCCGTGCGTCGTGCATCGTGCGTCGTCAATCGTCAACAATTCGAACCTTTAAAAATGTTCTCCTCTGAATTCACAGGATTCTCAGCTTTTATCTCGTAGCATCATGTTCAGGTCTTCTACAAAAGTTATATAAATTATGTCCCTGGGGTCAAATGCGGCTTTGCCCTTGGGCTGGCACGTTTTCTATAAAAACAAATCATATATTGAAAGCTTTTAAAGTCTTCTCCTCTGAAACTGGAATGATCTCAGCTTTCATAGTTGGCACATACCATCAACTTCAGGACTTCTACAAAATATATACCAATATATACAGGAGGGGCAGCTTGCTATAGAAACATATAGAGAAAACTTTGAAAATCTTCTCCTCGGAAACTGGAAGGTTCTCGGTTTTCTTATTTGACATAAAGCATCATATTCAGGTCCTCTATAAAACTATATAAATTATATCTCTGACGTCAAATGTGACCCCAGGGCTTGCCAGTTGTCTATAGAAACAGATAGTGGAAACTTTAAAATCATCTCCTCTGAAACTGGAAGGTTCCTAACTTTTATATTTGGACATAGCATCAACTTCAGGTCTTCTGCAGAAGTTATACAAATAATGCCCATGGGGTCAAACTTTTCTATAGAAACATATAGTGAAAACTTTGAAAAATTTCTTCTCTGAAACTGGAAGGTTCTCAGCTTAAATATGTGGCATATAGCATCATGTTAAGGTCCTCTACAAAAGTATTATAAAGTATATCCCTGTGGTCAAAGGTGGCACCGCCTCAGGGCTGGACAATTTTCTATAGAAATATATCTACAAACGTTCATACTCGGCACATAGCATCATGTTCAGGTCCTCTACAAAAGTTATATGAATTATGCCCCTGAGGTAAAATGAGGTCCCGTCCCAGGGGTGTCCAGTTTTCTATAGAAACATAGTGGTAACTTTGAAAATCTTCTCCACTGATTGTTTGGTGAGCGATATCAGGGCCACAATGGCCCTCTTGTTTAAGAGTCCAATCAATATAAGGTCGCTTAACCCATTACCTCATAGGCTATTTTTAGACCCAACCTCTTTGAATAAATCTACCGAAAATGAGCTTAAAATAGAGAAAAGGAAATATTTTAGAATTTTGTAGTTCTGAAACCATTCTGAAACCATTGTGATAAAACCATTCTGAAACCATTGTGATAAATAGAGCATTTGCTCCTATAAAAACAAATGCTCTATTTATCACAATGGTTTCTCAAAGTGACTTTTACAAAGTCGTCAAAAGTCGTTAATATGAGGGAATGGGTTAAGAGAGGTTGAAAGAATATGTGTTCTAGAATATCAAGCTACACAAAAAACAAAGTAGCTATGTTAAGTGCAAAGCTATCATAAATACATACCGTGCTCTTTAACTCTTATACCTGCAATAAAACTGATGTCTTTCTAAACGACAGGTTGTCGATTTATCCCCGATTCGTTTTAGCTTTTGAGAAACTAATGGCCGAGTATCAAACAGTTTGAGTTCTGATGAGACGCCGATTTACTCGGCATCTTGTCCGGATCCAGGCTGTTTTGAAGATGTTAGTTAGATCACGCGTGGCAGGGTAAGATTCAATGAGGAATAAAAACTTGGTTTTAACCCTTACAACGCTGAATTTTCAATCGGACCATTCCAAAATTCAAACAGGTCAAGCTTACGGTGAATATTTATGGGCTTTGCTAAAGAAACGTGTAGCATGATAAACAGTGCAGACCCTGATGAGAGGGCTCCTTTAGGAGCCCTCTCATCTGGGTCTACACTGTTTGCAAAGTAAATTGATGACTCGTGCCTCGCACTGTAATGGTTAAGTACGGCGTTAAAGTACTGCATTTTGAACTTATGACATTAAACCTATGGCTTGTTCTGTAAACACTTCTCGTCGGCATAACGCATCTATATCGGTTCTAACGGTAGCTTTTATCTTCAATTTCTTTTTATATTCAGATTATGGTCAATATTTAACAGTTTAGATGCCGATTGTCTTCGTCGTCGCATCAGGATCTAAACTGTTTGAACATTTTGATGACAAAATCACTTCAACAGCATGCGCAAAGTTGTATAGAGTGTGAAACAATTAACGGTCCTCGATATTGCGTTATAAAAGTGTTTCCCTGACTTCATCATTTTGAATACAATGGAGAGCTATGATGTCGTTCTCATAAAAATGAAATTCGAGTGACGAACTACTTTGCTCGCAATGTACTGCCTAGCAACCATTCAATAATACACTGTACACTCTTTAACCATTTACTATATAAATATGTTTTACAGAATTAATGAATGTACGAAACTGAAGACACATATCATGTACATGTACAGTAAAACCCCGCTAATGCAACCACCTAAAAGAGGTATAACTCTGGGTGCTAGATGCAGGTCAGGTGGTAGCTTAATGCAGGACAAAAGTAATGCAGAAAGCTCCTAGAGGAGCTTTCTGCATTACTTTTGACCTGCATTAAGCAACCACCTGCTTATAAAGACAGATATATTTATTCATTAAGTGGTCGCATTAGAGGGGTTCTACATGTATATTTTTTCAAAATCAAACAGAGTAGACCCATGTCAGATGTAGGAGCCGTCTGACCTGGGTCTATTCTGTTTGCAAATGCGTATAGAAATGTGTATTAATGGGGTACAGGGTTAAGCAACCAGGCGCTGAATAAAAATGGAGGTCTCCCGTTACTTCATGAATATTCATGTAAGAAATAATAACTATGACATTGTTTATAGAAGCATATGAACAGAGGAATGTTCGGCCATAGCAACTGCTTTGGAATCATATTTATATTATTCCATAAACAAATAGTGTAGACTCTGACTAGGCGGCTACGACAGGAACTGTCTGATCTTTGTCTATTCTGTGTGCAAATTTTAAAAGCATATACAGTAAAATCCCGCTAATGCGACCACCTAAAAGAGGTATAATTCTGGGTGCTAGATCAGGTGGTAACTTAATGCTGGACAAAAGCCATACAGAAAGAGGAGCTTTCTGTAATACTTTTGCCCTGCATTAAGCAACCACTTGCTTATAAAGACACCCATGTTTTTTCATTAAGTGGTCGCATTAGAGGGGGTTCACTGTGTACGAGTACAGTATTAACGCTGTATGAAAGAAACGCAATAGGAACTTTCTACATAATTTCCGTCTTGCATTTAGCTGCCATCTGCCTTCATGACCAGTATAATAATTATGGTAGGTGGTCTGAACGCATGGTTTATCAACATTGCATTACCTGTGCATGTTAACTATTGTGTCATTGTGATAGACTTAAACTCTGTGAGTCACGGGTCCAAACCTCAACCCCGCCGTGATAATTATTAGACACTTTCCGGTTACATTTGACGCAACATGCTTCCTCGACTAGTTTTACTCCAGGATTACTTTACACGTCAAAAGCATGCCCGAGTTCCAATAGGACGGGGAAAGGAGATATGTCACGGTGTGCAGTGTATATAGTAGAACTTATTCATTGAAATGGGGGTCTTTAAAAGCAGGTTATTGCTTAAAGCAGGACAAAAGTAATGCAGAAAGCTCCTATTGATCTGCATTAAGCTACCACCTGTATTACAGACCCATAATTAGGTCTCTCGTTGACGGCCGCTTACTGTATAGTAAACTGAACGGAGTTTTCAAAATGCTGCATATTGATTAGTTAAGAATGGTTCGGTACGTACGAGCGTATTCATAAAAATTCAGTTCAATACTATCACATTTGCGCCATCTATATTTCTTTAAAAAAATCTTCTTTTTGTGAATATTTGGAATGTGTATCTGTATTTCATTCTTTGTGGGGTTTTTAGCTCACCAGAGCACAAAGTGCTAATGGTGAGCTTTTGTGATCGCCTGATGTCCGTCGTCCGTCGGCGTGCGTCGTGCGTCGTGCGTCGTGCGTCTGGGTTCTCACCTTTCATCTTTGGCACATAGCATCACCTATAGGTCATCTACAAAATTATATAAATTATGCCCCTGTGGTCAAAATTGACCCCGCCCCAAGGGTGGCCAGTTTTCAATAGAAACATATAGTGAAAACTTCGAAAATCTTCTCCTCTGAATCTACAGGGTTCTCAGCTTTCATATCATTTTGGCACATAGCATTATGTTCAGGTTCTCTATAGTGAAAACTTTGAACATTTTCTCCTCTGAAACTTTAAGGTTCTAAGCTTTCATATTTGGCACATAGCATCATGTTCAGGTCCTCTACAAAGGTTATACAAGAAAAGCATTGATGTAAACATCAAAGGGCCCCATTATAAAGAACAGCCATACTGGTTTTGTTTAAATCTACTGTGAAACAAAAATGCTTAGAATATGAGTGAGCATGATACTTATGTGCTGCACTAACCCTTTCTATAAAGATACTTGTCTGCTATTGAAATAGTGTAAACATAAATTAAGACAAATGAAAGATGTTTACATGAAAATATACACTGATTGGCAAAATATAATCATGCAATCAGTCAAAGGTTTAGTTCAGTATATTGCTGTTGGAATTACTACAGACACCCTATCAAACAATGAAATGATTATACTTAAAACAACTAAATAATGATTTGTCCAAAGCTTTTCAATACTGTGAATTTAAAAAATGAATCAAAGACCGAAATAGTTTAAATTATAGCTTTGATAGATAATTAGCATGTTTTTATAAATAATTTTAATTGATTATTGACGGATCAGTCATTATTAAATCTTAGAAAATAATAGTATCATTTTCATTGTAAATCTCATTCATATGTTAATAAACTCTGATAAGATAAGCTTAATATAAAACACTTATCTGCAACAAATCTGGAGTTTAACTGTGAAAAAGAAAATGATTGCACAAAGCAAGGTCGAATTATAATTACACGGCATTAAGATATCTCCAATTATGGTCCCAATGTGTTCCATTTTTCACATTTTATACAATAACGTACTTAAATTTAATTATTCAATACTTTAAAACTAAAACAAAGTCTTAAGAAAATGGTTTAAAATACCATTGGTGGCACTAGGCAAGGTCTAATTCTAATTACACGACATTAAGATATCCCCAATTATGGTCCCAATGTGCTCCATTTTTCACATTTTATACAATAACGTACATAAATTTAATTAATCAATACTTCAAAACTAAAAAAAAAGTCTTAACATATAGCTGAGTTTCTTTAAATTTTAATAAATAGACATGCTGTAAATATTGGGCGGAAAATTTATTGAGGTGCGTGTGAGTTTAATGAAAATGTGATTATTATGTGCATACGTACCAATAGACGAACTCATTAGCGTCACCGTATTACGGTGCAATAGACTCCGTCTTTCTGACCTTATGACTGGTTTCAAGTCGATAATCAACTAAGACATTCATGTATACACCGTAATGTATAGCATTTTACTCTTAATTGGGCCAAACTTTACAAAGCAAATATTCGTTATACCTAACCTTGCAATTAATCAACATTTAACCAAAAACTGCACACTGGACTGGGCATTTATTTAAAGCGTGTAATACTTTCATAAACCTTAAGGCAAGCCTACTGCACCGGAAATTCGAAAGGATCAGCTTTTTAGTATCAATAATGCATTAATTTCTTTTAATGCAATAATAACAAACAAATGTTTAATTTTATTTCATTACTTCTGATATGTTATTCACACGCTTAATCGACCAGTACATACAATTACATTGCTCAAACAAGTAACTTTCATTTGTTTCAACGTTACAGAAATGACTGCTAAACATTCCTTAAACCCATATAGGCGCCGCGCTAAATGCGCGGGCGTCAATAAGTTTTGCCCCTGAGGTCAAAATTGGCCCCGCCTCAGGGGTGGCCAGTTTTCAAAAGAAACATGTAGTGAAAACTTTGAAAATCTTCTCATCTGAATCTACAGGGTTCTCAGCTTTCATATTAGGCACATAGTATTATGTTCTGGTCCTCTATAAAAGTTATATGAATTATGCCCCTGGGCTCAAATTGGCCCCGCCCCAGGGGTGGCCAGTTTACAATAGAAACATATAGTGAAAACTTTGAAAATCTTCTCCTCTGAAATTGGAAGTTTCTCAGCTTTCATATTTGGCACATAGCATTATGTTCAGGTCCTCTAAAAAAAGTTATATAAATTATACCCCTGGGGTCAAAATTGGCCCTGCCCCAGGGGTGTCCAGTTTTCAATAGAAACATAATTATAGTGAAAACTTTGAAAATCTTCTCCTCTGAAAATAGAAGGTTCTTAGCTTTCATATTTGACAGATATCCTCTACAAAGGTTATATAATTTATTCCCCAAGGGTCAAAATTGGTCCCGCCCCAGGGCCGGCTAGTTTTCTATAGAAACATATAGTGAAAACTTTGAAAATCTTCTCCTCTGATTGTCTGGTGAGCGATATCAGGGCCATCATAGCCCTCTTGTTTAATTCTTTACTTGACTGAGATGACTTTTGTAAACAGAGTAGACTCAGATCACACGGTTTCTGTGTGGAATATTTATCTTATTCTTCAGTTACAACCATGGCCGAAACTGTCTGAGCATTCACCGAATAAATGTCATTGTTTCTGTCACGAACATTCATCAGGTAAAGTGTTGGTCGTCTAGTCAAGAGTTTATTTGTACAGGAAGAAACAGTTGTTTAACCCTTCGCTTGCTATTTGCGTCAATATACCTACCTGTAAATAGTGAAGACCCAGATGAGACAGCTCCTGCAGGAGCTGTCTCATCAGGGTCTGCACTATTTACAAGTTGATTGTGCAACCAGTGCACTGCACAGCAGTGATTGCACAGCGAAATACTTGTACACAGTGAAGATATATGTTATTATACAACAGGGCATGGGTAAAGAAGGAGAAATGTATTTTAAAATTCAGCAAGAGAAGGGTTAACCATAATCTTACTATTATTGGCATGATTCGCATTTGCAAACAGCTTGGTTCCAGATGAGACGCCGAGTAACTCGGCGACTCATCCGGATCCAAGCTGTTTGATACTCGGTCAGTGGTTTCTCAAACGCTTGAACAAATCGAAAGTAACATCCAAATTTGAGCAGACATTGTTTTTTTTTCGATGGGGCCCGGGGTAAGGGTTAAACCACTATCGCATTTCAGGGTGTTGAATCCATGTCAATATTAGTGTTAATCATTGAAGAAATACAATAAATAATACACTAGTTAACATTACTTCCGCCTCCTTAACGCTGCACTTTATCTACTGATATTTCATTATCCGCTAGGTGTCGTGTCCAAAATGTGTCGTCTGCTGATTTTCTTTCGAGGCTATTCTTTTACCAATTATTTTCAAAACCGACGACCAGGGTGTCAAATAGTATGGATCCTTATGGCGCGCTGATCCGCCTGACGTCGTATCTAGATCTCCAAGCCGTCTGTACATGTTCTCACATATTCGTTTACGGTACTTTAAGCGTCAATGCTCCTTTGATTGTTGAGTTGCTAAATGCGTCTTTTGCTATTGTTTCTTCACCCAGAAGCAATTCGTGGAACTGTATTGTATCCTCTAACTCTTTCACTGCCAATGCCGCATCTGTCATTACCTATGCAAACATTACCTATGTAAATCGGCGTTTCATCAGGATCCAAACCGTTTGTTACTGTTACTATTTTATAAAACAAAAATAAAGTAAAAAATTAATAATTGAAAATTGTAGCAGACGACAAAGTTTGCAGACGACAAAAGAGATAACCGTTTATCCCCTGCATGTTTACGTAAGACATAATTACACCATGAATAAGTGTGGGATATTGTACGTTTCGTGTATGTCCGTCGCGATAGCGACGGACATGACCGTACAATATCACACTTGTCGCCAATTAACCTTACTAATAGGTAAATCCTTACAACTCTACATTATTTAGATAATATTCTCCAGAAAGAGAATAAAATGACGGAGGTTTTAATTGCTGCTGACAAATACTGATAAGAGACTCGACTGCAACAAAACATATGCCCATTTTAAGAAAAATCTCTCTCTCTTCACAGTAAACTGTTATGAACCAGATCACTGATACTGTTCTAAGTGCGTGTTAATCAAGATAAGTTCATAACTTCAAAACTGTTATACTAATTTCATTGGTATACATGTATGTATCATCATATTGTGAATGTCTCACATTTTATACACTCATTTTAGCAGACATCATGTAGCTCTCACATTAAATCTGTAACCACAATGCATTTTCTGTTTTCATTTGTAATATTGCCTTGAAAAAATAATTACCATGACCATGTGTCGTCTACATAATCTGACTCTTATCCATTATATCATTGTTTCCTATTAAAGGGTCAGGCATAACTGACAGGTCTGGCACTAGATTTTGTTGTACAGGAATTTAGACCTAAAAGTTATATCTGTTGCTGTATATTGGCGACAAGTGTATTAGCTGAAGTTTTCTAATGGTCAGTGAACAGATGTATTTTTGCCCTGGCAGAAACTGTAAAATGAGATCTATATTATTTCACAGCGCAGGGCTCCTACAGGAGCCGTCTTATCTGGATCTATTCTGTTTGCAAAGGGATGAAAATGCGTATCTATTAGGGAAATGGTTAAATGACCCTAAAGTAACTAAATTGTATACACCGGTGCAATTTTTTGTTCTTGAGTCTGAAGTTAGCTCGTTTGCCAAAATCCTCGTATTTTAGCAATATAAAGGTGACATATTTCCTTCAGCTGTCACGTGATAAACGTTGTAAATACAGTAAAATCCCTCTAAACCGGAATTCTAGTTTGGAAGAATTAAGATACTTTTAGGCAGGTGGCTGTTTACTGCAGATTGAAAGTCATGCAGAAATCTCCTAGAGGAGCTTTCTGCATGACGTTCGCCCTGCATTAAGCTGCCACCTGTCTTCAAGACCGATTTTTATACTTGATTGAGCGTCCGGTTTAGAGAGGTTTTACTGTACTTTGTATTCTAATCATACGCTGTGTAACTTGCCACTAATCAGGATCCAGTTTGCTGGCTTGCAGTTCCTATGAAAAGTAAACATTAACCAATTACTTAATGAATATTCAAGTAAGAAATAATGAATATACAGTGAAACCCCTCTAATGCGACCACCAAAAAAGGGTATAATTCTGTCTTTCATAGGCAGGTGGTAGCTTAATACAGGACGAAGGTTATGCAGAAAGCTCCTATAGGAGCTTTTTGAGCTTTTTGCATTACTTTCGTCCTGCATTAAGCAACCACCTGCTTATAAAGACAACTATGGTTATTCTTTAAGTGGTCGCATTAGAGGGGTTCTACTGTTTGTATATTGATTATCTTAATATTAAGAAGACATCGGTAGTCATTGCAGAAACTGTAAGATCATACAGTAGCACCCCTCTAATGCGACCACTTATTGAAAACATAGTGTGTGTTTATAAGCAGGTGGTTGCTTAATGCAGGATAAAAGTAATGCATAAAGCTCCTCTAGGAGCTTTCTGCATTACTTTTGTCCTGCATTAAGCTACCACCTGCATCTAGCACCCAGAATTATACCTCTTTTAGGTGGTTGCATTAGCGGGGTTTTACTGTATGTATATAATCCTATAAGCAAACAGCGAAGACCCTGATCAGACGACTTCTATAGGGACCGTCGGGTCTGGGTCTACTCTATTTGCAAAGGCGTTAAATATGCGTATTTATATGGAGCACTACAGGGTTAAGTGAAATTGATAACGTTTTGAAGTGTAGCTGATAAGAACTTGATAAGATGACACAAATGTTCACAACAGGATAAAAATGAACATTTAGCGATAATATGACACAAATGTTGACAGGATAAGAATGAACCTTTAGCCGGCTATGGTCGAATCCATGATTGCCTTTGCAAGGTGTTTAAATCCATATGAGACGCCAAGTAACCTGGCGTCGTATCTCGGTAAAAATTATTTGATACTCAAACCGTGTTTTGTACTTGATTGCAATACTACAACAAAACCTGTCTTAAGCGGCCATTCATTTATTGAATATAGGAGTCTAAAAACAGTGGTTGCTTAATGCGAGGCAAAAGTAATGCTGATAGCTTTCTGCATTACTTTTGACCTGCATTCAGCTACCACAGCCTTCCGGACCCATACTTAGACCTCTTTTTGATGACCGCTTAATACAGGTTTTACTCTATTTTCCGACCATGTTTGAGCGGGTGAAAAATTGCTGAACATGCTAAAGATAACGGTACTGTGATGTGTAACTTGCAGTCAGAACTCTCTCAAATGACCACCAATTAGGACGTCTAGTTCTGGATTTTTAAGACGGGTGGTAGCTTAATGCAAGGCGAAATTAATACAGAAAGCTCCGGCGAAATTAATACAGAAAGCTCCGAAAGGAGTTTTCTGTATTACTTTCGCCTTGCACTAGGCAACCACCTGCTTTTTTATCCATTTAGTTGTTGCTTGGGAGAGTTTTTATTGCAATTTACTTGAAATGACATTACCCCTTTCGGCGCCAAATTTCTAATTGTCGTCTGCAATCCAATTTTGTTAAATCATTTGGTAACATAAGGAAATGAGATAAATACATGTAAATGCAAACTCCAAATGAATAAAGCACAGGTATAGAAATATAGTTTGAGTACAAACAGTGAAGTCACTGATCAGACGCCGCCTTATCAAGGCCGTTATCTTTAGCATGTTCAGACAAACAGTGAATTCCCTGGCGGCATCTGATCTGAGACTGCACTATTTGTCGTGGTGAATATTTACGACACTGGCGGTGAAAGGGTTAAGCCCTATCCTGTTATGAAAAAAGAAGTCCGCTAAAAGTTGGAGCTGGTACAATGTTGAGTACTTTCGATTCGATCAAACGCTTGCGTCCAACAGTACGGATGCTGATAAGACGCTGAAATACCAAGCTATTTGGAAATGTGAGCCAAGTCGAGGAAATAGCAAGATAAGTGTTAAGACGGCTTACTTACTACACTTCCTTGTACCCGTGTACACCAATCAAAACAGCTCTATCATCTTTAAAGTGTCGGCCTTTACAAGCTACCGGTATTAGGTGCGACAGTGCAGTAAAACTCATCTAAATTAACTTACTCACTCGATTTCTTATTTGAGGTTGTATCAATACATGTACAGTGGTTCGAAAATTGAAATGACAGTTACAAACCGCTGTGGGGCTCGTCTTATAAACACCGCCACGTATTTGCAGTCAGAGTAGACCCAGATCAGACGGCTCCTGTAGGAGCCGTCTGATCTGGGTCTTCTGTTTGCAAATGGAGTTTGATATACCTGTTTCTTTACTTTCTAAAATGGCTACAGTGTTCCACCTTCCATATTTCATAATTCATAACTACCGTGCGTTATTTTGTCGGTAGGAATTGACATTTGAAATAAATATAGAGCAGGGAAAGGGTTAATAAGTATTATCATAAACCCTGACAAACGACGATCGCAATTGGAAGCTGCGAACGTCGTGCTCAAACTTGCAATAATCCTCGTACGAAGTTAGCCTTCATTGCTGCACACTAGGAAGTATAATAAGTTCAGTTATCTGATTAACTCTTTCCCTGTTCTATTTTAATTCCAAATTTTAATACCCACTGATACATCCGGTCCTGATTTATAGTCTCATCCGAACGACTTCGTCCGGCGGGGGATCGAACCCCGGCTTCCTGTTATTGAGTCGAGCTCTTTAACCACTCGACCACATCTTTGTAATAGAGTTGCGTCTATTTATTGAGTTTTAGACAAATCTCAAGTTGCGAGCGTTTGTGGAAGAGTCGCGTGTCAACGCATCAGATGCCGGAGTATATCTCTTCTTCAACTTCTTGAATTTGCTTCTTCAGCAGAGGAGCAAAATAACTTAAGGGAGTTCGATCGAAATACATTGGACTTAACCAGTTACTGTATGATTTTTAGCGGAAATCACCTAAATTAGATTTTAGAACGAAACAATGTGTTGTATGTATATTGCATTCTGTACACAGTAAAGCCATGCTAATACGACCACTCAAATTCTGGATATTTTTACTGCAGAATGTAGCTAAACACAGAACAAAGGTGATCACAAAACCTGGTCAGGATCTGCTGTTTGCTAATGGAATTTGAAAGACCTGTTTCTTTAGTTTCTAAAATGGCTACAAAGTTTCACTTTCCGCATTTCATTACAACTTTTTGCCCATGAATATTCAATAGGTATTTAATTTGGACTAAATATAGAACAGTGAAAGGGATAGCAGACACCAACAAAAAACCTATTGACGCAAGCGTCACATGAACTCGGGCCGAAGGAAACTGTGGATGAGAAAGCGTGCATGTTATCCAAATCAGACTTTTGAACCAATCAGTTTGTTGGTTATATTCTGTAGTACAGTAACATCTCGCTAATACGACAATTCAAAAGAAGTATAAATTTTAACACATTCCATCATATTGACGCCTTTTGACGCCCCTGTAAAATCACTTCTTGAAACCATTGTGATAAATAGAGCATTTGCTCCACAGGAGCAAATGCTCTATTTATCACAATGGTTTTAAAACTTCACAATTCTAAAATTCCCATGTTCTCTAGTACATGCTCCTTTTTGGTCGATTTATTCAAAAGAGGTTGTGTCTAAAATAGCCTATGAGGTAATTTGTTAAAACAGCTGGTAGTTTAAGGTGATGAAGAAAGCTGTTGAACTTTATCACTGTTGTCCTAGATCAGGCAACCACCTGCTTTTACAGACTCATATACATGTATTTATAATGTATGTGGTCGTATCAATTAGCGAGACTGTACTGTACAATATTAAGCAAATAGTACAGAGACATTTGGCTCATACAAAACCCCTATAATCTGTTTGCACATGTGTCTAATGACACTTATCAAGCGGTGTAAAAATAATGTCTGCACAAATTTGGATCTATGGCAATTTTGACTACTTCCAATTCAGTCAAGTCTTTGAAAAACTGCTGACCTAATATCAAACAGCTTTGGATCCTATTCTTGAATATATTTAAATTTGCGCATCTTATCTGGACCCCTGAAATAGTATCTAACTATTTGATTTCACGACGTTATAACATGTTATAAAGTCTTAAAACCTTTTCAAACTTTTCAATATAGCTTTGCTGCTATGATAACCTATGCAAACATTTTAGACCTAGGGTCGGTGTTTTACCCGGATCCAAACTGTTTGACGTCCTGGTCATGTAGTTTTTGTTTGTTTTGGCTGTTGTTGGGTTTTTTAGTGTGTATGGGGGTAGTTTTGTAAAGAAACTAATGAACTTGGTGTAAAGAAATTAAAGAAATTGTAGAAAAACCTAACTCTAACCTGAAGCAGGTGAAAATATTAGCGGACGAAATTCATATGTTGACAGAAGGGTTCACTCCCTTCGATTTGCTATGATCATTGTCTTTGGAGGAGGTAAGCTATTATAATATGAGGCTCGTGAACATATGTGCAGATTTAGTGAGATAAAACAAAGTAGAGAATAACATACGCAAACAATACTAGCGCGCAAACGTGCATACGCATCACACACACACACACACACACACACACACACACACACACACACACACACACACACACACACACACACACACACACACACACACACACACACACACGCACGTACAGACAAATGCTGTTTTTTCATGTTAGCATCATTTGTCCAAACTTTATTTAACCCTTTACTCCATGAATACTGATGTAGGAAAATATGACACCATGAATATTAATTTACTGAGTCTTCATTATTTCAATATATGATCAAAAAAATATTGTTATCATGACCGAATTTGTATAATCATTTCTATATTACAGTAAAACCTCTCTATAACGACCACTAACTTGTGTTAATTAGGTATTTAGGGCAGGTGGCTGCTTAAAGCAAGGTGAAAGTAAAACAGAGCGCTCCTATACGAGCGTTCTTTTTTACTTTCATCTTGCTTTAAGCAGCCACCTTCCTTTAACACAACATACTTGATGTAATTTAGTGGCCGTTATAGAGAGGTTTTACTGTATATCATAAGCAAACAGAGCAGATTCTGATCGGAGCCGTCTGATCTGGGACTACTCTGTTTGGTTTGCAAAGGCGTAAAAATGCATATCTATGGAGTAAAGGGTTAACAGACAACTTTTTTTATTGAGTTTCAGATACGGTTCTTGGGTGTACTTTAACTGAAATGCAGGATGTGGTGCATTTATTTTGTCTGGGAGCGGGCGGTTATCTACTTATCGGCCAACTTGAGGTCTTTGAATCGATGTTATTCTAATCGGATCCTGTTTTAATTCTGATAACTTCCAGTTAGTCATGTTTGGAAAACGGATATGGTTAATCCATTTCCTCATATTGACGACTGTTGATGACTCTGTAAAAGTCACTATGTGAAACCATTGTGATAAATAGAGCATTTGCTCCTATAGGAGTAAATGCTCTATTTATCACAATCGTTTCAAACTACAGAATTCTAAAACTTTCATTTTCTCTAGTTAATGCTCCTTTTCGGTCGGTTTATTCAAAGAGGTTTTATCTAAAAATAGCCTATGAGGTAATGGGTTAAAGTACATATACAGTAGAACCTGTCTTAAGTGGACATTCATTTATTGAACATAAGAGTCTTAAAAACAAGGTAGTTGCTTAATGCAGGACAAACGTAATGCAGAAATTACCTGTCTGCCTTACTTTTGACCTGCATTAAGCTACCACCTGCCTTACATACCCATAATAAGACCTCTTTTTATGGTCGCTTAGGACATGTTCTACTGTATTTATGACACCCTGTTGTTCTTCAATCCTGTGACATTACTATGGTAGTTTTGTCCTTTTCACTCCCATAATTTCATGGTAGAATGAGGTTTGGAACACATTAACATTTGCTTGTGAAGAGAATTCCTACGCAAGGACAACTTGTCTGTGAAAAAAAACGTTGAAATTAATTGGTACGATGAAATCTTTTACTGGGACACCTTATTGATTGAATGTACTCAGCATAGTTCCAGATAAGATGCGAAAATTAAAATATTTTCAAGTATAACTTCTTTATTTCTCCACCAAACCCTAAGCTGTGAACGCTCATTGGAATCGTCTCCTCGAGACGATTCTAAAGAGTGGTCACAACATAGGGTTTGGTGAAGAAATGACGATTTTAGTGTTTGAGTACGCACTGATAATATAATATACCCCGCTAATGCGACCACCTAAAAGAGGTATAATTATGGGTGCTAGATGCAGGTGGTAGCTTAATGCAGGACAAAAGTAATGTCCTACATTAAGCAACCACCTGCTTATAAACACACCCATGTTTATTCAATAAGTGGTCGCATTAGAGGGGTGCTGCTGTGTTAGAGGAGTCTTAACAACAAATGGTTGTTTAATGGAGGGTAAACATAATGCAGACAACTATTTTTGAAGCTTTGTGTACTACTTTTGACCTGTATTACTTTACCACGTGCCTTTAACCCCAATATTATACTTGGTAAAGGTCGCTCAATACAGGTATTACTGTTTAACAAACTGTGCATATCCTGATATAATAATCCCACTTCAGTAGTGCTTCGACTCGTTAGTGTTTCGTTGGACTACATCGGCCGGTAGTTCACTAAATACCATCCTTAAGACTTATGATATTGTAACAAGGAGATATCCTGTAGTAGAACTCCGGTCAGGACCTACGCTGTTTACATGTGTTTCATTTATTGGATCAATATTGTGAATGGATGAATGGAATTTTAATACTATGAGTTAGTATTGCAACAATAAAACAAGTAGATGCAGGTACACATAGTTGTCTCTGTCTGTCATCTGTCGCTCTCTCTGTCTGCCTGCCTGTCTCTCTCTGTCTCTCTCTCTGTCTCTCCCTGTGTCTCTATCTGTGTCTCTCTCTATCTCTCTGTCTATCTGTCTCTGTCTCCCTCTGTATCTCTGTCTGTCTGTCTCTTCTCTCTGTATGTTTGTCTGTGTGTCTGTCTCTCTCTCCCTGTGTGTCTGTCTCTCTCTGTCTCTGTCTCTCTCTGTCTCCATCTCTGTCTCTCTCTGTCTCTCTCTGTCTCTCTCTCTGTCTGTCTGTCTCTCTCTGTCTCTCTGTCTGTCTGTATGTCTGTCTGTCTGTCTCTCTCTTTCTCTCTCTCTCTGTCTGTCTCTGTCTCTGTCTCTGTCTCTGTCTCTGTCTCTCTCTGTCTCTGTCTCTGTCTCTGTCTCTCTGTCTCTCTCTCTCTCTCTCTCTCTATCTCTCTCTCTCTCTCTCTTTCTGTTACATCATATATGACGCAAATTGCGTATATGGAGGTGTAAGGCAATTGATTTTGGGGTATAGAGTTACAACATACAACTACATATTATCTTGTCAATTCCACATTTTTATGAAGTGTCCCACTTTACAAAGTAGATTAACCTTTAAACTATTTAACACGAAGTTTCTTTTGTCTGCTCTATAATTCTCGCTGTCAAGGTTTGTTTGTTCGTTTCATTTTACAAATAAATCGAGTCTTTATCCTGGTGATACTTCGAGTCACTATGGGTCTCATCAGGATCAAAACTGTTCGTAAACTGTTATCACAAATTTATCTTTAACCCTTCTCAACGCTGAATTTTAAAATACATTTCTCCTTCTTTACCCATGCCCTGTTGTATAATTACATATATCTTCACTGTGTACAAGTATATCGCTGTGCAATCACTGTTGTGGAGTGCATTGGTTGCACAATCAACTTGTAAATAGTGCAGACCCTGGTGAGACAGCTCCTGCAGGAGCTGTCTCATCTGGGTCTTCACTATTTACAGGTAGGTATATTGACGTGAATAGCAAGCGAAGGGTTAATATGGAAATAGTTAACCCTCTTCCTGTTATATATTCACGGCAGAAATAATGATTAGGTCATTTTTCGTAATGGCATATGAACATAGGACATTTTGGCTCAGACAGAAATTTTAGAATCCGATCTATATTGTACCATAGGCAAACAGAGCAGACCCTTGGAGCCGTCTGATCTGGGTGAACTCTGTTTGCAAAGATGTGAAAATGCGTTTATATGAAGTAAATTGTTAACCAATCCACCGGCAACTCTACCATTCACTGATTCGTATTAACCCTTTCCTTTATATAAACGTGTTTCCGCGTATTTGTAAACAAGAGTAGACCCAAATCAGACGGTTCCTATAGGAGCCGTCTGATCTGGGTCTGCTCTGTTTGCCAGTGGAATTTGAAAGATCTGTTTCTTTACTTTCTAAAATTGCTGCAGCGTTCCATCTTCCATATTTCATTATAAATATGGTTTGTCCAGGAATACTCGGTAGATATTGACGTTTGAAATAAATATAGAACAGGGAAAAGGTTAAAACTAGGAAGTAACTGTCGTCTGCAAAACTCGTCGTCTGCTAATTTTAGAATACAGTAAAACCTCTCTATAACGGCCACTAAATTACATAAACTATTTTGTGTTAAAGGCATGTAGCTGCTTAAAGCAATGTGAAAGTAAAACAGAACGCTCCTATAGGAGCGTTCTGTTTTACTTTCACATTCCTTTAAGCAGCCACCTGCCCTAAATACCAACTAATTACTTCAAATTTAGTGGCCGTTATAGAGAGGTTTTAGTGTATATTTCCCTCCATTTCAAACTTTACTGTTTAAAGCGTTAATCGAGTATAGTCATTCTGACATTGCCTGTCAGTTTGGATCCAGATGAGACGATGAATAACTAATTTTGTCACGAGACTCAAACTCTCTTTGAGATTCGGGTTACAGATTTACCAAAAAAAGCACTATTATATACTCTTCAGGCCTTGCTTTCACTAAAACAAATGGCTGTATAAATATATCTAAGACAAATGACGTGTATAAATATCAATTAGCTGAACTTTTACAATGGTACTATGAACCATAAACACGAGAATATTTCACTATGGAAGAACAATCATTTGCTAAGCAAATGGAACAGACACTGGCCAGGAAGCTCCTATATGAGCCGTCTTATCTGGGTCTACTTTGTTTGCAAAAGATTGAAAATGTGTCTCTATGAGGTAAACATTCAATAAGCAGACGACACTTTTTCAGCAGACGACACATTTTCAGCAGACGACAATCCCATTAGTTACTATGTATCGTATGACGGGTGTCACGGGTGTATAATACGTCAAATGGTTTACACTATTATGACCTAAGTTTCTATGTGTGGTAAATCACACTTTAACCTTTTCAATGCTGGGTTTTTTTCATGGCATAATTTTATGTACACACGATGTTTTGGCTCGGACAGATCTATGTCATATCGCGCGAACAGAGCAGATCCTGATCCAGTTGTCATCGTCGTGTGTTAAAAGTTAAGAGTTAATGACAATCTGTATTATCCCTTTCCCTATTCTATGTTTATTTCAAATTTCAAAACCTACTGAAATATTCATGGACAAAAATATGGAAGATGGAACATTGTAGCCATTTTAGAAAGTAAATAAACAGATCTTTCAAATTCCACTAGCAAATAGAACAGTCCCTGATCAGACGGCTCCTATAGGATCCGTCTGATCTGGGTGTACTCTGTTTGCAAATGCGGGAAAAACCGATTATATGAAGGGCAGGGTTAACTTCTCACATTATGCCACTTTGTCCATCACGACCATAGTGACACATTGTTCGGATCCTGATCAGATGACTATTTCCTTCACGTCTCATCTGGGTATAACCCGTTTGCATACGTTATTGCGACAGTGTGTAATTTAGCGTGTTATAGGTTATTTCATTTTGCCAACCGACCCGGAAGACTGATAAAATCAACACCTCTACCCTTTAACATTATGAAAATATCAATATTAAATCTGTTGGAGTGCCTTCATGCATTTTCTAGCATGTTTGTAGTAGGCAATGGTAAGCAGTTCTCCATTATGCTGACGTCATTGATTCAGTCGTTAGATAGGATGTGATTCCAACCCTTTGCCTGTTCTATATTTATTCAAACTTCCAATACCTACTACATATTAATGGACAAAATAGTCATGGTGAAATATGGAAGGTGGAATATTGTAGCCATTTTAGAAATTAAAGAAACAGATATATCAAATTACATTAGCAAACAGTGTAGACCCTGATCAGACGGCTCCTGTAGGAGCCGTCTGATCTGGGTCTTCTCTGTTTGCAAATGCGTTAAAAGGGTTTTGTATGAGGAAAATGGTTTGCCGTTTGTCCTTCTAGTTAACGACACATGCGACGTTCCTGAATTATATTTATCTGTCCAAAATGAAGCCGTCGATTTTTTAATGTGACCTGTCTGGGATCTTTAATTAACTTTTTTTCCAAACGTCACGTCCAGTATAGAATCCATCAACATGAAAATTAGATAGTTTTATAATACAGTAAAACTCTCTTAACTATATGGAATGCAGGTCGGGACACGCCAATTGCTATTTGCTAAACGAAAAATTTATGGACGTGTTCTTCTCACGTACAGATCCACAGAAAATGGGTATATTATTGTTTTGACAAGGATACAAAACATATTGTAGAATAAAGCCCGTCAATCTGTCTTATCCTTGGATCCGGCAAGCACTCTTCAGAGAAGATCAAGATGTTGAGAAACTTTTTGCCACATGTCAAACAGCTTGAGTTCTTTCGCTATAGGAAAATGACCCTGCTCGCCATACGTTAATTACCATGTTCGCCATACGTAAATATCACTTCGCCATACGTAAATGACACTTCGCCATACGTAAATGACACTTCGCCATATGTAAATGACCCTGTTTTCCATGTGCAAATGATCATGTTCGCCATGTGTTAATTATCCTGTTTGCCAGACATAAATGACCCTACTCGCCATACGTAAATGTCACTTCGCCATATGTAAATGACCGCGTATGCCATACGTAACTGACCCTGTTCTCCATACGTAAATGACCCAGTACGCCATAAGTACATTAATAAACAAGACCTGTCACAGTCATGTGACAAATGCCCTAAAACTTGTACCCTGTGACCTTGACACATCGTCTTTGTGTGGTGAACATTTGTGCCAGATTATTTTTAAATCCATTCACAAATAACAAAAAAAAGTTATAGAAGGGACACGGAATTTGGGACGGGTGGGTGGAAGGACAGACGGACGGACGGACAGATGGACAGACGGAAGGATGGACAATGCGATTACTATATGCCCGCCGTTGGAGGGCATACAAAATCTAATCGACTGCAAAATTAGTTATTGCAATGTGTATTTTAAACGGATTCAGGCTATGATTACTTCTTGTGGGAGTGCTATAAATATTTTAGAGCAGCCATATAAATTGTGCATTATATATACCCTGTGAACTCTGACTATTCAAAACTGAACGATCTATTAGTGTCCATTCAGTATGAAAATTTGCTAGCGGATGTTAGATGACAAACAATACAGACTCTTATATAGACAGACAGAAAGGTCATTGATAATATTATCATTATTATTATTATTATTATTATTATTATTATTATTATTGTTATCGTTATCGTTATCGTTATCGTTATCGTTATTATTATTATTATAATTATTATTATTATTATTATTATTATTATTATTATTATTATTATTATTATTATTATCATTATTATAATTATTATTATTATTATTATTATTATTATTATTATTATTGTTATTATTATTATCATCATTATTATTATAATCACCATCATCATCATGAATCAGTATCATCATCACCATTAATGTCGTATAATTCTACATTTATAAGGTGATATACAAACAGTTACTGTTACTGAAACGCGTGAAATTCAGAAAATATATTGATAACATACAAATCGAGGACTGGGCGAAAAACTGTCGTAATTACAATGTATGCAGCGAACTTGTAATGATTTATGCAAAAAAAGTTGGATCCAGATGAGACGTCGAGTAACTCGGCGTTTCATCTGGATCCAAACTGTATTGACATTCCGACACTGTTGGGGTTTGTTTTCAATAAAAATGAAAGAAAAAATAAATTGGCAAGTATATGAAACACTTAGTTTTATCCATTAGTGCCCAGTGGCCCTTAAAATGGCATAGTTAAACCGTGTAGACCCGGATCAGATGGCTTTTGAAGGAGTCCTCTGATCAGGGTCTGTGCTATTTGCTGAACCCATTAATGTCAATGGCTTATACATGTACTAACAGCTGTTTTGTTTGCTGTGCTCCCTCCACGTGAAAGATGGGTGAGTTCCAAAGTAAGGACTGGACGGGTTTACCTTAAGCAATATGGGAGTAAATGGGTAAACACTTTCCCTCCTATCAACACCTTTTCACGCATTTGCAAACAGAGTAGACCCATATCAGACGGCTCCTCTTGGGGCCGTCTGATCAGGGTCTTCTCTGTTTGCTAATGGAATTTGATAGATCTGTTGCTTTCTTTTCTAAAATGGTTACAATGTTACTCCTTCCATATTTCATTATAATTATATCTATGAATATTCAGTACAATGTAGTTACTAAAAATTGGACTAAATATAGAACAGGGGAAGGGTTAACTCTTTCGCTAACAATGACGTATCTGTGATTACCTATGTAAACAGTTTGAGTCCAGATGAGACGTCGAATAACTCGGCGTCTCATCTGGATCAAAGCTGCTTGTTACTGTGACTGGGTTTTTTTTTTAAAAAATGAAGAAAAAAAGAAAAGTGTAGTAGACGACAAAGTTTACAGACGACAATATGTGGCAGCGAAATGCTTGCACAGATTAGATAATGCGGTTGCAACAGGGTTACACTCATCTCTCGAACTGACCCTGTCATATCAAAGACATACATTGTCTTATCTGATAACATCGCTTTCTGACCATTTACCTGGTAAATATATACAGTAAAAACCCTCTAATGCGACCACTTGAAAGAGGTATAATTCTGGGTGGTAGAGGCAGGTGGTAGTTTAATACAGGACAAAAGTTACTTTTGTCCTGCATTAAGCAACCACCTGCTTATAAAAACACCCATGTTTATTCATTAAGTGGTCGCATTAGAGGGGTTCTACGACCCTGTTTACAAAGTTGTGAAAAGCGTTAAATATCAGGTCCAATTCGTATCAAAAAGCAAAGCAGTAAAAGCGCATGTTGTGTACCAATGTGTGGACTAATATATGTTATGCACCAATGTGTGTACGATGTGTGTTATGCACCAATGTGTGTTATGCACCAATGTGTAGTATGGACCAATGTGTGTTATGCACCAATGTGTGTACCAATGTGTAGTATGGACCAATGTGTGTTATCGCCTTTGTAAAATGTTTGGATACAGTCAGGTGAAATGTCGGGTAACCCGAGCTGACGTCACACCAAGATCTAAGCTATTTGGCACTCTGATACTGTTTTTATTTTAAGAGAAATGAAATTTTTAAAATATACTTGAAATTTAAGCAGACGACATTTTTGTAGAAGAAAGTTGCTTAGTTGTGATAGGGTTAACCCTTACCTGGGAGTGATTTTGCAAACAGAATAGACCCAGAAAAGGTTCTTGTCTGCTTGCTTAACACTTTAATACTTCATAAATACGCCTTTCTATGCCTATGCAAGCAGATGAGACCTTGATCAGACGGCTCCTGTAGAAGCCGTCTGATTAGGGTCTGTTCTGTTTGCTTATGAAATAAGATAGATATGATTCTACAGTTTCTGCCATGGACAAACATTCCTGTGGCCATGTGCCATTTTAAAAATAATAATCTAATGAATAATCATGATGTCATTATTTTTACATGAATATTCATGGAGTTAAGGAATTATACAGATATGATCCTACAGTTTCTGTCATGCTCAAAAACCCTGTGTTCAAAGAATTCAGCTAATTCAAGTTTAACCCATTACCTCATAGGCTATTTTTAGATCCAACCATTTTGAATAAATCTACCGAAAAGGAGCCTTAACTAGAGAAAAGGGAAATATTAAGAATTTTGTAGTTTGAAACCATTGTGATAAATAGAGCATTTGCTCATATAGGAGCAAATGCTCTATTTATCACAATGGTTTCAACAGGTGACTTTTACAGAGGCGTAGAAAGGCGTATTTATGGAGGAAAGGGTTAATGATGCCAACATTTATTACATGAACATGCATCAGGTAAAGAGATAAACTGCTATGATTTTCTTCCTGGTTTGATTGCAGCTCCAGACCAGGATAGCTGATAAAGAACCGTGAGATTACGCTGGAGACGGGACTGTCCACCTGTACGGAAGCGATTGGACGAGTTTATACCGCAAATCAGGTGTTGATTTCAATCAGGAAGTTTTAAATCTGTTAGAATTACTCAGCTCACAAATGTGAAAGAAATAGCTCGTTCTGCAAATACAATAGGTAAAACAGAGAATCAATATGGAATGAAGACGGAAGTTTTCTTAGACTTTAAGCTTTATAGTTACTGGCTGGCTTCAGTGTTGGGTGTATTTACGTCGTCGCGAAATCGGAGATCTTAATGTAGTAGGAAGGCTGGCGTTAGTACTTGTAACAGGTAATTACGCTCCTTATAGAAGACAGTGCAGCTTTTTCTGGTATAATGTGCAAAAGGAAATTCAACAGATTAACAGTGACATTTTAGTGTGTTTCAGTTATGGAAATACTGGGCGATGGAAATTGAATATCATGTTTCTCATAAAACATGGTCAGAGATATTAAGAAAGAAATCAGCGGGAAGTAAAATTTGACCAATCAGAGAAGATGGAACAGCTGCCAAGCCCAGACAGAAAATAGCAGCCAACGAATAGACAAAACAAAGAAGACAGTATTCAGATTTAAACATACTAATCGTAGAATATAGATCTGTATGGCGAATCAATAAATGGAAAATAGAATAAATGACATCTGTAATATTAAAAGATATTTAATATCAGTATAGCAAATAAATGGAACATGCAAGATAGCACAAAAAATACAAAAACAGATGCGCCAATAATGTGATTTTAAATAAAACGAGGAGACAAATAAGTATACTTTGACAAAAATGTTGGAAAAGAAAACATATGCAACAAGAAGGGAAATCCGTATCTACTGAAACTGAACGATTCTGTTGGTGACAAAGTGCGTAAGATCAAAGGTCTTTGCCACGTTAGCCATGAGTGGTATTGCCACTGATGTCATGGCGGTGTCGGTGACTGTCAACTGGTGTGTTCTTTGCTTCAACTTGGTCCCGAGACTCCGTCGATGGGCTGTGACGTCACCGGGTGTGCAGAAGTACAAACACATAGTAAAAGTGTGTCGGCATTTTGAGGACAAACCCTGGATGCTGGCTAAGATGTGAGTATATTTAAACTCTCTCAATAACCCCAACTTAGCATTTTCCCTGTTAGATATTCATGTCAGAAACAATGGTATTATAAATATTAATTAGATTTTTTTATAATGAAATATTTTTATATTTTGGTCGCGGAAGAAACTGTATAAATTAATCATATCTATATTTTGTCTTAACCCTTTCGGCGCGATATTTCTAATTGTCGTCTGCAATCCAAGTTTACCATTCAGTAAAATAAGGAAATGAGATAAATATAAATGCAAATTTTAAAGGAATAAAGCACATATATAGAAATAGAGATTGAGACAAATAGTGAAGTTCCTGATCAGACGCCGCCTTTTCAAGACGGCGTCTGATCTGGGACTGCACTATTTGTCGCGGTGCATTTATGCGACTTCGGCGGTGAAAGGGTTAAGCAAACAGTTCGAATGCAGATGAGATGTCGAGTAAATCGGCGTCTTATCATGACTATATTTGTTTGAAACAAAAAATGAAGGAAAAAAGAAAATTGTAGCAGACGAAAATGTTTGCAGACGACATAATAAGGCAGCGAATGAGTTTTTGGAATACGTTTGTACTTAATGACTTGTCAAGTAGGTCCTCACACTCGGAAGCCAAAAGAAAAAAAAACTTCCGGGAAAGCAACGGACAAGACAATTGATTAATCTTAAACCTTTACTCCATGAATATTTATGTAAAGTAATAATACCACCATGGATATTGATTATATTAATTGGTATAATAGCACATGTGCAACAAGATTATTTGGCTAGGGCAGAAACCGTAGAATAGTATCTATATTATATCTTAAGCAAACAGAGCATAACTGCCGTCCTGCATTAAGCTACCACCTGTCTTTAACCCATTCCCTCGTAGTGACGACTTTTGACGACTCTGTAAAAGTCACACTGTGAAACCATTGTGATAAATAGAGCATTTGCTCCTATAGGAGCAAATTCTCTATTTATCACAATGGTTTCAAACTACAAAATTCTAAAAATAATTCCTTTTCTCTAGTTAATGCTCCTTTTCGGTAGATTTATTCAAAGAGGTTGTATCTAAAAATAGTCTACGAGGTAATGGGTTAAGACCATGAATTAGATCCATTTTGGGTGGTAGCGTTAGAGGGTATACTGTTCTTCAGTAAAGGCTGTTTAAACTCAGCGGTAAGAAAAATGATATAATAAACCCCCTCTAAACCGAAATTCTGATAAAGAATGTTTTAGATACTTTAAGGCAGGTCGCTTTCTGCGTGAATTCCATCCTGCGTTAAGCTTCTCCAAGACTGATACTTATACTAAATTTAACGTCCGGTTAAGAGGGGGTTGACTGTATAACATGTAACACGCGAGGTAAATTGCGAACTATATCTATAAATCTTTTCCACGCTAGCTTGGAATTGATGATGACATATGAAAACAGAATGGATCCAGATAAAACGCCGAGTTACTCGGCGTCTTATCAAGACCCTTGTTGTTTGAAACACTCTGATTGTATTTTAACGAACATTAGGGGGAAAAACAAATTTAGATAATTGTAGCAGACGACAGTTTTTGCAGACGACAATCGTTCTTTGATATAGCCCGCTTACTTACGGATGAGTAGCAAAATATAGATATTCTGGAATTACGTAAACAAATGAAACGCTTCACGGAAGACAGATCTTACGCAAACTGTAATCAGATGTATTCTTGTTTCTTTGTCATACGTTTTAGTCGTGCCAATAAAATTTTAAACTCTGTAAGGGACCATTATAGGATCTGCATATTGAGAACCATTGTAACTACATTCTCTAATAAATATGATTATTGGCAAAATTGTTCCCTTCTTAAATTCTAAAAAACGATGTTTTCTCCCATGTTTCCCCAAAGGCACGATTGCAGTTCAAACAGTTTGGACCCTGATGAGACGCCGAGTAACCCTGATGAGACGCCGAGTTACTCGGCGTCTCATCTGGATCCAAACTGTTTGCAAAGGTCGTCGCTGTTTTGACCTTTAAATTTGTAGTTACCATAGTATTGCGCAATTCATCCACGGCTTAGCCCGCTCCCTGTTCTATATCTATTCCACATTTCAGTACCTACTGTATATTCATGGCCAAACAAATAATCAAATATGGAAGATGGAGCATTGAAGCACGTTTAGAAAGCGAAGAAACAGATGTTTCAAATTCCACTAGCAAACAGAGCAGACCCTGAGTAGACGGCTCCTCTTGGAGCCGTCTACTCTTGGTCTACTCTGTTTGTAAATGCGCGAGAACACGTTTATATGAAGGAAAGGATTAAAATCTTTATTATATATTTCCTTCATACAAACGCCTTTTCGTTCGTTTGTAAAACAGAGCAGACCCAGATCAGACGGCTCCTATAGGAGTCGTCTGATCAGGGTCTGCTCTGTTTGCTTATGACATGATATTCAAATCTGATTCTACAGTTTTTGTCAAAGCACAAAATTCCCTACACACGTTAAGAGTATAAATTTTCAGCTAATAAATATTGATGATGTCATATTTTCTTACAAGGATATTGAATAAGGAAGGGGTTAAAACGATCATATTTATCGCTAATAATGCGCCGATATGTACGGTAAAAAAGACTTCTAAAGCGCCCTCTTAACCTGCCCTTTATGTGAGCGCGTTTTCACGCATTTGCAAACAGAGTAGACCTAGATCAGACGGCTCCAATAGGAGCCGTCTGATCAGGGTCTGTTCTGTTTGCTAATGGAATTTCATAGATCTGATAATTTACTTTCTAAAATGGCTACATCGTTCAACCTTCCATATTTGTATAACTATTTTGTACATGAATATGCAACAGGTATTGAAAATTAGACTAAACATAGAACAGGGAAAGAGTAAGCGACCACTTAAAGTAGAAGTATAAATCTGGGGGAAAAAGACAGGACAAATCAGGGTTATGCAGAAAGCTCCTGAAAGAGCCAACTGATCTGGTTCTAGTCTGTGTGCAAAAGCATGAAACAACGTCTCTTGCCAGGTATATAGTTAAATGCTTACTCTTAAGATACTCAGCATAGTACGGACAAATTGGAAATAAGTCAAATAATATTTCCAAATACATGTAAATTGGATCCTGATGAGACGCAAAGTAACTCGACGCCTCATCTGGATCCAAACTGATTAACGATCTGATCTTGATTCTGAAAATAAATAGATGGGCATTCTTCTTCGAGAGGTCAAGCAAGTGTACAGACGCCAATTTGCTCAGCGGGCACGAATGTCGTCTGCTGTATTCGTAAGCTGCTAAATTTGCGTCCGCTTGAATCTAATAAACAATAATAATAATAATAATAATGTTGATGATGATTGATGATATTATTATTATTAATGCTAATAATAACTAATATTATTCATTATTATAACATGTATTATTAGACCTATTATTATTAATATTATTATAGTTTCGCTATTGTTGCCGTGTTGTCGTTGTTGTTTTGACTCAAGTTAGCATCGTGTGATCAGAATTTCCAATATGACTTGTCCTCAAAGCTTCAACATGAAAAGTATTAGATAGACACCATCCGTATTCTAAGCAATTTATAAACCACGGAAACACGTATAAATTAAATAAAAATTCAACCAAACTTCCGCCATTGATTCATAGACGCCCGTTTTATTCTTCGAAAGGTTTGCAATGTATTATACTAGCACTCTAAAAAAAATTACTCCATGAGCTATCTTTATGTTTCAATCAAAACTTATCATATAATATACATACAGAAGAATATGTCTCAACACATTACCCCCTAGTAACGCATTTTTGCGCCTCTATAAATTTAACATTGTGAAACCATTGTGATAAATAGAGCATTTGCTCCTATAGGAACAATTGCTCTATTTATCACAATGGTTTCAAACTACGAAATTCTAAAATTTTCCTTTTCTCTAGTTAATGCTCCTTTTCGGTAGATTAATTCAAAAAGGTTGAGTCTAAAAATAGCGTAGGAGAGAATGAGTTAACCCTTCCATGTTCTTTGTTAATTCCAAATTTCAATACCTACTGAATATTCATGGACAACATAGTTATAATGAAATATGGAGGGTGGAATATTGTAGCCGTTTTAGAAAGTAAAGAAACAGATCTTTAAAATACCATTAGCAAACAGAGCAGACCCTGGCCAGATAGCTCCGTCTAATCCGGGTATACTCTGTTTGCAAATGTGTAAAACAGTGTTTATATGAAGGAAATGGTTAAGCGAACATAAATCAAAAAGAGGTCTAATTATGGGTCTATAAGGTGGGTGGTAGTTTAATGCAGAACAGAACAGAACAATATGTTTAATGCATGTCAGAAGTAATGCAGAGCGATCCTGTGTGAGCTTTCTGCATTACTTTTGCCCTGCATTAAGCAACCACTTGCATTTTAAGACTCCTATATTCAATAAATGAATGACCGCTTAGGACAGGTTCTACTGTACTTGTGTAATGTATATAAAGTAAAACCTCTCTATAACGGCAACTAAATTGTATTAATTAGTTGGTATTTAGGGCAGGTGGCTGCTTAAAGCAAGGTGAAAGTAAAACAGAACGCTCCTATAGGAGCGTTCTGTTTTACTTTCACCTTGCTTTAAGCAAGCACCTGCCTTTAACAGAAACTACTTGATATAATTTAATGGTCGTTATAGAGAGATGTTACTGTATTCATATTCCCCGCCGCTCCCTACCTCACCCTAACACACCCATCGCACCCACGTAAAACTCGTAAGTTATTTTTAAAAGATGAAGACTATTATTACCAATATGTGGTTTCAAGGTAATTTTCGATAAAAGACTGTGCACACAGTTGCTTAATTATATATAACAAGTTCAGTGGTTTGCGGAAGTAAATTATCTTATGATAACCACTTAAGCGCAAGACATGAAAATGATTGCATATTACGTTGTGAAATTTCTATTTATTTTGCGGGGGTTTCCGATAATCTGAAAGTCGAAAACCCCGTTTATTTTCCTTAATCTCCTTGATATTTAAATAGTCTGATAAAATATAATCCTGTCGCGGAAGGCATGTGTCTCTAACGGAAGAATGTGCGTGTCCCTTTATCTGTAGTGCTCAAATTAGTGCCCTTCTGTTTTTAATCCGCACGACCTTATAAACGTTTATCTGCTGTGGGCAAATTTATAACTTTACAAACAGTTCAGATTCGGATGAGACGTCCACTAGCTCAGCGTTTCACCACACCACAATGCAGAATGTTTAACCCTTTCCCTGTTCTATGTTTATTACAAATTCCATTACCTACTGAATATTCACGGAAAACATAGTTATAATGAATTATGGAAGGTGATACATAGTAGCCATTTTAGAAAGTGAGGAAACAGATCTATCAAATTCTATTAGCAAACAGAGTAGACCCTGATCAGACGGCTCCTATAGGAGCCGTCTGATCTGGGTCTACTCTGTTTGCAGATGCGTGAAAACACGTTTATATGAGGGAAAGGGTTAAAGCATGTTCCTTTTTGGAGGAAAAGGGGGAATCCCTAAGATTAAAGCATATAATCTGTATATTCCTATCTACTGGATTTTACATAGCAAAAGAAGAATGTTGATCTGTTTAAGATATCCAATTTATACGTTAATTTTAAAGAATAAAATTTGCTTAACTGAAAATCTTTAGAAATTTGACATAAGTATTTCAATTATCTTAATCATGCTGAAATTATAAAACTACATAAGTAAAATATTAACCTTTTACTGATAGACACGTCTTTAAATGCCTTTGCAAACAGTGTAGACCCAGATCAGACATCTCTTATATGAGCCGTTTGATCAGGGTCAACTATGTTTGCTTAGGAAATAATACAAATCTGGGTCCATGCTTATAAAGCTTTTTAGTTGAGTCTTAGTTCGTTCTCAAGCTTTTGATTGGTCAGATTTGAGTTCTCAAGCTTTTGATTGGTCAGATTTGAGCCAAAGGCTCAAATCTGACCAATCAAAAACTTGAGAACGAACTCAGACTCAACTAAATGTTTTATAAGCATGGGCCCAGATAGTACAGTTTTTACCTTCAAAACATTCCATTGTTCATGACGTCTAGAGGTCCAGGTATGATGCGTAAATTAAAACATTTTCACGAATAAATTCTTAATAGTTTGGTGGAGAAATGACGATTTTAGTATTTGAAAACGCACCTTTATCCCTTTCCCTGATGAATATTCATGTAGGAAATAATGACGTCATGAATATTAATAAGATTTTTTTTTATAATGGCATATGAAGACAGGACATTTCAAATGACTCAGGCAGAAGCTGTATAATCAGATCTATATTACACCATAAGCAAACAGAGCAGACCATGATCTGACGGTTCCTATAGGAGCCGTCTGATCTGGGTCTATTTTGTTTGCAGACGCGTCAAAATGCACTTACATAAGGGAAAGGGTTATATGTAGCTCTGGATACCAATGTAAAACGTCATTATTTGTTAGTGAACATTCAACAGGCGAAGGTTTAACCCTTTCAATGCTGAACTTTCAAATGGACTATTCCAAACTTCAAACAGGTCAAGCTTACGTTGAATATTTAGGGATTTTTTTAAAGAAAATGTTACATGACAAACAATGCAGACTCTGATACGAGGGCTCCTCTCGGATCCCTCTCAATTGGGCTACACTGTTTACAAAGGACATTATTGACTCGTTTCCAACACTGTAAGGGTTAAATATGATTAAATGCTATTACAACTATTATCCTGACACGCACGACCTAGCTCCGAGGTTATAAAACGTTTTGCTTGAGTCTGAGATCATTCTTAAGCATCTGATTGGTCAAATTCTGAGGTTGCTTAGAATCTGACCAATCGAATACTTGAGAATGATCTCAGACTCAGATCCTGAAATTGCATAAACCTTTGGCCCTGACTTGCATTTGCCAAAGGTTTGGATCCCGATGAGTCGTTTGAATTATGTACACGGTTAATAGTTTCTCAAAAACCTCGACACGGGAGTAAAAATATACTCAAATATGCTTACAGTCCATTTTCCCCACAATATATATGCTGCTAAATCCTTTAAAATCGCCGACATTTTAAAGGACGGAAATTTACGAAAAATCTACGGACATGTTCGGCCGAGACCCGATTGACTCCAATCCCATTTCGAAACAGCACTTAACTCTTTCACCGCCGAAGTCGCATAAATGCACCACGGCAAATAGTGCAGTCCCAGATCAGACGCCGCCTTTTCTAGGCGTCGTCTGATCAGGGACTTCATTGTTTGTCTCATTCTATATTTGTGTATACGTACTTTATTCTTTTGAAATTTGCATTTACTTATCTCATGTCCTTATTGTACCGAATGATTTAACAAAATTTGGATTGCAGACGACAATTAGAAATTTGGCAGCGAACTGGTTAAGCGTATTATTTATACTATTTAGTCAATAGAAAGTGAATAAAAGTGTTTACTATATTGTTTAACAGTTGACGTACGCGTACATCGAAATCAGTAATGAGAAAATTTAATTTTACGACAGATTCCGGTAAATCGCTGACGCACTTCGGTTAGTTTTCCGTAGCAATACGATTTACTCATGAATTGTCTCGATACAAAGAACGCTCATTAGCACTTCAGGTCGCATAGTTTTCAAATCTGAAGTTGCCTTGATACGCAAACTTTGATAACTTTCCCCGGTGAACATTTACGTATGAATATATCACTCCGTGAATAATTTAATTTGTATAAGGTACACTTTTCAAGGAAAGTTGTTTTGCTTAGACAAATGCTTGTTCCTCTTTATTATTTCCTGAGCAAACAGAGAAGACCCTTATTTGGGTCAACATGTACTTTGTTGGAAAGGCGTAGAAAGGCGTATTTAACTATTTATGGACCAAAGGGCAGATACGTCAGTGACAGTTTTGACAAATTTACATTACAAAGGCAGCTGATTTTTGCATCTATACTGTTATGGGACGACAAAGAAGACTGTTTGTTAAGACACTTGACACATAAACCCGGAAGAAAAGTGATACGCAAGCTACCAGTCCGGATTTCATAAACACATTATGCTCGAGTTATTCGGTCAGACAAACTTAGGCAAAGTGCGCAGACCCAGAACAAACTGATCCTGAAGGAGCAGTTTGGTTTGATCTGGGTTTTCACTATTTGCTACCACATCTGAAACAAAGGAGTTATTCTTGAAAATGTTTTAATTTACGCACATTATCTGGTGCTTTGAACATGTGCTTCAGACCTCCTTTGTATATGTTTGCTTTAGCTGAGAATGTCGCAAAATTAATGGGCCTTCGAATTAGTGTCTATTTACAATTGCCAAACAGTTTGGATCTGCTTGAGACACATGTTACATCAATATCACAGTGTCTCATCAGAATCCATCATGTTTGACAGTCATATAAGTTACTGTTTTTATGTTTGTAGAACAAAATATAATGTAGCCTATATACACGTGCTTTAGCTATGAAGTAAGCCAAATTTTGAGTGTTTGTAATGTTACCCAGTTTAACTCATGTTTCATGTGTATGCAGAAGAATCTGTCCTAAGCGGACACCAAAAAAGAGGTTTAATCATGGGTCTGTAAGGCAGTTGGTAGCTTTATGCAGGTCAAAAGTAATGCAGAAAGGTTCTTTAGAAGCTTTCTGCATTACGTTTGCCCTGCATTAAGCCACCATCTACTTTTTAAGACTCCTGTGTTCAATAAATGAATGGCTGCTTATGACAGGCTCTACTATACGGTGCATCTTGAATCGCTTGTAACTGATATCGTTACAACTATGTAAGGGGGTTTATTTGCACCTGGATAATAAAAAATAAATATCGAAATAGCATAATCTTTAGCTCACACATACAAAAAATCAAAAGGGTAAATTTTATCCATAAATTTGAACCTTCCATTCACATAAACGTTTTTATAAATGCCTTTGAGAATAATATAGAGTCTCGATATCAGGATATGTCCGGTTTCCTTATGCAATCATACTGATTTGACTCTACGAATGCCAAATAGTCCTGTGTACATATACCAATATAAAAATGCCGCTAATATACAGTTGAACTTCGATATCTCGAACTTCAAGGGACCATACAAATTAGTTCGAGTTAACAGAAGTTCGAGTTATCTTATCTCTGATTTCTTAAGGTTTTAGCTTAGTGCAGGTCTAAAGTAATGCTGAACGCTCCTGTAGGAGCTGTCAGCATTACTTTAGACACATTTCTAGATATGCCTAGTTATATATTTTAGAGCAATTCTGTATTGTATGTTTTGGAAGGACTGAACTTTTAGTTCGAGTTATCCCGAAGTTCGAGTTATCCGAGTTCGAGATATCGAAGTTCAACTGTATATGCATTGCGTCATTATTTCTCACATCAATATTAGTCAGATAATGGGTAACGTTTACTCCATCATATACTCCATTTTACGACGTTTGCAAAAAGAGTAGACGCAGATCAGACGGCCCCCGTACAGTTTCTACCATGGTCACAATCAATCTAATTAATAGTCATGATATCATTATTTCTTACATGAATATTCATGGAGTAAAAGGTTAAACTATACACGAAGGTCACCTGTATACGCCTGTACCTTGTGACACTGGGTATCATGGCAATAGAACGAGACATACGAAACTATGGAAGCTCTTTGTAAACAGTTTATAACCGGATTGGCCGCCATGTTTTAATGGCGGTGTCAGGTTGGGTTCTGTGCTGTGTCACTCATTAGACTATTTTTTAGAGATTATGATATCAGTTTATGGTTTTTCGACGCGCGAAGAAGAAAAATGGATAGTACTGTATGTATTTTGGAAAAAGATACAGATCTCGCCTTCCAAATTGACTTATATCCAGGTCAACCATTCAGTACTATGTGATTCGCAAATAGTACTTAGACGTCCCCAAATAGCAATTGACATTTCGAGTGCTTGGTGCAAAGCTATTGTAAAGTGAAGGAGTTACAATAGTTTTGCACCAAGCCCTCGGTTTGTCATTAAGCATTTCGTATTTTGCATTTCGCAGTTTATAACCGGATTGGCGGCCATGTTTTAATGGCAGCGTCAGGTTGGGTTCTGTGCTGTGTCACTCATTAGACTTTTTTTATTTGCTGACTTGTATGACAAACAATGTACACTCAGATCTATTGCCGCATCTATGACTATCGTTTCTCTTTTTTATTATTTCAGAGTTACAGAACAGTGCCTCATTTGGATTCTGGTGCTATTAAGTCTACTTGCCATATGTACAACAGACGTCATACAACACCCCTTTCGTGCTGAAGCAAGTGAAAACTGGCGGACTGTCTTCACAGAAATGCTTTTTGCAATGAACCTTGGCCGGTATATATTCACAGTCACACAGAAGTTTTTTTTAAAGAAATCAATGGGTAAAGTGCAATTTCGGGTGGATCTGATCCACCATGCGGTAACACTGACGTGCTACAGTCTATTTCTAGCTTACGGACAGAATTTACTGCTCGGTCTAGTCGGAATGGTTGTAGAATCTACCTCAATATTTAACGAAATAGGAGTTTATTTGAAAGAAAAGGAGAAACGTCACACTGTACATTACAGAAGATTAGTTGTGGTAGGATGTGTGTTCACTGTTTGTTTTCGTGGTGTTATACCAGTCACATTCTTAGTCATTGCGATGTTTCAACAAACTCCGTTTGTTATGGATTATGCCCCGTTAACTGTATTCTTTGTTAGCATTATCTTTTTCTCCGTTATCAATGTCTGGTTAATTCTATCTAATATTCAAAGACTGGTGAAGACAGCGTACGAAAAATCACATGAAATATATCAAACAACCCAGCAACACACTGAAGCTGGTAGGGGCGGTAATTTTCATCGGCGTGATAGACGCTTGCACCTGTCTAAAAACAATCTCGGGTATCTCCGACCTTATGATAACAAAAATATCGCTAGTCATTCAAAAGACGAGAAACACAACTTAAATAACCATAAAGCATTTCCAAAAGACTGTCTTGAACTACAGGTTCACGGGGGAATACTTTTTCCTGTCGTAAAAACCGCGTCAATTCGGAAATTTCACAACGCTTCGCGAACAGACTCTGAAACGGACAGCCAATCAGTAACAACTAGCCTTCCGGCGGACATTAATGAGATGCGGGTTAGCACGGGATCCAGCGATACTGCGGGCTCGGACTCTGTATTCATACAGGTACCCAGCAATGCAGCTCCACTCAACAACAGTCAACATACTCAGGTTCTGTTTCATAGAGAGACACTAACAGCGTATCAGGTTCGAAGTAATTCCTTTGATAATGTATCTGAAGTTTGTAATGAACTCAATAGTATTTCAGTTTGAATGTTGTAATAAACCTTTTTACTGAGGTGAAAAATATATAGTTTTGTTACTGAAGTATTAGCTTGAGTTTTATCGTGCAACCTTCCCAACTACTATGAACTTTAAATTACTCTCGTATTCAACATAAAACACCTAGTACAATGCTTAACCTTACCTCCATGAATATTCATGCAATAAATAATAAATAACATGAATATCATTTATCCGAAATTATATAATGTCACCACGATCACATTTTTATCATGGTAAAAAGTGTAGAATCAGATCTATATTATTTCACGAGCAAACATTGTAGAACCTAATGAGACGGCCCCTATAGGAACCGTCTGATCTTTGTCTACTTTGTAAAGGTATAAAAAGTCGTATATAGAGAGCAAATGGTTAACGCTTTCCTTGTTCGATATTCATGTAAGAAATAATGACACCATGAATATTTATTAGCTGAATGGTTACAGTAAAACCTCTCTATAATGGCCACTAAATTATGTTAATTAGTTGGTATTTAGGGCAGGTGGCTGCTTAAAGCAAGGTGAAAGCAAAACAGAACGCTCCTATAGGGGCGTTCTGTTTTACTTCCACCTTGCTTTAAGCAGCCACCTGCCTTTTACACAAAATACTTGATGTAATTTAGTGGCCGTTATAGAGAGGTTTTACTGTGTTATGGACCATGAACACATGAACAGTTGTTTACCATGACTGGAGCTGTAGAACCAGACCCTGATTAGTGGTCCATGCAGGAGCCCTCTGATCAGGGTCTTCTCTGTTTACAAAGACATGAACAAATGTGTTTATACAGTAAAACCTCTCTATAACGGCTACTATATTACATAAGATATTTTGTATTAAAGGCAGGTGACCGCTTAAAGAAAGGTGAAAGTAAAACAGAACGCTCCTATAGGAGCGTTCTGTTTTACTTTCATCTTGCTTTAAGCAGCCACCTGTCCTAATTTTCAACTAATTAACACAATTTAGTGGCCGTTATGGAGAGGCTTTACTGTATCAAGGAAATGGTTAAACTAAACCATTGCCTGTTTTGTAAGCACTATGCCCCATGCATGCCCCCTGACCTATACTACTACTATACTAATGACTTTTGATCGTCTTCATAAGAAGAGTACACATGCCAAGTATGAAATCTCTATATCTCTATGAGTTTAAAAGTTTGTGAAATTTGACATTCGATCTTAAAGATTGATTTTGAACTTGGCATGACTGCTCCCGCGAGTTGCAGCTTCATGATATAAGTATGTATATACACGCCAAGCGGGAAAGTTCCATCTTTAACAAGTTAAAACGTTATTGCCAAAGTTCAAGCTTCAGGCAAAATCAAAACTAATCGATAGACAGACATACATACACACAGTCAATACAAACAGGCAGACAGACAAACAGACAGACACGCATACACACAGACAAACAGACAGACAGACATGTCAAAATCGAAATGCCTCTGATCTAGAGCTTAAGAGAATGAATTATCTTTTGATTCCAAAACAACACGATTTGAACTAAGAGGGATACTAAACGCCCAAAGAACATGAACACTGTTACACAGCGAAGACACCTAGCGCAAACCTGTTAACACATCCCCTCCTAGTGATGCATTTTGGCGCCTCTGTAAAAATCACATTTTGAAACCATTGTGAAAAATATAGCATTTGCTCCATAGGATGGTTTAAAAACTACACAATTCTAAAATTCTCCCTTTCTATAGTTAATGCTCCTTTCCGGTAGATTTATTCAAAGAGGTTGGGTATAAAATTAGTCTAGGAGAGAATAAGTTAAACTACTTTCTTTAACATTTATAAATTTGGATTTCAATATTCTGAAATAAATGTTTTCTTTCATGTTCTTTCTGAAAGCATGATCATAGTGTCAAATACCTCAACGTCTCATGTGAACGGTTTACAATAATCACAACACAGCTCCCGTGGACTGTGTTTTCGCTTAAAGATGTATACTGCGCAATTTCCCGCAAATTTTGCGTTTCGAACTGACTTCAGAATTGGAATCTTTGTACCTAAGCACTTATTTAACGCTAAACAGCATGGTCAGTAAATGGTTGTTTGTGTCGAAAAAACTAGAAAAATGAATTGCTACGGAAACCAACGGAACAGCCTTCGCCATTGGCCGGAATCTGTCGTAAGATTCAATTTTTTACATACCGGAAATTATGGAACGACATTCTGCCATGCTATTTGCTAAATGCTTAATGCGAAATGCTAAATGCAAAATGCGAAATGCTTTTTGCCAATTGTGTAAATTGCTAGGGAATGTACCAAATGATGGATGTAAATGACAAATGCGAAATGCGACATGCTTATTGCTAAATGCATGTTTGCACTACTAGCATTGAGCAACGCCATTTTTAATTTAATAGTGCAATAAGTAATAAGCTTCAATGTAAATAAACACGCATTTAGCAAATGTACAGTTACTTTAAAAATAGCGCTGTTCAATGCTAGTAGTGCAAACATGCATTTAGCAATAAGCATTTAGCATTTCGCATTTGTCATTTACATCCATCATTTGGAACATTCCCTAGCAATTTATACAATTGGCAAAAAGCATTTCGCATTTTGTATTAAGCAATTAGCATGGCAGAATGGCGTTCCATAGGAAATAATCATTCGATGTACCTGTATGAGTTAGCTTCCTTTGACCGTTATATTTGATTGACACCATTGAACGGTATATTTAGCTTATTTGCATGTAAATTATATATATGGGCATATTGCCTTATTTTCCTGAATAAAATCTGTTATGTAGGCCAACAACCAGTGTCAGCCACTGTACATGTGGTAACAACCTAAATGATATTCAAAGCGTTGTTCCGAAATAGAATCGGAGTCATTCAGAACTTGGCCGAAGATGTCCGCTGATTTCCGTACAAAATCCCCGTTTCTATAAAGGAGGCTCCTTTTTAAGAATTTAGCAGTATTCGGATAGCGATAATATTTAGCTGAACAAATATATCCTGTCGGAAAATTGGTTGTAAGCATTATTTTCATTGTATGTATGCGTGTACAGCTTCCGGTGTTGATTGGTTAATACGAAAATGTGCATAATACATGTTTAACCCTCTGTATATGGATTTGCTGCATAGTAGATGACTGCAACAAAACAATGATACAATAGAACCTGTCTTAAGCGGCCAATAAAAAAGAGGTTTAATTATGGGTCTGTAAGGCAGGTGGTGGCTTAATGCAGGTCAAAAGTAATGCAGAAAGCTCCCTTTGGAGCTTTCTGTATTACTTTTGCTCTGCGTTAAGCAACAACACGCCTATACTCAATAAATGAATGGTCGTTTAAGACATGTTCTACTGTATTATATCATTTGCATCGTCTGATTGATTCTTACATAAACATTCTCTTAACCTTCTACGTCATATAAACGCCCTGTCACGCCTTTGCAAACGGAGCAGACACAGCGCAGACGGTTCTTGTAGGAGCCGTTTGATCAGTGTCTGCTCTAATTGCTTATGTTATATATACATGTATAGATCTGAGTCTACAGTTGTTGTGACCTTTGCTGTGATATTGACTTTTATCTACCTTAATTATGTATGAAGTGTACATACTACGCTAACCACAATACCCCATAAATACGCCTTTCTACGCCTTTGTAAACAGAGTAGACCCAGATCAGGGTCTGATCTGTTTGTTTATGACATATTACTCTTCATTTTCTGCAATGGCCAAATATCTCTGTGTCACAGTGCTAATAATAACAAATTAACCTAATAAATATTCATGACATCATTATTTCCTACATGCATATTCATGGAGGAAAGTGTTAACTCTTATCCCGCTGTGAAAACAATAATGTCCGCTCAAGTTTGGATCTGAAACAATTTTGACTACATTTGTACTTCCAATTCGATGAAGCTTTTGAGAAACCAGCATATTGGATCCTGAGTTACCCGGTGTCACATCTGGATCCAAACTCTTTTCATATTCGAGTCATGTTGCGCGTAACGGGATAATAGCCACACGTTGTAGTCTTATATTCAACATGAGTCCACATACGGGCAATTAAGTATCTGTCACTAATTCTGATTGGGTTATCCTGTGTTTTCCAAACGTCTGCAACCTTTATATGACTATGTAAGTTGTGAAACCTGTCAAAATCTGACTGAACTGATATGCGCTCAAGCCAACGAACATTATGGTAATCAAAAACAGCTTTATTTACAATTCTTTTCCAGTTTTGTTTGCTAGGAAATATACCTGTGCTCATATAGTTGGTTAAAAACGATAAAATGTCATACTTGGATAAAATAGAGTATATGTCTGGGATGAACCCTATCTGCTTAGAAAAACTATTCGTCATAAACATGTTTAATCTAAAGCTAAATACTCTTTTACATAGCAGGTCTGTGGGCATGCAACACACTTTTTGAAGAAATGCTAGCTTCCTTTTATGTATGTCGGCTTCTGTAGGGAGCCAGCCTAATATAGATAGAGCCATATCCGTTCTGGTTCTTTGGGGAAGCTTTTGTACTGTTTTAGCGCAAAGCCGTTTAAGCCTTTCTAACATGAGTATGCCCTTATTTGATAAAGAATGCCAAAGTTCGCAGCCATACAGAACTGTTGGTAATGTAACCTTCTCAATAAGTGATTTGAGAACAATTGGATCTGCAAACTGCCGATTATCATCAATTGCTAAAACAGCGAAGAGGGAGTTACGCCCCTTTTGACAGCGTTTTTCAACCGCTAGGGAATTCGACAATGAAGCGCTGAGGTGTATACCAACATGTTTAACAGAATCTGTTTGTGGTATTATGAACGGCCCTAACTGTACATGTTCTGGGGAGAGAAATTTATGTTTCGTAAATTTCATAAGGGAACATTTATTTGCGTTAAAGCAAAATCTCCACTTTCTGGCATAAGTATTGACAATATCTAGCATATCACTTAAATGGGTCAAATTATTCGCGACTAATGTTAAGTCATCAGCTAATGTCGGGTTGCCTGTTTGCATGTTACATATACTGGACCCAAGCTTGCTGTTCTCAAGATCATTCAGCAAGTCATTAATGTAGAGGAGGTAGAGCCAGCTGGAAAGGACACCTCCTTGCCTGATACCCTGTAACACCGGGAATGAACTAGATGTCACACCATTAACAAGAACTTGACTAGAAATGTCTCTATAGCTGTCAGTTATGATTGCTAACAGTGGCCCATTTACACCAAATGACTTTAATTTGCTAAACAGTCCAGAATGCCAGACATGATCGAATGCATTTGACGCGTCTAAAAACGCTACAAAAGTATCACTTCCGAGTTCTCTATTATACAAGACTGTTTCTTGCAAATTAAATGATGCTGTTATAGACCCAAGGTGTTTTTGATATCCATTTTGTTGTGGATTGGGAAACGGTAAAGGCATTAAAAGCTGAAACTTGTCTAACCTATATTTCATAACTGTTTCAAATATTTTCCAAAGAATTGGCAAAAGGGTTACTGGTCTATAGCTAGACAACTGATCTTTGGGTTTGCTATCTTTAAGAATTGGTACAATGACACCTAACTTGAAAGCGCGCGGGACGCGACAGTTTCGAAAATTAGGTTGTAGAGAGTGTGTAAGTATTGTACAGCTATAGTACCTCCGTATTTGATATGTTCGTTAACAATACCATCATGACCAGGTGCTTTCCCTAGTTTAAGAGTTTTACACGCTTCGTTAATAGATATAACATTGTTCAAAATTGTGTCGGTGTTACTAATTCCATTGTCAGCATGGACGTCAATAAGTGACTTTTCTGTTTCAGTTTTGAATGATTCGTCGTAATGTGGATGTTTTGTCGGAATGAACAGTTTCGCATAGAAATTACGAAATGCTTCTGATATCTGGTCAGGTCTGCTGAGCTGAACATCGCCCTCTACTACCTGCGTGACTAAGTTTGAAGCTTGCTTTTTCTTATGCTTGTCTATTAAGCGCCAAAATAACCTCATATCGCATTCGGCAGCGTCATTTAGAGAGTCACAAAACTGCTTATCAACAATATACTTGGCTCGATTTTGGCATCTTCTGAAATAAGATTTAGCTTCTTTATATTCCTTATATGATAAAAACTCATTACCACGAGGCTTTCCGTCACTGATCCATTTATTACGCTTCAGTCTTTGTGTTTTATGAGCTACTTTGACTTCATCAGTCCAGTATGGTTTTGAGTGCTTGTTCGGTCTAGATATGGGCAGCGTCTGACTGGCCGCAGAGTGAAATATTTGTATGATCTGATCAGTTATCAGATCAATATCTCTTGCAGATTGGCGTTCTGCTCTTCCAGCCATACATTGCACATTATCTAGATATTCATGTAATTTAGACTGATATGTCAAGATTTGGTAGCCAGAACATTTGTGCCACGCTATATACGGTTTAAATACCGGTTCATACCTATCTATAGCTAAATTCAATGTAGTTATAACAGGTAAGTGATCAGATACACTGCACATGTCTGTATCAATACAAAAACTGCTGCATACTAAGTTTACACTGCATCTGTCTATAAGCACATAATCAAGTGTTTTATGTGTTGGCCGAAACGTATAAGTACTACCAGAATGTTCCACTACGTGTATACCACCCACATTAAAAAAGTCACTGAAAGACTTGTCTCTAACTGATAGCTGACTGGTAGTGTCAGTCGTTGCAAAGGTAGCATTAAAGTCACCACATAAGACAACTATGCCAGAGTTTGAATATGAATCATGTAACCCTTGTAGCACTTCTAAGGTCTCTATATAGTCACTAGCACTGTAATTAACGGGAGGCAAGTACACTGAAAAGGCATGGATGCTGCTGCAGTCATCACGAGGAGAGATAGTTACACCTGTTATCCTGTCACTGGGTATGTTTTCTATAGCCTTTATAGTGAAGGAACATGTCTTTCTATACATAACACATGTGCCGCCTTTGCCACATCTTGACTGTGCAACGTCAGAGGTATCACAAGTCACAACTGATAGGTAATTACTATGAATAGAATTACAAAAAGAGGAATGTTCAGGTTTCAGCTTATGTTCTGCGATAAATGCAAAGTCAATGTCATATAATTCTAACAATTTGCTTAAACTACCAGCAGAGGACATTATTCCTCTGACATTCCACGTCAAGATATTACATTGTGACATGAGCAGTGTATTTGTTATCAAGTAAAACCACACAACAATGCGTATCTGTACAATAATGTTACTCATTATACGGTTTACGGTGATCAACCTGTTTGCTATTAACTCAAGATGCCCACTCATTCTCGCCATACCACCGTCTACAATGCACTCCTCTGGGCCACACATTCTTGTCTTCTATAATATAACTATCGCGTGTGTCTACGGTGAGCTTAGCAGCCAAGTTGTCATTCCTGGTCCGTATGAGGCGCAGTCCTGCAGGACTGATACCTAACTCACGCAAGAATTGCATGAATCCGGTCCTGTTCGAAGAGGCGGCGATTCCCCCGACGTAATATCGCCGTGTTCGCCTGCGATGTACGCTTTCGAACACTGGTTGTTCACCTTTCGCGTGTTCCGCATGCTCGCTTGAGGATTGATCCGAGCGTTTCACATGACTCTCGTTGTCTCTGCTATTAGTGATTCGCACTTCAATTCTACCCGGTGTCTGTTTCTCATTTGGAGTAATGCGCTCGTACCTATGCTTATCCCTATTATACACAATGCGCGCCGTGTTATCTGACTCTTCACTGTCTGGATTTCTGTCACACCTGTCAGCCTCGACGTGATATGCTTGTGAAGAGTCGATTGCAGAAGAAGGATTTCTGCTTCCAGAAACAACTTCTGCGTACGGTTTCTTTTCGCGCGCTATTACTGGATCTGAAGTTTTGTCACTGCTGATCGCGTTTGCCTTGACGACTTGAGATTGGATACGCTTAACTTCCGTTTGGAGGCTTAAATTCATAGACTCCGCTGCATGCCTCTGTTCTGCTAATTCAGATTCTAACCTTTTAATTATCTGGTCGTCCCTCTGTTTCTGCTTCTGTTATGCAGGTCAAAAGTAATGCAGAAAGCTCCCATTGGAGCTTTCTGTATTACTTTTGCTCTGCGTTAAGCAACAACACGCCTATACTCAATAAATGAATGGTCGTTTAAGACAGGTTCTACTGTATTATATCATTTGCATCGTCTGATTGATTCTTACATAAACATTCTCTTAACCTTCTACGTCATATAAACGCCCTGTCACGCCTTTGCAAACGGAGCAGACACAGCGCAGACGGTTCTTGTAGGAGCCGTTTGATCAGTGTCTGCTCTAATTGCTTATGTTATATATACATGTATAGATCTGAGTCTACAGTTGTTGTGACCTTTGCTGTGATATTGACTTTTATCTACCTTAATTATGTATGAAGTGTACATACTACGCTAACCACAATACCCCATAAATACGCCTTTCTACACCTTTGTAAACAGAGTAGACCCAGATCAGGGTCTGGTCTGTTTGTTTATGACATATTACTCTTCATTTTCTGCAATGGCCAAATATCTCTGTGTCACAGTGCTAATAATAACAAATTAACCTAATAAATATTCATGACATCATTATTTCCTACATGCATATTCATGGAGGAAAGTGTTAACTCTTATCCCGCTGTGAAAACAATAATGTCCGCTCAAGTTTGGATCTGAAACAATTTTGACTACATTTGTACTTTCAATTCGATGAAGCTTTTGAGAAACCAGCATATTGGATCCTGAGTTACCCGGTGTCACATCTGGATCCAAACTCTTTTCATATTCGAGTCATGTTGCGGGTAACGGGGTAATAGCTATTGGATAAGGTAAGAGAGCGATATAGAGCGGGATAATAGCTAAATTATATGAGTATTGGATAAGGTAAGAGAACGATATAGAGCGGGATAACAGCTAAATTATATGAGTATTGGATAAGGTAAGAGAACGATATAGAGCGGGATAATAGCTAAATTATATGATTATTGGATAAGGTAAGAGGACGATATAGAGCGGGATTATAGCTAAATTATATGAGTATTGGATAAGGTATGATCAAGATATAAAGCGGAAGCGAAAATATAAATCATCCCTTTTGTGACCTTGACATTTACATTGAATATATCGACAGGAGTCATGTGTGTGACACACCTGCGACTTGTGGTTAACAGTTTTATGAAATTGTTTTTAAACACAGACAACTGGTATGTGTCCAGCTCCTCATACACCAATGAGAAGATTTACTTCAAATGTTCACAGATAAACGACGCTGATGTGAAGATGCAAGCAAAGAACGTACTGTTTGGTGAGGCCACTTTACTTAAAGTTACGGGAATTAATTGTATAGTGAAAACTGCTTGATTTAGAGACAATATCGCCCGAGGAAGGGGGGTCCATGTCCTATGGACACAAGTTTTCTAGTTTTAAAAGTTCTGGTCTGACAATATTTGCATATCCATTTCATTATAAAGAATATAGTGAATATTTATGAGCTAATCAAGTTATTACATAGTTATGTTCATTGGGGAAACGGGTTAATTCGAATGACATTGAAGAATATAGACGAACCACACATGCAATAATAATATTGTATTTAGCCACAACGCATGATGACCAAAGCCGAATGACACCTGAAATATCAACATTTACGGGTTAAACGCCGCAATGCATGATAACCAAAGCCGAGTGGCACATGAAATAACAACATTACGAGTTAATATAGCACAATGCATGATGACCAAAGCAGAATAACACATGCCATAACAATATTACAAGTTACAATAGCATAAAACAGGAATACCAAAGCCTAATAACACGTGACATAACACCATTACGAGTTAAAATACCACAATAAAACATGATGACCAAAGCCGAATGACACATGAAATAACAACATTACGAGCTAGAATAGCACAAAGCATCATGACCAAAGCCGAATGACACGCAACATAACAACATTACAAGTTAAATACCACAAAGCCTGATGATCAAAGCCGAATGACACGTAACATAACAACATTACAAATTAAAATACCACAACGCATGATGACCAAAGCCGAATGACACATGCTATAACAACATTACGAGTTAAAATACCACAAAATAGGATTACCAAAGCTTAATGACACATGCAATATCACTATTACACGTAAATATACCATAAAACATGATGGTCAAAGTCTAATGGCGCATGCCATAACAGCGCTACATATTAACCATTTTACTTAAAGCGGGATAATAGCTAAATTATATGAATATTGGATAAGATATATGAGAAAGATATAGAGCGGACGCGAATGTTTAAATCATGTCTTTGGTGACCTTGACATTTACCTTGAGTATACCGACAGGAGTCATGTGTGTGCAACACTTTCATCTTGTGGTTAGTAGTTTTATGAAATTATTTTTAAACACAGACAAAACATCGCAGTAGTGCTTTGAAGCAAACTTGTATTAACTTAGCATATATGCCATTATCTTGAGCTTGATGACATCAGCCTAGAATATATGCATGACAAAATACATCTTGTTTTTATGCACCCCCTCTTCACATACAAGATAGGGGCGTATAGCCTTGCTCTTGTCCGTATGCACGTCCGTCCGCCTGTACGTACGTTCAACTCGCGTGTGTCCAACTCCTCAAACAACAGTGAGAGGATTTACTTCATACTTTCACAGATAAACGATGCTGATATGAAGATGCGCTCAAAGAATGGAGTTTTTGCTGCGACCACTTTAATCAAAGTTATGGGACTTTGAAAACAATCTCTATAAAATGTATTGTGAAAACTGCTTGATTTAGTGATAATATCGCCATAGGAAGGGGGTCCACGTCCTATGTACATAATTCTTCTAGGTTTTAACAGCTTTGATTTGACACTATCTGCATATATGAATATTAATGAATATTTTTATGAACTAATCAAGTTATATATATATATATATATATATATATATATATATATATATATATATATATATAATTGTGTTCATTGGGGGAAAGGGTTAAATCGAACGACATTGATGAATATAGACGAACCAAACATGCAATAATAATATTGCAGTTAGCCACAACGCACGATGACCAAAGCCGAATGACACCTGAAATAACAACATTACGTGTTAATAATACCACAATGCATGATAACCAAAGCCGAATGACACCTGAAATAACAACAGTACGGGTGAGTTAAATGCCACAAAACCTGACGACCAAAGCCAAATGGCATGTAACATAAAACCATTACAGGTTAAAATAGCACAAAGCATGATGACCAAAGACGAATGACAAATGTCACAACAACATAACAAGTTACATAACACAAAACAGGAATACATAAGCCTAATGACACATGGCATAACAACATTACACGTTAAAATACCACAACGCACAACGACCAAAGCCTAATGAGAAAACATATCTTCTATAGAAATATCGGTATTATTAGAATAACTTTTATACTGGGTTTTAACATTTTTTTTCCAAAACGACCTCGGATCAGATTTAGTCAAGCTTGATATCCTCTTTCCTTCTGATTCTTTGAATTTCTTTTCGTTTTGCGTTTAATTTTGATGTAATATCTTTTGTTGCTCATAAATAGTTGTTTATTATCTTGATTTTTGTTTCTTAGACATATATTTCTAGATTTATTAAATGCATTTCTAGTCATAACATTCTTTGTTAAACCACTTGTTTTTTTTATGGATTTCGTTGATTTTTTTCTATTTGATTTTTCTTTTCCAAACACATTAAGTGCATGTTCCTGCATAAAAGATGTAAATAATTCAAAAGTTTGGTCAATAATTTTATCATTGATGGTGTCGGTTATTTCTAGCAGTGTACCACTATTCTGTTCTAGTACCTGTCGGAATGTGTCTGCACGTGCCATGTGGTTATAAAAGTTTTTGCTTGAGTCTGAGATCATTCTCAATCATCTGATTGGAAGATTGTTCAGGTTCTGAGTTTGATCAGAATCTGACCAATCAGATACTTGAGAATGATCTCAGACTCAGACCAACTGGTGCATGGTGACAGGAGGTAGTGTAACCCAGGACAATCGTTATCTAAAAAGTTCCACTACGATCCTAATGTCTTTCGTCTTGTATTCAGCAACAAGCTGTATTAAAAGACACCGATATCTATTACTATCCATTTAGTGGTCGATTAGAGCGGTTTACACTATTCAATAAACAAAGAGAAGTTTCGTTGCTTTCATTGTTTACCAAATCACGGCATTTGTATGAAGGAAATGATTAACGCAAGGAATGTTTTCACCCAACCAGTTTAGGAAAATTTCCTGTAAAGGTTACAATGGAACATTTTGTTGAGCACCCGTACCTTGGCCCAAAGTTATAAACTTCTGAGCCTGAGTCTGAGATCATTCTCAAGTATCTGATTGGTCAGAATCTGACCAATCAGATGCTTGAAAATGATCTCAGACTCGAGCAAAAACTTTTGTAACTTTTATAACCACGGGGCCTTATGTTATGTTATTCCTCCGCTGTGGGCGATGTGTGACAAACACCCTACCCACAGCGAAATTTAATGAGTTCATACATCTGCCTACGGATGTTGGGATCGGTCACGACATCAGAAGTGGTGAACTCTATCATACCATATGCTATGTATATGTATTTATAACAACAATGTACATGCTTGTACACGTTGAATAAAGATATGTTCTGATATGTTCTGATATGTTCTATCACCTCCGTAGATATTTGCAAACAGTTTAAATCCTGGGGTGTGTTCAATTAGCAGCAGCCGCTACAGTTTTATGCAACTCTGCACAGGAATGCTGTCATAAGTTGTAAGAATATGAGTTTTCTTCGCAGCATTTCGGTCTTAAAAATGCAAACAGTTGCATTAAACTGTAGCGGTTTTTCTCAACTGAACGCACCGAGTTGACTCGACGTCTCATATGGATGCACAAGACCGCCAAAAATGCATCATGCTTTGGGATATATTTACCCTTTACTCCATGTATATTCATGTAGAAATAATAACATCATACACATTAATTAGATTAGTTTTTTATAAAAGCATATGAACACGGCCATTTTTTGGTCACGGCAGTAGCTGTAACATCAGACCTTTAGTATATCATAAGCGAGAAGACCCTGATAAGACGGCTCCCATAGGAACCGTCCGATTTTGGTCTGCTTGTAAATGTGTAGACGTGTGCATGTATGAAGTAAAGGGTTAACTTGTAATGTTGTTATGGTATGTGTCATTAGGCTTTGACCATCATGTGTTGTGGTATACATTAAAACCCCGCTAATGCGACCACCAAAAAGGGGCATACTTCTGGGTGGCAGAGGCAGGTGGTAGCTTAATGCAGGACGAAAGTTATGCAGAAAGCTCCTATAGGAGCTTTCTGCATAACTTTCGTCCTGCATTAAGCAACCACCTGCTTTAGGCGACATCAGTGGCTGTTTATTAAGTGGTCGCATTAGCGGGGTTTTACTGTATTTACTTGTAAAAGTGCTATGGCATGTGTCATAAGACTTTGATAATCCTGTTTTGTGGTATTTTAACTCGTAATGTTGTTATGGCATGTGTCATTATGATTCGGCCATCGTGCTTTGTGGTATTTTGAATTGTAATGGTGTTATGGCATGTGTCATTAGGCTTAGGTATTCCCATTCTGTGATATTGTAACTTGTAATAGTGCTATGACATGTGTCATTAGGCTTTGGTTTTCCCATTCTGTGGCACCTAACTTGTAATAGTGCCATGATATGTGCCATTAGGGTTTGGTCGCCATACTTTGTGGTATTTTAACGTGTAATGTTGTTATGCCATGTGTCATTAGGCTTATGTATTCCTGTTTTGTGTTATGTAACTTGTTATGTTGTTGTGACATTTGTCATTCGTCTTTGGTCATCATGCTTTGTGCTATTTTAACCTGTAATGGTTTTATGTTACATGCCATTTGGCTTTGGTCGTCAGGTTTTGTGGCATTTAACTCACCGTACTGTTGTTATTTCATTTGTTATTCGGCTTTGTTTATCATGCATTGCGGTATTTAGCTCGTAATGTTGTTAGTGCAGGTGTTATTCAGCTTTGGTCATCATGTGTTGTGGCTAAATGCAATATTATTATTACATGTGTGGTTCGTCTATATTCTTCAATGCCGTTCGATTTAACCCTTTCCCCCAATGAACATAATTATATACATAACTTGATTAGTTCCTAAATATCCATTAACTTATTTTTTTTATTAAAGATGTATGCTGCGCAAATTTCCGCAAATTTTGCGTTTCGAACTGACTTCAGAATTGGAATCTATGGAACTTATTTTTATTAAGTAATAGATATGCAGATATTGTCAAAATAAAACTGTTAAAGACTAGACGAGTTGTGTCCATAGGACATTGACCGCCTTCCTCTGGCGATATTGTCTCTAAATCAAGCAGTTTTCACAATATATTTTATATAGAATAATTTTTCAAAGTCCCACAACTTTGATTAAAGTCACCGCAGCAAAAACTCCATTATTTGAGTGCATCTTCACATCAGCGTCGTTTATCTGTGGAAGTATGAAGTAAATCCTCTCACTGGTGTATGAGGAGTTGGACACACACGAGTTGAACGTACGTACAGACGGAGTGAGATGCATACGGACAAGAGCAAGGCTATACGCCCCTATCTTGTGTGTGAAGAGGGGGTTGCATAAAAACAAGATGTATATTCTAGGCCGATGTCATCAATCTCAAGGTAATTGCAGAAATGCTAAGTTAATACAAGTTTGCTTCTAAGCACTACTGCGATGTTTTATCTGTGTTTAAAAATAATTTCATAAAACTATTAAATACAAGATGAAACTGTTTCACACACATGATTCCTGTCGGTATACTCAAGGTAAATGTCATTGTCACAAAAGACATGATTTAAACATTCGCGTCCGCTCTATATCTTTCTCATATATCTTATCCAATATTCATATAATTTAGCTATTATCCCGCTTTAAGTAAAATGGTTAATATGTAGCGCTGTTATGACATGCGCCATTAGACTTTGACCATCATGTTTTATGGTATATTTACGTGTAATAGTGATATTGCATGTGTCATTAAGCTTTGGTAATCCTATTTTGTGGTTAAATATTCGCTTCCGCTCTATATCTTTCTCATATATCTGACCAATATTCATATAATTTAGCCAGTATCCCGCTTTAAGTAAAGGGTTAATTTGTGTGGCTAACTGCTAGTGCTGCTGTACCGAATTGCTCACTGCTTGTGCTGCTGTACTGAATGGCTCATTGTACCGAATGGCTCACTGCTAATGCTGTTGTACCGAATGGCTTAATGTACCGTATGGCTCACTGCTAGTGCTGCTGTACCGAATGGCTCATTGCACCGAATGGCTCACTGCTAGTGCTGATGTACCGAATGGCTCACTGCTAGTGCTGCTGTACCGAATGACTCACTGCTAGTGCTGCTGTACCGAATGACTCACTGCTAGTGCTGCTGTACCGAATGGCTCATTGTACCGAATGGTTCACTGCTAGTGCTGCTGTACCGAATGACTCACTGCTAGTGCTGCTGTACCGAATGGCTCATTGTACCGAATGGCTCACTGCTATTGCTGCTGTACCGAATGGCTCACTGCTATTGATGCTGTACCGAATGGCTCACTGCTAGTGCTGCTGTACCGAATGACTCACTGCTAGTGCTGCTGTACCGAATGGCTCACTTTACCGAATGGCTCACTGCTAATGCTGTTGTACCGAATGGCTCACTGCTAGTGCTGCGAACCGAATTGCTCACTGCTTGTGCTGCTGTACTGAATGGCTCACTGTACCGAATGGCTCACTGCTAATGCTGTTGTACCGAATGGCTTACTGTACCGTATGGCTCACTGCTAGTGCTGCTTTACCGAATGACTCACTGCTAATGCTGCTGTACCGAATGGCTGAATGTACCGTATGGCTCACTGCTAGTGCTGCTGTACCAAATGACTCACTGCTAGTGCTGCTGTACCGAATGACTCACTGCTAGTGCTGCTGTACCGAATGGCTCACTGTTCCGAATGGCTCACTGCTAGTGCTGCTGTACCGAACTGCTCACTGCTAGTGCTGCTGTACCGAATGGCTCACTTTACCGAATGGCTCACTGCTAATGCTGCTGTACCGAATTGCTCACTGCTAGTGCTGATGTACCGAATGGCTCACTGTACCGTATAGCTCACTGCTAATGTTGCTGTACCGAACGGCTCACTGCTAGTGCTGCTGTACCGAATGGCTTAAATGCTAGTGCTGCTGTACCGAATGGCTCACTGCTAGTGTTGCTGAACCGAATGGATTTCTCATTGTTATTACGACACTGTATCAACTTGTTCATTGCTAGAATTGCAATATCGAATCGCTCATTGCTAGTGCTTCTTTACCGAAAAAGAATTCATAAAACTGTAGCCGCTGCTGTTAATTGAACACGGCCCAGGATTTAAACTGTTTGCAAATATCTACGGAGGTAACAAAGTTCAAAACTACTGATGTCGAGACCGATACGAACACCCGTAGGCAGGGTCTCAATAAATGTCGCCGTGGGTAGGGTGTTTGTCACACATCGACCACAGCAGAGGTATAACATAACATAAGGTGGGAGTGCTCAACAAAATGTTCCATTGTAACCGTTTCAGGAAAAGAGTGGCGAGAGCATGGTACATCACCTGTGTAGTAGAAGTAGGAGACAGTAAGATTCTTAACCCTTTACTCAACAAGTACACATTTCTAAGCCTTTGCAAACAGAGTAGACCTAGATCAGACGGCTGATCAGGGTCTGTTCTGTTTGCTTCTATGCATTAATATAAGTCTGACTTTATACTGTTTACTATGGCAAAAACATTCATGTATTAATATGCTATTTTAAAAAATAATCTAATAAATAGTCATGATGTCATCATTTCTTACATGAATATTAATGGGGAAAAGGGCTAATCGGACTCCCTTGGCTAATATCCTTTCAGGATATGTGATTTTCTCTATAACATAGAACACGGGTCACTTTCATAAGATTCTAAGATCAGTCTCCACCACCACAATAGGACACTAACTGAAACGTAGTGCTTCCTCGTGTGTGCGGTTGACTCCATCAAGCGATCATCCGGTTGGAAGAATGATCAGTATGTAGAACATGCTTTTGTATGAGTTTAAACCTGGAATAGGTATTCATCCTTTATTCCATTAACCTTTTCTTCCAGAAATACGCCTTTCTACGCCTCTGTTAAAAATCACCTAATGAAACCATTGTGATAAATAGAGCATTTGCTCATCTAGGAGCAAACGCTCTACTTATCACAATGGTTTCAAACTACAAAATTCTAAAATGGTCCTTTTCTCTAGTAAATGCTCCATTTTGGTAGATTTGTTCAAAGAGGTTGGGTCTAAAAATAGCCTATGGGGGTATGGGTTAATACGCCTTTCTACGCATTTTCAGAGTAGACCCAGGCCAGGAGGCTCCTGTAGATTCCACAGTGGGCCATTTCGTGGGTCTAGATGGTCTAAAAAGTAAAAAAAAAAAAAAGATTTTGTCGATTTATTGTTATATTATATTTAGTGTATATAATATAACACAAAATCGACCCAATCTTTTTAATTTTTAGACCATCTAGACCCACGACATGGCCGCCTGTGGTAGGTTCCGTCTGATCAGAGAGTGCTAGATGTTTGCTTATGATGGCCAAAACGCCCTGTGTCCATGTTCTATCATAAAAATACAGTAAAACCTCTCTATAACGGCCACAAACGTGTGTTGATTAGTTGGTATATTAGGGTAGGTGGCTGCTTAAAGCAAGGTGAAAGTAAAACAGAACGCTCCTATAGGAGCATTCTGTTTTACTTTCACCTTGCTTTGGGCAGCCACCTGCCTTTAACACAAGAAACTTAATGTAATTTAGTGGCCGTTATAGAGAGGTTTTACTGTAAATCTGATATTCATGATGTCATTTATTTCTTACATGAATATTCATGGTGTAAAGGGTTAATTCTACTCAAAATACCAACATATGTGTCATAACGGTCATAAGTCATTAGCATACAGTTGCAGATAATGGCTCTAAGGTGACGAAAAGTGTCTAATGAACATTCTACTTCATGAAAAATACCAGAATACACCACTACATGTATACATGAATATACATTGACTGCATTTTTATAATACATGTAGTACATGTACCCTAATAAGGTGAACTTTGGGCCGGAAATATTATAATTAGTTGTGTATTATCTATAGTTCCATAACCAAACAGATTAGACGCTAATCAGGCGATTCCTACAGAGACCGCCTGACCTGGGTCTACCTTATTTGCACATGTATATCTATGTGGTAAGGGACTAAGTGTGTCAGTGTACTTTTAAATCGTAAGCTTTTTACACTGACTGGGTGTACAGCTGATCGAGTTTCCATAATATGTAATGTCCTGGCGCCCTGCGTTGTCATGGTTTTCAGTTTTAACCCGTTTCCACATAGGCAATTTTTTTTGAATGAATCTACCAAAAAGGAGCATTTACCACAGAAAAGGAAAATTTCAGAATTGTGTAGTTTTGAAACCATTGTGATAAATAGGGCATTTGCAACTATCTAGCAAATGCTCTATTTATCACAATGGGTTCAAAAGGTAACTTTTACAGAGGCGACAAAGGCGCCATTGGGGAATAATGGGTTAACCCCTGTATAATCATATTACGCAAGGTAGACTTTTGTAACCTGGTCATTTAGAGAGATTTCTACAAACGAAATATATTGAAAGTGATAGTCCCAGACCACTAAACTGGAGATAATCTCACATTACCAAATATTGAACTACATTTATCACTATCATGGCATGGTTGTATCAAATTCAAGATATCGTTGAATCTCACATTGTCGCTATCGTGATCTCATGTTTCGTTGTCTCGAACTTCGAACAGCGTCTGTCGAGATAACGATAGTCCTAACAGAATTCTTTGCTACAAAGACGAACCGATATTCATTGGCTCGGTGTGCGAAAATGCGCAGCACGAATGAAGCAATCTCCTTGCAGAGTTGTCGTTCGTTACCCTCTGCGATGGGCACATGACAAGATTCTTGGCAAAACCAATATTGTGTGTTTTATGGTTATTTGAGTCGATAGTTTATATCAAAATAGCCTGAGTCAAGAATAAATAACTTTTATTTTATCATAAAACTGGTACAGGTAAACCTCTGAAAACCGAACCTCTGAAAACCGAAAATCTCTAAAAACCGAACAAATATTTTGGTCCCGAATTTTTCCTTATATATTCTATATAGAAAATCTCTCTGAAAACCGAACTCTCTGAATTCCGAATACCGAACACAAGTTCCGGAACATAAACCATATTTGCATTGTAAATAACCTCTGAAAACCGAACATAACCCTGAAGGCCAATTAGGGGTGCTGACTTGATGATATTTTTACTAGGGAATTTGGGACCCCTACTGTGTTTGACAGCTGCCTGTGTCTGTACAATGTAAACTGCAAAGGTGTGAAAACCACAATAGGGATATAGGCTAATACTGCAGCTGATGTTTCTTTTGGAAATCATAAGAAAACTTTAATTAGGCAATGTCATGATTTTTCACACCTCCTTATTGAAATTAAGGGAACATTCAAATTTTGTTTTTATACAGGCCTTTTGCTTATGAAAAATAATGATAGCTAATTACAAATCAATCAGTCAGTTTGATGTAAACACTCAACACAATCATGTCTGCAACTCCTTCTAAATGTTGATGAGTTGAGTTCACTTTATAGGATTGAGTTAATTTGATTAAAGATTCGGAGGCTATTCTAAAACCAACATTATCCATATGTGGCAAAGTATAAATTAGATAAAACAATATTACAATTTGGTTATTTTCTTGTTACTGTATACTCCCATCTCATCTATAGTAGAAACTAAATGTTTTATCTTATTCTGATAAGATCAAAAGAAATAATGATTTTACAGGAGATCAAATTCATCAGCTTCAGGTTTCAGTTTAAGAAAAACCTCTGAAAACCGAACACCTCTGAAAACCGAACATTTTGTCCGGTCCGGTTTTAGAATAGCCTCCGAATCTTTAATCAAATTAACTCAATCCTATAAAGTGAACTCAACTCATCAACATTTAGAAGGAGTTGCAGACATGATTGTGTTGAGTGTTTACATCAAACTGACTGATTGATTTGTAATTAGCTATCATTATTTTTCATAAGCAAAAGGCCTGTATAAAAACAAAATTTGAATGTTCCCTTAATTTCAATAAGGAGGTGTGAAAAATCATGACATTGCCTAATTAAAGTTTTCTTATGATTTCCAAAAGAAACATCAGCTGCAGTATTAGCCTATATCCCTATTGTGGTTTTCACACCTTTGCAGTTTACATTGTACAGACACAGGCAGCTGTCAAACACAGTAGGGGTCCCAAATTCCCTAGTAAAAATATCATCAAGTCAGCACCCCTAATTGGCCTTCAGGGTTATGTTCGGTTTTCAGAGGTTATTTACAATGCAAATATGGTTTATGTTCCGGAACTTGTGTTCGGTATTCGGAATTCAGAGAGTTCGGTTTTCAGAGAGATTTTCTATATAGAATATATAAGGAAAAATTCGGGACCAAAATATTTGTTCGGTTTTTAGAGATTTTCGGTTTTCAGAGGTTCGGTTTTCAGAGGTTTACCTGTAATACAGTTTAGTTTTACATACATGTATTTGATGACCTATTTTCATGCCGTTTTACGCTTCGAGTATTGCACAAATGTAAACAAACAAAATGGAAAGATGTCTGCTCAATAGTTCGAAATCAGTTTCAACAAATTGTAGATTCCGAACTTCTTATAATGGCACTGAAACTCTGCTATAACGCCAAAGGGCAAACGACTTATGGGAAATCCCAGTCCTTTGCTTTTCTTCCGTTGAACTACCAAAGAAACACACAATATTACAACGCAATTTACTTTCTGTTTTGCATGGGAGTTAGTTTCATTTCGGACTACTTTCTGAGTCGACTACAGAGGTATATGTAATGTAACCGGGTGTAAGAGAGTGGGATGAAAGATGTATTCTCATAACAGGCGAAGGGGGAAAATATCGTCCGTCTTTGGAAAATAATTCAGCAGAGTTAGCCCCCTTGGTTTTCTGTCTTGCCTTTCTCTTTAATAGATTAAATATTATAGTGTATGTTTAACTGGTTATTAAACTTGTCAATCCAGATTCCCGTCATGTTTTATAATAGAAAAATCAAATCACTTGAAAATATATGGGTTTTATTATTTCATGTTACAATAGTATTTCATAACAATAGTGTTCTAAGGAACATAAATTATGGGTCACTTTCTGAAAATAACGACAGTACTGAATCCAACAGAGGATTATATAGTTTAATTGCAAATTATCCCTTTCCTTCATACGGACGTATTTTCGCGCATTTGCAAACAGAGCAGACCCAGATCAGACGGCTCCTATAGGAGCCGTCTGATCAGGGTCTGCTCTGTTTGCTAACGGAATTTGAAAGATATGTTTCTTTACTTTCTAAAATTGCTACAATGTTCCATCTTTCGTATATCATTCTAACGTTTTTGTCCATGAATATTCAGTAGGTATTGAAATTTGGAATAAACATACATGTAGAACAGGGAAAGGGTTAGGTGAGCGTGTGACGAAGCAGGACAAGCAGATAGGTGGTAGGTGGATATCAGAGATGTCACCTAAATGCTGCCATCAACATAAACTCTTGTTCATGTATCATTATAAAAAATATCGAATTAATATTCATGATGGCATTATTTTCTTGCATGAATAATCATTAGATAAAGAGTTATTATGAGAACAAGAGATATTTGTAAAATACGTATGCCCTCATGCAGACAGCGTATATGACGTCATGATGCCATTATATGTCTTTGCAAACACAGTAGACCCAGATCAGACGGCTCCTATAGGAGCTGTCTGATCAGGGTCTGCTCCGTTTGCTTATGAAGTAATATATGTATGACTATCACAGTTTCTGCAATAGCCAAACAGCTCTGTGTATGTGTGCTATTATAAACAGTTATTCTAATTAATATTGATGATGTCATTTTTTCTTGCATGAAAATTGATAATATCAATTTAATATTCATTAAATAAAGGCCCGGGTTAATATGAGATCAAGAGGTATGTATACCTTCATCGCAGACAATTATGCCGTTTGTATTGCTGTGGCAAACCGTTGATAATATGTAAATAAGCAAACACAGTGGACCCTGGTGCGATATTGCAGGAGCCGTCTGATCTTGGTCTACTATGATTGCAAAATCAAATTAAACCGATTTCCATCGATTAATCCTTTACTCCATGCATACGCCTAAACCCTTCTACAAAATTGCAAACAGAGTCGTTCCAGATCAGATGGCTCCTGCAGGGGGCCGCCTGATCAGGGTCTCTGTTTGCTTATGGTATGATATAGATACGATTCTACAGCTTTTGTCATAGCAAAAATGGTCCGTGTCCATGCGCTATCATAAAATCTAATTAATATTCATGGTGTAATTATTTCTTACATGAATATTCATGGGATAAAGGGTTGAAGTGTTAAACATATTGAAATTGTGATGAAATATTGAAAGACATTACTTCAACTATCATTATTGTCAATGACCCTTTTTTCTTAGCCCTCTCAATGCTGATTTTTTAGAGTGGCCTAGCCCATCCGTATCTAACTGCAGGACCCATTCAATATGAAAGGGTATTCCTTGCGAGATAATTTTGAATGACAAACAGTGCAGACCCAGATCCGAGGGTTCCTAGAGGAACCCTCGGATCTGGGTCTGCACTGTTTGCAAATGATTACACGTGTGCCTAATATTCAAAGGATTAAAAGCACATAAAATTTAGAACAAATTCATTTTCATTCTATGTACATTTATATCAAAATAAGAATGTAGATGGTTGCAGGTGGTTAGAATTTTATATTTGGAACTATGGTCGGTTAACCCTTTCACTTATGTAAGCGAATTTTGACGCATCTGCAAACAAAGTAAACCCCGATTAGACGGCTCCTACAGGAGCCGTCTGATCAGGGTCTGCTCTGTTTGCGTATGGTGTAATACAGATCCGATTCTATGGCTTCTGCCTGAGCCAAAATGGCATGTGTTCATATGCCATTATAAAAAATAATCTTATTAATATTCATGACGTCATTATTTCCTACATGAATAAATATCAGGGAAAGGGTTAACCTTTTACCTTGTGAATAGTCATGTACAAACTAATGAATATTAATGATTTTGTTTTATATGGGCATTATTAACAATGTGATTTGCTATAGATTCAGATCTTTATTTGAAAAGGTGTAGGTGGCGGTGGTCTAGTGGTAACGCGCTTGACTATCAGTCCGGAGGTCCGGGGTTCAAATCCCGGTCCCTCCCGGAAATTTCAGAGACGCTTTTCCGCGTCTCCCACCCGCACATCCTCTCCACCCAGGGGTTAAAATGGGTACCTGTGAGGGCCACTCGCCGGTACTGCGGCTGCATGATTGCGCCATATATTAGCAGTGCTCAATATTGTAGGCCAATGACTCAATGACCAGGGGAGTAAATGTACAGTCGGCTGAGCGGTCATTCAGACTGAAAGTAGACTATAACTAGGTACTTTCTTTTTTTTTACTTTATGTTTAAGCTTTAGCCTGATATGGGCGGATGAGTGAATACCTATGCAAACAGTTTGGATACAGATGAGACGCCGAGTGACTCGGCGTCTCATCAGGATCCAAACTGTTTGACACACAGATTGCATTCACGGGGGTCTGGACCGCTTCATGGGGGTCTATATGCACTATATAGTTAGTATATAGTACATATAGACACCCCCCCCCCCCCAATGAAGCGGTCCTGACCCCTGTGATTGCATTTTTGTAGACACATTGATTACAGCTTGGATTCTAAAAAACGATCACAAAAGCTCACCCTGAGCACTTTGTGCTCTGGTGAGCTAAAAATGTAGTAAGTGAAAATTTCTGTAAAAATTATTTGCTCAGCAGGCTAAAGGTTAATCTGGTAAAGGGTTAAAAACAAGCTACATGGACCATGCAGATGCCTGCATTTCTAATCTACTTAGTAATTGTCAAATGCAAAATGTGTCGTCTGCTATAATTTGCTAAAGTGGATTTTCAACATCCATGATCAGGGTCAAACAGTTTTATCCTGACGAGATACTGATAACTCAAGTGTATAATCTGAATCCAAACTGTTGCACAAGTAATCAGGAACTCCCCGCTAGTGGGTCAAGATTTAACTAAAAGTGTAAACAAAAAGGCTTACAAATGCCCCAAGTCCAGCCTTTGTAACCAATGAACCCTTTCCTTCGTACGAACGATGTTTCATGCCTTTGCACACAGAGTAGATCCAGATCAGACGCCTCCTATTGGCGCCGTCAGATCAGAGTCTGTTCCGTTTGCTTATGGAATAATATAGATATGATTCTACAGATACTAACATCGTCAAAAACTTCAATTCATATACATGTACCATTATAAAACAAGATGTGTTTCTGAAACACTATGCCCGGACCTTTGACCCTGAAGGATGACCTTGACCTTTGACCCATGGACCAGGGAGTTGAACGCGACACATCGTCTTTGTGTGGTGAACATTTGTGCCAGGTTATTTGGGACGGATGGAAGGACAGACGGACCGAAGGACAGACAGAATGACGGACAATGCGATATCCCCGCCGTTGGGGCTCATAAAAATTAATATTCAAGATTTGCATGAATATTCATTAGATAAATGGTTAATATGAGAGTACTACATGTACATGTACTCCAAGAGAAAGAGGCCAAACCCTTGTTTATAGACAGATTCAATTACAGTAGAACCCCTCTAATGCGACTACTTAATGAATAAACATGGAAGTCTTTATAAGCAGGTGATTGCTTAATGCATGGCAAAAGTAATACAGAAAGCTCCTATGAGCTTTCTGCATTACTTTTGTCCTACCACCTGAATCTAGCACCCAGAATTATATCTCTTTTAGGTGGTCGCATTAGCGGGATTTACTGTACATTTACATTTACACTGACTGAAGCCATTGAAGATGTATAATAAAGGAACATCATGACAGATTCTGGGAATACAAATATAACTGAAATACCAAACAATTCAAGTACAAGAATCTTTATTCTGAATACAAGTATAATTAACCCATTACCTCATAGGCTATTTTAAGATACAAGTCTTTGAATAAATCTACCGAAAAGGAGCATTAAATAGAGAAAAGGAAAAGTTTAGAACTGTGTAGTTTGAAACCATTGAGATAAATAGAGCATTTGCTCCTATAGGAGCAAATGCTCTATTTATCACAATGGTTTCACAAAGTGACTTTTACAGAGTTGTCAAAAGTCGTCAATATGAGGGGATGGGTTAAGCTGTATAATTGTGCAAAATAAAAGTTCTTCCAGTCAAATATATGTTACATTTAAGCCATGGGAGTCTGATTAGCACATACTCTTGTTTTTCACTTTAACCCTTCGCTTGCTATTCACGTCAATATACCTACCTGTAAATAATGAAGACCCAGATGAGACAGTTCCTGTAGGAGCTGTCTCATCAGGGTCTGCACTATTTACAAGTTGTTTGTGCAACCAGTGCACTCCGCAGCAGTGATTGCACAGCAAAATACTTGTACACAGTGAAGATATATAGAGGATCTTACATGAGTGTTCTTGATTATTGGATTTATTAAATGAGTCTTTTTAAAACGATAAAAAACGAGCTTTAGCGAGTTTTTTATCGTTTTAAAAAGACTCATTTAATAAATCCAATAATCATGAACACGAATGCAAGATCCTATTTATAACATAACACACACAAATGTTATTTGCAGCCAATATTTCAGCAGTAACGTGGATTGTTATAAATTCTCCTTACATATAGAAATGATGAATGAAAGGTGTTATTAGGTTCGCTAGGTTACTGGGACAAAGTAGGTCCAAATTTTCCAACTTTATTTTTTACTTACTGTCATATCAACCAGGATCTAATTCAGACCTCTCTGGTATTCAATTTAACTGTGATAGTTTATGATACAAAAACATGCAGAAACACGTCAAAATAATTTTTGAGTTACAGTTTTGACATACATAGTTACAAACACGTCACATTATGACGTCATTGTACACAACATGTGTCTATGTAAAGCGCGCCATTTACATGAAAACATACATACAGTCGCCAACACGTCCGACACTTACTGTCAATGGGATTCGAAATGCGCCTTCGTTTTGGTATATTAAGCCCTTCATTAGTGTTGTATGTATACACATGGACATGGACATTTCCGCCGAGAAAAAAAAATCTCGATTCAAGTTCAGTGAAAATGTTTGAAATGGACAAAAGATTCAGTACGAACTGCTGCATAAAATGTGTTGGAACAGGAGGAAGATTTTCGGGATCAGCTGAGTTAGTGAGTATAGCATATTTGAAATATGTTGGTGTTGTGCTGGATTCAGATGACTATTGTTGTTGATTGATGAGATATTTGTATGAGTAGAAATATGCATAAACAAAAGGACATACGAAAATGCAAAAAGTACAAAAATGAGTCATGCAGGAAATACCACATACAGAACAAACACTCGCCCGAACAGCAACACAAGGAAACAGCAAATGTACATGGGTAGAAAAAACAACAAGAGACGCACAAAGACAAAACAAACATTCAATAGGAGGAAGATGGAAGTACCGCCTTGGAACGGTCAGTGACAAAAGTGAGGAGGCATTTTAAATGTAGAATGGATTGTATGGGTCAGAGTAGCTGCAGTGTTGCACCTAGGATTTCAAAAGTAGGGGGGATTTTCCCCCCTCACCTGAAAAAAATGGGGGGAATTGTAATAAAGAGGGGGGGATCTAAATAAAAAACACAAAAATAATGCTAAAGTAACTTTTATTAAAATAAAACTAGTCTACCTGACTATGTATTCACTACTGTATTGTAGCAATTGCAGACACAGATGATACAGCTCTTGCAAGAAGTTAGAACTGTTTCACCAGGGTCTACACTGCTATTTCACTAAAAACAAGTAAAGTCTGGGTTATTTCACCTTCGGTTGGGGTTTCCATTGATTGAGTTTCATGCTCGATTTCATCGGCATTTCTATTACCATCAGATACTTTATTTTGTTTCGTTTTCGTACTTACGGTGGAAGGTGTGCCTGTTTTTTGCCCACAGCAGTGAAATATTGGCGAACTTTCCATTTAGACATGTTTATGTCGTGTTTACAAAGATTAACTTTCGTAAGAGTGTTTCTATGACAGCGCTATAAATAGCAGTAGCGATAGGGTTTTGATAAAACAAGGGCATAGTTCGCGCCTACCTTCGATAAACCCGTATCGAGCCCGTCGTTCTAGTCGTGACTGGAGACAGCGGCCATGTTTTATACTAACCGGAAATGGTTACCGTGTCAAAGCTAAAGCGGCGCTACAGCCGATTTCAAAGTAGAAAACACCAGACAGCTCGGCGAAAATAGGATTTATCTTAAATCAGACAAAAGTTAAATGCGCGATTAATCGCCCCCTGCCTTTGCCAAAATGCGCGAGTACTCAGTAAAAGGGGGGAATCGCGCGATCGCGCGTCCTAGGTGCAACACTGAGCTGGTATATAGGTCTTTTTTGGCATACATTTTGTATATGATTCCTGACAGCGATTACAATTTGTATTATTCTATCGAAATTAAGGCGCAAGTGCCAACAATCCTTTGCCATCTATCGTGACTCAATCGTGGACAGGTAGGTCGACCACCGTCCGCCAGTTTGTTTGTTTTGACAGCGCGTATGAATCGTTCGAATGTCATTCGGTCGTTCGAATGTTATTCACTAGTGATTATATGCCCATGATTATCAAAAAATAAATGATAGTGTTACGTCACGCTGAAGCCACGTGTTATGTTATAAATGTAATTATACAACAGGGCATGGGTAAAGAAGGAGAAATGTATTTTAGAATTCAGCAAGATAAGGGTTAATATATTACTTCATATATACACCTTAATTGGCACACAAAGTATATCCAGATCAGATGGCTCCTACAGGAGCCATCTGATCAGGGTCAGCTCTGTTTGCTTACCGAATTTTACAGATCTGAATCTACAGTTTCTGTCATGGTCAAAAAGTACTGTGATTATATGCCATTATAAAAATTCATCTAATTAATATTCATGATGTCATTATTTCTAACATGAATATATTCGTATGGTAAAGGTTTTAAAGATAGTTAATAGTTTCCTGATTTTCTAAATTTCACCTAAGGGAGATTAACAAAATTCTGTCAATTCATCTACACTTGAAGATGGAAGATGGAAATATAAGACAGATGTAACAAGAATCTGTAAGACTGGCATAACAATAGTCTATAAGACAGATGTAACAACAAATATTTGAGACAGCTGTAACAATAAGCTGTAACACTGGTTTAACAAGAATATGTAAGACTGGCATAACAATAATCGGTAAGACAGATGTAACAACAAATATTTAAGACAGCTGTAACAAGAATCTGTAAGACTGGTTTAACCCATTCCCTTATATTGACGACTTTTGACGACTCTGTGAAAGTCACTTTGTGAAACCATTGTGATAAATACAGCATTTGCTACTATAGGAGCAAATGCTCTATTTATCACAATGGTTTCAAACTACAAAATTCTAAAAGTTTCCTTTTTTCTAGTTAATACTCCTTTTCGGTAGGTTTATTCAAAGAGGTTGGGTCTAAAAATAGTCTATGAGGTAATATAATGGGTTAACAATACTCTGTAAGACTGATGTAACATAATTTGTAAGACAGATGTAATAATATTCTGCATGTCAGGGTAAACAAATATATATATATCTATATAGTAGAACATGCCTATAGTGACCACGTAAACTGTTCTCTGTTGAATATTCATGTAAGATATGATAAATAACATCATGAATATTAATTAGATTATTTTTTATAATGGCATATTAACAAGAGAATGTTTAGCCGTGGCAGAAATTAAGGACTCAAATATATATTTTCCTACAAGCAAAAAAAGCTGACCCTGATAAGACGGCTCCAACAGCAGCCGTCTGATTTAGATCTACAAAGGCATGAAAAAGCGTTAGCATGAAGAGATGCGATAATGAATAAATATGGGTGTTTATAAATGCAGGTGGTTGCTTAAACCATTCCTTGTCCTATGTTTATTCCAAATGTCAATACCTACTGAATATTCATGGACAAAATGGTTATAATGAAAAATGGAAGGTGGAATATGGTAGCCATTTTAGAAAGTAAAGAATCAGATATTTAAAATTCCATTAGCAAACAGAGCAGACCCTGATCAGACGGCCCCTATAGGAGCTGTCTGATCAGGGTCTGCTCTGTTCGCTAATTGAATTTGAAAGATCTGTTTATTCACTTTCTAAAATGACTACACTATTCCACCTTCCATATTTCATTGTAACTATTTTGTCCATGAATATGCAATTTGGAATAAACGGAAAGGGTTAACTGACAAAAAATGTATATTTTTCTTACACACTATTAATATTGGTTAACGGGTATTATGCTACAGGAATGTTTGTTATCTGTTATAGGAGGTAGTGTTATCTTCTCAAGGCTACAGTAAAACCTCTCTATAATGGCCACTAAATTGTATTATTTGGTATTTAGGGCAGGTGGCTGCTTAAAGCAAGGTGAAAGTAAAACAGAACGTTTCAAGCAGCCACCTGTCTTAAACACAAAATGTTTTATGTAATTTAGTGGCTGTCATAGAGAGGTTTTACTGTATACACCAAATGTTGTGCCATGTCTCTTATTCAAGTTAATATAGTTTTACACAACAACAGATGAGGAGGCCCTTTAACCCTTTACCTGTTGAATATAAGCAAATAGATCTGGGTCCATGCTTATAAAGCTTTTAGGTGAGTCTGAGTTCATTCTCAAGCTTTTGATTGGTCAGATTTGAGCCAAAGGCTCAAATCTGACCAATCAAAAGCTTGAGAACTCAAATCTGACCAATCAAAAGTTTGAGAATGAACTCAGACTCAACTAAAAAGCTTTATAAGCATGGACCCGGATCCTGATCAGATGGCTCATAAAGGAGCAATCTGGTCCAGGTCTACTCTGTTTGACAACGTGTGACAAAGTGTTTGTATATGAAGGAAATGGTTAAATCCTTATATGATACAGAAATATTTTATGACTCCAATGCAAATAGAGTCGAGTTTGCTTTTGGAATTATACAGATCTGATTCTACAATCAAAACCTGTATACAAATACCATTATAACAGTTCATCTAACTAACCCATTACTACATGAATAGTTATGTAAGAAACAATGACAGCATCACTAATAATTAGATTAAAGGGGATGTCCCTACATTTGACACGTTTCATAAACACTTAAAATATATAAAACTCATTTATTTATATGCTGAAAAGTAGTATATCTCAAAAAGCCCCATCCATTTACCGTTTATAATGACAAAACATCCAGGTGTTTGATATCGCCGATCCCAGTTTTACTCCCCGATGTTTCAGTTTTATTCGGGGCGAGTTTTAGTTTCGTAACGGTTCGCCCTATTCGCGATTCTCCGACCACTCCCGAGAAAGCTATTATGTAAACAGTGGAGGGATCGGGTGATCATCGGCAAAACGCGGAAGAATTTAACGGAAAAGGCCTATAATATTGTGTTGTAGAACAAAAATTATCAGGATTGATGAAATCGGTTTATTGCATCATAGGGGCATTTTTCGATATAAGTTCAAATTGAGAACCTTCATAATAACGATAGAGCATAACAAAGACCAAGTTTTATGATATTATTGAAAATATGCGATCATTGTAGGGACTTCCTCTTTAACATGGACAATGGAATATTTGCACATGGACATAGGAATTTCTTGCCATATCTATATTATATCATAAGCAAACAGAGCAGACCCTGACCATGTAAGAAATAATAATGTCATGAATATCAATTAGATTAATTTGTTATTATAGCGCACGGACACCGCAATTTTAGCCATGGCAGAAACCGTAGAATAATATCTATATTATATCCTAAGCAAACAGAGCAGACCCTGATCAGATGGCTCCTATAGGAGCCATCTGATCTGGGTCTACTCTGTTTGCAAAGGCATAGAAAGGCGTTCTTATGGATTAATATTAATGATGTTGTTATTTCTAAATGAATATAGACTACTGCAATTCACTGCTGCATGGAATTTCGAACAACTCACTTCGGAAATTTCAAAGAGTGCAAAACACAGCAGCCAGCATCATAACCAGAACTCCTCGATATAATCATATCACGCCGGTTCTGAAGGAACTTCACTGGCTTCCGGTTCAACATCGGATTGAATTCAAAATTCTGACTCTTACATATAAAGCCATGCACAATGAATCTCCCAAGTACATTGTCGACATGCTTGACGTATACAGCCCGCGCAGAGAGTTAAGGTCAGCAAGAAGATCATTGTCGTTGGTTGTGCCAAAAAGTCGTTAGGTAAAGTACGGAGAGAAGTTTCATGCATGCAGCTCCGAAACTTTGGAATGCTCTACCTTCAGGCATTAGAGACGCAAGGTCACTGGCATGTTTCAAAAGGTGTCTGAAAACGCATTTTTTCAACATTTGTTACTAAGACAGTTTTGTTTAGAATAGGAATGGCTTTCAGCCAACCTATTAAGCTAACAGGTTACCCAATAGGCATGTACAGTGGCAACTAAGCTAAGGTTAGGAATGGCTTTCAGTCAAACTATTAAGCTAACAGTTGACCCAGTAGTCATGTACAGTGGCAACTGAGTTCAGGATAGGAATGGCTTTCAGCCAACCTATCAAGCTAACAGTTGACCCAATAGTCATATAAATGGAATGATTTTCAGTCACCCATCTACATGTATTCTAATTTATGATATTGATGAGCATGGCTTTCAGTCAACTTGTCTGTATCAAGTTTGTTAATATAGATTATTCTAATTTGTGATATTGATGAGCATGGCTTTCAGACAACTTGTCTGTATCAAGTTTTGTTAATACAGAGTATTCTAATTTGTGATATTGATGAGCATGGCTTTCAGTCAACTTGTCTGTATGAAGTTTGTTAATACAGTTTATGCTATTCCTTGCGGATAGTGATTTCATATCTATTGTATATCTTTTGCATATCTTTCACTGACCGGATGGAAAATCATGTAGTTCCTTCCGGCTAGTGATTTCATATATATTGTACATCTTTCATTGTCTGGATAGATAATCATGTGGATCGTTCCGGCTAGTGATTTCATCCATGTGAAGCGCTTTTGAACGCACATATCCAGTGTGAAAAGAGCGCTATATAAATGTGGTATAATAATAATAATAATAATAATAATATTCATCAGGTATATGGTTAACACTGTCATCTGCAAAAATTGCCATCAGTGTCATTTTTTTTCTTTTTCAAGACTTTTTAAAAGACTCCCCCTGACGACGAAACAATCAGTCAAGGGATTCATGATTGAGTGAAGTGAAGACTTTAAATTTGGGTAGAGAGTTCCCTATTATTTGCATACAGAATAGACCAAGACCAGAGGACTCCTAGAAGAGCCTTCTGATCAGGGTCTGCACTGTTTGTCGTTCAAATAAATTTTACAAATACATGTATAAACCTTTCAAACTGAATCAACTCATTTCCCTGTTGAAAAATCATGTAAGACATAATGACATCATGAATATTTATTAGCTGAATTTTTATAATGGCATACATACATATAATATTTTGGTATTAGTAGAAATTGTAGAGCCAGATCTAATATAATTACATGAGCAAACAGAGCAGACCCTGATCAGACAACTCCTTCAGGAGCCATCTGATCTGGGGCTACTCTGCTTGCAAATGCATGAAAAAGCAATTATAGTAGGGAAAGGGTCAATTCAACTATGAAATGTCAGCATTCAAGGGGATTAATACATGTACAATCAAAAGTCAAACACTTTCGATCTTAACCCTTTCCTTCATAAATACGACTTTCTACGCCTCTGTAAAAGTCAACTGTGAAACCATTGTGATAAATACAGCATTTGCTCCTATAGGAGCAAATGCTTTAATCATCACAATGGTTTCAAATTACAAAATTCTAAAAAAATTCCTTTTCTCGAGAATGCTCCTTTTTGGTAGATTTATTCAAAGAGGTTGGATCTAAAACTAGCCTATGAGGGAAAGGGTTAAAGATATGCACAGAGGATTCTAGTGAGATGTTGTTGAGACAAAAAACTGGATGCAGCTGCTTATAAAGGTTGTTAACAAATTCCACCAATTGTGAACTGAAAATGTAAGTCAGCACATCTTGACCTCTAATCATACTCCGATCCAATGGTAATGCTGATGTCTTGTCCAACGTTGAGCGTCGAGTGGTACCAAATATTGGTGTCCAATACAACTGAAAACACACGCAGAATGAATATGTCAGTATCACTCATTAGTTGACAAAGTACCGGACATGTAGTGGTACATAAGATATCTATCCAAATATTTAACCCTTTCCCTGTTCTATATTTATTCCAAATTTCAACACCTACTGAATATTCATGGAGAAAAGAGTTATAATGAAATATGGAAGGTGGACCATTGTAGCCATTTTAGCAAGAAAAGAAACATATCTATCAAATTTTATTAGCAAACAGAGCAGACCCTGATCAGACGGCTCCACTAGGAGCCGTCTGATCTGGGTCTACTCTGTTTGCAGGTGCGTGAAAACACGTTTATATGAGGGCAAGGGTTAAACTTGTTTCTCCATAAATACGCCTTTCTATGCCTTTGCAAACAGAGTAGACCCAGATCAGATGTATCCCATAAGAGCCGTCTGATCAGTGTCTGCTCTGTTTACTGAAGACATATAGATATGCTTCTACAGATTCTGCAATGATCCACACCTTCTGTGTTCATATGCCATTAGAAGAATGCATTTAATTAGTATCCATGGTGTCATTATTTCTTACATAAATATTCATGGAGAAAAGGATTAAAATTTCTCAGCCTCACTCTATCTTGGTGGTACTCATTAGAATCACCTCTCCATGGATGTTCTAATGAGTAACCACAAGATAAAACTAGAACTAACCCCTTCCATGTTGTGTATTCATGTAAGAAATAATGATGTCATGTATATTTATTAGCTGTATTTTAACCCAATCCCTCATAGGCTATTTTTAGACTCAACCTCTTTGAATGAATCTACCCAAAAGGAGCATTTACTAGAGAAAAGTAACATTTTTGAATTTTGTAGTTTGAAACAATTGTGATAATTAGAGCATTTGCTCCTATTGGAGCAAATGCTCTATTTATCACAATGGTTTCAAGAAGTGGTTATTACAGAGGCGCAGAAAGGTGTATTTATAAATGGAGGAAAGGGTTAATAATGGCATGTGTGAACAGAGTTTTTGGTATTAACCCTTCGCTTGCTATTCACGTCAATATACCTACCTGTAAATAGTGAAGACCCAGTTGAGACAGCTCCTGCAGGAGCTGTCTCATCAGGGTCTGCACTATTTACAAGTTGATTGTGCAACCAGTGCACTCCACAGCAGTGACACAAATATGTGTACACAGTGAAGATATATGTAATTATACAACAGGGCATGGGAAAAGAAAGAGAGGTGTGCTTTAAAATTCAGCAAGAGAAGGGTTAGTAGAAGAAACTGTGAGGTCATCTTTTTTCTGATTTCATAAGCCATAAGCAAACAGAGCAGACCCAGATCAGACGGCTCTTACAGGAGCCCTCCGATCTGGATCTACTCTGTTTGCAAAGTGTGAAAAGGTGTGTATATGAGGAATAAGGCTAACACTGAATGTGATTAATCCCCATACAAGTGCTTGTCACAGTATGTTCTATTGTGAATAATCAAGAAAACATTAACATGTGAAAATAATCATCTAAAATGGAACATTGTATTGAGAAAGATAAAAAATTCATCTCTGATTGCTGCCAAAGTCTTGGTATAAACTAAAGCAAGTTGTTATGAAAGTACTAGCATAAACTAAAGTAGGCTGTAAATATATGTACTCATATTAACTAAAGGAAGTTCTTATCGAAGTACTGGTATAAACTTAAGCAATTTGCTAACAAAGTACTCGGGTATAAATGAAAGCAAGTTGTTACAAAAGTACTGGTATAAACTAAAGCAAGCTGCTACAAACGTATTAATGGTATAAACTAAAGCAGTTTGCTACCAAGGTACTGGTATAAACTAAAGCAAGCTGCTACAAAAATACTGGTATAAACTAAAGCAGTTTGCTACCAAGGTACTGGTATAAACTAAAGCAAGATACTACCAATGTACTGGTATGAACTATAGCAAATTGCTACCAAGGAACTGGTATAAACAAAAGCACTTTACTACCAAAGTACTGGCATAAACTAAAGCAAGTTGCTACCAAGGTACTGGTATAAACTAAACCAAGTTGCTTCGAAAGCACTGGCATAAACTATAGCAAGTTACTACCAAAGTACTGGTATACACTAAAACAAGTTGCTACCAAAGTACTGGTATAAACTAAAACAAGTTGCTACCAAAGTACTGGCATAAACTAAAACAAGTTGCTACCAAAGTACTGGTATACACTAAAACAAGTTGCTACCAAAGTACTGGTATAAACTAAAACAAGTTGCTACCAAAGTACTGGCATAAACTAAAACAAGTTGCTACCAAAGTACTGGTATAAACTAAAACAAGTTACTACCAAAGTACTGGTATAAACTAAAGCAAACTTTCAAACAACCCTTTACCTGACAGATGCATATTTTCATGCCTTTGCAAACAGAGTAAACCCAGATCAGATGGCTCCTGTAGGAGCCGTCTTATCTGGATTTGCTCTGTTTGTATTTGAAATACTAAAGATCTGATTTTACAGTTTCTGCCATTGTCAAAATTCCCTTGTTCATAATGCCATTATAAAAAATTCAGCTAATTAATATTCATGATGTCATTATTTCTTATATGAATATTCATGAGGTAAAGGTTAAAGAATAAAATCTTTCCATAAGAGCTTCATTAATGCTCTGGACTCAACCTCAATCTAGTCAGCATTTCAATTATTCCCGTATCAGATTAGGTCTAATGAAAAATGCTTTTTTCCAGTTGATTGGACAGAATAATGAACAATCCATGAGACAGAATAGAAACGTTTCTGCCTGACAAACCAATCTTTTACAGTATAACCTCCCTAATCTGAACATTCAAATAAGAATCATCATCGGTCTTTCAGACAAGTGGGAGCTTAGCCCTTACTCCATGAATATTCATGTAAGAAATAATGACATTATGAGTCTTAACCCTTTACCCAATAGCCTGTTTCTAGTTTTGAAGACATATGACCACTTAAAGCAGGTTGAAAGTAAAGCAGAATGCGCCTTAAGGCGCATTCTGCTTTACTTTCAGCCTGCTTTAAGCTACCACCTACTAGGATATAGAAACTATTTATTATGCAACATGTTCATGACTGTATGAATTTGAACTATTTTCTTCAGCGGAGGAATAAATCAAACACGCGAAAAGCCGCTTCTATCAGGTAAAGGGTTAATTAGATTATTTTTATAATGAGCACAGAAAGTGTTGATTATGACAAAACTATAGAATCATAGAACTGCATTATAATATCATAAGCAAACAAAGCAGAACCTGATCAGACGGCCCTGGGTCTACTCTGTTTGCAAAGGCATAGAAAGGCATATTTATGGAGTAAAGGGTTAAGAAAATTTCAGTATAGAGAAATTTAACCATATAAATTTTTAATATATATCACACTTGCATCAAAGTTGTGATTTACCTTTGCAAAAAGATTGGATCCTGATCAGAAGCAAGTGACCATGTCATCAGGATCAACTCTGTTTGGTACTTACACTTTAATTATGACAAGAGGGCCAGAATGGCCCTGAAGCGCTCACCAGACAACCAGAGGAGAAGATTTTCAAAGTTTTCACTATATGTTTCTATAGAAAACTAGCCGGCCCTGGGAAAAACTTGTAGGGGACCTGAACATGATGCTATGTGCCAAATATGGAAGCTGAGACTAACCTTCCAGTTTCAGAGAAGAAGATTTTCAAAGTGTTCTCAATATGTTTCTATTGAAAACTGCCCACCCCTGTGGCAGGGCATATTTTGACCCTAGGGCCATAATTTATATAACTTTTAAAGAGGACCTGAACATGATGCTATATGCCAAATATGAAAGCAGAGAACCTTCCAGTTTCAGAGGAGAAGATTTTCAAAGATTTCACTATTTGTTTCTAATGAAAACTGCCCACCCCTGGGGCGGGGCCAATTTTGACCCTGGGGCCATAATTTATAAAAAAATTGTAGAGGACCTGAACATGATGCTTTGTACCAAATATGAAAGCTGAGAGCCTTCCAGTTTAAGAGAAGAAGATTTTCAAAGATTTCACTATTTGTTTCTATTGAAAACTGCCCACCCCTGGGGCGGGCCAATTTTAACCCTAGGGCCATAAATAATACAAATTATGTAGAGAACCTGAACATGATGCTATTTGCCAAATATGAAAGCTGAGAACCTTCCAGTTTCAGAGGAGAAGATTTTCAAAGATTTTACTATTTGTTTCTATTGAAAACTGTCCTACCCTGGGGCGGGGCCAATTTTGGCCCTGGGGCCATAATTTATGTAACTTTTGTAGAGGACCTGAACATGATGCTATGTGCCAAATATGAAAGCTGAGAGCCTTCCAGTTTCAGAGAAGAAGATTTTCAAAGATTTCACTATTTGTTTCTATTGAAAACTGCCCATCCCTGGGGCGGGGCCAATTTTGACCCCGGGGCCATAATTTATATAACTTTTGTGGAGGACCTGATCATGATGCTATGTGCTAAATATGAAAGCTGAGAACCTTCCGGTTTCAGAGGAGAAGATTTTCAAAGTTTGCACTATATGATTCTATTGAAAACTGCCCACCCCTGGGGCGGGGCCAATTTTGACCCCAGGGCCATAATTTATATAACTTTTGTAGAGCACCTGAACATGATGCTATGTGCAAATTATGAAAGCTAAGAACATTCTGGTTTCAGAGAAGAAGATTTTCAAAGTTTTACTGTATGTTTCTATTGAAAACAAGGCACCCCTGGGGCGGGGTCAATTTTGACCCCAGGGGCATAATTTATATAACTTTTGTAGAGGACCTGAATATGATGCTATGTGCCAAAGATGAAAGTTGAGATCCCTGTAGATTCAGAGGAGAAGATATTTAAAGGTTCAAATTGTTGACGACGGACGACGAACAACAAACGACGAACGACGGACGACGCACGCCGACGGACAACAGGCGATCACAAAAGCTCACCCCGAGCACTTTGTGCTCTGGTGAGCTAAAAATTAAGAATAGAAAGGATTTAACCCTTTACTCAATGAGTATTCATACGTGGAATAATAATGTCATAACAAATATTAATTAACTGAATTTTTATAATCGCACTACGAACAAAGGCTATTTCATCATGACAGAATCTGTAGAAATAGATCTATATGTACAGTAAAATAGATCTATATGTACAGTAAAAACCAGCTAATGCAACCACCTAAAACATGTATAATTCTGGGTGCAAGATGCAGGTGGTAGCTTAATGTAGGACAAAAGTCGCACCACAAACAAAGGAGCTTTCTGCATTACTTTTGTCCTGCATTAAGCAACCACCTGCTTATGAAGACACTCATGTTTATTCATGAAGTGGTGGCATTAGACGGGTTCTACTGTATCTTATTTCACAAGCAAATTGGAGCAATCTGATCTGGGTCTACTCCATAAAAGCAAGGGTGTATAGGAAGGTGTATTTATGCAGTAAAGGGTTAAACTCTTTAGCATTGTATTTGTGATAACCTAATATGCAAACAGTGTGGATCCAAATGAAATGCCAAGTAATACGGCATCTTAACCCTTCGCTTGCTGTTCACGTCAATATACCTACCTGTAAATAGTGAAGACCCAGATGAGACAGCTCCTGCAGGAGCTGTCTCATCAGGGTCTGCACTATTTACAAGTTGATTGTGCAACCAGTGCACTCCACAGCAGGGATTACACAGCGAAATACTTGTATACAGTGAAGATATATGTAATTATACAACAGGGCATGGGTAAAGAAGGAGAAATGTATTTTTAAATTCAGCAAGAGAAGGGTTAAAAGGCTTCACACTGTTTGGCATTATGACTGCATTTCTACAGCAAACAACAATATTCCTGCAGACATCATTTATTCCGCATGCAAACAGAATAATGAAGCTATAACTAACTCAAATAACTCAAGAGTCTCATCAGGATTCAAACACTTTTTTAAAGAAATACAAGAAACATAGAATTTTAGAAAATGTAGCAGCCAACATTTTTTGCAGACAAATGTTACTTAGCATTGGAAGGGTTAACTGATAATGGTAAAATGGAAGCTGTCTAGAGGCAGTTTCTCTTTCTTATTGGATTATCTGCTCCAGTGGACTTCCTTTTATGGGATATTTGGTCAGAATGATAGTGCAATGAATGTGCTTATTACTCTACTCATGCATTGTAACCCACTTCTCCATAGAAAGCACCTAATGACACCTAAATGCAAACAGAGTAGACCCAGATGAGACAGTTCCTGTAGAAGCCATCTGATAAGGGTCTGTTTGTTTATGAAATAATATAGATGAGTCTATAGTTACCTGTGTTTATGTGCCATTATAAAAAAAATAATCTAATAAATATTTATGATGTCAATATTTCTTAAATAAATATTCATGGAGTAAACCTTGGACCGGTGGGGATTCAAAAATTTCTAGAACCCTGGAGTAAAGGGCTAAGCAGCCACATGTTAACCCTTTCCCTCATATAAACGTGTTTTCATGCATCTGCAAACAGAATAGACCCAGATCAGATCAGGGTCTACTCTGTTTGCTAATAGAAATCCAAAGATCTGTGTCTTTACTTTCTAAAATGCTCCACCTTCCATATTTCATAATAACCTTAATTTTGTTCATGAATATTCAGTAGGTATTGAAATTTGTTATAAACATAGAACAGGGAAAGGGTTAAATCATTAAGTATTTAGGAAGTTAAACAGTAAATAGCCACTAAATGACAACAGATACAGACAGACTTACAGATCTAGCCTGGATGTACTGTGACCTATAATAGTTACACACTGGCAGTCACCACATAACAACAAATACAGACAAACTGATCTGACCTGGATGCACTGTGACCTCTAATACTAATAGCTATATTATAAAAGGCAGTCACCACATAACAACAGATACAGACAGACTTACAGATCTAGCCTGGATGTACTGTGACCTATAATAGTTATACACTGGCAGTCACCACATGACAACAGATACTGTTACAGGCAGACTGATCTGACCTGGATTCTCTGTGACCTCTAATAGCTACACACTGGCAGTCACCAAATGACAACAGATACAGACATACTTACTGATCTAACCTGGATGTACTGTGACCTCTAATACATACACACTTCCGTCACCACATGACAACAGATACAGACACACTTACTGATCTGGCCTGGATTCTCCGTGACCTCTAATAGCTACACACTGGCAGTCACTACATGACAACAGATACAGACAGCCTTAGAGATCTGGCCTGGATGCACTGTGACCTCTAATACTTACACACTAGTCACCACATAACAACAGATACAGGCAGATTGATCTGGCCTGGATCATGCTCTGTGACATCTAATAGCTACACACTACAGTCACCACATGACAACAGATACAGACAGCCTTACTGATCTGGCCTGGATGCTATGTGGCCTCCAATAGCTACACAATACAGTAGCTACATAACAACAGATACAGACAGCCTTACTGATCTAGCGTGGATGTTCTGTGACCTCTCATAGCTGCACACTGGCAGATACCAAATGACAACAGATACAGACAGACTTACTTATCTGGCCTGAATGTTCTCTGTCCTCCAGTAGCTACACACTGGTAGTCACCATATAACACAGATACAGACAGTACTCTGACCTCTAATACATGTACTTACACACAACTGTCACCATATGACAACAGACAGACAGACAGACAGACATACATACCGATCTGGCCAGGTTGTACTCTGACCTCACCACATGACAACAGATACAGACAGACTGATCTGGCCAGGATGTACTCTGACCTCTAATAATTACATACTACAGTCACAACATAACAACCGATACAGACAGCCTTACTGATCTGGTCTTTATGTACTTTGACCTCTAATAGCCACATACTGACAGTCACCACATAACAACAGACTTACTGATCTGGCCTGGATGTACGGTGACCTCTATCTTATCTGCACATTTATAGTAACACTCTGGTGGAGGCTCCAAGGTCCAGCGTTTGGTTCCTGTAATCTGGGCCTGCCAGGAAGGGTGCTCAACATTGTCAATCTGAAAATAAAAATGAAACACCATCATACCCACACCTAATGCTGACAACACTTGAACAAAGTGCAGCACAAGCTTAGGCACAGAGGCTATAAAACTTTTGAGTCTGAGTTCAATCAAAAGTATATGATTGATCAAATTGTGACCTTGCTCAAAACCTGACAAGGCATATGCCTGAAAATAAACTGACATTAGGGAGTTTATAAGCTCAGGGCCAGATCTCCATCATAGAGGCAAATTTAGGAAAACATCCATAAATGTTTTCTTTATTTTCTGCAAAGCCTAAAAACTTATATTGTCAGTACTCATGATAAGTGGCCTACAGTAGTGATTCTAAACAAGAGGGCCAGAATGGTCCTGACATCGCTCACTAGACAATCAGAGGAGAAGATTTTCAAAGTTTTCACTATACATGTATGTTTCTATTGAAAACTGAACACCCCAGGGGCGGTGCCAATTTTGACCCCAGGGACACAATTTATATAACTTTTGTAGAGGACCTGAACATGATGCTGAAAGAATGTAGTGAAAGGATGGGTAGAGCATAATCCACTGGAACTTGTATTAATTCTTTGGATGCTAGAGGCGGATTCTCCCACAACTAATGACTTATGCAAACAGTTTGTATCCAGATCAGGCCCCACATAATGTGGGGCCTGATCTGATATCTAAACTGTTTGTCAATGAGACTGAACTTCTGAAAATAATTTAGAAAGAAAGATTGTAGTTATGATAATTTATGAATATGCTGCAGACAACAATTGAGCAGATGACAAAATTACCCAGCGTGCAAAGAGTTAAGCTAAAATTCACAACAGATACACTGATAGGCTCTATATTGATAGCTGGCAAAATGCAGGGCATAGGTATGAAAAAAAGCTTAAGAGTTTTCTGCATTTTGAGAATTATCCACAGTTTTCTCAATCTAAAATGAGTGTGTGTTATTTCTACTCTACTGATCAGGCTAAGGGTGATTACATCAGCACTCACACTGGCTGGTCTCAGGCTGATATTAAAGAGAAACCTTTAGACTGTAGTTTCTGGTGTGAAGAAGTCTATACACACAGGGCAGGGCCAATTTTAACCTCAGTACTATGATACTTATAAAACTCATAAAGGTATGCTAAGTAAATCTATACACCAAATATCTAAGCTCTGGGACATGTAGTTTCTGACAAGAAGATTTTTAAAGTTTTTCCTATGCATAACTAGTGATCCCATGGGCTGTTTAAGCAGGCAGCTACAAAAAACTGGCAATCCCTGTGGTGGGACCAATTTTGACCCTAGGGGCATAATTTATGTAACTTTTGTAGAAGTCCTGAAGTTGAAGCTATATGCCAAATATGAAAGCTGAGAACCTCCAAGTTGTAGAGGAGAAGATGTTCAAAGTTTTCACTATATGTTTCTATTGAAAACTAAAAACCCCTGGGGTGGGTGGGACCAATTTTGACCCCAGGGGCATAATTTATATAACTTTTGTAGAGGACCCACAGATGATGCTATGTAACAAAGATGAAAGCTGAGAACCCTGTAGATTCAGAGGAGAAGATTTTTAAATGTTGAAATTGTTGACGCCGGATGACGGATGCCGCACAACGCATGCCGACGTTTCTGAAAAGAAATGAATTAACTTTATTTTAACCCTTTCTTCCATAGGCTATTTTTAGACCCAACCTCTTTGAATCTAGCCAAAAGGAGCATTTACTAGAGAAAAGGAAAATGTTAGAATTATGTAGTATTGAAACCATTGCTCTATTATGTTATCACAATGGTTTCAAGAAGTGACTATTACAGAAGCATAGAAAGGAGTATTTATGGAGGAAAGGGTTAAGACTTGAAGCAGACGACAAGGGTTGCAGACACTAAGCCTGCAAAGCATTATTACAGAATGAACATTGGACCTACATGTAAATGGGCTCCATAACCCGGGCTACCCATGAAGATCCAGTCTGTCTTACTGCTCTCTGACAACTGGGGCAGGAAATACGGTCGCTGGTAATGTTTACGAAGTGTGTTGGCCGCTGAGAAATCACAATTACTCCTGTACAAACATAAACATGCACTGAATTAATATTATACAGTGAAACCCCGCTAATGCGGCCACCTAAAAGAGATATAGTTATGGGTGCTAGATGCAGGTGGTAGCTTAATGCAGGACAAAAGTAATGCAGAAAGCTCCTAGAGGAGCTTTCTTCATTACTTTTGACCTGCATTAAGCAACCACCTGTTTATAAAGACACCCATGTTTATTCATTAAGTGGTCACATTAGAGGGGTTCTACTGTACTTATACACAATAACTAGACCTATTATTCTAGTAAACAAGCATGAAAACCTTTGAGTAACTATAAAGTAATTATCTTCTGCAAAAAAATGTTGTTTGCCTCAAATTTCTGAATTATTTTTGGCATCTGAGTTGCATCGATCCAGAATATCTTGATTATCACCACTAGTAAGAAAAGAGCTAACTGCAATAACATGAGCACCATACACAGATGCCAGCACTTATCTCTGATTTTTTTTTGTTAACAGTGACTACATAATATTAGTATGCATGAGAGACAGTGTCTTTCTAACACAGAGTACACAAACAGATACTGATACTCGTCTGTAAAAGCCGGATCTCTTCAAATATAAAATATTCAGAGTAATAGCCCTTTTCTAGATTGTATGGTGAACAACTGTATGAAGTTTTAACCCTTCGCTTGCTATTCGCGTCAATATACCTACCTGTAAATAGTGAAGACCCAGATGAACTCAGGGTCTGCACTATTTACAAGTTGGTTGTGCAACCAGTGCACTCCACAGCTGTGATCTCACAGCCAAATACTTGTACACAGTGAAGATATAATGTAATTATACAACAGGGCATGGGTAAAGAAGGAGAAATGTATTTTAAAATTCAGCAAGCGAAGGGTTAATGGGATGGTTGTATTGATGCAAAATATGAACAAAAGGGCCATGATGGCCCTGATATCATGAATATTTATGCACAACATCACTCATATCAGACATAATGAATATTGATTTATTTTCAAATACAAATCAACGTAATTGATGTCAATGGCAGAATCAGATGCACTACAGGACCCGTCTGATCTTGGTCAAGTCTGTTTGGAAAGGCATTTAAAAGTGTCTCTCTGAAGAGAACTTAAAAAGATTAAGCAGCTACATACCATCCCACATACCAGGGCTGAGACCCATCTTCCATCTTTGCCCTTTCAGGACTCATATCCATAACCTCTCCTAAATCCAGGAAGGAGGTTTTGTATGGAAAAAACTGGCAATTCTTCATTTGATTGTCTAAAGCAACACTGCCTTCCTTGTAAATTTCCTTGAAAAATTCAAAACTGAAATATTGTGGTGCTGTCCAATTGAGGGTTCCATCCCCAATAACAACAGGAACACCAGAATAGCCATAGTTGTCCTCAAACTCTTCTGCTGAAATTTTATATAACGTCCTCACTTCAGTCAAGTTTTCACAAAAGTCACAGTCTACAGGTGGTCTAAACAGATCATTGACAAACTCAGGCATCGGTACCACACACATCTCATGCTGGATATCCGAGTCGTGCCACCAAAACCACACATTTAGCATCTTCTCTTGTCTGACTGGCCAGCCAATCAGGTAGGTAAGTAAGCATAAATTACACAGAATATAGATCGTTAAAACAATCAAAACAGTGCATTTGAGCACAACACGTACATATGACCCACTCCATCGTATTTTTCTCAGCACTTCCATCTTTGCAAAGTCTTCCCCTGTTAAACCAAGCCTTATTGCTTCATCATAAACTTTTTTGAATTCTTCCTCCACATTGAACTTATTTGATTCAGTTTTTGTGTCATGTCTGCTGTTGGTAAATTCTGCTTCCATTTCTGCTTTATTCTCCATCTCTTTCTCTGTCAGTTTTTTACGAACCATGTTGGCTGTAAGCAAACAATCTGAAAATAGAACACCTGGTACATGTACAAAACTATTTCAATACCTTAGCTGCAAATTCATGACAATCCATACCAACAGTTTGGATCCAGATTAACCACTTAAGTATCTCGATCAACAGGATCCTGTAGAAGCTAAAGAAATGCATTTTACTGATTCTGAAAAACACTGCTAAAACACTGCAAGTTAACTGCTTTCCTTTTTCTATGTTTCAGCATTACCTTCAAACTGCATTAAGCTGTAACATGTGTGCAGCTCGTAGATAAATATGTATAGTGATAGATTTTAGACAAACAGCTTGGATCCAGATCAGATGCCAAGTAATATGCAGTCTTATCAAAATCCAGGCTGTTAAACACACAAAAGATACTAATTCTGAAAAAAAAAAATCCAAATGTACAAATTAAAAAAATTAGCAGTCAACAAAAATCATATACAATTTGCAGATGGTAGAATCTGATGTAAGTCGTCCAAAGGATATAGAAGTATTTTTTTTCTCCAGAATTTCTACTTGTTATGAATCTAAAACAGATATCCACATGTAACTGTGCTGACTGCTGTTGTCTCCACCACTAGACTAGGTCCAAAATGATTCTCCAATCTCAAGCCTCGATCATACTGTCACATGATCACCTGGTTATATATGGACCTCTCACAGCCATCCAATAACCCTTCTAACAACCTTCTTCTGTAGTTTTATAACTTTGGAGCATTGTTGCCTGCTTCAATTTCAAAATAAGTGTTTATTTAACTGTTTACTCCATATATACGCCTTTCTACGCCTTTGCAAATAGAGTAGGCCCAGATCAGATGGCTCATATAGAAGCAGTCTGATCAGGATCTGCTCTGTTTGCTTATGATATACTACAGAAAATTATGATTCTACAGTTTCTACTTTGGCAAAATTGTCATGTGTTAATATGGAAATTTAGATATTAATCTAATTAATATTCATGATGTCATCATTTCCTTCATGAATATTCATGGAGTAAAGGGTTAACCATTTACTCCATGAATATTCATGTAAGAAAAAACAACATCATGAATATTAATAAAATTGAATTTATGCATATGAACACAGGAAATATTGGCCAGGGCAGAAGCTTTAGAGTCATATATCGATATTATTTCATAAGCAAACAGAGCAGACTCTGATCAGACAGCTCCTACAGGAACCAGCTAATCCTTGTCTACTCTGTTTGCAAAGGCATTTTGAGTAATGGGTTAATATATTTTCTCAAAAACTCAATACACAATTTAAATCTGTATGAGACTTTGAACAGCACATGTAAGTACAGCCTCGATCTGTACAATAATGTTGCAATTGCACAGAGATCGTATGTTGTAAGCAAGTTGTAAGCATGTAAAACTCACTTACCACATGTGCACAGAGAAGCTACTTATAATATACAGTAAAATCACTCTAAAATGGATGCTAAAAGTATCATAGCCAGTCTTCCAGACAGGTGGCTATTTAATTTAGAGATTGTCTTATGAAGGGACATGCAGAAAACCCCTTTGTGAGATTTCGGCATGACTTTCACCCTGCATTAAGCTGTCACCTGTCTTAACAAATTTGTTCTTTATTAGAATTCCAGTTAAGAGGGGTTTTACTGTATTAGAAATGACCACCTTGGACAAAACTGCATAGGGATACATGTAAATGTCAATCCTGGATAACTTGAAATAAGTGACATATGTCCTACATACTCTGGCTCAGTGAGAATGTTCATGGGAAAATGTCTTCGATTTGTAAACTTAAACAGTCAGCAACTGAGCAAGGGGAGTTTGACACAAGAAATGCTGCTAATTTACCCATTCCCTCATATGCTAATTTTAGATCCAACCACTTTAAAAACAATCTACCGAAAAGGTGCATTAACTAGAAACAAGAGGTCCATGAGGCCCTTAAGCGCTCACCTGAGTTACCCCAGAGAAGTCATCATTTGTACAACCTTGGTAGAAAACCACAAGGCAAAGCAGTATGCCATTAATTAAAGATCTAAGCCTTATGGTTTCAGAGAAAAATAATATTTTATATTTTTCCCATGAAAAACTGATAAGCCCGAAGGCATGGCCAAGTTTCACCCAGAGGTCAGCGTCGTAAGTTGAACATTCTTGGCAGAGGACCACAAGCCAAAGCTACATATTTGTAGAGAACCATTAGATCATGCCAAACATCAAAGGTCTAGGCCTTACAGTTTCAGAAGATTTTTAAAGATTTTCCTATGAAAAAATGATAAGCCCTTGGGCAGACCATTTTTGGTCCGGGGGCATAACTTGAACAATATTTGTAGAGGACCATTAGATCATGCTACATACCAAACATCAAAGGTCTAGGCCTAACAATTTCAGAGAAGAAGATTTTTAAAGAGTTTCCTATGAAAAACTTATAAGCCCTTGGGCGAGGCCATTTTTGGTCCAGGGGTCATAATTTGAACAACATTTATAGAGGACCATAAGATCATGCTACATACCAAACATCAAAGGTCTAGACCTTACAATTTCAGAGAAGAAGATTTTTAAAGATTTTCCTATGAAAAACTGATAAGCCCTTGGGCGGTGCCATTTTTGGCCCGGGGGTAATAATTTGAACAATCTTTGTAGAGGACCATAAGGTCATCCTACATGCCAAATATCAAAGGTCTAGGCCTTACAGTTTCAGAGAAGAAGATTTTTAAAGATTTTTCTATGAAAAACTGATAAGCCCTTGGGCAGGGCCATTTTTGGTCCGGGGGTCATAACTTGAACAATATTTGTAGAGGACCATAAGATCATGCTACATACCAAATATCAAAGGTCTAGGCCTTACAATATGAAAAACTGAAAAGCCCTTGGGCGGTGCCATTTTTGGCCCGGGGGTCATAATTTGAACAATATTTGTAGAGGACCATTAGATCATGCTACATACCTAATATCAAAGGCTTAGGCCTTACAGTTTCAGAGAAGAAGATTTTTAAAGATTTTCCTATGAAAAACTGATAAGCCCTTGGGCAGGGCCATTTTTGGTCCGGGGGTCATAATGTGAAAAACATTTTGTTCCCCCTAGCAACTGATGCTTCTGACAAAATTTGGTTAAAATCGGGTTAGCAATTTCAGAGGAGATGTCATTTGAAAATGTGGCCGGACGGATTGCGATCACAATAGCTCATCCAAGACAGAAGAACAACATTATGCCATTAATTTGCAAGTACATGTAGTCTGTCATTGCTCATTAGCTGTCATTGTTTAATTTTACCACAACTAACATAGTTTTATTATATTTTGCGGTAAAATCTGGGGTCTACTATACCAGATGTGTTCCCATTTAATTAAGCTGCATTACCACACTGGCACACTCCACAGATGCAAAATGCTATATAACCCTTTCCCTCATATAAACATGTTTTCATGCATTTGCAAACAGAGTAAACCCAGATCAGATCAGATGGCTCCTCTAGGAGCCGTCTGATCAAGGTCTGCTTTGTTTGCTAATGGATTTTGAGATCTGTTTCTTTAGATTCTAAAATGGCTCAGCCTACTACATGTACAATGTTCCACCTTCCATATTTCATTATACATTATAATCCCGCTAATGCGACCACTTCATGAATAAACATTATAATCAGGTGGTTGCTTAATGCAGGACAAAAGTAATGCAGAAAGCTCCTCTAGGAGCTTTCTGCATTACTTTTGTCCTGCATCAAGCTACCACCTGCATCTAGCACCAAGAATTACACCTCTTTTAGGTGGTCGTATTAGTGCCACTGTGGGGTTTTACAGTATATAACTATTTTGTCTATGAATATGCAATATGTATTGCAATTGAAATATTTAAATATAGAATAGGGAAACGAATAATTGCCTTCTATGTGAAATCTCCAATGGGTTTACTCAAAGATCTACTATAATAGGTCTTTGGTTAACTATATACGTCTCTCTACGTGAAATTATGTTAAGGTGGAAATATCCATAAACTACATCAGTCCAAGTCATTTGACAGTCACGCAAGTTTATTTTTCATTCAAATAACCCTGTTATCATTCTTCATTGTGTTTTTTATCATTCATGGTCATATTTAGTTTTGATTGCTGGTGTGACATCAAAACAATATATGCCAAAACAGTGTAGATCAGGCAGAAAGGCATGAATCTCGCGCAACTGTAAATTATTAGATCCCAACACACACAAAATATAATTAAAACAAATAATGTCGCTCAAAATATCACATTTACCAAATGCTTTTAATCCTGATAGTCACAAATATGTTCACACTCATACTTTCATTTCATTTAACCCTTTCCCTGTTCTATGTTTATTGCAAATTTCGATACCTACTGAATATTCATGGACAAAATAGTTACAATGAAATAATTGGAAGGTGAAACATTGTAGCCATTTTAGAAAGTATAGAAACAGATCTTTCAAATTCCATTAGCAAACAAAGCAGACCCTGATCAGATGGCTCATCTAGGAGCCATCTGATCTGGGTCTACTCTGTTTGCAAATGCATGAAAACATGTTTATATGAGGGAAAAGGGTTCAAGCTAAATTTGTATACCGACAGTGTAAACTGAAACTAATGGTTTTGTCGATTCAATTATTCTTTGGATTGTTGTGGCTGTCAGGTAAGCTTTTATAACTTATTTTACACATCCACAGATGATAGAACATGCATGCATACTTTGTGACAGTATATTGAGTATAGGTAAATGTAATGGATTTATTCAATGAATCGTGCCGATAAAGAAGTGCTCAGGATCTGCTATGGGGATTTCAGTATTTTCTATAAAATTGCGTATTTCGCAGGAATGATAAAAGAGAAAAAATATATTAAAAAATAGAAAATCGGTAATAAAAATATAAAATTGTGATGAAGAACGTTATATTGTACTGTGACCTGTTACAATATGATCTTGATAAACTTGCCATATGGGAGAAAACTTGGGACATGGAATTTAACCCCAGTAAATGTGTTACTATGTCCATCTGCAAAAGCAAAAACAAATTTTCTTACAATTATAAGTTACACGGTCAGATTTTGGAAAAATGTGAATAGTGCAAAGTATTTAGGGGTTACAATATCTGAAGATCTTTCTTGGAATAAGCATGTTGAAAACATATCATCTTCTGCAAATAAAACTCTTAGCTTTGTTTCCAGGAACATCAAAACAAAAAAACAAAAAAATACGAGAGGTAGCTTATAAGACCTTGGTAAGACCTCGACTAGAAATACATCATCGGTTTGGTCACCTAGCTCAAAGGTAAATATTGATAAACTAGAAAAGTTCAGCAAAGGGCAGCAAGATGGACCACCTCCAACTATTCTTACAATCAGAGCGTAACAGAACTACATCAATTCCTCGGCTGGCCAACACTTAGTGACAGACGTGACACAGAACAGTATTCATGTTTTATAAGATCGTGTATGGTTTAGTCGCAGTCCCATTACCATCGTATCTCAGTAGACCTGTGAGAGTGACTTGCCATATGCACCCCTTATCTTTCCGTCAAATACACACCTCTGTAAACTACTTTAAATATTCGTTTTTCCCTTGTACAGTGGTCATGTGGAACAGCTTGCCAGCATCTGCTGTTATGCAGCCAGATCTAGAGGGGTTTAAATCAGTATTATCCCCCTCTCTTATTTCACACCGCCCCTAAAGGTCTGGAATCGTGTGCTTTACCTGATTTTAATCCTCACCTTGTTTTAACATCTATCTCACTATACTCTTTCTCTCTATCCCACTTTTGAAGTCTCACTTTCACAACTTTCATAGCTTTTATTCTCGCACGGCCTGCACCTTTTCATGCCAGTAATACGTAAAAGTGGAGTCAGGCATTATACAAAGATAGATAGATATTTCGAAATACAGAAGTAATTGTAGTACATTTACTACAATACATCATGATTTGACTATCACAATATGGCTTATTGGTATTGAAAGCTGCACGCGTAACAGATATATTTTACAATTGACATTACAAATTGAAAAATCGTTTAAACTCATTTCTGACTAAATTTTACTACATTTTACTTTGGGGTCGAAACGACTTAGGTCCGAACTGATAGTCGAAACGATCCATTCTAAAAGGCCCAACAAAAACTGATTTAGTTTAGTCATTTATAATTCCTGGTAGCAATCGTTTCGTTAATTATGGATTATGGTGTACTGTCAATCCTTCTTGCCAGTTGTTGCCATGTTTTATCACAAAACAAGAACATTAGGTTACGATTTGTTTACCCGATATGTCCGAATGCTGCTTCAAACATAGACAAATGTAAAAAAAAAAAATAACCAAATTTAGAAACAATAAAAATGAAAGTATTAAAGCCGTTAAAGATTGATGGGAACTCGGAAATTCTTTGACCGACGTTGTTTTATATGATTGAATACGTGTTAAATTATTCTTTGAAATTATATTATTTCTCATGTTGTAAGCGATGTGTGTAAACGTCTCAATTTTTGTGTACACAAATAAAAGTGTTGGCGCAGAATTCAACTTCTTACAAATTCTGAAAAAAAGTTGAATAAGAAAGAAAGGCAGAATGTTGCAGACCGAAAAGTTTCTATTTCGAAAATGCATTTCAAGGTTAAAAGTAACAGAAATATTCGAGGTTTTATCTAGTTGGCCTTTTCTCGGTCCGGAAAATGTGGAAAGTTTGAGGTCCGATGTGGATACGAAACGGTCGAAGCAGATCACGGCCAATGTTATCTTGGAGTTTTGTCAGGTATGGAGATGCACGGAATGACCGGAATAAGTTGCACTTGACCATTGACCACTTAACCCCAGCTTTAACAGGAGCTATCCATCATCTCAATCTAACTCTAAAGCTAGGTTCCCACTGCCGATCAAATCAACTTGTAAGTTGACCAAGCGCGACCAAATGATCGGGTACTGGTCTGGCTCGCTGGGCAGGAGTGATCGGGAGAGGTCGAGCTTGGTCGGCATCCAAATTATTTTGGACATGTTAAAAAAAATTGGGTATAGAGATCCAGTAGCCACACACACAAGAAGCAATCGGAAAACGGTCGGGTTTTGATCGAGACTCATCGAGTAGAGGGTCGAGTTGATCGGGATACAATCGTGTAGAGACCTAGTGCGGTGGTGCTGAAGTCATTTGCCCGATCTGTACCCAATCATCTCGACCTCTACTCGAGCAATACCCGATCGACACAAGTATGCCTTGACAATCTGGTCGGGTAGAGATCAAGCAGAGGTCCAGTTGATCGGGTAGAGATCGTGTAGGGATCGTATCTGGGTTGAGATGATCGAGTAGAAATTGGAGTGGTTGTTGAATTGACGTCGAGGAGTCGTGAATGAGCGCAAGGGGATCGTGTATTATCAAGTAGAGGTAGAGAAGAACTTGTGTACATTCGGTCAAGCTTGGTCGGGGAATTTGAGTGACCGGGATCATCGAGTTGATCTAATTGGCAGTGGGAAACTAGATTTAGGCTGTAGTATTAACACCAGGGTGATTACTGGGGGATCCAATTTGTTTGCATAGCCTACATCATGGCATGACGCTTGCGACCAGCAGATTAAGGCCTTAGGGTTAAAACCTGGCGAGAAATGTCACACCTATATTTCTAACACAGTTAAAAGTTAGGCAACACATGTATAAATGTGAATGTGATAATGGACGTGACTTACACACATGTATGGGAATTGAGGAACGCATAAGCAACACAAACAGTCAGTAGAATATTGGTGCAGTTCATTTTGTTTTGTTTTGTTTCCTTTTTTCACCTTGCTGTTTTTCTCGGCAAAATTTCGAAACAAAAGAAAATGGACACCTCTGTAAACCGGACAATAGATCCGGTTTTCACAAGTTTCACTGTACATACAATTACTTTTACACATTTACTGTAGACATTTTATTCCCAAGTTTTAAAACCTGGTTATAACCATTTAATTCCCGATAGTCAGCATGCGAATTACTTCTGATATACGGCTCAAATATTGACATTGAAATCATTTGTGTTGGTAATTATACTCTATATTTTTCAAGCTTTGATGTAACGATATATACAAGTATCGAAATGGTTTTGGGGCGAAATGTCCAGACTGCACCGACATTACGTGGTTTATTTTGCAAAAAGAATATTTACATTATAAACATAAAACTAAAGGAGAAGGTATACAGTTCTTATATATTAACAAATGATTTAAAGGTGAATACATGTTTATGCGATCGAAACGTTATTGTAACGATTCAATGACCACTGAGGATACATGCCAATGAAAATAAGTATGTTAAAAACTCAGGTAAGTGGAATCACGATGTACCCATCTTGGAGGGCTTATCAAAATCGCTGCGGTCATTATGGAAAAAAACGTGATGGGAAAATCCGATGATATTCTTGATTCACCATGATTTATTGGCTGTAGTGGGCAGCTGTCTCTCTCCCGCGATCAGTGAAATCGCGGTGATGCGCGGATTTCGAAAGTTCCGCGAGGTCTCATGTACTGTTACTGTATAAAGGTCTAAAACAAGTAAAGAACTCTCAAAAGATCTAGAAGAAGAAGAAGGTCTAAGGTTCTCAAAAGGTCTAACTAGAGAAGAAGGCTTTAACCCTGTCCTCCATGAATGTCAATATCAAATTAATTTGTTTTTACTGCACATGGACCAGAAATTGTTAGTCATGGTAGAAACTGTAGAATCATATCTATATTATATCATAAGCAAACAGAGCAGACCCTGAGCAGATGGCCCCTGTAGGAGCTGTCTGATCTGGGTCTACTGTGTACAAAGGCGTAGAAAGGCGTATTTATGGAGTAGAGGGTTAAAATAACTAAAACTTGTCCCAGTAATTTTTCAATAGTGGTACAAAACGTCCCAGTAACGTTTCAATAATGGTACGAAATGTCCTTTGATGAACTGGTTTTGGTATGAAACATCCCGTAGCTACCCCCCCCCACCCACACCCACACCCACACACACACACACACACACCCCACCCCACCCCCAACTTACTTCAAACTTTTCTATTATTTTTTCCTTTTTTAAATCTTTCTTTCAGAAACCACCCATTGTGTAACTTGAGTGACTTAGATGATGTAACATATAGATGATGTAGGATGCAAAGTCGACCTGCAGAGCTTTTTTTCTCTATATGACAGATACCTGCGATTTTCTTTAAAAATCATGCAGTTTTCCCCTAAAAATGGGTTTACCTCATGTTTTTTTCTTCCCCAATTGGCAAACTGTGCATGATTGTTTCCCCTAATTAGCCATTTTTTCTATATAAAATGGGGTACCAGCAAATTTTTCCCCTTCAAGTGAAAAAAAGGCCTGGTCGACTCAGTCTGTGTCAGTTCAGCCATATTTACTTACATTCAACCATGTTGTTAAACATTTAGTTCAGAAAAGTCGAACGGGTTGGAATCTGATGCAATTGCTACTCAATAATTAACAACAAGCTTTCCAGTACTTTTAAGGTGTCATTATGAAATTAACAAGGAGGGATAATAATTAATATTAGGGGAGTGATGTGCTGATGAATTGCACTACTAGACGATCACGTTGAGCAGGTAACGATGTGATGATCAACGAAAAACAGGCCATCATCAACGATTTATACATAATCTTATCACGTCCTTATGGAGACCTTATAGTTTAGCAAACAGTAAAAGCCAGACACGGCCAAACATCTGATTAGGGTTTTAGACATTTTTTATCACATTGTTGTAACTTCAAACATAATCATTTTGTAATCTAAGATTTAACCCTTTTCCTCATATAAACGTGTTTTCACGCATTTGCAAACAGAGCAGACCCAGATCAGATGGCTCCTAGAGGAGCCATCTGATCAGGGTCTGCTCTGTTTGCTAACAGAATTAGAAAGATCTGTTTCTTTGCTTTCTAAAATGTCAACAATGTTCCACCTTCGGCTTCCATATATTTCTTTATAAGTATTTTGTTAATGAATATTCAGTAGGTATTGAAATTTGGACTAAACATAGAACAGGGAAAGGGTTAAAACAGAATTTACCTTTATCAAATGCCATGTTTTAGAAAAAGAGATTGGTCTGGATGTACATGTACATTGATTGCAACCCTACAGCCCATATTTGGCCTTTACCCAGACTCAAATAAACCTGCCATATAAGACTTTAATCGTGAGTTTTAATCATTGATAGATCGAACATGTGCTATTGATTGATTAGATATTTTGGGTCCAATTCCCAACCCAAGTATAGGGGTATAGTTTGTTCATCTACTCAAAAATCTGGCAGGGGAGGGAATAGGGAGTCTGAGAATTTGTGGATTTGTCTGCATCTTATTTGTAGTTTATTCAAAAATATATTTTGTTTAGTATTAATAAACTTCTGTTGTTTTATTTGTGTATGTAAGGATTTCTTATGATCCATATTTAATCCTTTACTTTGTAGATGCAGTAACACCTCTCTATAACGGCCACTAAATTGTGTCAATTAGTTGGTATTTAGGGCAGGTGGCTGCTTAAAGCAAGGTGAAAGTAAATCAAAACGCTCCTATAGGAGCATTCTGATTTATGTTCACCTTGCTTTAAGCAGCCACCTGCCTATAACACAAAAAACAAAATACTTGATGTAATTTAGTGGCCGTTATAGAGAGGTTTTACTGTAATATAAATATGATTTTTGAACCCTTCAGTTTGCTAGTTCAATATAAAATTTGTGTAAGAAATTATTTATTAATGAACTTTTTACAATGATACATGTATATCTACACATAATGTTTTGGCTCAGGTAGAAACTGTAGAACCATAGTTATATTATACCTTAAGCAAACAGAGCAGACCCTGATCAAACAGCTCCTATAGGAGCCATCTGATCTGGGTCTGCTCTGTTTGCAAATGTGTTAAAAGGTGTTTATATGAAGAAAGGGTTAAGGCCTTTGCAAACAGAGTAGACTAAATCAGATGCCTTCAGTGGGAGCGGTCTGATTAGGGTCTGCCTTGTTTGCTTATAGAATATATTATATATGTTTGATTCTTAACCCATTCCCCCATATTGATGCTTTTTCACGCCTCTGTAAATGTCACCGTTTGAAATGATTGTGATAAATAGAGCATTTGCTCCACATGAGCAAATGCTCTATTTATCACAATGGTTTCAAAATGCCACAATTCTAAAACTTTTCTTTTCCCTAGAGTAAATAACCATTTTCAGTAGATTAACTCAGAGTTTTTGTCTAAAAATAGCCTATGAGGTAATGGGTTAAATTTGTATCATGGTGAAGTTCTCTTGTTTATAATAGAAATTCAGCTACTTAATATTCATACATTCATGATTTCATTCATAATGAATATTCGTGTTAATATTATAATACACATGTGCATGTACATAGCATAATAAATGCATGTCTACTATCTTTTTCAGAACAAAGGTGGACTAAATTTAGAGAAAATTGGAGAGCTTGAACTGTTGTGTAAGTTTAGGTCTAGATCTAGCAATTAGGTGTACTGAAAATTAGTTTTGTCTTCTTGTATGAAAAATAGCCATTGTACTAATTTTCTATAGCTTGTTTTAACCCTTTCCCTGTTCTATGTTTATTCCAAATGTCAATACCTGCTGAATATTTATGAACAAAATATTTATAATGACAAATGGAAGGTGGAACATTGTAGCCATTTTACAAACTAAAGAAACAGATCTATCAAATTCCACAAGCAAACAGAGTAGACCCTGAGCAGAAGCCATTTTACAAACTAAAGAAACAGATCTATCAAATTCCACAAGCAAACAGAGTAGACCCTGATCAGACGGCTCCTGATCTGGGTCTACTCTGTTTGCAAATGCATGAAAACACATTTATATGAGAGAAAGGGTTAATCATGTGGAAGTGTTTACCTATACTGATAAGTGTAAGGAATCAGACCAAGTTTTACTATTGATTATTTGTTTGATTCGACCAATTGACGTTTGATATAATTGATAATTGTAAATAAATGTAATAAATAATGACTCTGAATATTAATTGGCTCAATTTATGTGATGGCATCATATAAATTGAGCCAATTAATGTATATACATAAATTCTTTTGACATCTATATATATTATTTCATAAACATCAGAGCAGACTGATCAGATAGCTCCTATGTATAATCTAGGTCTACTCTGTAAGTCTCTGCTTACAAAAGCAGGATTGTCTGGTAATGGGATGGAAAACAAATTAACCCTTTACTCCATGAATATTTATGTAAGAAATAATGACATCATGAATATTAATTAGATTAATAATTTGTTATAATAGCATATGGACACTGAATTTTTCAGCCATGGCAGAAATTGTAGAATCATATCTATATTATATCACAAGCAAACAGAACAGACCCTGATCAGACGACTCCCATAGGCATAGAAAGGCATATTTATGGAGTAAAGGGTTAACTCAGTCTTAACCTCAATTTTTAGCCAGTTCAACTGTATGCAGGCGTATAGCTACCTATACGTCGGTACGCCAGGGAATCCACAATATTGTGCCGATTTTTTTATTCTACATCGATCTAGATCCTATACAGTAATTATTCATTTAACAAATACTCGTCGTCATGTAGCCTGCTGGCTGTCTGTAGATAGAGTAAGTAGATTTCACTATTTCTTGCTATGTCGGGCGAATTTACATTTATCAAAATGGTACCAAATTCAATTATTCAGTTTTACAAATTGGTAAGGAGAGGAGATTGGGTATCCCAATGCTAAGGATAATTAGGGTAGTCTCATTTTCAGGCATACAGCACCATGCAGCCAAAAGACAATGGACAGCCTATCGACTCTCTGGTAAACAAGGTCAGTGCTTATTAGGATATTTTCAGTGACCCCTTTGAATGCTGAATACAAGTATATATAAATCAGAATCAGTGTTTAACCTTTTCCCTGTTGAATATTCATGTAACAAATGACATCCTGAATATTAATAGACCAACTTTTTTGCAGCAATTTTAACAAAGGGATTTTTGACTGGCAGAAATTGTTGAATCTGATCTACATAATTCCAGAAGCAAACTCAATAGCAGACCCTGATCAGACTGCTACTACATGTACAGGAACCATTTGGTCTTGGTCTACTCTTTTTGCAAAGATGTTAAAAAATGTTTGTATGAAGGCAAGGGTTAACGATAGAGTCAGTTTAGTATTAAAAAAAATTAATTTGCTAGAGGATTTTTAATGAAATAAACAGTGCAGACTCGTGATTAATGGGTTGGATAGGAGTCATTTGAAGTTGGTCTGTACTGCTTGCATGCCAATATTCTTGTTTCCCGCCTTAACCCTTTCCTTGTTGTATATTCATGTAAGAAATAATGACATCATGAATATTAATAAGATTATTTTTAGCTCGTCTGTTTCAAAGAAAAGTCGAGCTATTCTGATCACTATGTCGTAGGCGTGCAAACACTTAATGCAGCTCATTACTCGAAAAGTATAAGAGGTATCAACATGAAACTTCATAGGTTAGTAGATCACATTGAGGTAAAGGCCCCTATACAAGAACCATAACTTGATTTTAAAATTTTGGAGTTATGGCCCTTTTTTTTTTTTCAATATAGCTCGAGAAGAACCAAATCAGACGAGCTCTTGTTTATAATAGCATATGAACACAAAACATTTTGGCTCAGGCAGATGCTATAGAATCAGATCTATATTACACAATAAGCAAACAGAGCAGACCCTGATCAGACGGCTCCTATAGGAGCCGTCTGATCTGGGTCTACTCTGTTTGCAGATGCGTGAAAATGGGCTTACATAAGGGAAAGGGTTAAAGGAGTTAAACTTTTACACTCTGTGGGTAAATACATGTACAGTAAAAGCCCGCTAATGCGACCACCAAAAAGGGGCATAATTCTGGGTGGCAGAGGCAGGTGGTAGCTTAATGCAAGACGAAAGTTATGCAGAAAGCTCCTATAGGAGCTTTCTGCATAACTTTTGTCCTGCATTAAGCAACTACCTGCTTTAGACGACATCAGTGGCTGTTTATTAAGTGGTCGCATTAGCGGGGGTTTCACTGTATATGATAAACTTTGCAAACAGTGTTGATTATAAATGACAGAGTATTCCTGCATGTCATTAGGGTCCAAACATTTTGACACTCTCAATCATGTTATTAGTAAGAGAAGAATGAACAATGTATTTTGAGAATTGAAGCAGATGTCCAGATAAGATACAATGTATATGTAAATTTTAAGAATACATGTACCTCGTTCATTGTATGAGACCCTGTAATGCTATACATGTATTTTTACAGGAAAAGTGCCAGCTGACATTAGTTCACCAGTCAAATTTAAGCAGAGGCTGAACAAGTTTATACGTTTATACTTCAATAAGGTAATAAGCTTATACAGTTCTATGCAGTGACAACTTCAAAGAAATCTAATAGTTGGTAATTGTTTAACCCTTTACTCCATAAATACACCTTTCTACGCTTTTGCAAACAGAGTAGACCCAGATCAGACGGCTTCCATAGGAGCTATCTGATCAGGGTCTACCCTGTTTGCTTATGGAATAATATACATGTAAATTTATCTGATTGCAAACATAGTAAACCTAGATCAGATGTCTCCGTCTGATCAGGGTCTGCTCTGTTTGCTATTAAATGGAATTTAACAGATCTGTTTCTTTACTTTCTAAAATGACTACAATGTTCCACCTTCCATATTTCATTATAACTATTTTGTCCATGAATATTCATTAGGTATTGAAAGTTTGAATAAACATAGAACAGGGAAAGAGGTAAACAGCCACCTGCTTTTAAAGACTACCATGTTTATTCATTAAATGGTTGCCATAGAGAGGTTCTGCTGTATTGTATTTCACACATGAAAGTTTACTCGAGAATTGTGTCTGTTTTCACAGGATTGCATTACCTCAGTATTGCTGCACCATGGTCTGTTGTGGACTCGCGTCTACCTACCAAAGCCAGGCACCAAGGTGTACCAGGCTAATAGATGTCTCTACTTTGTACACTACCCTGACACACCTGTAGTCATCTTCAGCGGCATGCGGGCAGGGTTTGCAGACTTCCTGACACATGTAAGTCCTTGAACTTAGATAATGTATGAATACTTAGAAAATGTATGACTCATGGGTGATAAATGTTAAGCCTTTACTCCTGTAATCCTTATAGATAAACTGCCCATTAACACATTACCCCCTAGTGACGCATTTTTGTGCCTCTATAAAATTCACACTGTGAAACCATTGTGATAAATAGAGCATTTGCTCCATAGGAGCAAATGCTCTATTTATCACAATGGTTTCAATACTACACAGTTCTAAAACTCCCCTTTTCTATAATTAATGCTCGTTTTCGGTAGATTAATTAAAAAAGGTTGGGTCTAAAAATAGCCTAGGAGATAATGAGTCGAGCAAACAGAATAGAACCAGATCAGTTCTTGTAGGAGTCATCTGGTCAGGGTTTGCTCTATTTGGTTATGAAATGATATGCATCTGATTCTACTGTTTCTATCAAGGCCAAAACTTCATGTGTTCATGTCATTTTAAAAAGTATAGCATTGATTAATATTTATGACACCATTATTTCTTACATGAAGAATCATGGAGTAAAGGCTTAAACGGTGAATTTGTAATGGCAGACAGCACTGACTGATCAGTTGGGTCTTCTTGGAGCTCTCTGATATATATATGGTCTACACTGTCTGCAAATACCAAGAAGCTCAATTTCCACATTCAGAGAGATAAGTACATAGTGATCTTTACACATATTTTTTATATTCCCACCTTTAACCCTTTACTCTATAAGTACATATTTCTACGCTTTTGCATTTACAGAATAGACCTAGATCAGATGGCTCCAGTAGGAACCGTCTGATCAGGGTCTGCTCTATTTGCTTATGATATAATATAGATATGAGTCTGCAGATTCTGCCATGGCCAAAAAATCCTTTGTCCATAATTATGCTATTATAATAATTAATCTAATATTTACGCTGTCAATATTTCATTCATGAATGTTCATGGAGAAAAGGGTTAAAGTTTTGCCAGGGTATGATCATACTCAGTGTACTATTGCCCTGTCTGTGTGTCAGTATTGTGAGTCCAGTTTAATACCAGCCCTGCCAGTAGCACCATCTATGTCATATATAAAGTCCCAATTTCTGCAAGACTTAACACATATTATTATATTTGTATTATTTATCATATTTGACTTGTAATTTCAGCAAAACAATGGTCCATCTGTCAGTACCTTTGTTAAACCAATCTTTTTATATGCCTGTTTGAAAAAACGGGACGTATTATGGAATGGCGCTGTCTGTAACATCTCTAACTCAAGTTCTGCTTGGTGGATCCTTCTCAAATTTCACCACAATGTTTATCTGGAAATGCTACAGTAGCCTGTTGAGTCCCAGTATGTATATCCAAGGTCAAGGTCACACAATTGGACTTTAGCATTTGCATTTAGCAAATATGTTAAATGTCTGGCTGTAACATCTCTAACTCAAGTTCTGCTTGGTGGATCCTTCTCAAGTTTCACCACAATGTTTATCTTGACATGCTGCAGTAGCATGGGTGTGTCCATGTACGTATATCCAAGGTCAAGGTCACACAACTGGACTTAGAATTTGCGTTAAGCAATATGTTAACCTCAATTTATGTTGAAAGTCCACTTATTTACATAACGCTTTGAGATAAAGCTTTGAAACTGAAAAGCATTTTGACAGAACTATGACCCTTTTTAACTTAGAATTTTTGTTGTGGTCATGGTATGTTAGAAATTAAGATAGTAATGAAGTCAACCTAAATTGTTGCATGCTAGAATGTGTGATAATTCCTCGCTATGTTAGTACAGTAAAACCCCTCTTAACCGGTCATCAAAATTAGTATGAAAACCGGTCTTTCAGACAGATGGCAGCTTAATGCAGGTTGAAAGTCATGCAGAAACCTCCAAAAGCAGCTTTCTGCATTACTTTAACCCTGCATTAAGCAGCCACCTGCCTAAAAAGACCTTAATTGTTCTGTCATAAGTTCCCTTTTAGAGTGTTCTACTGTAGTAATGATTGCCAGACTTGCAAGAGATTTGGTCATGTGATCTATCCTTAGATTGGCAGCTGATGATTTGCAACTGATTTACATGAGATTTGTTTATGCTGAATGTTTTGAGTGGCCACACATGATAGTTTAACTCTTACACGCTAAGTAATTTTCCATCTGCAACATTAATTTTGTCGTCTGCTTCAATTCTTAAAATAAACTTTCTCTCATTTTTTGCAAAAATATGGTCAAGATGACAAACAGTTTGGATCCTGATGAGACGCCGCATTATGCGACGTCTCATCTGGATCCAAACTGTTTGCATAGGTAATCACAGTTTCGCCGCTAGCGTGCAAAGAGTTAAGTACTCAAAGTAGCTTTGTAATTTTCAATCTTTAAGGATTTCTATTATTTGGTGTCTTACCACATTTAAATTGTATTCATTTTATCTTATGTTGGATTTTTGAAAGCAATGTTGAAAAAAGTTCAGTTTTCTGTCTTTGATAATCAAAATCCCCTACTCACTTGTTTTGTTGGGTTTTTTTGCAGTGTTTGGTGGTTGCTCTGGGTTACCAGGAGATAACAGAGATGTGTTTGTCAGGACACCACATTGAGTCAATCGCAGAGCTGGCAATAAACAAGTTTTCAGAAGTGAGTACATACCACTAAATTTAACAAGCATTGGGTAAACGTTATGTATAAGAGCAAACACTTACTGAATGAAAAAATGGGTCTTTAAAAACAGATGATTTTCATAGCAGAGCAAAAATAATGCAAAAAAAAAAAAAGATCAAAAATAATGCATAAAGTATTAGTGTTACTTTTGTAAGTGCATTAGACTACAACCTATCAGAGTAATAGATAATAAAGGTGCGTATTCAATTATACTAAACTTGTCATTTCTCCACCAAAGTCTGTGTTGTGACCACTTTTTAGAATCCTCTCTTCGAGAAACAATTCTAAAGAGTGGTCACAACATCAGGTTTGATGGAAGATTAAAGGAGCTATTCTTGAAAATGTTTTAATTTACACCTGATTTGAGCGCCTGACCTGTACATCTTTAATGATGATTAGACTCCTTTTGAGTGGTTACTTTATAGCAGTTTTTACATCACTTCTTCATCTGTTCCATCTGTCTGATTCTCGTCTCTGTCTGCTTCAGTCTCTGTCCGTCATGCTTTTTATGTCACCTGCCGAGAAGCAGTGTGTCACTTAGGGATCACTTTTCCGTCGTCTGTCTGTCCGTCCGTCTGTCTCTGTCTGTCTGTTTGTCACACTTTCTTTTTTTTGCCATCATTTCTAAATCATTTTAGAGCTTTCAAATTTCACATGTGTCTTCCTCTCATTGAGGACCATTGATGTAACTAAGGTCAATCTATATGCAATACTTTTTTAGTTATTCCCCTTTGTTCCGATTTTTGCACTCCAGCGGATTACCGGTAACTGTTTTTGTGTCACCTGACACATGAGCTCCTTCGAGTCACTCTTGTTCATTACATTTCACTTCAATAAGTGACACATGTGGTCCTTCAAAGACTCTTGAAACTTTGTATATGCAACTGTATAACTGCTACCTTGTAAGTAAAGTTTGATGTTTGGGCTGTTACCTGGATATAGTCATTATGACCAGCTTTTAATACAACTTCGAACGTTTAGTTTGTTCATAGAAGCAGAAGTCCAGATAAGATGGGTACGTTAAAACATTTTCAAGAATAACTTTATTTCTCCACCAAACCCTATGTTGGGACAAAACATAGGGTTTGGTGGAGAAGTGACGACTTTAGTATTTTGAGCACGCACCTTTAGTATTTGATTACACCCCTTTATCTGTTGTTCTGAGAAGTTAGCATTACTCTGCTAGCATTGAAAGATCTTGTATGTTAGAACTGTGAAACTTTTTGTTGGTACAAAAATTGTGTATTTCTTTAGTTCATTTTAAGAATTCTCATTGTTAATACAGGGTGGATTCATCAAGTTTCAAAAGACTCATCGACCAAATGGACCACTTGGATTGACCACAACAAGGAAAAGAAAAGGTACCTATTAACAACATATAGCGAGACATCAAAGCTGCAGAAAAACCTGTAAACCGAAATGATAAAATCCTCATTTTTCCACAAAACCCTATCTTGTGGCCACTCTTTAGAATCATCTCAAAGAGCCAATTCTAGAGTGGTCACAGTATACGGTTTGGTGGAGAAATAAAGGAGCTATTCTTAAAAAAATTTAAATATACTCATCTGGACCTCTGAAAACCTGGTTTAATTTGAATACACTACCTGCCTAAAAGTATCTTTATTCTTCTGTACTAGAGTTCTTGTTAAGAGGGGTTTTACTGTACTAAGGATCTGTACAGGTTGCAAAGACTGATACAAATTGGAGACAAACTGCTGACCTAGATCATATACTAAGTGCTCATTTCGCTTTGAAACAGGTGATTTTTGACTTCTTACAAAAACTATTTATCTATCACATTTTGGATAAATCACAAGTTTATGATATCACTTTCCCTCATATAAAAGCCTTTTCACGCCTTTGCAAACAGAGTAGACCAAGATCAAACAGCTCCTATAGGAGCCGTCTGATCAGGGTCTGCTCTGTTTTTCTTGTGACTTGTAATACAAATCTGATTCTACAGTTTTTGTCAAAGTAAAAACTTCCCTTGAAATGTTTTACATTATAAAAATTCAACTAATAAATAATCATAATGTCATCATTGCTTACATGAACAGGGACAGGGTTAAGTATTGAAGTTTGTAGTAGGTCCAGCTACCTGGATGCACATCAGTATCAATAGATAAGAGTCAGTTTCGCTAGAAGACTGAATGGCAAGACACTGGTCAGAGAGCTCCTTAACCCGTTCCTCCATAAATACGCCTTTCTACGCCTCTGTAATAGTCACTTCTTGAAACCATTGTGATAAATAGAGCATTTGCTCCATAGGAGCAAATGCTCTATTTGTCACAATGGTTTCAATACTACACAATTCTAACATTTTCCTTTTCTCAAGTTGATGCTCCTTTTCGGTAGATTTATTCAAAGAGGTTAGGTCTAAAAATAGCCTATGAGGGAAAGGGTTAAAGAACCCATCTGATCTCAGTCTACACTGATTGCATATTCTATTGAACCCATTTCTGGCATTCAAATGGAGGAAAGAGTTAACTCTTTCACTGCCTTGACCAGTCTGTGATTACCTTTGAGAACAGTGTTGTTCCTGATAAGATACAGAGAAACTCTGATAGTGTCTAATCAGGAGCCACACTGTTTGATAATATAATTATGTTTCTTGAAACAAAAAGGAAAAAATCACATGAAAATTGAAGCAGATGACAACAGTACAGTGAAAACTTGATACTACGAAATTTTAGCAATGTAGAATTTATATCTCTGTAGGCAGGTGACTGCCTAATGCAGAGTGAAAGTCATGCAGAAAGCTCCTAGAGGAGCTTTCTGCATGACTTTCACCCCGCAATAATTGAGTGTTCGAATAGTCAAGATTGTACTGTATATGACAGCATAAGAGTTAAGATTAGTTGCACTCTCTCTGTTACACAGTTCCAGACACTTCATTTGATAGCTCAATAGTAGATGAGAAGAGGGTGGAGAAGAGGCAGAGACTTGAGATGCTGGCAAACAGTTTTGGGGACTTCGAGCAGCCACAACTAGAGAAAATTGAGTTTAAGGTAAGAACTTTGAGCACCCAAAACTAGAGAGTTGTGTTTTAGGTAAGAACTTTGAGCAGCCAAAACTAGAGAGAGTTGAGTTTAAGGTAAGAAAACTAGAGAGAGTTTAAGGTAAGAACTTTTAACAGCCAAAACTAATGAAGCCAAAACTAATGAGAGTTGTGTTTAAGAAAAGATAAAAGATTCTCCTGCCTTGGGTAAAAAACTGTTTAGATTTGAGGTGCATTAAGAGAAAAAAAGAGAAGAGTATACAATCAGATTTTATACTTAACCCTTTACTATAGGGATGTTCTTTTCTACCTTTGCAAACAGAGTAGACCCAGATCAGACAGCTCATACAGGAGTCTGCTTCTTCTTTGTCTTTTACAGAGGCATCAAAAGGTGTCAATACAAAGGAATGGGTGAAAAGATAATATCTTCTTGAGAAACCCATATGGACTAGAGATTCTGAAAACAGTTTGGCAGAGGTTTCTATTTGTTAACAGGCATTAAAACACATTTAACAGTAAAAAGTTGTAATTCTTTTTTTTCAGGTGGAATTGCCATATAGAAGCAAGACCATTGCCCAAGATCTTAGGAGTGAAGGTCATATCTTCCAGAGTCGTGTCAAATTTCAGGGCAAGAATGTGCTTGAAGGACTCAGAAACCTCGGGGAAAGAGGTTATGCCCGGGTTCCCCTGCCTAAACATCTAACATGTGTTCCCTCCAGAGCCCGGAACTACTTTTTACTTGCAAAAGCTCCAAGGAAAAATGACACTATCCAGGAGAAGGACAAATCTTTGTCACAAGACACCAGTCCTGCACAAAAAGAGATGTCGTCTCCACGAGAAGCCAGAGCATTACGACGTTCTGTTTTATCAAAGGAAAATAGACAAAGTAATAATACATCCCGTACTAAACAGAAATCAAGATAGAATACACTACAGTGGTGCACAATAGAGCTGTAGATTAGAGGAGTATTCAGGAAATACAGTATAACTCCTCTGAACCGGCATTCTAGTAGAGAAGAATTTAGACAGTTTTAGGCAGTTTGCTTAATGCAGGGTGAAAGTCATGCAGAAAGCTCCTAGAGGAGCTTTCTAGAGGAGCTTTCTGCATGACTTTCACCCTGCATTAAGAAACCACCTGTCTTCAAGACCTATTTTTATACTAAATTGAACATCCTGTTTAGAGAGGTTTTACTGTATAGGTAATATAGTTTCTCAAGCAAACTCTATCTTGCTGTCGGTTTTTTTAAAACCTTACAACACCGAATTTTCAAATGGACTATTCTAAAATTCAAGCTCAAGCTTATGGTAATATTAAGGGATTTATCTAAAGTAAAGTGTAACATGACAAACAGTGCAGACCCTGATGAGAGGGCTTCTAAAGGAGCCCTCTCATCTGGTTCTACACTGTTTGCAAAGGACGTAAGTGACTTGTGTCCCACACTGAAAGGGTTAAACCCTTTCCTCTATGAATGCACCAGTCCATGCCTTTGCAAACAGAGTAGACCCATGGGAGCCATCTGCCCAGGCTCTTCTCTGTTTGCTTATGGAATAATATAGATACAGTTTCTGCCATGGCCTTTATTTACTGTGTTTATGTGCCATTATAAAAATTTAACCCTCTACTTCCTAAATATGCTTTTCTATGCCTTTGCAAACAGAGTAGACCCAGATCAGATGGCTTGCGTCTGATCAGGGTCTGCTCTGTTTGCTTATGATATAACATAGATATGATCCTACAGTTTCTGCCATTGCTAAAAATTACTGTGTGAATGTGCTGTTATAACAGATTAATATAATTGATATTCAAGACATCATTATTTCTTACATGAATGTTCATGGAGGAAAGGGTTAAAAAAAATTCTCCTCTTGTCTTGAAAGAGTTAGTTATGATTTTGTTTGTATTTTTAAAAAAAAAGGTAATTTGATAGTATCCAGCATGAGTAATAAGCATTACATCAGCTTAAACATTAATCCTTTAGTACTAGATAGGGACCTTTTGACAGCTTTGCAGATAGAGTAGAGCCAAATCAGATGACTCCTGTAGAAGCCGTCTGATCAGGATCTGCTCTGTTTGCTTGTGATATAAATCTCATTCTACTGTTTCTTCCAAGGTCAAACATTTCTATGTTCATATTATACACCTTTATAAAAAAATCAGCTTATAAATATGTCACTATTCCTTGTGTGAATATTCATGAGGAAAAAGGTTAAGTTACAGTGTTGCTAATTTTGGCCTTTGTGCATTACTAGGCTGGAACTATTGCAGAATATTTAACCCTTTCCCTGTTTTATATTTATTCCAAATTTCAATACCTACCAAATATTCATGGACAAAATAGTTATAATGAAATACGGAAGGTGGAGCATTGTAGTATTTTAGAAAGTAAAGAAACAAATCTTTCAGATTTCACTAGCAAACAGAGCAGACCCTGATTAGACGGCTCCTATTGGATCTGCTCTGTTTGCTATTGGCATGTTATAGATCTGATTGTACAGTTTTGGTTTTTTTTTGGTTTTTTTCAAATCAAAAACTTTCTATTGAAAGTTCACATTTAATATAAAAATTCAGCTAATGAATATTTATGATGTCATGATTTCTTACATGAATATTGACAAGGGAAAGGATTAACACATAGCATGGTCTTCAGTGTCCTGTTGATATGATCAAAAAGGCATCTCAGAGCAATTCACACAAACTGAGTTGCTGATTAAACAGCATCTCATTGAAATCCGGAATGTATTTAATTTATTCAACCCTTTACTCCATAAATACACTTTTCTATGCCTTTGCAAATAGAGTAGACCCAGATACGATGGCATCTATAGAAGCCATCTGATCAGGGTCTGCTCTGTTTGCTTTTGATATAATATAGATATGATTCTACAGTTTTTGCCATGGCTAAAATTACTGTGTCTGTGCGCTATAATAACAAATTAATCTAATTAATATCATGACGTCATTATTTCTTACATGAATATTCATGGAGGAAAGGGTTAAAACTATGGACGGTATACTAAATAAACCAATAGACAATTTCTATCAACTCACGCAAGTAGTGGTTTTAAACTCAATACTACTAGTTGTCAGACTTGACAGATTTTATAATTATGCCCCCACATAGGGGTGGCATATAGGGTTGCCCTTGTCCGTCTGTAAGTCTGTAGGCACAACTAGAAGAATTTGTCCGGACTTCTTCTTGGAAAGTGTTTGTCCAATCCACACCAAACTCTACACACATGTTTGTGGCCATTTTATCTTGGTCAAGTTCGATAGCCATGCTAATCGCTCCAGTCGTTTAGGAGTTGTGGCCTTTTATTTTCAAACATGACTTTAAAATATCTTTTCCGGACTCTTTCTTGGAAAGTATTTGTCCAATCCACATCAGACTTTACCCACATGTTTGTGGCCATTATATCTTGGTCAAGTTCGATAGCCATGTAAATTGCCTCAGTCGTTTAGGAGTTGTGGCCCTTTATTTTCAAAAATGACTTTAAAAAGATCTTGTCCGGACTCTTTCTTCGAAAGTATTTGTCCAATTCACATCAAACTTTACACACGTTTGTGGCCATTATATCTTGGTCAAGTTTGATAGCCATATGTAAATTGCTTCATTTGTTTAGGAGTTGTGGCCCTTTATTTGCAGAAATGACTTTAAAAATATCTTGTCCGGACCCTTACTTTCTGTGACAAAAAGTCTGAAGTGGGGGCATCAGTGTCCTATGGACACATTTCTAGTTTTATTTAATGAACTTTTTAAGGCAAAAAAGAATGTTTGTCTTCTGTTTGAGTTTGTATGTAAATGATATACATGTAAGCATTAGAGGATAGCACAAACGTTTATACACTGCATCCATTGATAAGAATTAGATGGACAATTCATGATATTGGTTAAATAGATTGTATTAGTATATGATATCCTCATCAACTCAATACCCATATCCTAAATCTGTTTTGAAAACAAGATAAACCTGGATCAAGTGAAGGTTTACCTCTCTGCCAGCTGCAACATTATTAACCCTTCGCTTGCTGAATTATGTCTCCCCCATTTATGGGGAGACATATTGTTTTTGCCAGAGTTGTCTGTCTGTCCGTCCGTCTGTCTGTCTGGCCGGCCGGCCGGCCGTCTGTCTGTCTGTCTGTCCGTCACAAACTTGTGTAGCGTGTATCTCTGAAACCAGTTGGGCTAGAGTCACCAAACTTCACAGGAATGTTCACCAGCATGAGTTGTTGTGCACCTGGGGTTTTTGAATTGTCTCCCCCTGATAACTTTGGAGTTATTGCCCCTGATTACTTAAAATTAGAAAAACTTTGTGTCGCGCGTATCTCTGAAACCGCTAGTACTAGAGTCACCAAACTTCACAGGAATGTTCACCAGCATGAGTTGTTGTGCACCTATGTTTTTTGAATTGTCTCCCCCTGATAATTCTTGAGTTATTGCCCCTGATATGAACACTTAAATTTATACAAACTTTGTGTCGCGCGTATCTCTGAAACCAGTAGGGCTAGAGTCACCAAACTTCACAGGATTGTTTACTAGCATGAGTTGTTGTGCACCTGGGATTTTCGAATTGTCTCCCCCTGTTAATTTTTGAGTTACTGCCCCTGATGACTTAAAATTAGACAAACTTTACTTAGTGTGGTGCATATCTCTGAAACCACTAGGGCTAGAGTCACCAAACTTCACAGGAATGTTGACCAGCATGAGTTGTTGAGCACCTGGGATTTTTGAATTGTCTCCCCCTGTTAATTTTTGAGTTACTGCCCCTGATGACTTAAAATTAGATAAACTTTACTTAGTGTGGTGCATATCTCTGAAACCACTAGGACTAGTCACCAAACTTCACACGAATCTTGACCAGCATGAGTTGTTGTGCACCTGGGATTTTTTAATTGTCTCCCCCTGATAATTCTTGAGTTATTGCCCCTGATATGATAACTTAAAATTAGAGAAACTTTGTGCTGTATGTATCTCTGAAACCAGTAGGGCTAGAGTCACCAAACTTTACAGGAATGTTCACCTGCATGAGTTGTTGTGCATCTGGGGGTTTTAATGGTCTCCCCCTGATAACTTTGGAGTTACTGCCCCTTATGACTTAAAATAAAAGAAACTTTACTTTGTGTCGCGCGTATCTCTGAAACCACTAGTACTAGAGTCACCAAACTTCACAGGAATGTTGACCAGCATGTGTTGTTGTGTACCCGGGTTTTTTTAATTGTCTCCAACTGTTCATTTTTTAGTTACTGCCCCTGATGACTTAAAATTAGACAAACTTTACTTAGTGTGATGCATATCTCTGAAACCACTAGGACTAGACAGTGATTAATCTAGAAATTTGAACCATGAGTCCCAGGACTCACTAATCTGAAAACAATGAGTCCCACAGGAAAACTATGAGTCCCAAACTAAATTGATGAGTCCCAAAGCATAAAATTATAAGAAAACTGATGTTAAATCGTAATTTTGCAGTTACATTCTAGTTTTGGAACATTTATTGCATTATAGTTATAAGTATAACCAGGTTTCCTGGCTAGTCTCATCAATTAGCTGTTAACTTTTCTCTGTTCTGTTTATACCAAGTACCAGTACTGTACCTAGTGAATATTCATGGAAAAAGTAGTTATAATCAAATATGGAAGGTGGAATATTGTAGACATTTCAGAAACTTTAAAGAAACTGATCTATCAAACTCCATTAGCAAATAGCAGACCCTTTTCTGACAACTTCTATAGGAGCCGTCTGATATGGGTCTACTCTGTTTGCAAATGTGTGAAAACACGTTTACATGAAGGAAAGGGTTAAGACAGCATGGATGTCGAATATTGTCAAAACCGAAAGTAGATCGATACCACCATTCAGAGTACCCATGTGTGGACTACTTACCTGGCACGAAGCAACAAAATGATATTTTCGATAGTGTTTCGATTGTGTGTACATTTACCATGCAATGTTTGGCCTGATATTTGTCGCATATGCAGCAAAACATGAAATCAAGTCGACCATCCGTTGCCTAACAGAAGTCAACTAGGAGTAAGTCGCCAACCACTTTGGTCAGAACTCTTTCTCTCTTTAAGCTGACAGTCGTTATTTTCCTCCATTACATCGGATTCGGGATCCTTATTTTGATCCACGAACGTTGAAATCATGTCACTGGGACACAACTGACCTAACATCGTTTGATTTGAGTCGATCTTAGCGACTATTTTCGGTAGCAGCATCTTGGATTATCCGGGGTCTTTCGGTGCTGCGATTTTAAAAGGAATGTTTTCATTGGCTCATTACGAACATCCTGCTGCATACTAGCCAATCAAAATCATTGTTGTAAAATACATACAACAGTCGGATGTTGATATCGCTACGGTGTTCTAGTAGTTTCACTACGTGGAATTAACTTCAACGGCTACACGCAGCCTTATTTTAATGCGTCCTTTAGGACGCTTACACTTCAGAATGATGCGTTTTTTGCTATTTTAATGCGTCTCTGACGCAGGACGCAGACCTAGATTAATCACTGCTAGAGTCACCAAACTTCACACGAATCTTGACCAGCATGAGTTGTTGTGCACCTGGGATTTTTGAATTGTCTCCCCCTGATAATTCTTGAGTTATTGCCCCTGATATGATAACTTGACCAGCATGTGTTGTTGTGTACCCGGGGATTTTGAATTGTCTCACCCTGATAATGTTGGAGTTATTGCCCCTGATGACTTAAAATTAGACCCTGATAAGTTTGGAGTTACAGACATTACACTTGTGTATTGGAAAGAGAATGGGAGGGGGAGACATCTGTTTTTGTGACAAAAACAAACCTCTAGTTTTAAAATGCATTTCTCCTTCTTTACCCATGCCCTGTTGTATATTACATATATCTTCACTGTGTACAAGTATTTCGCTGTGCAGGAGCTGTCTCATCTTGTTCTTCACTATTTACAGGTAGGTATATTGACGCGAATAACAAGCGAAGGGTTAATGATTTCCTCTGCTTTACTTGTCTAATTTTCTCTTCTTATGGAAAAACATTAACTCTTTCCCTGAACATTATTCATGTAAGAAATAATGACATGATGAATATTTATTAGCTAAATTTTTATAATGTAAAATTTTAAAGGCAATTTTTATGCCCCCGCCTTTAGGCGATGGGAGCATTAAGTTTTACCCTTGTTTGGTTTTACAAAAACTGAACCAGACATATATCATGTCAAAAAGCAAACAGAGCAGACCCAGATCAGATGGCTCCTATAGGAGCCATCTGATCTGGTTATACTCTGTTTGCAAATGTATAAAAATGTTTATATTAGGGAAAGCATTAAATATTTCTTCTTTTTTATTTTTCTAATTCTACTCCTCTTCTGGAAAAAACATTAAAGGAGAATAATTATAAAACAATGCATCAAAATGAGATGCTGAGTTAGGCCTCGCCAGATCCAACTATTTATATGTGTCATGACATGGTTTTCATGGTGTGATATTGAAATTAAGACATGGGTGAAGAGTCGGGCTTTAATCAGGACCTGTTGTTGTCCTTTCCATAGTATATATTTATCTGCTTTATCAAAATAACTTAATAAATTATATTCATGAAACACCTATGCTAAAATATAACTATTATCACCAGAAATTTGATGATGAGGTTTAAGGTGTTATAATGTCAATGATTTGCTCTTTAATTTCTGTCTTTGTTGTAAATTCAAGCACAGGGAAATCTGTTGGGGAAACATGCTGTTAACTGTTATCAAATTTAAAGTGGAAATAGTAATGTTTTTAGCCTGATTTTGTTTTTTGTGGATATAATTTTTATACTCCCGCAAACAAAGTTTGAGAGAGGGTATATAGGAGTCAGTGTGTTGGTCGGTAAGTTGGTCTGTCTGTCTGTCCATGGCACAACCTGGCACAAATCTTGATTTGCAATCAAGGCAGCGGAGCAAGGGTATTCCATTAGTGATAGTTCTAGTTGTTGTAAATTTTTTTCAAAATCAAACTCTAATGTCTGCCTAGAAAAGGCTTTCAAGATATTTATACAGGTACAATTAAATACATACCAGTCATTATTCAAACATTTATTCTGTAATTGAAGATATATTGACCAATTGCATTGTAGTTGAAATCGAGTGATTTGCAACAAGCTTTGAATAAATTTTTCATATTGATTGGTTGTTTCTTTCATGTTTCGCTAATTACCATAACTACTGTCAATCCTCTCTAAACCGGAATTCAGGTTGAGAAGAATTTAGATACTTTTTGGCAGATGGCTGCTTAATGCTGAGTGAAAGTCATGCAGAAAGCTGCTAGAGGAGCTTTCTGCATGACTTTCACCCTGCATTAAACAGGTAGTAGCAGCTACCTGTCTCCAAGACTGATATTTATACTAAATTCAACATCCTATTACTGTTTTACTGTACTGTTGAGACAACTAAAGTACATAGCACAGACCCAGATGGTGGTAGGGGTTGTTAGCTTGTCTGTTTTTCAAAGAAAAAACTATGGCGTCCACATTGTCATCATCATTGTTGTCATCATGAAACTTTAACGATAATATTACTTCCTTAAGGCTTACTAATCATGCAAATGTTATGAAACTTAACTTGTTTACCGTCACAAGGTCTACAATCAAACAAACGAGTGTTTGCAGCTACATGCAGTGCTCTTGTCTTTAGATTTACTGTTCTAGGTCTGTCTTGCTTTCATAATTTTTGTGCTGTATAACTCCAGAAGTATTTGACCCATGGTCATGAATCTAGATTTGTATAATATTGTTATTCATTATATGAACTTCCACCTGGGGCATGGTTATGACACTTATTTTAGGTCTTATTTCAGGCCCCAATCCTATGCAATTTGGGGCAACATTGTCTTTAATTAATATTTATCCCCTTGCAATAAAGTTGCTGATAGATATAGCATTATCATACATTCTGTGTGTGTGTGTGCGTCTATCTATTGACTTTTTTATACGCCCGTCTTCAGAACTCTATTGAATATGGGCTTTGCCCAACCAAGGTCAAGCTCACTTTTCCTAAAAACAGTAGTATTTTTCCGTTTCCGTACGATAACTTTAGTTCTGTATGCCCGATCTTGATGAAACTCCACATGTGCATTGATATCAGTGAGAGCAGGAAACCTATTGAATATGGGATTTGCCCGACCAAGGTCAAGGTCATTTGTTTTCTAAAAATAGATTGTTTTTCTGTAGAATTTCCAGTTTCCGGACGATAACTTTAGTTCTTGTTGTCCGATCTTCATGAAACTTTACATGTGCATTGATATCAATGAGGAGGGCAGGAACCCTATTGAATATGGGCTTTACCAGACCAAGGTTAAGGTCACTTTTCCTAAAAATAGATTGTTGTTTAGTAGTATTTTTCCGTTTCCAGACAATAACTTTAGTTCTGTATGCCCGATCTTCATGACACTCCACATGTGCATTGATATCAGTGAGGGCAGGAACCCTATTGAATATGGGCTTTGCCCGACCAAGGTCAAGGTCATTTATTTCTAAAAAATAGATTGTTTTTCTGTAGAATTTTCCCATTTCCGTACGATAACTTGAGTTTTGTATGTCGGATCTTCATGAAACTTCAAATGCGCATTGATATCATTGAGGGCAGGAACCCTATTGAATATGGTCTTTACCTGACAAAGGCCAAGGTCACTTTTCCAAAAAATATATTGTTTTTCAGTAGAACTTTTCCATTTTCAGACAATAACTTTAGTTCTATATATCCAATTTTCACGAAACTTTACATGTGCATTGATATGAATGAGGGCAGGAACCCTGTTGAATATGGGCTTTGCCCAACCAAGGGCAATGTCACTTTTCCTAAAAATAGATCGTTTTCCTTTAAAAAAAAATCGTTTAGGGACTTATATAGATCAAAGGTAAAAAAATATTAATTTCCGTGAACTATTGCCACCTGATATGGAGTAATGGCCTTTCAACTGAAGACATTTGACGGGCGTATTTTTGCACTCTTGTTTGAATATGATGTAGAATAATCTGTCGCCCACAGAATCAGCACAATGTGCCTGATTGTTCCCTGTAATAAGATGTTAAACCCTATTGATTTTCAAGGTTGAGGCAAATCTTCAAAATATTTTAAGAACACAATGCAAAACATGTGGCAAGAGAATCATCAAACCATGCATGTTTGTTTCTCATACTGAGACATTGCACCATGTTGATTTTCAAGGTCAAAGTCACAGGAATGCAAAAATAATTACTGTTAAAGTAGGAGGTGTTGCATGCGGATGCTTTACCTAGCAGTGATCTTGTTTAGTTTCTAGTCCCTAACCAGCCTTCGGAGGGGATCTAAAGTTTTGCTCCGTCTGCCTGTCCGGAATTTTGTCTTTGCAATATCTCTTCAACCATTTGGGTTATAGTTTCCAAATTTCTTGTGTGGATGCATCTTGGAAACGTGGAGCTTCTCATACTACTTTTATGTATCACTGACTTTGACCTTGACATCAGTTTTAGTGAAAATGTGTCTTGAAATTTATCTGGATGGTGTATCCTCAATCCCTTGGGTTAGGATTTCCAAATTTCTTGTGTGGAAGCATCTTGGGAAGTCAGAGTGTCTCGTACTACCTTCAAGTCTGTGTCCCTGACCTCAGTTTTAGTTAAAAAAAAACCTTAAAATTTGAAAATTATCCATTATACAGTAAAATCCCGCTAATGCGACCACCTAAATGAGGTATGATTCTTAATGCTAGATGCAGGTGGTGGCTTAATGCAGGACAAAAGTAGAGGAGCTTTCTGCATTACTTTTGTCCTGCATTAAGCAATCACCTGCTTATTAAGACACCCATGTTTATTCATTAAGTGGTCGCATTAGAGGGATTCTTCTGTATATATATATTCTCAGCTGATTGGGTTAGGATTTCTAAATTTCTTGTGTTGATTCATCTTTGGAAGGCAGAGTGTCATGTATGGCTTTGATGTCTCTTTGACCTGGAACCCTAATTTTAGCCTCAAGTTTAATGAAAGGTTGCCTGGTAATGTGGCTTAACGATATCTGCTCAAACGATTTGGTAAGTTTTTTTTTGTTTTGATATATCTTGAAAAGGGCATAGAAACACATACTACGTTGGTGTCTATGGCCTTGAACATGACCTTCACCTCGATTTCAGCAAAGGTTTGTCAAGAAATTTGTCTGGAGGATATCTCATCAAGCCCTTGGGTTAGGTTTCCAAATTCCTTGTTTAAATGCATCGTTGGGAGGCAGAGTGTCTCATTCTACTTTGGTGTCTCCCTGACCTTTATGCTGACAATTGACCTCAATTTCAGTAAAAGTCTGTGTAAATTTTGTCTGGATTATATCTCCTAAACCACTTGGGTTACGTTTTCCAAATGGTATGTGTTGGTGCATCTTTGGAAGACAGAGTGTCACATAATACTTAATGTTTAAATAACCATGACTCATCCACTCAACATGAAAGAAAGATGGCACCACTTTTTTGTGTATTTGTCAGGCCACCACTTGTAGTGAAAGCAAATTCCTAGGTTAGCTAAAAGCTAATACTTTAAGCCCCCAGCGGGGTCATATTGTATTGCTCTGTCTGTCTATTGGTTGTTGTTTGGTTTGTCCCAAACTTTAACATTGGCAATCATTGTGTCACTATTGCACATACATTCTGTAAAGTTGGCATGCATGTGCAAATTATGAAAGTGAACATTTTAGGGGTGACTTGTCAAGGTCATACATCAAGGTTAAAGGTCACATCGGGGACATAGTGTTTCACAAATACACCTTGTCAGCAAATATGATTGATCCTTCATGGTATAATTATATATACAACATTGCAAAGATCTCCCAGGTTCCTGTAATATAAGTATCCAATTTTTAACTTTAAATTGTTAAACATGCGTTCGATCAGATCAGCAGTCACCTTGAAAATGAATGAACTGATACAAATACACTGTAAATGGAACATTAATAAAACGTTACACAGCATCACTTATATATACTTATCCATAATAAACAATCCCTAGTAGGCCTAGTCTATGTCCAACTCAACATGATGACTAGAAATGCTATGTGCAGTCTCTCGTGTGGCAATGGGTTGCCTGGCATTGCTTCTTTGTTATATAAACATTTCTAAGGGAAAATCCGAATTGTTTTTGTATTAGAGTGAATTGTTTTAGAAGTAATCTAATTTTATAGAATAATACTGTCAGTCTAACATCAACCTGAACAACGTATTGTTACGAATTCAAAGGGAGCTAACTCGTACTTTACTGTTTGTCTTTTACATATTAATTTTGTCCCTTACTAGTTTCGTATAATGTCATCTTTGCTTACTCTTTCGCCGCCAAATAAAATAGGTGCAAAATCCGGTTATCCCCGTTCCAGGTGGATGTCCTTAACCCTTTCCTTGTAGAGTATAATAGTCATGGTAGAAATAATTATTTACATCAAAATATTAATAAGCTGAAATTTTATAATGACATTTTAAGTACACTTGGTAGAAACTAGCATCAGACCTATGTGCGCGTACACGTGATTGATTGGTATTAGTAGAAACTGTAGAGTCAGCTAGTAGTATCATAACTTCATAAGGAAACGGAGCAGACCATAATCAGACTGCTCCTACAGGGACCGTCTGATCTGTGTCTACTCTGCAAAGGTGTAAAAAGACGTTTATATGAGGGCAAAAGATTAACTCCTTGGGCACCAAATAAAGTCCATCTGCTAAGGTTATCTGCCTCATGCCTCTACAATTTATTTATAAGACTTTAACCAGTGTCAAACAGTTTGGATCTAGATGAGACGCCGAGTTACTCGGCGTCTCATCTGGATCCAAACTGTTTGCAAAGGTTATGGTTGATTCGCCTATGACGGCGAAAAAAGTTAACTCCCTTTCACCACCTAGATAACTCTCGCAAACATTGTGCGTCCAGATAACTCAGCATCTCTACAAGAAGCGGACCTTTTGACACTTCTTCAAAAGAAAATTAACCTATTTCTGCCTAGTGTCCCTTTAAAGGGACATATATACAAACAGTGTACACCCAGATCAGAGGGCTCCTGAAGAAGCCCTCTGATCAGGGTCTGCACTGTTTGCTGAAATCATCAATGCAAATGGCTTATTCAAGAAACTATATTGTTTGCTGTGCCCCCTTCACATAAAAAATGGATGGGTTACAAAGTAAGGAGTGGACGAGTATTACTTAAATCATATAGGGATAAATGGGTTAAGAAACCCCCACTGAAACCTGACGCCTATGATCATTCTAACGTACGCAATTATTGGGTTGCGAAACAAGTTCATAGCAGAAACACCGGAAGAGCTTCAGGAGCAGTTTCAAAGACAATCAAGTTTATGACTTCAAATCAAATGCTAAGTGCAAAAAAATAGTTTAACTACGTGCTTATCGCTCCTTTATTGCAATCAGTTTGAACCCAGATAAGATTGGTCTCTCATTGGACACTTTTGTTCTTGTCGTACTGAGCGACTTGTAAAAGGTGCAAATATTAAGGATTAACCCTTATGAATGTGGGACACGCTTGCAAAGTCATTTGCAAACAGTGCAGACCAAGATCAGAGGGTTCATAGAGGAGCCCTCTGACCAGACTCTTCATTGTTTGCTATTCAAAATCCTCCAGCAAGCGTAAAGCTTTGGTACCGAGTGGATTCCATAGCAAAACACTGATGGGCTATTCCAAATTGAACATTCAAATTGAAAGGGCTTAAAGCATAAACTCGGAACATAGATTTTTTGTGGAGAAAGAAATTATTCTTGAAAATGTTCAATGGCATGATTGAAAAGATGTATGAAAACGCATTTCTTCAACATATATTACTAGGACAGTTTAGAAAACGTACAGCTAATAATCATTAGTTATCATAACTGCTGCATTAGCCACAGCGTCTTTATCCTTTCACTCTCTTATTACTATGGGACATTTTTACCCCCCCCCCCCCCTTTTTTTTTTAAACATGCTCTACTAATGTACAAAACAAAATAAAATAATAATAATAAAAAAATTAAACGAACAAAAACACCGAAATTTTTTATGGATTTCTAGGGAATCCTCTTGCTGTTGTACGTGCGGGTGTTGTGTCAGCGGGATTCCCCTGTCTAGGTGTACGATGCCGAGGGAGTGTTGTTTTCAAACGGGGCATCCCTTTTATGCTTGGTATCCCTGGTAACTCCAGTTCAAATGCCGGAGGGAGCACCTTTGTCAAACATGGCATCCCTAAACCACGCTGGTACATTGGGAGCCTTGCTGGTATAACTTGCTATTCTGCTCTCAACCAGTGCTAGGGATTCTATAGTGCTAACCCTGGTTCCTTATTTTGGCTTACCAGTGAACTGGGTCATGGTATACTAACACGGGCAGTGGGCAGGTAAAACCTGTACGGTCCGATGAAGCATCACGTGTCCCAATCAGTGTCGATTGGTCCGATATGATTCCTTTGCCATCGGATATGTTTCCTATGGGATATGTTGTTGGAACAATATACGGGACATCCTCTTTAGCTCTACTTTGGCCTTTTCGGGTTCCCATAATAGGACATTTTGTTCCGTAATTAATTTTGGATATACCCTATTACAATTCCGTAAAAACAAATTTGGAGGAATGTAGCAAACACGGGGTATCCTTTGTGAACTCCCTTGTTGCCATAGCGGGTCGAATAGTATTTCGTGTATATAATAGTTGTTTACATGTATTTGTATTGCTTAATTTATATGCGTTAACTTCAAATAGACCTATTCTGTTACCCAATTGACTAATATATGTGAGGTAATATAATATTTTATGTGTACAGTGTTGTATACCAAAAATGTACCAAAGTTTGTTGGTTCTGGGTCGTAGTTGTGTGCCGTACTGACACTTTGCATAGAATGTTGCATTCAAGTTTTTGTTGATCTGAGTGCGTTGACACACTATAATAGAGCATAAACTTCCGCAGATAAATTTACGGAAAGGATGAAGTTGGTTTATTCACATATCCTGTGTGAAAAGAGCGCTATACAAATGTGGTATAATAATAATAATAATAATATTATAAATTTACACATCTTATATGGAACTCTGCATTAATACAATAATAGAAATTGATAACTCTTGCCTAGATACTAGAGCAGTAAAACTTTAATAAAATTATTTTATTAAAACTGGCCATAATTTATACAAACGGTTCCACACTGATACCAAAAATGAGACACACGTTCGCTTAGATGCAGCTTTCTGACAACTCCCACTCCCACTTCTACAGTACAACCTGTTTACAGTGGCCTTTAGAATTACAATAGAACCCCTCTAATGCGACCACTTAATGAATAAACATGGATGTCTTTATAAGCAGATGGTTGCTTAATGCAGGACAAAAGTAACGCAGAAAGCTCCTCGATGAGCCATCACCAAAATTCCTTTGTACACATGTCATTATAAACATTGATCTAATTAATATCCACGGTATCATTTTACCTTACATTTCTTGCGATAAAGGCATAATATAATTATTCTGTATACAGCAGAAACTGTCTTAAGCGGACATTAAAAAGGTCTAATTATCCTCTTATAGGTCACGTGATTTGCATTGACCATATCAATTATGGAGGTAGTTCAGTCATTAAAATTCTGAGAACTGTCTTGACACACACACACACACACCCCTCTGACGTCATACAGGCTGTTCTAAGGTAAAGTACGGTAGGTTCGAACCGTTTAACCCCTTCAACACCATACATGCTCTGAACAGAAAAATATAATACATGTTTATAACATTTCTATTTAAAAACACGACCAAAGAGTCCAGCAGTTTGGATCTTGATGGGGTGCTGAATACATCGGTGTCTCATTTGAATCCAAACCATATTTGCTAAGGTAAGGAATGGTGTTGAAAAGTAGAAATACGTTTGGCACAGATTGGCAGGTGCGTCCCACGCGAACCAGTAAAGTAAACGTTACACACCTAGCTGGTGACGTACACGGGAGGAGATGCACTTTTATTCTTGTAATTCTTTCGCTGCCACGTAATTTCCTCTGCAAAATGTGTTGTCTGTTTCATTTTTCTTTTCTTTTTTATACATATTTTCTTCCTTTTGTCTAAACGCACATAACTACAATATCAATTACAATATAAAACAGTTTGGATCCTTTTGAGTAGCCAAGTTATTCGGTGTCTCATCTGTTTTCAAACTTAACCGTTTTCCTCATATAAACGCCTTTTCACGCATTTGCAAACAGACTAGACCCTGATCAGACGGCTCATATAGAAGCCGTCTGATTAGTGTCTGTTCTGTTTGCTTGTGGAAATTTATAGATCTGTTTATGCAGTTTCCATTACACTAATTATTCCTTTTCCGGGTTGGTTCTATCCATAAATATTCACGAGGTGAAGAAATCTGGAAGCAATATTAAACATAGAAAGCGTTAACCCTTTCGCTGCCAAACTCTGTTGCCTGCTATTTTTGTCGTCTGCTACAAATTTTCATTTTTTGATTTTCTTCATTTTTGTTTCAAAAATAAAGTAACAGTAACAAACAGTTTGGATCCTGATGAGACGCCGAGTTACTCGGCGTCTCATCTGGATCCAAACTGTTTGCATAGGTAATCATAGATCCGGCATTGTCAGCGAAAGGGTTAAGCGACCATTCATTTATTTAACATAGGTGTCTTTAAGAAGCTTAATGCAGGACAAGAGCAATACAGAAAGCTCCTATGGGAGCTGTCTGCATTACTTTTGACCTGCACTAAGCTACCTACTGACTTACATGCCCATATTAAACATACAGTAAAACTCCGTTAATGCGACCACCTATAAGAGGTATAATGATGGGTGCTAGATGCAGGTTCTACTGTATTTTTGATGGCCGCTTAAGATTGGCCCTGCTAATTAGGCATACGGTGTATACCCAGATCAGAGAGCTCCTGAGGAAGCAACGCTTTATTAGAATGACTAACTTCTAATGGAACCCTCTTATTAAACAGTTCGTCGACAAATGGATTCCATCTGCTAAGATCTTCGTCTGCTTCGTGTTTCAAACCCGCACTTAAATTTCTTTACAAATAATATGATCAGTGTCAAACAGTTTGGATCCTCATGAGACGTCAAGTTACTGGATCCCAAGCTGCCTGTAAAGGTTATCACAGACTCGTCTATGGCGGTAAAGGAGCTAAGCTCTGCAATGCTTGTAAATTACACATCAAGAAGAATAGTAGAATCGTTTATTCATTTAACCATTCCCTGTTTAACCCTTTCGCTGCCAATGCCGGATCTGTGATTACCTATGCAAACAGTTTGGATCCGGATGAGACGCCGATTACCTCTGCGTCTCATCAGGATCCAAACTGTTTGTTACTGTTTCTATGTTTTTGAAACAAAAATGAAGAACATCAAAAGAATGAAAATTTGTAGCAGACGACAACGTTAGCAGACGACAGAGTTTGGCAGCGAAAGGGTTAATATTCATATAAGAAATAATGACGACAGCATGATTATTTATTGACTAATTTGTATAGTAGCATATATACACAGACAGTAGAGTCAGGCCCGCATTCACTAACGATTTCATTTTATACCACAAGCAAACAGAACAGATCCTGATCAGACGGCTTCTACTTTTGTAATTGTGTGAAAAGCGTTTATATGGGGGAAAGGGGTAATTCATGAATATTTATATAAAATGTTTTACATCGTGAATATCAATTGATTTACTTTGTACACATAATGAGGAAAGTTATGCCATGGCAAACGGTATATACAGTAAAACCTCCCTATAAATTGTGTTAATTAGTTGGTATTTAGGGCAGGTGGCTGCTTAAAGCAATGTGAAAGTAAAACAGAACGCTCCTATAGGAGCAGTCTGTTTTACTTTCGCCTTGCTTTGAGCAGCCAGCTGCCTTTAACACAACATACTTGATGTTATTTAGTGGCCATTATAGAGAGGTTTTACTGTGATCTGATCTATAACAGTATATAGCCAAAGTGCAACGACACCAAGGCGTCACTGTCAGGTATAAGGTTAACCTTTGATCTAAGGAATATTCATGTAAGGTATAATGACATCATGAATATTTATCAGCTGATTATTATAATGATACATGTACCCGGGATTTTTTATCTTGGCTGAAACGCTAAAGTGACACCTAAATACAGTAAAACCTCTCTATAAAGGCCATTAACTTACATCAATTATTTTGTGTTCAAGGCAGGTGACTGCTTAAAGCAAAGTGAAAGTTAAAAAAAATGCTCCTGTAGGATCGTTCTGTTTTACTTTCACCTTGCTTTAAGCAGCCACCTGCCCTAGATACCAACTAATTGACACAATTTACTGGCCGTTATAGAGAGGTTTTACTGTAATACCAAAGAGGGAGAGAGCAGATCAAACAGTTTATACAGAAGCCGTCTGGTCTGGGTTTTATCCATTACCTTATAGGCTATTTTTAGATACAACCTCTATGAATAAATATACCGAAAAGGAGAAAAGGAAAATTTTAGAATTTTTTAGCTTGAGACCATTGTGATAAAAAGAGCATTTGCTCCAATAGGAGCAAATGTTCTATTTATCACAATAGTTTCACAAAGTGACTTTTACAGAGTCGTCAAAAGTCGTCAATATGAGGGAATAGGTTAATATGCAAAGGCATGAAAAGGCGTTTATGAGAAGGGAAGGGTTAGAGAACATTCCAAGTTAAACCCAGACTGACATAGAGATATAATTTAAACTATTTCCTTCATCTTTTCAAATGAAGTAGACCCAGATCAGACGGCTACAGTTGGGGCTGTTTTATCAAGATCTGCTCTATTTGCATATTGAATAATCCGAATATGATTTTTCTTAAACTGGAGTTTCTGTCACAGACAGAACTTTCCCCGTTCATGTGTACTTATAAATCACATTGCAGTAATACATTACAGGGCCGTACCCAGAAATTTCTGGCTGGGGCTGAGTTGGGGAGGGTACGGGAGGGTAGCCGAAATTGTTTTGGTATGCTGCATTGAATGGTGCAATTTCCTGCTATCTGAAACACTCTATCAAGATATAATTTTATGTTATAATTTAGGAATCGGTTCCTTTCACACCTGGGTTTCAGTGTATAGACTTAGAGCATGATGAATGACCACCGATGTTTCAATGTATGGACTTTCATTTTGAAATCATTGTGATAAATAGAGCATTTGATCCTATGAAGCAAATGCTCTCTTTATCACAATGGTTTCAAAACTATACAATCTTCTATCGTTAATACTCATTTTCAGTAGATTTATTCAAAGAGGCTGGGTCTAAGAAAGTCTAGAAGGGAACGAGTTCAAAAATGGTCTTTTAAAAAACTAGCGTTCAACTCACGTGGTGCATCGAGGCTATGAACATCTGGCTTATTCTTATACAAATAGAATGCTCTATGTCATTTTCATTTCGCCAGAGGCGCTGTAAAAAAAAAAGCATTTCAGAGTGCAAAACACACTTTGCAGGTGATTTAATTTTGTAAACTTAGCAACTGTCCTCCACAAGCATTGTCGTCTGCTGCAACTTCTAAAACTGCAGTCAGCGTGTCAGTTTGGATCTCGAGTGACGAAGAGTCTCCCGGCGTAAACAAAATGGATCACATAATCCCTGAAAACGTGCAAATAATTAATAATTTCCCTGTTCTATGTTTATTTCAAAGTTCGATAACTACTGAATATTCATGGACAAAATAATTAGGCTATAACGAAATATGTAAGGTGGGACATTGTAGCCATTTTAGAAAGTATGTGGAAGAAACATATCAATAACATTCAACTGGCAAACAGAGCAGAACCTGATCAGAAAGCTCCTATAGGATCCGTCTGATCTGGGTCTACTCTGTTTGCAAAGGCGTGAAAACACGTTTATATGAGGGAAATGATTAACCCTTACCATGAATATGGCATATGTAATCGTACACAGAATATTGGTATCACATACATGTATTTGGTACTACAAGTAGTAGAACAGTTAGATCTATATAAATTCATAAGCAAACAGAACAGACCCTTGATCAAGGGCAGCTCTGTATTACAAAGCTTGGTGCTTACTGTATGTTTCGGGATACAATTATAGTTGACATCGACGTATAAACATATTGACACTTAGGTTATGCTTTTTGAAAATAATTTGAACATAGCATGATAGGTTTGAGAATTTATAAACAGGTGATATTAATTAACCCTTTCCTCACAGACTACTTTTAGACCCAAACTTTTAAAATAAATCTCCCGAAAAGGAGCATTTACTAGAAAAAAAGGAAAATTTTAGAATTGTGTAGTTTTGAAACCATTGTGATAAATAGAGCATTTGCTCCCGTGGAGCATGTGCTCTATTTATCACAATGGTTCTAAAAGGTGACCTTTTCAGAGTCGTTTTAAAGGCACCGCAGTAAAAGTCTCTGAAGCGGTCATTTTAACCCTTTACTCCACAAATACGCATTTCTATGCCTTTGCAAACATAGTAGACCCAGATCAGACGGCTCCTGTAGGAAGCGTCTGATCAGGAACTGCTCTGTTTGCTTATGATTTAAAGTAGACGTGATTCTACAGCTTCTGGCATGGACAACATTTCTATGTTCATTTCCTATTGTAAATATGAATCTATAATTTATATCTATGATGTCATTATTTGTTTAATGAATATTCACGGGGTGAAGGGTTATTTGTCTAATTGTCGTTAATCCGCTCCCTGTTGCATATTCATGAATGACATATAATGACATTATGAATATTTATTAGCTGACTTTTTTATAATAGCTTATATGTACATACATTGTAATATATTTGGGTATTGATAGAATCTGTATCCTCAGATCTATTATAATTTCATAAGCAAACAGATTAGACGCTGGCCAGACCTGTCCTACAGGGGTCGTCTAATCTAGGTCTCTCTGTTTGCAAAAAAATCATGTTTACTTACGCCATTATAAAAAAACTGGCCAATAAGTATCTATGATGTCATGATTTTAACATGAATATTCAACGGAGAATTGGTTAACTAAGTGGCCACAGTAAGGAGGTTGTATGGTAGACATCGACTGAGAGCCGAACCCGGTATTTCCGCACTGCCAGTGACTCCTAATTTCCCGACACACATCAACAGCTCTAATAATTTCCTCCACTCTTAATTTCAGAAATTAATTTCCCGGGTATAGTTTCACCGATATAAAATGCCTTGTCGGTTTGACACGTGCCACATGCTTTCAAAGGAACCGCATTCTGGTTCCTATGGCAATAATTTCTGGGCGCGAGTGAGTGGGGAAACTTGAAAATGACATCCTCGCTGAATAATTCTTCCTACACTGCTTTTAAAAAGCCAGCAGACCCCCTTGTAACTCAATAAATTGTTTGTTTGTATATACAATCGGTCCGCTTAATGCTTTTTGCCGCAGACGCAAAGGCGGGAGAATAGTCGACAGAGAACGTAAAACAATTGGTTCTCTTGGAAATGGGAGACCGCTGGTTCCATGAATACTTCGCCCGCAAAGTAAATGTTGCCAGCAAAAACTTGTCGTCTACTTACCTTTTCAAAGTATACTTTTATTTCAAATTATTTCTAGAAATAACGACCATAGTTTCAAACAGTTTGGATCCTGATGTAACTCGGCGTCTCATCTGGATCCAAACTGTTTGCAAATGTTGTTACGGGTTTCTCTGTCTCGTGATAAAGGTTCAACCCATAGACAGACTAGTTTGGCCAAAGTAGTTTATTTAAGAAATTGAGCGATGTGATTTTCTGAGAATATTTTGACAAGTCCCCAGAAGTGGATCGTTCTGGACAATTCTGTAATGGGAATGCAGAACCATGGAAACAATGCAGACTGACGCTGTCGTCGATGGCAGAAATGTTGAATACAGATTCATACCAGAAATGATGACTTATGAATATTAAAGAAGCTGGCTTTCTTTGAAATGACATCATGAACAATGTACTTTTCCAGGGCAGAAATTGTATAAATATAACTATGTTACGAGTACGTCGTAAGCAAACAGAGCAGACCATGATCAGACGGCTCCCACGGGAGCCTTTTAATCTTGGTCTACTCTTATTTAAACCATGCAATGACCAAGTCTGAATAAATTTCATGATGGTGCTTTGTATCAAATGTTATTACAATAAAAAAAACTCGATACTACTAAATTTCAGTAAGGAGGAATATTTTGTCTTTGTAGACAGGTGACTGCTTAATGCAGGGTGAATGTCATACAGAAAGCTCATAGTGAAGCTTCCTGCATGACTTTCACCCTGCATTAAGCTGCAACTTGTATCAAATATCAATGCCGGGACGCATTTATTGTATACTGTTACAGGAAAATATTGTCTCCAGATCTACCCATATTTCGTAAACTCGTCACGTACATTGTATATAAATGTACTCATTACGTTTACTTATGAACTAATATACTAGATACGATTCTAAAGCTTCTATCATGGACAAAAACCGCCGTGTAAATTAGTTTAATCAATATTCATGATTTAATTATTTCTTGCATGAATATTCATGAAATAAAGAGTTAAGCATTTTATTCAATATTCCTATATATTTCATGTATTTATAGCATTTGACAAAATTGATTGACCATAATGTAGTTTTAATGATTGTATAGATGAATGAAAGGACCACGTACAGCAAACCTCTCTAAACCGGACTTTCCCCTCTAAACTGGACTTTTACCATTATAAGTCAGACATTTGTTTTTCTAAACCGAACTTTTATCCCACCCAACCAGACTTGTTATCTTCTAAACGGGGTGTTTGGTAAAGAAGACTTTAGATCACTAAACCATGTGGCTGCTTAATACAGGGTGAATGTTGTACATGTTTGGAGCTTTCTGCATACATTTTACTCAGCATTAACCCATTCCCTTATATTGACGACTTTTGGCGACTCTGTTAAAGTCACTTTGTTTTAACCATTGTGATAAATAGAGCATTTACTCCTATAGGAGCAAATGCTCTATTTATCACTATGGTTTCAAACTACAAATTTTAAAAAAAATATATTTTCTCTAATTAATGCTCCTTTTCGGTAGATTTATTCAAAAAATAGCCTACGAGGTAATGAGGTAAGCTGTTATCTGTCTTAAAGATCGACATTGATAATGATTTGAAAGTTCTTTTTTTGAATTATTATACACATGTCTGAATAAAAAAAAGTCAAACGTCCAAAAAATATCTAAGACACAGGTGCCAGCCGTAAGACAGGCGTTTCATGCGAAAGCACCAATCGTTTCCACGTGCAAGATAACTTCGTCAGGATAGTTTTATCATCGCCTGAAAGTGGGTATACAATACTTAGAAGACAATATTGCTGACAGTGGCCAGAACTGATCCCGTGGAAAGTCCCTAACAAATGCCATTTATTTTCATTTTCACAATTAACCGGTTGCCTTATCAATATTCTTATACGAAATAGTGAGTATGAATGCTGACTATACATGTAGCTGATTATAATGGTAACACTGTACAGTTGAACTTCGATATCTCAAGGGACCATACAAATAAGTTCGAGATAACAGAAGATCGAGTCATCCGAGTTCAAGTCTGTACAATTTCTCAAGTTTACTGCTTAATACAGGTCTAAAGTAATGCTGAAAGCTCTTGTAGGAGCTTTCAGCATTACTTTCGATCTGCATTAAGCTGTCACACATGTTTCTATATATGCGTAGTGATACATTTAAGAACAACTCCGTATTGTAAATTTTGGAAGGACCGAACCTTTAGTTCGAGTTATCCGAAGTCGAGTTATCCGAGTTTGAAATATCGAAGTTCAACGAAGTTGTTTTACTATGTCAGAAACAGTAGAATCAGAGATGCATTGTATCATAAGCAACAGAGCAGATCCTGATCAGTCGGCTCCTGCAGGAATCGTCTGATCTGGGTCTCCTCCGTTTACAAATGTAAGTTTGGTAAAGAGTGACACAATAATTTGAATCGAGAGAAGAAAGCAATTCATGCCTGTGAACATTAATATCATGTGTTTGTTATAAATGGCATTTTGCTGGGTTAAGTTTCGCCTACTTATTATATCAAACTTTATCATAACGTTTTATTGACCCATATTCATAAAATAGTTTGAATAACACTTAAAGATGTATGCTGCGCAAATTTCCGCAAATTTTGCGTTTCGAACTGACTTCAGAATTGGAATCTATGTACCTTAACACTTATTTAACGCTAAACAGCACGGTCAGTAAATGGTTGTTTTTGTCGAAATAACTAGAAAAATGAATTGCTATGGAAACCAACGGAACAGCCTTCGCCATTGGCCGGAATCTGTCGTAAGATTCAAGTTTGTACATACCGGAAATAATCAGTCGATGTACCTGTATGAGTTAGCTCCCCTTGACTGTTATATTTGATTGACACCATTGAACGGTATATTTAGCTTTTTTGCATGTAAATTATATGTGGTAAGATGGGCATATTGCCTTATTTTCCTGAATAAAATATATTATGTAGGCCAACAACCAGTGTCAGCCATTGTGTGTGTGGTAACAACCTAATTAATATTCAGAGCGTTGTTCCGAAATAGAATCGGAGTCATTCAGAACTTGGCCGAAGATGTCCGCTTATTTCCGTACAAAATCCCCGTTGTTAAAAAGGAGGCTCCTTTTTAAGAATTTAGCAGTATTCGGATAGCGGTAATTTAACTGAATAAATATATCCTGTCGGAAAATGGGTTGTAAGCATTATTTTTTCATTGTATGTATACCTGTACAGCTTCTGGTGTTGATTTATTAATACGAAAAATGCGCATAATACATCTTTAAGTGTGCCTTCGATATTCTTAGTTAAGCATACTTACTTAAGTATTATTCATAAACGTTCTGAGCAAAACTCTTAATAAAGCATATTCTTAACGCATTTATTCGTGGCTTATTTCTGCTTAAAAGTCAACGTGTGACCATTCGTTTTCTTAGCTCATTTTCTATTTAATCCAGCGAACAATTCATTTTCATTTGTTGACTTGTAAGTGTAATTCACAAGTGGATGGATCTTTTTATAAACTGTTTTCAGGTGTTAGACAGTCTGAAATCAATGGCCTTCCATGAAAACAACTTATATTTAGAGCATCTGGATCCATGCTTATAAAACTTTTTAGTTGAGTCTGAGTTCGTTCTCAAGCTTTTGATTGGTCAGATTTGAGTTCTCAAGCTTTTGATTGGTCAGATTTGAGCCAGAGGCTCAAATCTGACCAATCAAAAGCTTGAGAACGAACTCAGACTCAACTAAACCTTTTATAAGCATGGACCCAGATAAAGGTGCATACACAAATACTAAAATCGTCATTTCTCCACCAAACCCTATGTTGTGACCACTCTTTAAAATCGTCTCTTCGAAACGATTTTAAAGAGTGGTAACAACATAGAGTTAGTTTTGAAAATATTTCAATTTACGCATCGTATCTGGACCTCTGTTAAATTAATGTAACAATTTTCTTTTTTATTTACAGTTTTCTCTTTACCTCATAGTAACGCCTTTTTATGCCGTTGCAATCAGAGCAGACCCAGATCATATGGCTTCTGTAGCAGCCGTCTGACCAGGGTATGACCTGTTTGCTTTTTGAATAATATATATCTCATTTTACAGTTCATGCAACGGTAAAAGTTCCCTTGTGCATTAAGCCATTAAAATTAAGCTAATAAATATTCATACATTCATTATTCGTGTATGAATATTCATAAGGTAAAAGATTCACTACTTAAGTAACCTAGTTGGTTATTTAAGTGTTAAGTAAGATGTTTCAGCATACTTAGATTTTATTGATACTTCTTAAGAACGTGCTTAATTTAGCTAGTTTTTTAAGTACAACACGACCTGCTCAGCAGAGAAGCTGTACTTAACCCATTACCTCATATGCTATTTTTAGATACAATGTACAACCTCTTTGAATAAATCTATCGAAAAGGAGTATTGAGTAGAGAAAAGGAAAATTTTAGAATTGTGTAGTTCTGAAACCATTGTGATAAATAGAGCAAATGCTCTTTTTATCCCAATGGTTTCAAAAAGTGACTTTTACAGAGGCGTAGAAAGGCGTATTCATAGAGGAAAGGGATAAGTAATTGTTTGCATATGGGTCCTGTCAATATACATGTACATCGCTAAATCCCTAATAATGGCAAGGGGTAACTATAAAATGGTTTCCGCCCTTTTCTTTCTTTCATTGATAGAGGCATTCGATTAATCATCCCAAAAACATAATATAGTTTCAACACATCTTCTGGGATTTATTTGCAGTAAAAAAGCAAAGCCTTTAGTATCGTGGGTCTAGTAATTGGTTGACATTATCCCTTTACTCCATAAATACGCCTCCGCAAACAGAGTATACCCAGATCAGACGGCTCCTATATGAGAAAATGCTCTATTTATCACAATGGTTTCAAATTACAAAATTCTAAAAAATCCTTTCAAGTCTCTGGTAAATATTCATGTAAAACATATTGACATCGTGAATATTTATTAGCTGATGTTTATAAGGTAAGCATTCAAGGAAACGGTTTGCTTTGGCAAAGCTTTTAGAATCAGATGTATAATATGTCAAAAGCAAACAGCAGGCCCTGATCATATGACTCCTATAGGAGTCGCCTTATCTAGGTATACTCTGTTTGCAAATGCGTAAAAATGTGTTTATATGAAGGAAAGGGTTAAAGCCTTTGCAACAGAGTAGACCCAGATCAGACGGCCCCTATAGGGATCGACTGATCAGGGTATTGTCCTTTTGCATATGGAATTCTATTAGATCTGATTCTACAGTTTTAAAATACCATGATCAAAATATTCTGTTTTCATATATCATTATAAAAAATCAGCTGAATATTCCTGATGATTTTATTTCTTGCATGCACATTCATGAAGTAAACTGAACTAAATTATAATAAGAAGCAAGGGACCGATCAAATGATAGCACGGAATACATTGTGATAGCAATCATTAAGGACATAAATAGCACTTTAACAAACTATACATGTTTATCAGTATCATCAAAACAACACCATAATCAAGAACGACATGTAAATATGTGTCTTCACTCTTAAGTTTATATTTATATATATCATATAGGAGCCGTCTAATCAGGGTCTGCTCTGTTTGCTTGTGATATAGATCTGATTGATCTGTTTTTGCAATTTCTGTCATGGCCAATTATTCCTGTGTCCATCTGATATTATAACAAATAATCTAATCAATATTAGATATTCAATATTTAATAATATAACTAATGATAGAATAAAATCCCTCTAAAACGGACTTCTAATAAAGAAGAATGGGTCTTTTGAGACAGGTGGTGCTTAATGCAGGATGAAATCCATGTAGAATGTTCCTTTGGGAGATTTCTGCAGTACTTTCACCCTACTACATTAAGCTGCCACCTGTCTTAAAGACCGATATTGATACTTATGTTTACTCATTCCCTCATAGACTATATTTGGACACAACCTCTATGAATTAATCTACCGAAAAGGAACATTAGATATAGAAAAGGAAAAGTTTAGAATTGTGTAGTTTTGAAATCATTGTGATAAAAAGAGCATTTGCTCCTATGGAGCAAATGCTCTATTTAACACAATGCTTTCAAATGATGAGTTTTACAGAGGCCAAAATGGCATCAGTAGGAGAGAATAGGTAAACAGTCCAGTTTAGAGGGATTTACTGTCCTATTTTAGACAGGAATTGTTCTATGTAGCAAAAATGTGGTTTGAGTCATTTTGTTGTTGTTATATATTTGTTTGGTGACAGTTTTTCTTCGTTTTCTCGTTTTTATAAAAAGAGAAAAAATGTCATCCCTCTATCATAATTTTATTTTCATGCTTTGAAAGTTCGGTTTTTATGTGAACAGCCTTTTTTTCTCATAGTAAATGTATTTGTGTATGTATGGCATTGGTGTACGAAGTAATTAACTTGACAATAAAACGTTTCAACAAAGGCCGTCTTAATTGTATATTTATTTATTTCTCCCCAATGTACAAAATGAGAGTATAATACAACATATATAGAATAAATAAGATTTGCATACTGTCACTCTTCAATAAAGTTATAGACTATGCATACATTCTTAAAACTAACACTTTGTACATAAACTTTAAGACTATGATGACTTGTGGTTTGTAAAAAATCACCCGCTTAATCAAAACAAACTGTCATATCAAGTTCACATTTGTCTTGCGATGAGTTTAAGTCGCCCGTATATTCGTCGACATATTACCTTGATTGGTGTATGAAATGGAATTACTTTGTACTTTGATCGTTTATGGACCAATCAAATCCCTGGAAATAAATAAAAAGCAAATCCTTTATTTAGACCGAATAGGATTGAATCTTAGTTTGATTTTCCAATGAGTCATATGCCATTGTCCAAGTGCCAACCCCTTCGTCAATACAAAACTATGGAAAACATTCGCTTAGTCAGCAGGATTTCCTAATTAGTCAAACCTCTCTAATCCCATATTGCATTTAAGAATAATTGAGAACATTTTTTGGCATCTGGCTGCTTATTGCATGGTGAAAGTCACCACGAACCAATAGCTATGAGCAAAAGCTCTATGTATCAAAATGATTTCAAAATTATCCAATCTACCCTTTTAAAGGTTTTCTAGTAAGAACATACTCAATTTCAGGAGCTTTATTCAAAGATTGTGCGTTCAATCGTCAGTCTTGAACATGTCCTATAATCGTATATTTTATAGTCATTTATCTGTTTAACCAGGTATCTTGGTATCAGCCACGCTGCATTTTACCATTTAACTTCCCAATACTAGTAAATCTCGAAATCGACCACTTCTTAAATAAATATTGGCGTCATACTTTATGCAGAACAAAAGAAATGCAAGATGTTTCTGCATCACGGTCGTCCTGTCTTCTAGAACGACAGCTGAATGTCTTTAGGTTGCCGATTTTAACCTTTACTCCATACATACGCCTTTCTATATACCTTTGCAAACAGAGTAGACCCAGATAAGACGGTTCCTATAGGAGCTGTCTGATCAGGGTCTGCTCCCTTTGCTTATGGAGTAATATAGATATGATTCTACCAAACATTCATGTGTGCATGTATCGTTACAATACATGTAATTAAACTGATTAATATTCATAATATCTTTATTTTTTGCATGAATATTCATGGAGTAAAGGGTTTAGAGGTTTTACTGTACTTATGCTACTTTGGTATTTCAGTTCAATCTAAAATATATTTGACTCTCCCTCTCTCTTTTAAACATGATTAGTTTTTAGAATCAATTATTGGGAAAACAACAGACAGTTTCATTCATAATTAAACAACAAATACACCGTAGATGCAGTACTTTAGCTAACGTATTAGAAAATGTAAATAATTTGAAACGTTTTCATGAAAACATAGTAGAATGGGGCACTTATTTCTTATCTGCGATTGAAACGTCGTTGTCAATAATGAGGAAAAAACGTAACTCTAATTATTACAACAAGTCCCGCCCCCAACCGCCCATTGCAGAAACTCCGCCTATCCTTTTAAGATTCCAGATCCCAATCGCATCTAACCAGATAACATGACATGCTCAGTTACTATGGTAACGAAGTGTAAACAAACTGACACTCAATATCTGACTGGCGGCTTTGATGTTATTTTAGTGATTAATTACTGAGAGAATACTTTAATTTCTCATTTCCCCCGTGAACGTTTACTACAAAGCATGTAGACGTAACCCTTTACCTCATGAATATTCATGTAAGAAAAATATCTTGGAATTTTTTTTTGTAATGGTACATGGAAACAGGAAAATTAGACCAGAACAGAGGCGTCAATATATATGCTCTATTTATCACAATGGTTTCAAAACTACACAATTCTAAACAATTTCCTTTTCTCTAGGAAATGCTCCTTTTCAGTAGATTTAATTCAAAGAGATTGGATCTAGAAATAGACTATGAGGTAAAAGGTTAAACTAGGTTAAGTAATGGCAGAAACTGTAGAAACAAATCTATATCAGTCTATAAGCAAACAGAGCAAACTCTAATCTGTCGGCTCAGACTGTTTGCAAAGGCGTTAAAAGGCGTGTTTATGGAGTAAAATGTTAAACAACTAGAAGCAGAAGAAACGATACACACGATACCCTCGATGCTGACGATAATCGCTTTATTCACGATATAAGGTAAAACCCCGTTAATGCGATCACCTAAAAGGTGTATAATTCTGGGTGCTAGCTGCAGGTGGTAGCTTAATACAGGACAAAAGTAATGCAGCAAGCTGCTAGAGGAGCTTTCTGCATTACTTTTGTCCTGCATTAAGCAACCACCTGCGTATAAAGACAGATATGTTTATTCATTAAGTGGTCGCATGAGAGGGTTCTATTGTACTCATTTTCTGAGGTTTCTGTCTCAGCCGATATTTTCTTGTTAACGTTTATTTAAAGAAAAACGCCACTCCATGAATATTTACGCATTTATAAATTCTTGAATTAATATCATGGAGGAAAGAGTTAAAGCATTTACTCATTGTTTCATGTAGAGATGTTAGCGAAGATTCATATATAAGACATTGCCACAATAACACAGCGCTAAATAACGTGGAACTTTTCTCCAAAACCTTGTAACTGCAATTATCAAACTTCGTTTTATTATTTTAGTTCGCTTGTCTGTTTGTTTTATATCGCATTGCATCTAAGTACTGTCCTCCAGAGTAGTGTTGTCGTGTCTTTGGATACTGATACTCTAGAATGATACAGGAAATAGTTTGGATCAAGATTAGACATCGAATTACTTGGCATTTTGTCAATTCCAAACTGCCCATTTGACTAGGCTTTTCAACATCTAGCTCCACGTGATAAATACAGATTAACCCTTTCATGTAAGACATAACGACATTGTAAAATATTTATTAAATGAATGTATATGTAATTATGATAATATATGAGCACAGCATATTTCGGTTATGGCAGAAAAACGTATATACAATAAAACCTTACTAATCCGAATACTCAAGCATCATTATCGGTATTAAAGGTCCGTTGGTGCTCAATGCAATGTGCAGCCAACTGCTTCTCGAATCGTCCTTAAACCTTTCCCTGTTCTTTTTTATTCTAAATTTCAAAACCTACTGAATATTCATGGGCAAAATAGTTATAATGAAATATGGAATGTGGCACATTGTAGCCAATTTAGAAGCTGCAGAAACAGATCTATCAAATTCTATTAGCAATCAGAGCATACCCTGATCAGACGGCTCCTATAGGAGTCGTCTAATCTGGGTCTACTCTGTTTGCAAATGCATTAAAGCACGTTTATATGAAGGAAAGGGTTAATACAAGTTCGGACTAGCTAGGTGTTACTGTAGACAACATGTTTGATTTATTTGTAAAAGCGCTGAATGTTTTCTTTCTAGGAGCTGTAGGATAAAGGGTGCATTTTACAGCATTATCATTGCCTGAGCAGAATGGTTGACTTGAAATGCAAGTGTCTGGAAAACTAGGCGTACAGGGTCTGTCAGCCACCTTTGATCTCCCTCGTTATGTTTATCTGCGAAGACATGCTACCTCGAACAGGTTGGTGAAAATTACTCCTGCCCCGGGGGTGGCCGCCTGATAGGCAGCTCTCCTGTAACGAGTGCCCTCGTCAATAACGGTATCATTATATCTAACACTAATTCGTAAGCAACACCTTTACTCCGGTATTGTTTAGCATGGTGATTTCAATCATTTGCGAGACAGCTGCCTTCATACTACAGAACCTGTTTTAAGCGGTCATCAAAAAGATGTCTATCTATGTGTCTATAAGGCAGGTGGTAGCTTAATGCAAGCTAAAAGTAATGCAGAAAACTTCTATAGGAGCTTTCTGTATTACGTTTGCTCTGCATTAAGCAACAACCTGCTTTTTAAGAATCCTATTTTCAATAAATGACTGGCTGCTAAGGTTAGGTTCTACTATATCGAAGACGACAGTTCCATATACAGATTGACATTTTACGGGTCTGTAAGGCATGTAGTAGCTTAGTGTAGATCCTATAGGAGCTTTCTGCATTACTTAAAAATTGCCCTGCATTAAGCAAACACCTGCTTTTTAAGACTCATATATACAGTAAAACCCTTTCTATAATGGCCTCTAAATTACATCAAATATTTTGTGTTAAAGGCAGGTGATTGCTTAAAGCAAGTTGAAAGTAAAACAGCACGCTCCTATAGGAGCATTCTGTATTACTTTCACCTTGATTTAAGCGGCCACCTGCCCTAAATACCAACTATTTAACACTATTTATTGGCCGTTATAGAGAGGTTTTACTGTATGTTCAATAAATGAATGGTTGCTTAGGAGAGGCTCTGTTGTATTTCAGTTATGTTACTGTCAAACTCTAACTGTACCGACGTTTATTCGAGTGATCCTATTGTATAGTAATGTTGAGAATGCAGATCACTGATATTGCGTCAAACTCTGCGTATTCTGTTATTCTTGACGTTGGTGACTAAAATTGTGCAAAACCTCTCAAATTCCCACATGAAATGATATGAAAGTCACTCGCAAAAAACGTGTATTGCCTATTTAACGTATATTTGTAGTTTTCAGTTTTCAAGCCTGTCTTCAAGCCTGCCTTCCATTGTCATTTAGCTGTGAATAGTATGCATGCCTCAGCTATTAATTTCAAACACTCTGCAGTTTATTGAGATGAACGTGATTGAAATCGAAAGAACCAAATTGCATGGACTTTGTTTTCACGGCATAAAATTTTGTATGAACGGAATGGGCGAGTTGATCGAAACTTTAACCATTTACTCCATAAATACGCCTTTCTTAGCCTTTACAAACATAGTAGACCCAGATCAAACGGCTCTTATAGAAGCTGTCTGTTCAGTGTCTGCTCTGTTTACTTAAGACGTGATACATGTATACTAGTTTTTACATAATTAAACAGAGCAGTGCTTAGCTTTTGTTAATTTTTTACTGTATTTTGGACCGGGAGATGATATGCTTGATCCCCGACGAGGTATCTGAAACTTTTACTCCATAAACAAGCCTTTCTACCCCTTTGCAAACAGAGCAGACCTAGATCAGACGGCTCATGTAGGAACCGTCTGATCAGGGTCTGCTCTGTTTGTTTATTGAATAATATAGATTTCATTCTACAGTTTCTGCGTTGGCAAAAATGGAATGTGTTAATATGCCATTTCAGAAGTTAATCTAATTAATATTCATTATGTCAACATTCTTACATGAATATTCATGAAATAAAGGGTTAATGATACAACTCGTTGGACTGTCAGCTTATAAGCTAACGAATACTATTGCCACCAGTCCCGTCTATCGCCTGGCATCAACTATTTACTCCATAGCTATGCCTTTTTACGTCTTTGCAAACAGAGTATACCAAAATCAGACGGCTCCTGTAGGAAATAATATGGATCTAAGTCAATAGTATCTGCAATTGTAAAACATCACTTAGTTCACGATGCCATTACAAACTATCAGTTAATTAATATGCATACAGTATTTTGTGTTAAAGGCAGGTGGCTGCTTAAAGCAAGGTGAAAGTAAAACAGAACGCTCCTATAGGAGCGTTCTGTTTTACTTTCACCTTGGTTTAAGCAACCACCTGCCCAAAATACGAACTAATTAACACAATTTAGTGGTCGTTATAGACAGATTTTACTGTACAGTTGCCCCACAATGATATTCTAAAATTCTCAGTATTTCTAGTAAATTCTCCGTTGCAATAGATTTGTTCAAGAGACTGGGTTAATAGATTTGTTCAAGAGACTGGGTTTAAAAATAGTATATAACAATCAATACATAATCAATCCATTATCAATATATTATTAAATGCTCAAGTTATACTTTTGATGAAATATATAAATGTAGCAAATTATATCATGGCAAAATCGCTTATCCAGACTTCAAACCTTGGACGATGTTATCTTTGACATGGGCAGAGTATCATGGCGGAGAGGTTGACACAGAAACTCAGTAGGTACAGCTGTGCTCTACAAACGCATGTTTTGACTTGTGCACTAATTGGGTTATGTCGGGGGCTGTCATAACTGTCGATAAGTCGTCTTGCCCGCATGCGAGTGTGATGGAACAACTAGATAATGCATGATAACAGAAGATGTGGCACCGATAGTGGCTTGACGGGACGAAGTAAGTAGTGCCGAATGGGAGACTAATTGGAGAGAGCAATAATGGTACAGTTAACCTTTTACCTAATGAATATTCATGTAAGAAATATACATTGACATTATAGTTATGTTTAGATGTTGTTGTTTTTTTTAATTTTATATGCCCACATAATTTATTGGTCATGGCAAAAAAAGTTGAATCAAATCTATATAATTCATTAAGCAACCAGAGCAGGCCCTGATCAGACGGCTCCAATAGGAGCCGTCTGATCTGGATCTACTCTGGTTGCAAATGTGTTTTTATCAGATGAAGGGTTAAGAACGTAGACAGAAAGCCTCTTGTGTATGCATATGGCATCTCCGCCCATCTCCCACCTGTGGTAGGGTATTGGAATAACAAGACTCTTGTTAATGTGGGTTACAACACGTAGTAGGTTCAATCACTTGTTGTGGTACTACAGTAAAATCTCTCTATAACGGCCACTAAATCACATTAAATGTTTTGTGTCAAAGGCAGGTGGCTGCTTAAAACAAGGTGGAAGTAAAACAGAACGCTCCTATAGGAGCGTTCTGTTTTACTTTCACCTTGCTTCAAGCAGCCACCTGCCCTAAATACCAACTAATTAACACAATTTAGTGATCGTTATAGAGAGGTTTTGCTGTACTTACTTGTGTCAGTGAGCGGTCAGAACAGGATTAGACGAACAGTTGATACGGAAGATAAACGAACAGGCATATAGACGAATAGTGAACAAACAAACGTAGCTATGTGTAGTGTAAGAAGTGAAATTGGTAGTAGTAGTAGTAGTAGTAGTAGTAGTAGCAGTAGTAGTAGTAGTAGTAGCAGCAGCAGCAGTAGTAGTAGTAGTAGTAGTAGTAGTAGTAGTAGTAGTAGTAGTAGTAGTAGTAGTAGTAGTAGTAGTAGTATAGTAGTAGTAGTAGTAGTAGTAGCAGTAGTAGTAGTGGTGGTAGTAGTAGTAGTAGCAGTAGCAGTAGTAGTAGTAGTAGTAGTAGTAATATCTGCAGTGTTAGAAACAAAGATTTCAGCAGCAAAGAACAGTAAAAGAAATAACACATAATAATAATGTTTGTATATCATATTACATTGTATAGTATATTTGATTTTTAGATTAGATTAGATTAGATTAGATTAGATTTATTTTTATGTTATAGTTGTTATATATCATATTATATTAATTATATTTTATATTGCATTATTATATTATTTTATTTCATATTATATTATATTATATCACATTGTTATACTATATTATGTTGTTAATGATTATAATATTTATTGTAATAATATTGTTGGTTTTTTGTCATATTAATAACAAGCATATTGATGAAAAATGGTAAGAATTTGTCATGCTATAATTATGTCATGTTAATCGTTTGAGGAGGTGGGGACACAACACGGAACAATTTATCAAAATGATTGATCAATTACTTAACGAGTACTGTTCCCCGCCTTCTCATGCGATAAATTTTAACAAATGGTAAAACCTGAAACGATATACGTGGTTTGAGAGTTTTTAGGGAATTCCCCACTCGTTTGATATCCATCTTTGCTGCCTGGTCTCTCACGCTACTGTCACAAGCTACAGCCAGGAGTCGGGCCATTACAGCTATATAATGGAACCGTGGTTTTAATATTTCTTCTTTCTGGTGAAAAATTCGAATTTCTCATGCGGCGTTTTTCATTCTATCAAATTAATTGATAACGACTTGCTGAAATGATTTTAATTAATTTCTTTGAAAATGTGAAGAGCAAGATCTACGCACAAGTCCGCAAGACTTCGGCACCTCCACAATCCTTTGAGCAGCCAGTCGAGAATTAAGGAGGTTTTAAAATTGTTTGGACCCATGTCAAACACTTAGAAACTCAAATCTGCCATCACAGTCAAATTGCTGACATTTATATAAGTACTGAGCATACTAGTGTCAATCAAAGTAGTTTCTGGAAAACTTGGCAGATGAAACTTTTGGAGCAGACGACAATGGCAACAGGAGCAAGCAGATGGAACCATTCCATTAATTAGCTTGCGCAAGGTGTTACATCTCGATAACGGGGGCGTTATTTATCTCCCATCTATCTATCAGCGAGCCTCGGCTACGTTCCCAGGGATTCGAGAGGCGAACAACGTCACGTGGGGCTGAAACACGACAAGAAAAGCATCGTCTGCTAAAAAGATATAATGTCGTATCTGGTTGATGAATTTCTGAGAATCACTAAAATTATTTTAGAAGCAACCATTTAATGTACAAACACTGAACGCTTTAAAAAAAAAAGCTACTGGCTGTTAAATGCTGGACGAAAGTGATGCAGAAATCTCCCAAAGGAGCTTTTCCCACTATTTCTGTCCTTAACTCATTACCTCATAGGATATTTTAGGTACAATCTCTATGAATAATTCTACCGAAAAGGAGCATTAACTAGAGAAAAGGAAAATGTTAGAATTTTGTAGTCTGAAATCATTGTGATAAATAGAGCATTTGCTCCTATAGGAGCAAATGCTCTATTTATCACAATGGTTTCACAAAGTGACTTTTACAGAGTCGTCAAAAGTCGTCAATATAAGAGAATGGGTTAATAGGCTACCGCCTATCTTAACAGCCGATAAAGTCTTGGTCCGATGTTATAAACCTTCTGAGTCTGAGTTTAATCTCAATAATCTGATTGGTCAGAATTTGAGCAACTGTAAATTTTATCAATCAGGGTCCGAGGTTATAAAACTTCTGAGTCTGAATCTGATATCATTCTCAAGTATCTGATTGGTCAGATTCTGAGATTCCGAGATTCAGATGCTGGAGAATGATCTCAGACTCAAGAAAAAACGTGTTTTAACCTCGTCCTTATTTTCATGGTTCGGTGTTCTGTGTTCAGTATTCAAACTTTTTATTATTTTTCAGTAGCACTCGATATTACGTAGCGTTTGAATAATCACTAATTACCCTGATTATTAGGACAGAATGGTAAACTTAGGCAAATACTGCAGACCCAGTTCAACTAGCCAATGAAGGAACCATTTGATTATAGTCTACACTTTTTGCTACTACAGTAAAACCTGTATGAACAGGGGCAATTATGAGTCTGTAAGGCAGGTGGTGGCTTAATGCAGGTCAAATGTAATGCAGAAAGCTCCTATAGGAGCTTTCTGCATTACTTTTGCCCTGCATTAAACAACCACATGCTTTTTAAGATTCCCATGTTAAAAATGACTGGTTCTATTGTATATCGGTAATATAAGGTTTTCAAAATGACGCCATATTGGTACAGATGTGACTGTGAATTGGGTGTTTGAATATTTTGGACAATCAGGTAAGTGCTGTCTACAGACATTGTAAGATGTAATAGTCCAAAGACTGGTCACTGAAACCATTTTAGTATATACTCCAAAACCCCTCTAAACTGGACGTTCAATTAAGTATATGTATAAATGTCGGTCTTGAAGACAGGTGGCAGTTTAATGCAGAGTGAAAGTCATGCAGAAAGCTCCTCTAGGAGCTTTCTGCACGACTTTCACACTGCATTAAGCAGCCACCTGCCTAAAATATATAAATTCTTCTCTAGTGGAATTCCGGTTTAGAGGGAAATTGACTGTAATTTGTACACTGTAACCTGAGATCTTTATAAAAGTTTTGAGTTTCATTTCGAAATATTAATTTCAGTATGATTTCATTTTCATTTTAGGGACCTTTCTCCAATACTTGTTGCGCCAATATGACTTTTTTTACTATAATTTGTCAAACAAACGGTAAATACCCTGGTCAGATTGTTCTGTCAGGAGCCGTCTGCGCCGTTTCCCTATGTCCCTGGTATAGGACACAAGCCATAAATTGGTTAAAACATAATATTTCAGGACCAGACCCTAGTCGAAGCTGTAATAAGCTATGTTCGACCAATACTGCAAGCTCTGGTGCTCTTTTTGTGTAACAACCTTGGAATTACTCTGATGTTTAGCAAATTTCGTCACCATTGATATTCAGCATACCGCATGTGGCGTGTTTCTCGCCGCTAATAAGATGTAATTCTTCTTTAACCCTATCCTTATAATAAACGACTTTTCACGCATTTGCAAACAGAGTAGACCCAGCTCAGACGGCTCCTATAGGATAACATGATATAGATCTGATTCTATAGTTTTTGTCAAAGCAAACACTTCCCTTGAAAGGTTTACATTATACAACGGAACTAATAGATATTCATGTTGTCATTTCTTATTACATGAATACTGAACAGGGAAAGGGTTAAAACTGAAAATAAGCAAAACCTATTTGAGCCACGCACACAATTATTAACCCTTTCCCTGTTCTATGTTTATTCCAAATTTCAATACCTACTGAATATTCATGGACAAAATAGTTATATTGAAATATGGAAGGTGGAACATTTTTGTCATTTTAGAAAGTAAAGAAACAGATCTGTCACATTCCGTTAGCAACAGAGCAGACCCTGATCAGACGGCTCCTATAGGGTCTGCTCTGTTTGCTAATTAATTTGATATATCTGTTTCTTTACTTTTTGAAATGACTACAATGATCCACCTTCAATATTTCACTACAATTAATGTGTCCATGAATATTCAGTAGGTATTGCAATTTTGACTAAATATAGAACAGGGAAAGGGTTAAAGGACTTATCTGTCACCTACCTTAACCATTTCACTTTCCGATATTTACGTATGAAACAATGACGTCATGAATATTTATTAGCTGAATTTTTATAATAGTATATGTACATAATTATGATGGTTTAGTATTGGTAGAAACTGTGGAGTCAAAATTATTTAATTTCATAAGCAAACAGAACAGACCCTGATCAGACGGCTCCTCTAGGAGCTGGGTCTACTCTGTTTGGAAATGCGCGAAAATGCGTTTATATGAAGGATAGGTTTATTCATTTCCTTTATAGAAACGCCTTTTCATTCCTTTGCAAACATAATTCACTCAGATCAGCTCCTGCATGAGAGGTCTGATCAGGGTCTTCTCTGTTTGCTTATGGAATAATACAGATCTGATTCGTCCTAGTATCCACCAATACCTAAAATAATCAGGTGTATATAAGCCATTATAAGATACATATTCATGATGTCATTAATTCTTACATGAATATTAAACAGGGAAAGGCCTTTTCCTAATGAATATTTATGTAAGAAATAATAACAGAAGCCGTCTGATCTACTGTTTGCAAAGGCGTAGAAATGCGTATTTATGGAGGAAAGGGTTAAAAACCAGAGTTAAACTTTATTCAATGGTACCTGTATCACGCACAAAAAAAGCAAAGTACCTAGTTATAGTCTACTTTCAGTCCAAAGGACCGCCTAGCCGACTGTACATTTACTCCCCTGGTCATTGAGTCGTTCGCCTACAATATTGAGCACTGCTAACATATGGCGCAATCATGCAGCCGCAGTATCACAGGTACCCATTTTAACCCCTGGGTAGAGAGGAGGTGCGAGTGGAAGACACTGAAAAGCGCCTCTGAAATTTCCGGGAGGGACCGAGATTTGAAACTCGGACCTCCGGATTGGCAGTCTAGCGCGTTACAACTAGACCACCGCACACCACAAATGAACTAATTATTTTTGTTCACTTATTTTTAATTCTGTTATTTTGGTATGCAGGTAAAACCCCTCTAAATCGGAATTCTAATAGAGACGAATTTAGATACTTTTAGGCAGGTGGTTCTTTAGTTAAGGGTGAAAATCACGCAGAAATCTCCTAGGGAAACTTTCTGTATGACTTTCATCCTGCATTTAGCTGCCACCCGTTTTCAAGACCAATATTTATGCTTTTTCTAAACATGAATTTTATTAAAGAACAATTTAAGTGTTTTAGGCAGATGGCTGCTTAACCCTTTCACCGCCGCAGTCGCATAAATGCACCACGACAAATAGTGCAGTCCCAGATCAGACGCCGCCTTTTCAAGGCGGCGTCTGATCAGGGACTTCACTGTTTTGTCTCAATCTCTATATATGTGCTTTATTCCTTTGAAATTTGCATTTATTTATCTTATTTCTTTATTTTACTGAATGATTTAACAAACTTGGATTGCAGACGACAATTAGAAATTTGGCACCGAAAGGGTTATACCAGTTTTAACTACCAAATTAACGTCCGGTTTAGAGGGGTTTTACTGTATATGATAAAGACACATTTGAACGTCTTTGTAGACATCGTAGATCCTGTAGGATCCGTTTGATCAAGATCTGCTCTGTTTGTTTATGAAATAATATAGCTCTGATTCTACAACTTCTCCCACGCCCTACAAATATACGTGTTCATATACCATTATATAAATTCAGCTAATAAATATTCATGATATTCATATTTTCAACATTAATATTTTATAATGGAATACCAAAAAGACGTTGTGGGCTATGGAAGAAACAGTAAAATTAGATATATGCAATTCTTCCAGCAAACATAGCAGACCCAGGTCAGAAGGCTGACAGATACAGTCTGATCTGGGTTTACATTAAAATGATTATACGCCGCTATCAGGAAATCAGTTCAGGGTCCATGCTTATAAAGCTTTTTAGTTGAGTCTGAGTTCGTTCTCAAGCTTTTTATTGGTTAGATTTGAGTTCTCAAGCTTTTGATTGGTCAAATTTGAGCCAAATGCTCAAATCTGACCAATCAAAAACTTGAGAACGAACTCAGACTCAACTGAAAGTTTTATAAGCATGGACCAAGAGCTTAATGCAAAATAAAATTAATGCAAAAAAGTAAAAATAACTCATGAAAAAAACTCATTCTGCATAACTTTCATCCTGCATAAAGCTACCATATGTCTTGTACCAAGATTTACAATATTTGACGGGACGAAGTAAGTAGCGCCGAATGGGAGACTAATTGGAAAGACAAGACCTAAAGTGTTCTGTCATAAAAGTCCGGGGTTTACTGTATATATTTTTATAAACTTGTTTGGGACTGATATATGAAGTACAACCTCACTACAAAGACCACCATAGCGATATCTAACCCATGGGTTGCCAGCCATGCAGGCGGTAGCTTTATACTGGACGAACGTTGTATAGAAATCTGCATTATGTTTTACTCAGCATTTAGCAAAACTGATCTGATAGGCCCCTGTGTTTATTCATTAAGTGGTCATTATAGAGAGGTTTTACTGTAAATAATAGTCAACAGTAAAACCCCTCGGAGTTCTAATAGAGAAGAATTTAGATACTTTTAGGTAGATGGCTGCTTAATGCAGGGTGAAAATCATACAGAAATCTCCTACATGAGTTTTCTGAATGACTTTCACCCTGCATTAAGCTGACATCTGTCTCCAAGACCGACAAGTATACTTAATTAACGTCCGGTTTAGAGGGGGTTTACTGTATGTCAAGAATGCGCAGAGTAACTGGTACCAACATTCGAATTTGACAAAGAATAATTGCTCTACACTATCAGTATATCAGATACAAATATGTATGTTACTTCAAAAGGTCATAGATGTTAGGTGTAAAGTAAAACCCACTAAATAGTACTTTAAATGAAGAAGAAATAAGGCATTTTAGGCAGGGGCTGCTTAATGCAATATGAACGTCATGCTAAAGCTCCTCGGGGAGACAGGCATTGATACCAATTTGAATGTCCGGTTTAGAAGAATTTTACTACACTCAGTTATGACAGAACCTCTTTGACCTTTTACTCAATAGGCACGCTTTTCTATGGCTTTTTGTAAACATAATAGACCCATGTCAGACAGCTCCTATAGATAGACTGCTCAAATGGCAAATGCTACACTATTCATCAAATTGGTTTCAAAACTACACAACTCTAGAAATTTCTTTTTACTAGTAAACGCTCCTTTTCAATAGATTATTCAAAGAAGCTGGGTTTAAAAATAGCCTAGGAGGGAATGGGTTGAGCGATCATTAAACAGATGACTTAATCTGGGTCTTTAACCCATTACCTTATATGCTATTTTTAGATCCAACATCTTTGAATAGATTTAATAGATTTACCGAAAAGAAGCATTAACTAGAGAAAAGGAAACTTTTTGAACTTTGTAGTTTAAAACACAATGGTTTCACAGAGTGATTTTTACAGAGTCGTCAAAAGTCGTCAATATGAGGGAATGGGTTAAAGCAGGTAGTTTATTAATGCATGAAAAATGTATTAACCCTTTACTTCATAAATACACCTTTCTACACCTTTGCAAACAGAGTAAACACAGATTAGCCGGCTCCTGTATGAGTCGCCTGATCAGGATCTGCTCTGTTTGTTTATCATATAACTTAGATATGATTCTACAGTTTCTTCCATTGGAAGACATGCTATTATGAATCTCTGACAATGAATTATGCTATTATAAATATGAATTATTATATTATGAACTATGCTTTTATGCTATTATGACAACGAATCTAATTAATATTCTTTATGTCAATGTTTTTTTCTTTACCTGAATATTCATTTGCCATGCATTACACAACTGCTCTTGATACACTGTATAACGTAAGGAATAAAGATCTTTTTGCTCGTATTTGTGAATATAATATGATTGTAAATATTAAGACAATAACTTTGTTGTATACACATATATCATTAACCCTTACTTCATATAAACGTGTTTTCATGCATTAGCAGAGTAGACCCAGATCAGACGGCTCCTCAGCTCTGTTTGATTTTGAAATTTGATAGATCTGTTTATTTACTTTCTAAAATGGCTACACTGTTTCACCTTCCACATATCATTAGAACTAGTTTGTCAATTAATATTCAGTAGGTATTGAACTTTGAAATAAACATAGAACAGGGAAAGACATACACTTGCTCTATGATAGAAACGAAAGTAACGACGAATTATCTCACTCTGTGTGCAGTTTCTCCGCTTTAACCCGTTTCACCATAATAACACACTTTTTAACGTATTTGTGAACAACTAAGACCCAGAACAGACGGTTTCTATAGGAGCCGTCTGACCAGGGCCTGCTCTATTTGCTTAATATGGTATACTATAAACCTGGTTCTACAGTTACTACCAGAGTGAAACATTCCTGTGTGCATAAACCATTTATAAATCATCTAACTAATATTAATGATGTCTTTAGTTCGTACATGAATATTCATAGATAAAGGCTTAACCCTTTCGGCGCCAAATTTCTAATTGTCGTCTGCAAACCAATTTTATTAAATCATTCGGCAAAATAAGGAACTTCTCAAAGGAATAAAGCACAGATATAGCAATAAAGTTTGAAACAAAAAGTGAAGTCCCTGTTCAGACGCCGCCTTGAAAAGGCGTCGTCTGATCTGGGACTGCGCTATTTGTCGTGGTGCATTTTTGCGACATTGGCGGTGAAAGGGTTAAGACCAATAATCAGAATTCTTCGATGCTATACCTTTTCAGAGAATTGCATCCTCACCGTTTTCTATCATTCTGCATAATGGCATTAAAGCTTAATTTTGTTCTCAGTTCCCATCTGTCGAACTGCTCCACAGATCACTGACCGCTAAGTGTCAGTTTTCATCCCCGGGCACACGTGGAAAAACAGCCATTTATCTTCTGATGTAATCAAATCATCGTGAGGCGAGTGAAAGCATATTAAATTTTCATTACTATGACGACGGCCTTTAAAGCCGTGACAGAACGGATTAGCGCTGACGGGGCGGCCCCCACTTCGGCAACGCAGGGGGTGCACGTAATAACCGGTTAATTTCTAATTCTTTAACCTTTAATACACAGTGAAAAAGAGATGTCTACTCAAATTGAATCAAGTGCATTTTTGACTAATTCCGATTCGATCAAACTTTTGAAATAATATTTACCGAGTGTCAAACAGCTTGGATCCTGATGAGACGCCGAGTTACTCGGCGTCTCAACTGGATCCAGGCTGTTTGCAAATGCACGCCAGGTCGTGTTTGGCATGAGAAGGGTTAATTACCGACCTACTTTTTAAGAGCGTACAATCGTTTGCACATGTGTGCATTGGAAACAATCTTTCTTTAGAACAAAACATGTGCACTTGTAAAATGATAAGTTTGTACTTTTACAATCCATATGTTCTTTTGGTGGAATGTTTCATTTGCACAAGTGATTTTCCTGAAAATGTTGTTACGTGCTTGACTGTATTTGTATAGTCAGAATTGCATATTGTACTATAAAGATATATGTGTAATTAACATGCACTTCACTACTTCATTAAGTTCTATATTGGCTATATATGTGTTTATGCAACTTAATGCGAAAAATAAAACATATGTTATATTCGTTTCTTACCAAATATGTCACTTAGCAAGGGGGTATATCGTATTGGTTCTGTCACTTCTGTGCGTTGACAATTGAATACCGTATGCTTTGAAAGAAATGTAGTTTGTATTCCTTATTATATATACTTCTAATTAAATGCATGTAAATGAACAAGGATAAAGCGTGTATTTCAGTTTCTTAATCCTTTACTCTATGAATATTAATGAAAGAAATAATGACATCATGAATATGGATTGGATTAATTGTTACAATAGTACATGGACTCATAGTCTCGCATTGGGCCATGGTCCTGTCTCTATCTATCATATCAGAAGCAAACAGAGAAAACTCGCCGTCTGATCTTGGTCTACTCTGTTTACAAAGTTATAAATAGGCGTATGTATGGAGTAAAGGGTTAAAACGTCATTTCTTCCACTAAATCATATGTAGTGACCACTCTTTAAAACCACCCCTTCGAGTCGATTCTAAACAATGGTCACACAACACAAAGTAATTTTAGAGAGACAAAGGTGATATTGTTGAAACCAATATTTAATTTACTCATCTTTGCTTCTACATGTAGGCAGGAAAGTATTAGCCAGCTTAAGCCTCATTTTCTAAGTGAACTTGTCCAAATCTTATTTTCCTTTAAAGGGTCGTTTCTTCAGTTAATTGTTTGCCTATGTCCGTTTGCATAAATGAACTAAATTGCAATGAAAAATGTAAACGTTCATTTAAATCCAGGTAATACATTGTGTATAAGAAGTTTCGAAATCTGATTGAAATAGATTAAATTATCAGAGTATCGAAACTGTATTACAACTTAAAACCGCTCTTAAGCAATCACTTAAAGAGGAGACATTGGTGCCTTTACAAGCAGGTGGTTGCTTAACCCTTTACCTGATAGAAGCTGCTTTTAGCGTGTTTGATTTATTCCTCCGCTGAAGAAAATAGTTCAAATTCATACAGTCATGAACATATTGCATAATAAATATTTTCTATATCCTAGTAGGTGGTAGCTTAAAGCAGGCTGAAAGTAAAGCAGAATGCGCCTTAAGGCGCATTCTGCTTTACTTTCAACCTGCTTTAAGTGGTCATATGTCTTCAAAACTAGAAACAGGCTATTGGGTAAAGGGTTAATGCAGAACGAAAGTAGGAACTTTCTGCATTACTTTCGTCCTGCATTAAGATACCATCCGCCTCTAAGACACAGAGATGGTCGCATTAAAGGGGTTTAACTGTATACAATATGACAGCTGAATCATTGGTGATATTCATATCAGTGTTCCTGCTTGGACTTGAATGGTAACTTGAAAGGCCTGAGTATAAATCCTTATGTAGAGGCACTAGCTGTAAGTCATAATACATGTATAAACTTTGTCCGCTAGTGACAAGGATCAGTTATGGTTGTACTAACTTATATGCCATGCATGCTATTATATCCATTTTAATGTAGCGTACTATGACTGGTAACAAAAAAACGATTATAGGCTAAATGAAACACAACATGGTAAACATTTAAAGCCATGGGACCAAAAACTAAGATATACAACTATTCCAGCTTTATTACCAGACGGAAATGACCCCTGAAACCATGTGATCCTATACCTGGGACATAACAGTGTAGACCAAAATCCTAAGGTTCTAGTTGACAAA